>CP106728.1:111730028-112930028 GCA_025506655.1 Gossypium rotundifolium | reverse complement strand
ATGATTTAAACTTTAAGATACTAGAGAATCAAGCATGATAAGTCTATTTTCAAAAAATTTAAATTTTGTTAGGTTGTCTACCTGAATCTAATTATTACCTTGAAGTTTGAAATTTACAAGGTTGTCATAAAAAAACCCATAATTTTTGTGAGATTTTGAGCGATATTTTGAGCCTTTTAAAGCATACATTTTTCGTGCTCACTTTATTGATTATGAGTGTGTCAACATTGATTTGTTATTCTAGAACTTGCTTTGATTATACATGTCGAGACCACACCTTTGATTTGATATACTGAGATGATAAAGGCACTTAGGATTTAACCCACTTACTCCACTAAAAGCCTACCTTACAATTAACCCCTAGTGAACCCCTTTGATCCTAACAAACCTTTTATTGACTCACCCACTAATATTAACCCAAAACCCATCTTGTATTTGTTATCAGCATTCCTTTTGATTACCCTTCTATCGAGACCTGATTTGATCAGTTGCCTAATTATTTTATTTCAGTAGTTGAATTTTTCTTATACTATGTATTACTTGATTTGTTCTTAAAAAAATTTGAAGAATATTCATTATTAGTTCGTGATTAAGTGAGCTTATGCATTTAAATTCAACATCTTGAAGAAGAAGCTCGTATTTTTAGTATTTTAAGTTTTCAATTTATGTAATTATTTACGATTAGTTCATTTTTTTAGTTAGGTAAATTGTCAATTCAGTCTCGATTTAACCCTTCTAAATTAGCCTTTATACATACCTTTAACCTAAACCCCGTTACAACACTTTTAAAACCTTTTGATTTGTGTATTATCTCATTTTATAGTGGTGGAGATTTGATTTTCAGGCAAGCCAATGGGATTAACTTTTCATGTTTGAATATTGAGTGCTTTATTTTCAACCTTAAACACCTTGAGTGATTTGAGTGAATCTTTAGTGAGGATGTCAATCCTTATCAGTTTTGAATCAAAGGTAATTTTCGGATAAAGGGAAACATCTATGTTTTCGTGCTAAAAAACTATGACTTTGATTGTTTGAATCTTAAGATATGACTTTGATTGTTTGAATCTTAAGAACTCTTTAAGTTAAGTTATCCATGTATAAATTATCTATGAATTATGATGAAACATTATCAATGAATATTTGGGGACTCGAACACGACTTGGCCTCGACTTACACGGGCGTGTGCCATGAACGTGTCCCAGTCGTGACCTGTTTGAATTATATTCAGAATAGGGTAATTAGAGGAAAAGAAAGCCAATCCAAAATCCTATATAAACACCCTAGAGGCCAATCTTCAAGTGGGCATTCAGCTAGGCCAATGAGATAACCCATAGGGCCAGAATTGTGGGATTCACTCAAAGAAATCCAGTTGATTCAACTCAAGAAGCCAAGATCATACTCAAGACTAGGGATCTCTCCTTCAATCCCTTCAGGGGGTTTTAGGGTTTTCTTTATGTTTTATTTTATATTTTCTTCTGAGATGTTTTCTTTTATAATTATGAACTAAACCTTTAGATACCTGAGGGCGATGAAACCTAAGACGGATCTTGTTATTGTTTTTTGAGCTGTATGATAAATACTTGATTTGTTCTGAATTATGTGTTCTTAATTCTTGCTTTGATATTCCAGGATATTAATCCAAGTATTGATGTGCTTAGGCAGTAGAGCAAAAGTCTCTGTTTAAGAGTAGATCTAGCATAGTTAAGCAGAGTTGATCGTAACCCTAGAAATAGGATGACGAAAATCTGCTGGATTAGTGTCAAACCTAATATGGGAGTCCATAGGTCGAGTTAATGCAATTCTAGGTATTAATTAGACAGAGATTTCAATTAGACGTTAGTAGCCTCAAAAGAGGTATTAATATAAATTGGGGAATCCTACGGATCAAGTTAAGTGAATAAATCGTCTGGTTCAAAGTTAGATAACAAGTGAGGTCTAGGTGGATTCTTCCTCGGGTATTGTCTTAATCAATTGGGTTTTCCCTCAAGTATTTCCCCAATTCATTCTCTTTGTCTTCGCATCTTTAGTTTAGTTGTTAGTTAACTTTAGATTAGATAACAATTCCCTTAATTCTTAGGTTAAATAATAAAAAGAAAGTTAGTATTAGTACTTTTGGTTCCTTTGGGTTCGACAATCCGTTCTTGCCACTAAACTATACTATTATTCGATAGGTGTTCTTGCCTCAATCGTTGTCTTAGTTAGTTTCTAGGTTCAATCATTCTTTTTATAAATTTTTAAGACTCTAACACACGATCAGTACCATGCATGGTTATACATGTGAATTGGTTGTTTAAATTAGTATACAAGTTGGCATGAATAGAAATGAGATTGAATGATATGATATTTTGTTCATTGTACATGGTTTTGGTTGCCAATTGTGTATGGAATAATGCTTGTCTGAGATTGTAGGAGTGACCCTTGTGTGGGTAGTAATTTGGCCTTAAAAATGGCTTGTGATTGCCCACATGGTTGAGCACACGGATGTGTGGCTCGGTCGTGTCCCTCGTGGTTGAAATTCAAGGCAAGTCAGGTTTGACTACAGGAAAGACACACAGGCGTGTGACTGCCCGTGTAGTGCAAGTCAGGGTCGACCACGAGTGAGGCACACGGGCGTGTCCACGGTCGTGTGGACAAGTCGATATGTATGCCTGTTTGACACGACTTAGACACAGGCGTGTTCGAGGCGTGGAAGGCACATGGCACCTTACACTGCAAGGCGTGTGACCTCTGTAACTTAGAAAAAGTTTTAAATTTTTGAAATTTTTTGTATGTGTTTGGTTTAGTCCCGACCCTTTTCTAAAGTATGCTTAAGGTCTCGTTGACCTATTTAAGGGATGCTTTGATTGCATTAGATAAATTATATTATGAAATGTCCATAAAAGTTTTCAATCTATTTGGTAATACATTAAACCCTAGACCGACGATGGTTACGGGTTAAGGGTGTTACATTTGATTGGTATCAGAGCTACGATTTAGTCGATTCTCAAACTAACGTAGCGTGTGAGAGTCTAGCTATACATGCCATATATATGAAATGTGATAGTGTGATGAATCTTGACGTATAAAATGTGTTTATCATATAGTAATAGATCTTGAAAGAGCCGTAGCTGACGACGTTAAAAGTATCGCACCTGCTCTCACACAAGGGATGGTGCCATTTGATTTGAGACCAGCTACTAGGTCAAGAGGGAGAGGGTAAACAAGCTTTCTTACAAATGATGAGTGAATGGTTCAATCAGTACGTAAGAACTAATCCGGTTGTTTCACAACCTCTGCCCCACCTAATCCCCATCAGACTTTTGCTATACATCCAGTTATGAGTTTGAATTTGATGAATAAACCTCTGGTCTACAAAATACGTAAGTATGGTGCTAAAGAGTTCAAGGCTACCAGTGATGACAATGCTGAGAAAGCTGAGTTTTGGCTTAAAAACACAATTTGTCTATTTGATGAGATGTCATTGAGTCTTGAAGAATACATAAAATATGTTGTATTTTTGTTATGAGATGCAACTTATCAATGGTGGAAGACCTTAATTTTAGTTATTCCAAAGGAACGGGTTACTTGGGATTTCTTTCAGTCTGAGTTCCGAAAGAAATACATCATTCATAGGTTCATTGATCAGAAAAGAAAGGAATTCCTAGATTTGAAATAGGGTCGCATGTCTGTTACTGAATATGAAAGAGAATTCGTGAGATTAAGTCAGTATGCTCAGGAATGTGTATCAACTGAAGAAATAATGTGCAAAAGATTGGAAGATGGCCTTAATGAAGATATTCGTTTACTTGTTGGGATTATGGAAATAAAAGAGTTTATTATGCTTGTTGATCGAGCGTGCAAAGTTGAGGGACACGGGAAAGATAAAAGAAAAGCTGAGTCTGAAGTCAGAGATGCAAGAAAGAGATTTTCGAGCAAATCATTTTAGTTTACTTCAAAGAAATTTAGTGATGAGCATAGCCATCCCAGAACTAATGTGGGATATTCGAATCTGAGAGACCGAGCTAGAACACAGTCGAATTCTAAAGTTCCAGCTACATCGATGGCTAGTGTAGGAAATGTTAGATCCGAACGACCTGAATGTAAACATTGTGGAAAAAAGCATCCGAAAAGTTGTAGATTGAATGATCGAGCTTGTTTCAGATATGAATCATTAGATCATTTCATCCGTGATTGTTCAGAGTCTGTTGGACAAGAGATTGTTCAGAATCTGAGATTTGATAATGTTTCAATGAGAGGTAGACCTTCCCGAAATGCAAGAAATGTCAGTGGTAGTTAGAGAACTACGAATGACACTATTGCGAGATCTGAAGCTAGAGCGCCTTCCAAAGCATATGCCATTTGAGCTCGTGAGGAAGCTTCATCTCTGGATGTTATAATGGGTACATTCACTCTTTATGATACTTCTATGAATACATTGATAGACCCAGGTTCTACTCATTAGTACATATGCATGAACTTAGTATCCAGTAAGACTTTGCCTGTAGAGTCTGTTGAATTTGTTATTAGAGTATCGAACCCTTTAGGTAAAAGTGTCCTAGTTGATAAAGTATGCAAAAATTGTCCGTTAATGTTTTGAGATGCTATTACCATTTGATGAGTTTGACATAATTTTGGATATGGACAAGTTGACACTACATAATGTTATTGTGAATTTCAAAATAAAAACTATTGATTTGAGATGTCAAAATGATGAGATAGTTCGAGTTGAGTCTAATGATTTGATTGGGTTACCTTTTGTGATATTTGTATTGAAAGCTCAGAATTGTTTGAGAAAGGGTTATGAAGCTTATTTTGCTTATGTAATTGATTCAAAGGTATCTAAAAAGTAGGTTGAATCAGTGCCAGTTGTTTGTAAGTTTTCTAATGTATTTCTTGAAGAATTACCAGGATTACCTCTGATATGTGAAGTTGAATTTGGTATTGATTTGTTACTTGGAAACACTCCTTTTTCAAAAGCTCCATATAGAGTGGCACTAATAGAGTTGAAAGAGTTAAAGTCACAGTTGCAAGAGTTGATCCGAGTAAGATTTCTGCTATTTTGGAATGGAAAATCTCCGAAGAATATATCTGAAGCCCGTAGCTTTCTGGGATTAGCTGGTTATTATCGTTGGCTTATAAAAGATTCTCGATGATAACTACTCTGTTGACTAAGTTGCTTCAGAAAGATGTGAGATTCTAATGGTCCGATATATGTCAGAAAAGCTTTGGACAATTGAAAATTCTGTTGACTAAGGCTCAAGTTTTGATACAATCAGAATCGGGTAAAGAATTTGTGATTTACAGTGATGCTTCATTAAATGGTCTGAGATGTGTTTTGATGTAGGAAGGAAAAGTTATAGCTTATACCTTGAGACAATTGAAGCCACATGAAAAAAACTATTCGACACACAATCTTGAGCTAGCTGCGATTGTGTTTGCGTTAAAGATTTGGCGCCATTATCTTTTTGGCGAGAAATGTCACGTATTTTCAGATCATAAAAGTTTAAGGTATTTGATGACCCAAAACGATTTGAATCTGTGACAGAGAAGATGGCTAGAGCTGTTGAAAGACTATGAGCTTGTGATAGACTATCATTCGGGAAAGGCAAATGTCGTTGCCGATGCACTGGGTCAGAAGTCACTGTTTGCATTACGTGCAATGAATACTCGTTTAGATCTGTCTGATGATGGTTCAGTGTTAGCTTAATTGAAAGCGAAACCATTGTTTTTACAACAATTATGTGATGCTCAGAAGATTGATAATGAAATGTTAGCGAAACGAGCTCAATGTGATTCGAACTCTGATTTTGAATTTCGAGTTGATGTTGATGATTGTTTGAGATTCCGAGATTGAATTTGTGTTTTGGAAAACTCAAAGTTGATTCAGTTGATTTTAAATGAAGCACATAATAGTCGCCTATCTGTTCATCCGGGAAGTACAAAATGTATCGTGATCTAATGCAACACTATTGGTGGTCTGGTATGAAATGAGACATTTCTGACTTTACTTCGAAATGTTTAGTCTACCTGCAAGTTAAAGCTGAACATCAAGTTCCATCTGGTTTGTTACAACCGATTCTGATTCTCAAGTGGAAATGGGTTAGAGTGATGATGGATTTTGTATCTAGATTACCTTTGACTCCGGGAAGGAAAAATGCAATTTGGGTCGTGGTTGATCGATTGACAAAATCTGCCCATTTAATTTTGGTACGATCTGATTAGTCACTCGTTAATTTAGCTGAGCTTTACATTTCTGATATTGTGAAATTGTACGAAGTGTTATTGTCTATCGTGTCTGATAGAGATCCAAGGTTTACATCACGATTCTAGTAGAAATTGCAAGAGGCTTTAGGTACTAAATTACACTTCAGTATAGCCTTTCACACACAAACAGATGGCCAGTCTGAGTGGATCATTCAGATTCTTGAGGATATGCTGGATGTTGCATACTTGATTTTAACAGTACGTGGGAACAATATTTACCACTGATTGAGTTTGCATATAATAATAGTTTTCAGTCAAGCATTAAAATGGCACAATATAAGGCTTTGTACAAACGCAAATGTAGAACACCTCTGTACTGGACTGAGCTTAGTGAAAGTAAGATACACAGGGTTGATTTATAAAAGACATTGAATAGAAATTGAAAATAATTTGTGATAATTTGAAAGCATCGTTTGATCGTCAGAAGTCCTATGCGAATTTGAAAAGAAAAGACATTGAATTTGAAGTTGGTGACAAAGTGCTCTTGAAAGTGTCTTTGTAGAAAAAAGAACTCCGATTCGGATGTAAAGGCAAGTTGAGTCAGAGGTTCATCGGGCCATATGAGATTATCGAACGTGTTGGGCTAGTTGCGTGCAGATTGTTGTTACCACCTAAGCTAGAAAAGATTCATAATGTATTTCATGTATCGATGCTTAGACGGCACAGATCTGATCCATCACATGTGATTACTTCGTCTGAGGTTGAAATCTGATCCAATATGACTTATGAAGAAGAACCAATCCGTATTTTAGCTCGTGAAATGAAAGAATTGCTGAACAAGAAAATTTTGTTAGTTAAAGTATTGTGGCATCGACACAGAGTGGAAGAGGCTACGTGGGAGCTTGAAGATTCAATGAGACAGCAATATTCAAACTCGTTTAACGGTAAGATTTTTGGGGACGAAAATCCCTAAGGGGGCAGAATTGTAACAGTCCGGTTTAGACCCTAGTCAGAATAGTGGTTTCGGGACCACAAATCCAAGTCATAAAAATATTTTAATATTATTTTCTGTGCCTAATTTATGTGACAAAGCATATGTTAAAGTTCCGTAAATTAATTTGTCTATTTGTGTGCTTAATTTGAGAAAAGGATTAAATTGCATAAATGGTAAAGGTGGCTTTCTATTTGAGTAATGGACGAATTGATGTGGCTTTTTAATGTGGAGGCCTTATGAGGCAATTAAGCCATTTTGTAGTATGTGGATAGTTGTTGGACAATTTTAACCAACCATATTATATGTTTATATGTTTGGTAAATAAGGTTAATTTTGTAAAAGGATAAATAATATGATAGTTAACAAAACAAAACATGAAAAAGCGGTTATGATATTCATCCATTAGTGCCGAAAATACCAAAGAAAAGAAAGAAGAAAACTTAAGCTAGGTTTGGCTTTTGTTCTTCTTAATTCAAGATCAAAAACCGAAGAAAACATATTTACATCGCGAAAAGTCTAAAGTGATTGAGTAGTTGAAATCACTCATTTATTCCGAATTTGAGGTAATTTGATATACAAACAAACGCATCTGAATTGAGTTATTTATCCATTCATGAAATTTAGTTTGCAATGAATAATGCTTGAGATGGTACGTATATGAAATCCGAGGGATTATTGTTAAAGTATAAATGTTTGAGAAGTCTCGTACGAGCCTAGGAATAAATAGGATTACGTAAGTCATGATATAGGTGTTCGATATGAGATATCATGTCAGACTACATCTGGGACGTTGGCATTGATTTGAGATTTCGTGTAAGACCACGTCTGGCATGTTGGCATTGATATGAGATTTCGTGTAAGACCATGTCTAGGACATTGGCATCGATATGAGATTTTGTGTAAGACCACGTCTGGGACGTTGGCATCGATATGAGATTTCATGTAAGACCACGTCTGGGATGTTGGCATCGATATGAGATTTCATGTAAGACCACATTTGGGATGTTGGTATCAATATGAGATTTATGTGTAAGACCATGTCTGGAACATTGGTATCGTATTGATTCGTGTAAGACCCTGTCTAGGACAGTGGCATCGATATTTGGTTACATGTAAGACCACGTCTTGGACGATATTGTACAACTATTCTATGGCTCTGAGTACCCTATTTAGTTCCAAACGGTTCAACGAGTAAATCCAAGAAATGAAAGCCTAAGTGATGTGCAAACAAATCAGGTATGTTTGAACTATACACTAAACAAGTGTATGAAAGGTAAGTATGCATATGAACGTACCTAGATGAGATATGTGAATTGTTTTTATGAGATAATATATGATTCATGCTTGAATAAGTTATAAGTAAAGTGAAATTTTGAGCTATGATATGTGGGAAGAAATGGATAGTTAATGAGCCAAGGATGATATTATGAATTTGCTAATGAGATATATTAATGTCATTGTGTCTATGTGTCTATGTGTATTTTATGTTAAGTTTATTTGTATATGGCTTACTAAGCTTTTGGAAAGCTTACTCTGTGTGTGTGTTTACTCTATTTTTTAGGTTGTTAAGGCTACGAAAGGCTCAGGGATTGTCGAGGATTGTCATCACACTACTCAATCTTATTTTGGTACCTTTTGAAAGTGGATATGCTAAGTATGGCATGTATAGGCTAGTTATTTTGAGTTATGCTTGAAGTATGTAAATAGCCATGTGATGTGGCTAGATAAATGTTGGTAATATGCATGAGTGATATGGTATATGATGTTGGTTTTGGTATGATTATATGTCTATGAAACGGTTAAAATTGTGGTAAGCAAATTGATGCCATATGAGCACATATGTGTAATCAATGAAATAATTATATGTATGGTAAGATGTGAATGTACCATGCATGGTTATACATGTGAATTGGTTGTGCAAATTAGTATACAAGTTGGCATGAATAGAAATGAGATTGAATGAGATGATATGTTGTTCATTTGACATGGTTTTGGTTGCCAATTGTGTATGGAATAATGCTTTTGAGATTGTAGGAGTGACCTTTGTGTGGGTGGCAATTTGGCCTTGAAAATGGCCTATAATTGCCCACACGGTTGAGCACACGGGCATGTGGCTCGACCGTGTCCCTCGTGGTTGAAATTCAAAGCAAGTCAGGTTCGACCACGGGCAAAACACACGGGTGTGTGACTGGCCGTGTGGTGCAAGTCAGGGTCAACCACGGGTGAGGCACACAGGCGTGTCCATGGCCGTGTAGACAAGTCAGTATGTATGCCCTATTTTGGCACGGCTTAGACACACGGGCGTGTCTGAGGCCGTGGGAGGTACACGGCCTACCCATACGAGCGTGTGACCTCTGTAACTCAGAAAAAGTTTTAAATTTCTGAGAATTTCTGTATGTGTTCGATTTAGTCCTAGCCCTTTTCTAAAGCACGCTTAAGGTCTCGTTGACCTATTTAAGGTATGCTTTGATTGCATTAGATGAATTATTTTATGAAATGTCCGTAAAAGTTTTCGATCTGTCCAGTAAGGCCTTTAACTCTAGACTGATGATGGTTACGGGTTAGGGGTGTTACAATTTCAGATTAATTCAACACGAAGAAGAATCAATGTAATGATTAACCATATAGAAACACTGTTCATCGAACAATTCTCTATAGTAATTTCACACATATCAATAATCCAGATTACACAACAATGTACACATGTATATATATGTATAATCTCAAAATCATATTTTTGTATGCATATGCTTTTATGAATGCCATACAGTTTCGATTTATCAGAAATATCCTTCCCCAGTGCTACACTCCATTATGCGAGTTCCCTAGAATTTCCTTCTCCAATAACTCCGGGTTGTGGATATATACCATCAATAATTTGCAGTTTTCACTACCAACGGCTGTGGACACACAGCACATTGACGTAGGTTGTATCTGCTTTAGCAGTAGGTACACAACGCACAATTAAATGCAGATACCTACTCGCAGATAAAAGTTGCCAAAAGGTTTATGGTTGCACAATAAAACGAACACAGTTGGTGTCTTCTTTTTGTGGATACACAACAAACAAATAAATACAGATATACCATTCTACTCTTCCTCTGAGCATAACATCTCATCTCATGCAATACAGTATAGTCAATTTTAATATATACATATATTGTAACATATAATGTTCTAACACATGACAAATCAATAACAAACTCAAGAATATTCATACATTTGATTCGACAATAATTTAAGGCATACTGTTCATACGATCAAAAAAATAGAGTAACACATACGATTTGTAGTTCATATAAATATTCATCGATACGAATAAATACCACATTAATTTTGTCATTCATGGATTCTAACATGCCATGTATAATCAAGGACCTAATTGCATAATTTAATTCTCTAAAAATAGTGTGAAACCTATTTAGGGACTAAACTAATCTAAACATAAAATTCTAAGTCAAAACTATAAAATTTAAGACACAGGGGCACATAGCCATGTGGAATGGCTCAGGACATGTGTGGGAAGGCCGTGTGAAAGAGCCATGTGGGAGGGCCCAAGCCTTGTGGGTTACATGGTTATGTGGAAGGGTCCAAGATATGTGGTCTAGGTTGGGTTTGATTTTGCTTTGATTTTCTTATAAAAAACACACAGCTGGCTTTCGAGGTCTCGTAAGATGATCGTCACGTCCAAATCTTATTTGGGTCACCTACATGGATCTTTTGATTGACAAAAACGTAAGAATTAATATCTACATTCAAGATTTATCAAAATTTAGCAAGATTTTAGTGAAATCTTGAAAAATATTGGACATCGATTTGAAAGATTGTCAAGAATGATGCTATTTCATAATCTTAGGATTTTATGGAATTAGAAACAAAATTTCTTATTGATCTTGGCTCATTTAGACACGAATTTGACGGTGCTTTGTTAAATAAACACAAAAACCAGATTGAACGGGGTTGATTTTGAGTTTGAGATTCAGTTATAAAATTTTCAGCAAAAGAAGATGAAGATTTTCTAGAATAGAAAAGTGAGAAAATAAAAGAAAATATGTATTTAAAGAAGAAAGAAAAGAAATTCTAAATAGGGAAAAAGATAATCAAAATTCTACTATGATTAGGATTGGATAAATGGCTAGGTTAAGCAAACTTTAGAGGGTTGAATTAGTAATTAAACCATTATGGTCGAATTTAAAGGGAAAAAAAGTGGAAATTGGGTTAGCATGGATAGAACTTAGGATAAGGAGACATTGTGCCAAGACCTTATCACTGAACCAACAGGCTCATTCTTAGTCCTTTCCTACCACATTTAATACTTACACTAATTTAGCCTTCATCCTTAGTTGTTAGAAAACAAAGAGGAAAAATTCAAAGAGTGGGGCTTGAACCTTGGTTCTCTAGAGGTTTCACTAAGCCCTTAACCACTAATACCAAGACTCAATTCATAACAATTTTATAAATTCTAACCCATTAATTTTTAAGGTGTTACAGACATCACAACGCCATATGAGTGTCGTCGTGACGAGTTTTGGTTACCATTCTATGATACAATGTCGGGCTTGGTCATCATGACGAGGTTAAAATAGCATGTTACATCACAATAAGGAACTCCCTACGTCATGACGTCAACTTGAAGTTTTGTCAACATTACAATTTATTCCTAATTCGACCTCAGGTTAGTATTGGAGCTTTCATAAGCTTGTATATGACTTAGGGATGATTATATGTCATATCATATGCTTATATTACTTGTATTTTCATGTTAACTGGTATTAGTTTAATATAATTTGATCAATGTTTATCTGACAATGAATGTAATTCCTTATGACTTGGACCCAATGATCAGGTCTAGGGTGTTACACTTCTAGATCCGGGGCTACATAGGGTGCCCAAAAGTTGCCCGCATGTCACCAAGATTTATGGTAACATGGACTTGAGGGAGATGATCGAACCAAAACATTGTAGTATGTGCAGAATAGTTTTCCATAGTCAAAACAAGTGCCTGCATTGAAACTACCATCCTAGACAATAATCTCGGTAGGGGGAATATAAATTTATGTACCCGATGTTCCAATGTATCTTAAACATTTTTTTCAGTTGAACCAACTTTTCCCACTTGTAAATATTTTTTAGCCATCCAAGTGTTTATTGCGATCAGTTTTTATTTTAAAATATATATAGTATAACTTAAACGCAAATAAATAATCAAATCTATTCAAACTTGTTCTTACATGATGTGGAAATTTTGAAAATTAAAATATGAAATTAAATGATGCGAAAATATGAAAATGCAAATATATCAATTTTGTTATTACATTTATAAAGTTTCACAAAAAAATATAAAATTATGTATTCTAAATGTTGTATAAAATTTTGTATATTGTAAGCTATTTAAATATTACATTTTAATACTTTAAAATGTTTATATTGTACATTATAAAAATTATAATTGTTCATAATTACAAATAGTTATGTATACATGTATCAAAATTGGTGCTTGATGGAGTTGTCCATGGGATGAACCATTGTGGTCCCCTTCGTTGATGTCCAGGTTGTTCGCGACGATTAATGTTGTCCTCACCTGAACATGCATTCTCATCATCCATAGACGAACCTTAGGGTGTAGTGAACAAACTTAAAAAAATTGTATGTCCCAAAGCTTTTACAACGAGGGGTAGAGTACTTGGAGTACTGGGATGCAGAGCTAAAGATATCAACCATCATTGATGACCTTGATTGATAATAACCAGAATTGGAACTGGGCATCTTCGGAGGATATGCAGAGCCTTAGGAACCCGATGCAAAACTCTCAAAGCACAACTCCAGATGATAAGAACTACCCTTTGATGGTAAATGCATCCTTGCAGGTTAGAGCTTGAGCTTAGCCTTGGGTTTGGGAGAAAGAGGCAAATGACCGAGGCAACAATGTGATTGACTCAATCTACTATGTTGATGCCCTCATCGGTGCATGTGTCTAGGGACTATCATCAACTGGCCACCAAATAAATCCAGTAACCTATTCTCTATGTACCAACGTTGGTACTGGACCGAGTGCATGAAATTCCACATACAAGACTCCAATCGAAGCCTCCTCTCCATCCGGGTGTTCCACTATGCAATGCATTGTTGATGCTCCGATTCTCAATTCTTTGCTTCTTTTCTCCTCTTATTAATGTTGTGGACATTATCAAAAGTATGTGGAATGGTCGGAACATCTTGTGAGCACCCAAATTTTCATAAATTTTGATCCCCATTGCACCACTCAAGTGTTGAAAAATTCAATATGGGTGCGTTAATGCACCAAAAGTGTGAATGGTTGTGAGCCGACGAGGGAATGACACTCGCAATGTTCGGTGCAATATATGACATCCACATGAATTGTACAATTAATAACATGGTTATAGTCACATGAGTAAAATAACATAAATAAAGTAATTCATGACATGAATATAATTTTATTTTTAAAAAATTTAACTCCTCCCCAACATATGCCTCAATCATTTGTCTATAGACAATGAGGGTTTCAGACTTCCTAATCCCCGGGTAAGTAGACCATCTAGAGATAAATGAAACCTATTAGGTAACATTTTCATAAAAAAAAATTCTTGATCGAAGTTTTAATTTTTTTTACCCATTTATAAGTGGGAACACATGTTGTTGGTGACTCAGTGATGCCAAAAATGTATCTTGTACATCGCCCAGGATTGCAGCAGTATCAAGCACCCACCTATATCTTATGTATCATGGTTTGTCTCCCAACAAAGCTTACAGTACAACGTTGCTAATACCGTTGAGCCCCAATTGTACGATCGCGTAGCTTCCAAATCAGCCAATTGAGGCAAGTACATCAAGTGGACTTTACTACTATTTGTGTTCGACATAAGCACCCCCTCTATCAGCTGAAGTATTTATGCTCAAGCAATGCACATCTTCTCTTACTCAATGGAACTACTCAATAAGGTTTGGAAATTCTGCTTTAACCAGGAAAATTTCAAATTGGTAAACCCAACTTCACTATCACCGGATGATCGTCCAAGAAACTAATAGCAGAGTGTCATAGGTTCAAACACTTTACTTGAACCGGTGATCTTATCACCGTCAATTGGGAGCCCGAGTTGCAATGCAATATCTTCTAAGGTGATGGTGCAGTCCCCACACGGCAAATGAAATGTGTAGGTCTTCGGGCGCCACTACTAAACTAAGGCAAATATTAAGTCGGACCTAAACTCAAACATCCTAATCAATGCCGCTATTCCAAATTAGACGGCATCCAAGTATGGAAAAATACATTTGTCTGGCCGATAGCTCGAACCATGGACACATGCCTTCAACGTGCGATACTCACCTGTCCACAATAAATTACCGCATTAGTTAAATATGCCAAATAAATCAATAATGATGTGCAACTTTATAAATATACCCATGAATAACAAGAAACAAATTTTTTAACCGCAGATTAATTATCATTGTTGTGTGATCAGTTGCTCTAATGAAAGAGCCCATTTCGATATCTGCACAAACAAACTTAATCACCAACTAAACAAAAAATTAATTAAAATAAAGTACAGTAATCTATTTTTTTAACTAAAATTTAAGTATCTTTTTTAAAAAATATATAAATATAAACACAAACCAAGCTGTAGCAAACAATCCATTCCTCGTAATTAATTTTTCCCTACCCCATTTTTATAATTATTTAATTATTTATATTATTTTATAATCTTAAACATTAAAATTAAAATTATATGTAAAATTTTATAATATACAAATTATTATTACAAAATAAAAAATATTTACATAAGTTATCTTAATCTATCCTTATAATTTAAACACAAATGTAATCTTTACAAACAAAAATATAATCTTAAATATTAAATATAAAAATTAAATCTAAATACTAACAATAAATTAAAATATAAACATTTATTTAATATATAAATTATTATAATAAACAATAAAAACAAATCTTAAAATTATGAAACTTTCTCCTTAAAACACTAATACAAACCAATTTTAAACCAAACCAAACTGAAGAAAACAACGAATTCTTTTTCAACCTCAATTTCGAATTGAGTTTGGGGGAGGGGGACCATGGCTTAGAGAAGAGGGAAGAGAAAAAAAAAAAAAAAAAACTGAAAAAATTTAGGTCACTGGCTCCCCCTAACAACTTATACTTTTTTCCTAGCTTATTTTTCTCTTTCAGTCCAAATTTTTTTTAAAAATCTAACAATGCCGCCTGACACACCGGGAATACTAATTAAGTAAACATTTTATTTTCACCTTACCTTTTTTTCTTAACAATGAATTTTTTAAAATATCATTGGTGTTGCTTGACATATCGACGACACCATTATTATTTTTTTGTCACATATATATTAAAAAATATATACGGATGCCACTTGACATAGTGGTCGCACCAATAGAAAATTCTTTTTTAATAGCTTATGATTATGTGATGATTAGCTAAAAATGACGAGTGATGCCCCCGGTGTGTCAGGCAACACCAACATGGATTGTAGCAAACAACCCATTCCCGTATATAATTTCTCTCCCAACCCATTTTCGTAATCAATTAAATTTTATATTATTATTATAAAAATCCAATTTTAACGTTTTGAGCATAAATTAATTGCTTATTTGGTACCTCTATTTCATACTCCTTTTAATTTAGTAAAAAATATAAATCCTTAAAATTTTATTTTATTTCCATTATTACTTTTCATTTTGATTTTCCATTTACCATTTTTCACTCTATTTCATATATATTATTTTATAAAAAATATTTGATGCAGTGCAAAGATAATTTTTAGACTCTACGAACAAAATGAAAGGGTTGACAAGTGTCTTATAGAATATTGTAAAATATTAATAAAGAAAAAAGACACATGACACTTTTTAATGTTGCTTATGAAATAAAAAAAAATACTATCGGTTTATCAAATACTAACCCTTATTTTATTTCTATGCATTTGTCATTTCATTTTGTTTCATTTATCCTTTTTATTTCTAACACTTATGATTTTTAGATTTCATTTTTAGCGTTTCCATCTTATTTTATCACTTTCATAATATGATTTGCCATGTATTTTGTATTTATTTACCTTGTTGAAGAATTATTTTTGGTCCAATTCGTAGGAATCAATAGAAAAGACATATATTTCAAAATACACTAGACCCGACACAATTATTGGTAGAGTCAATAGATCTATCATTTCTTGAAGTCACTCATCTAATTCAAAATCGTGGTGTAACACGTATCCCCTCTATTTTGATCATGGAATAGATGAATTAAATTTAAAAATGGATTTTTGTTCAAGAATGAAATCTTATTGGAACTCCCCAGTTCATCCTTCAGAACCATATCACATCCTGAGTCTGATGAAATAGGATGAATTCAGATAGTATTTTGTAAATACGTAATTATTTTTAATATATTAACTTATTCTTTATTTTTGATCGCCTGAAGGGAACAAAAGAAACATGTGCTATATATATAACTAATTATATACTTATATTTAATATATTACATACCTAATGTCATATTATTCATAATATTAAGAACTGGTAACATATGAGCACTTGATTCGATTTATTTCTTTTATCTCCCCGTGAGTAGTATGTTTGTAACAATAAGGACAAAATTTCTTCAATTCTAATCAACTGGTCGTATTGTGTCGATTTTTTTTAGTAATATACTTGAAAATACCGGTTGATTCCTTAATAACACCGTTTCGAATACAACTAGTACATTCCAAAATAATTGTTACTTGGACATCTTTACTCTTGGCCATGAACCTCCTTTAAGTTTCTAATTCACTTAACTTTTCTATTTTCCGATCAAAAACGAAAAAGAAAGGAATGAAAAAAAAAAAGGTTGTTAACTCAATACCAAATCATGAAAGATTTTCTTGCAATCAAGATAGTAAATCAATGTAGATTTATAGTAATAGTATACAATAAGAATAAGTGATGCAACGATTTCTAACTCCATTTAGAACCAAACCATAGTACGATATTTTCTTAAAGTATTTTGTAGGATACTATTGTTTCAGCTACATTTCTCTTTTCTCATACCTATTACATAAGCTTTTTTACCTAAATAATATAAAAAATATTTAATTACAAAAAATGTATGAAAAACAGATTAATTACGAAAATAGGAGTTTGTTTCAATATTCTGACGGTGCTGCATGACAAATTGGTGGCACTAAGCTGAAATGTGATGACTTAAAATATTCAGGGACCTAATATGTAAATTTTCCATTTTAGTTGGGAACCGAAAAAATGTCTTTAAGAGTGTCATCTGATAATGTGGCAACACCAAATTTTAAATGGGTAAATTACTTCATAAACCCCCATTGTTTATTATTTTATTTTATTCTCTTTTAACTCCAAAAGTTTTATTTATTTTTCAAAAAAAAAAATTTCCTCACATGCTCTGTTCTTCAAAACTCACTCTTTTTCCTTTGTTTTTTTTTTTTTAGCTTATAAAGTATAGTACCTCATTTCTCAATTGAACTCAAAAGAAATTAATTTTATTTTTATTTTAGTTTTGTTTGCTTGTAATTTATTCATATTTGATTATATATATATATATATATATATATATAAAAACCATCTCTTTATTTACTTCATTTGATTTCTCTCACCAATCTTACCTTAACCCCATTTTGTTTATTTCGATGTTATTTTTGTCTAGATTTTCTTCCTTAATCTTTTTCATTGATGACTTTTAATATTTTTTAATTTGTAATAGGTGCAACAGAGCAATTTTTTAATTTGAGCAAACAAAAAAAGAAATGGTGAATATCGATATTGATGGGATCGTGAAGGAGCTTCCAAATGATGTTCATATCTCCAAAACCAATTTTTTTTGCACTTTGGGTCCGACATTGCGATCGGCACCCATTATCGAGAAGCTACTAAGGGCCGGCATGAACGCTGCTCGCTTCAATTTCTCCCATAGGCAGCCATGAATATCACCAAGAGACCTTGAAGAATTTCAAAAAATTTTATTATTCTATTTATTCTTGGTGTTAAAGGGGAATAAAATAAAATAATAAACAAGGGGGTTTATGAAGCAATTTACCCATTTAATGTTTGGTGCCGCCAGATGGTGTAATAGTCTGGTTTAAGCCCTAGTCAGAATAGTGGTTTCGGGACCATAAATCTGAGTTAGAAAAATATTTTAATATTATTTTTCGTACCCATGATATGTGATTAAGCATGTGTGTAAGTTTCGGGATTTAATTTGGTCATTTATGTGCTTAATTTGAGAAAAGGACTAAATTGCATAAAATGTAAAAGTAGCCTTCTAATTGAATAATGGCTGAATTGATGTGTTTTAATAAGAGCAAGTCCTTATGATATAAATTGACAATTGAATTTTTGAGTGGACAAAGATGGACAACCATTAAGTATGTATATTATGTTTAATCAAAGGACATTTTAGTAAATTATACATTATTATGAATTATAATAAAAACAAAAGGCTAGAATAAGCCATTATATTCATCCTTGTCCATCGAATATTGAAAGAAAAAGAAGGAATAAAAGCTTTCAAGGGTTTGGCTATGATTTGGCTAAATTAAGGTAAGAGTTTTGTTTGGTTTTTGATAATTTCTACGTTTTTGTAATCGTTGCTTCGTGTTCTTTCAAACCCATGTTTTAATTTTGTGAATTGATGATGATTTTGAAATATGCCATTGATGAACACATGAGTTTTGTGATGTTTGAAGATGAATTATGAAAGATATGTGTTAGAATAACATAGTTTGTCTTTGAGTTTTTGGTGAATTTTGAGTAATTTGGACTAAATTAAGAAAATAATATTTTGAGCAACTAAATTGTGACATAAATGAAATATATGGACTTGAATGGAGCATGGGAATATTCTGCCAAGCTTGGGTGATATGAGATTTTGTGTATTTTTTTGATTTTATGAAATAAGGACTAAAATGTTAAAATATGAAATATGAGGGCTAATTTATAAATTACCCTAAATATGTGTTTTGGATTGACTAGAATGATTTGGTGAATAAATGGATTAAATTTTAATATGTATAGATCAAGAACTGAAGAAAACGGATTTAGATCGAGGAAAGTCGAAAATAGTTGAATAACCGTTCGTTTCCGTTCTTCTCGTACGAGGTAAGTTGATATACAAATAAATGCATTTGAATTGAGTTATTTATAAATCTATGAAATTTAGATTGCGATGAATATGTTCAAGATGTTATGTACATGAAATCTGAGGAAGTATTAACAAAGTATTAATGTCTGAAAAGTCCTCGTGCGAACCTAGGAATAGATAGGATTTTATATGTCATGACATAGGTTTTCGATATGTGACATCGTGTAAGACCACGATTGGGACGTTGGCATCGATTTGAGATTTATGTGTAAGACCATGTCTAGGACATTGGCATCGTATTTGATTCATGTAAGACCCTGTTTGGGACAGTGGCATCGATATTTGGTTACATGGAAGAGCACGTCTGGGACGTTGGCATTGTACGACTATTCTGAGCATTCTGAGTATCCTATTTGATTCCGAACGGTTCAACGGGCAAGTCTGAGAAATGACTGACTATGTGAAATGTAAAATTGTTTCAGGTACATTTGATGTGTATGCTTTGTATAAGCATGGATGGTGAGTAAGTATGTACATTGTTACATTGAATAAAAGATGATATATGTATGTTTGAGTTATGAGCAAAAGAGTTGTTTGAGATATGATATGTTGGTAAGCAATAACAAATTGATTAAGCCAAGAAGAAATTTATGAGTTTGAAATGAAGATATGTTAATGAACTTGATTTGTGATGCTTATAAATGATTATTTGATAAATTTATTTATATATGGCTTACTAAGCTTTTGGAAAGCTTACTTTGCGTGTGTTTGCTTTGTTTTATAGATTGTTAAAGCTATGAAAGGCTCGGGAATTGTCGAGGATTGTCATCACACTACTCAATCTTATTTTGGTACCTTTTGAAAGTGTATATTCTAAGTATGGCATGTATACACTAGTCACTTTGAATTATGTTTGGGATATTTGAATAGCCATGTGATATGGCAAGTTAATGATATGTTGTGAATAAGGAGATAAGCTATGTGATATGGTTTGTTAATGGTTGAGCATATGGTAATATTAATCTATGTTTTGCTGTTATAAATATGGTATATTATAGATGGAGTGATACCATAATGAATTGGTAAGTTTATGGGTGAATATTACATAGATATACTTATGATTTAGTTGAGCTAAATGGCATGTAAGATGTTGTGATGAAATGTATTTGAATGAGTTGAAGAGGATGACCATTGGATAGGTTTTTGTTGCCAAAAGAGTGTTGGATTGATTCTTGTATGTGCTTGTAACACCCCTTGCCCATGTCCGTGTAAGAGTATGCCCAAAGATCAATCATGAGATGGTTGTAATAACATACTTGATTTACCATGTTTATTAATATAAAGCGTTGTCATTATTATTTCAGTTCTTCCTTCTGTGAGTACAAATAAACTGTTTTATAATAATGTCCTGAGAATAATATGATTATTCTTAAAATGTCCTTAGTCAAGTATTATTATTGACTAGGACAACAATAATGCATTAAGACTAACATGTAGTTGATTAATGATAAAGAGTTGTCATTGATATGGAGTGTCAAAATCAATGCATGAATATGTGTGTTAGAGAACAACATATTGGACTGACCCGCTATTAGTATGTTTCTTGGATTATTATGTAATTGTCACAACATTACTCATAGTGATTAATATGTATATGATCCTTAGACTTGAGATAATCATTATCCCAACATCGTGAGTCATATATTTTGATGCAGTCAAATGTACACCGTAACTGGTTGTTCTATAAAGGCTGATGTTAGATATACCACAATCTATGTAGAGGGATATTGTTGATCAATATAGGATAAGTCCCTCCCACATAACGGGAGTATTATCTTAGGCCACTTGATTGAGTGAGACTAGAAATGCATGGCCATGCTCAAATAAGTTAAAATGAGATGTCATATAAGATATCAAGAAACATGGAATGGACTATACAAGTGTCACTATTCCATGACTTGTATCCATTCCAGAGATAAAGGACTTAAGGATTAATGCATGAAAGGTTAATCACAAAAAAGTTATGTCGAATCATGACTTCTTGTAACTTAGGTAGCAATAATGCATTGCTAGATGCCACTCATTATTTGTGACATTAGAATCATTCTAGTATTACTGCTAACGTTACAAGAACCTACAGGGTCACACCTTATGGTTGAAATGAACGGAATGAAACATAGTTGGTATTGTGTTTGATTGTCATATGAATTAAATTAATTAAAGAATTAATTTAATTGGGCAATCAAATATTGAATATATTATATGTACAAGGATGTTGTACACATAATAAGAATTAATATATGAATTTGGTTAGTATATAAATTTAAATAAATATAGTTTACCAAAATCTATGTTATAATTAATGTAATTATAACTTTTGGATATAATTAATGTAATTATAATTTTGGTTAAAACATTATTATATTTATTTAATTTTATAATTCATAAAAGAAATACCGATTATAAAAGGTAATAAGTGAAGAAAAACCCTAAGAAATTGCTTGGAAAAGTCTAGCAGCCGTCAAGCAAATAAAACCTTTGAAAATAGTTTTTGGAGATTTCTACCGTTCATAGTCAAACTGGGTGGATTATGTAGAGGCCGACATCATAAAGGTTGCGGCTTGGTTCGATAGTAGATCAGAACTCTTGTTGTCGAGGCGTCGCTGTCTACTCAGATTGAAATTTCAGTAACTTCGAAACCTTTATTTCACCCCGATTCGTTTCTCACACATGGATTCTGGTTTGGATCGTCGGGATTAATTTTATTTCGCTGCGCCATGGGGGTGCCGGCGTTCCAACAGTGGTATCAGAGCCACTTGTGTAATACGGACTCGGGTTTAAATTCTTGTGTAATGCAATTGTATGAGATGCATGCTTTAATTTTACTACGTTTTGGTTGTTTAAATCGTTTAAGCATAACCTGATAAATGTTCCTTTTAATAATTGATTAAATGTTAATCATAGTGTTGTGTCCTATTCGATTTTATGTTATTACTATTAACTATTAACAAATCTATAATATTGCGACGGTGGTATTTACAGTTTCTAGTAAGGTTTAACTGGCTAGTGGAACAAGGGTTGTTCCGATATGAAACCTCAAGGATTAAAATCTTGAAAACATGATTCTGTTGATAAAAGTTATCAAATCGTGAGGTTTTATTTGACTGGGGTATGCGGTTTGTACCACCCTATCGTGACGTCCCCTCTCATATTTTGGGGATGGGATTTGAGGAAGGCTCCGGCCGCGAGCCTTCGGCCCGCTTCCTCCGACCGCCTGAAACCCCATCTTCTTATTACAGTATGTTTTATTAATAAAAGAAATTTATAAACTTGATGGGCCACAAAAGGTTGAAATGATATTTTATAATTCACCTTAGCAAAATCATTGAATTATGCATGTTATTTTTGACATGCACGGTGTTTGAAATGCATAGCTATAGCCTGATGACTGTAACATCCTGAATTAGGGGCTGGTTGAAAATTTAATTATTTGTTCCCATGTGTGCATGTGTGCTTGAAATAAATATTATGATTTATTTGGCATGTTCTAAGGTCTAGAACTAAACCCGAGCTAGGCCTGACTTAGGGTTAAAAATTTATTTTTTTTAAGTGTTTAAAGGAGAAAGCTAGGTGACATAGAGGTTAAGAAAATTTTTAAAAGGAACTTGACACAAGGATCTAGTTGGCTAAGTGGTTCCATGCGTGTTGGAGGTGAAGGGGGGAGCGCAGGTCACAAGTTCGAGTGGCAGGAGGAGCAATCTGCGTTTTATTTTTTTTGGAAGTGATGGGCTTAAGAAGGAAGGCCTTAAAATTAATTCGTGAAGGTTCAGGGCATGAAAGTTCAGGTAGTAGGAGTGGCTTGGGGCGCCACTTAAGAGAGGCAGGTCTCGGGTTCGAGGGACGCAGGAGCATTTTTATTTCAATGTTGCGTTAGGAGAAAAGGGCCAAGAAGAAGGTTTTATAAATTAATGAAAGGGTATTTGACATGAAAGTCTAAATGGAAGAGTGGTGGCGTTGGAGAGGGCTGGAGGTTCGAGTTGAACCATACAAATGGCGATGGATTTTTATTTTCTTCTTTGGCGTGTATGGGAGAATTGGTGCACTTTGGACTCTCAAATTAATTTGGAAGAGGAAGTTTAGTGTTTTATTTTCATTTAATTTGCTAAAGAGGGATTAAGGGATAGGAAGCAAGATAAAACATGTTTTATCTTGGATAATCAAGGCTGAATTATCACCCAAAAGGAGGTGTTTACCAATTTTGGGACTCCTTGGGAGGGGTGACTATAATCGGTTTAGGCGAGAAAGAAGTGCCAAAATTCTTCAAATTTTCTTCTCTTTTTGCTCTCTTCTTTGTCGAATCTCCTCAATTTTCCAGCTTCTTTTCTTCTTCTTTTACAAGTCAAATCCTCCTTGATCCCCTACATATTTTCTTTTCTTTTCTTCCTCCATTAGCCAACCCCTACCACCTTCTTGTGAATTTCCTTATACCATTACCCAAAATTACTCAAAATTACAGCATCTCTTTTGTTTTCTTAGCCGAATTCCCTCCTCCCTATTTGCTGTAGTTTTGGCCGAATATCAAAGCAAAGGGTGCTCTCTTCTTCCCCAATCGGTTTAAGAGGAAGGTAAGTAGTGGTAAGGACTTGATTTAGTAATCTTTTTCCTTTAGTTATTCGTTAAGCCGAAGGCTTGGAGGCTAACTGTTTTGTGTATTAAGGTGTGGCCGATTGTCGGAGGTGAACCATCGCTTGGCTCGGGATTTGGTAGGAAATCGAATCACGTGTAGGTAAGGTCTCGGGTATCAAATGATAACCCTTTGGAATTAATTTGGTTTGGCCGAATGGTCTAGGGCACTAACCTTGTGTTTGGCCGAATATAGGGGCAAGGAAATCTAGTGTGGCCGACTTGATTCTTCGGGATTTGGGACTCTCATTAGTAACTGGTGTGTACATACACACTTTATAACTAATTAATGTACTAAGTATTTTATGTATGCTAAATCGGATTTGTGTAGCTTTGGATTTCATACCATCATGGTATAAGCAAGGAATCAGTTAAGTCCTTGATATTATGAGTTACTTTATGATGCTTTTGGGAAGCATGACGTATTTAGTATGTCATTAAATAAATATGTGGGCATGATTCCTATTTTATTGCATATCATTTATTGTTGTGGGTTGAATGAGAGGAGGGGAAAGTAATATTCGTGTCGACGGACACCAGTGGTTTGGTACCACATTTCGTGACTACGGTCACCAGAGGTTTGGCACCTCCAGAGGTTTGGCACCTCATAGCGTCTCGTCCCCGTGGCTTAGCACCACAGTGGGTTGGCCCCACAGATGATATTATGGGATTGACGTCAGTGATTTGGTATCACACGTGGGTTGGCCCCACAACTTATTATATGTGACTTCGAGTCACCAGTGGTTTGGCACCACAACATTGATGGATATCGTGACTTTGAGTCACCAGTGGTTTGGTACCACCAGTGGTTTGGTGCCGCACGGGTAGAGAAAGGTGTTTTGGATAGTTAGGTTGGGTTGCATGTGAATGTTTATTAATGACTTGTGTATGAGTTACTTTCTGGGTGGGGATTTACACTTTGAGTCTTGGTGACTCACCCCTTCCTTAACATTTTGCGAGATGAGTAGATAGCGGAGATGGAGCTGGAGAGGACTCGAGGCGGCCATGCTTATCGTTGGATTTAAATTTGTTATCGTTAAGTTTATTTATTTAATTTCTAAGTATTTTTAATTTGGGATGTAATAAGGCCGCTATTATTATTTTGGATGCTTATTTTACTGTTTTATTTTACTTATGTTACATTACAAATGATATTTATAAATATTGAGTAAACCGGTTAAAAGTAAACTTTTTTCAACTTAATAACTTTCACGAGTTTTCAAATAAGTTACCATCGGGTAACAAAATTTACCAAGTCAATATAACTTTAACGTTTTTTTAAAATGATACTTGATCAAACGTTTTCAAAGAGTTTATCAACCCAACCATGTTTATAAAAGCCCAACTGAGTTTTCAAACATCGTTTTAAAACCTTAGGCATATTTTAACAAAATTTCTCTTGACACTCAAGTTACTTCAAATTATTTTACTCCGTGACATACCAGATCCGGTCAGGACTCATGGGCCGGGTTTGGGGTGTTACAAAATTGGTATGAGAGCCCAGTTCAAAACTCGGCTGTGGGGGGCCCAAGTCCCAAAATGTTTTGTTTTTGGATTGTAGGCCTTATTATGATGTTTGGGAAATTGTTTTAGCTTGAACAGCATGGCACCGAGTCTCCGGCACTTATCCGCCCAGGTAAGTACTTCTATCAATTTCTGTGAATTCTTTTGATGAGGGGTAGAAGGGGAAAATGGGAGCGTAGACTACTAGAGTAGAAGCTGTTGAACCTAGGGTTAGCATACTCCAACAGATATTGCATAAGATTTAATAAATTCCCTAAACAAACCACATGAGTTGTCTTGAGCAAAAGATGTGGCAATCGTTATATGCATGTCTAGGATTGGATTCGGTGGGAGCCTTGTATTTAAGTAGTCCTCGTGACTCACCTCCTACTCACTTGAATCCTACAGTATGTAAGTAACTGTTCATCCTAATGAGACGACACACTCACAAAGCTAAACTCAATAACTAAAACTCGAAAGGGGCTAGCCGTTTTGATTTTGGAAATAAATAAAATCTTAGTTTTTTTTAAAAGGACCAAAATACCCCTCAATTTGAAAAAAATGACCAAAATACCCCTGGCTTATAAATTATCAAAATACCTCCGTATGAAATTTTTCAAAAGAAATTTTCAAAATATCCTTCTTTTCACTTAGAACCCAATTTTGGAAATCATTTTGATGAAAATGCCACGAATGTGAAAAATTACCAAAATACCCTTAGGGGAAAAATTACAAAAACGCCCTTGATTTATAATATTCCCAAAATACCCACAGTTCTAATCAAAATTTTCATTTCATAAAAAGTGCTTAAAAACCTTAAACTTCAAAACGTCATGATTTTGTAAAATTACAAAATTGCCCTCACCAGCAAAATTACCAAAACGACCTTGGTTTTCAAAATTTTTGCAACACCACCAACTTGGAAAATAAATTCTTAAAAAGAACCCCCAAAATTTTACAACTCTTGAAATATCTCTGATTTATTAAATTTTACAAATTCACCCTGATTGTGGAAAATTACCAAAATGCCCTGAGTTTCAAAATCACCGAAAGACCCCTGAATTTCAAAATTTTTCAGAATACCCTAGGAATTTAAGAGTTCCAAAATAATTTTTGACAAAATCATCCGAGAATTTTATTTTTGAAAAAGTACAAAAAATACCCCTGTAGGACAAATTACGAAAATACCCCCGGGTAGTGGAAAAATAATCACAACGAAACTACAACATCTCTTTGGAATGAATGAATGAAAGACTGTGTGTTTGTATGATTACAAAAGAACCACTTCTAAAACTTCTATCATAAAATTTCTTCGGGGATAACCAAGTGAAATACTAATGCATAAAATTCTTAAACAGATAAATGCGATCGTTAGAATGAGTTCAAGAGGTCGTGGTCGTCCGCCGCGTGGCCGTGGTAGAGGTAGGATGACCCTGTTGGAGCTCGCAAGGTCTGGTCATGGGTCTGAAAATGAGATGTCAGATTTGCCGGCGGCGGAGACTGAGTTCCAAGATCAGACGGGTGGTAACGATGTTGTATCACAAGCTGTATTACGGGTATTAGAACGGGTAGCTGAGGCTGGCGCGGGTGCAGGAACCCGTAAATCTGTGGCTGAATGACTCCGGGCTAACGGAGCAGAAGTATTCAGAGGAGTGTCCGGAGTGGCGCCCAGTGCGGCGGAGTATTGGCTAGAATCCACTGAAAGGATTATGGGTGATTTGGATTTCACCGCTGAGGAGAAGCTGAAAGGTATCATCTCTCTGCTTCGGGATGAGTCATATTAGTGGTGGCTCACCGTAAGGGATGGAACGGTGGCAGAAAATCTCACTTGGGAGTTCTTCAGGGAAGCTTATCAGAAGAAATATATTGGAACTAGCTATGTAGACGCACAGAGGAAGGCTTTCCTGAACCTGGTTCAAGGAAATAAAACAGTGGCAGAATATGAGGCCGAGTTCCTCCGATTGAGTAGATATGCTCGTGGTATGGTGGGTACCGAGCATGAACGCTGTGTTAGATTCGAAGATGGGCTTAGAGATGAGCTTAGGATGATGATAACTCTACAACAGGAATGGGAGTTCGCTGTCCTAGTGGAGAAATCGAAGGTTGCTGAAGGAGTAAGGCAGTCGGTTAGACGAAATCAAGATAGAAATTAGAATAAGAGGAGCTTGAAACCTTCAAGGTTCTCGGGTAATGAGCAAAAGAGGACGAGGTTTGATGGGTCGGATCAGGCTACTAGGCCTGCTGCTGTTGCAAATCCTCAATGGCCGCCACGGTGTGCTCGGTGTGGCAAGTCTCACACGGGGGAATGTTGGAAGGGTAATCGGGATGCTTCGAGTGTAGGTCCTTGGAGCATCGAGTTAGAGACTGTCCGAAGAAAGCAGCTAGACTGAGATCTGAGGATCAGGATCGTGCACCGAACAGGAGGGAAAACCAACAGCCACAAAGGGGTCGAGGTGTAGTTAGGGGTAATGGAAATGGTAACGGGCATGGCCGAGGTGCTGAAGGTGCAGAGGAGAGGCAACCAAGGTTGGTTTATGCAATTGGCCAACGCGAGGAGGAAGATGTGCAGATGTGACAACGAGTACGCTCCTTATTTTGGAATACCCTTAATTGCTTGATTATTGTAGAGTTTTTTTTTGTTTTGCTAGGGAAATGCCTAAAACCTTGGTTGTGAATTTAGAGATGGTGCTTAGGAAGTAAGATAGTTTTATTGAGATCAGAGTGCACAGCATAAGCATAGTACGGTGAGTTACGATGTACGACTATTCGTTAGTAAGTAATTTCGAGGCCGAAATTCTTTTAAGGGGGTAGAACTGTAACATCCTGAATTAGGGGCTGGTTGAAAATTTAATTATTTGTTCCCATGTGTGCATGTGTGCTTGAAATAAATATTATGATTTATTTGGCATGTTCTAAGGTCTAGAATTAAACCCGAGCTAGGCCTGACTTAGGGTTAAAAATTTATTTTTTTAAGTGTTTAAAGGAGGAAGCTAGGTGACATAGAGGTTAAGAAAATTTTTAAAAGGAACTTGACATAAGGATCTAGTTGGCTAAGTGGTTCCATGCGTGTTGGAGGTGAAGGGGAGCGCAGTCACAAGTTCGAGTGGCGGGAGGAGCAATCTCGTTTTTTTTGAAAGTGATGGGCTTAAGAAGGAAGGCCTTAAAATTAATTCGTGAAGGTTCAGGCATGAAAGTTCAGTAGTAGGAGTGGCTTGGGCGCCACTTAAGAGAGGCGTGTCTCGGGTTCGAGGGACGCAGGAGCATTTTTATTTTGGGCTGCTTTGCGTTAGGAGAAAAGGGCCAAGAAAAGGTTTTATAAATTAATGAAAGGGTATTTGACATGAAAGTCTAAATGGAAGAGTGGCAAGGCGTTGGAGAGGCTGGAGGTTCGAGTTGAACCATACAAACAGTGTGGGTTTTATTTTTTTCTTTGGCGTGTATGGGAGAATTGGCTGCACTTTGGACTCTCAAATTAATTTGGAAGAGGAAGTTTAGTGTTTTATTTTCATTTAATTTTCTAAAGAGGGATTAAGGGATAGGAAGCAAGATAAAACATGTTTTATCTTGGATAATCAAACTAAATTATCACCCAAAAGGAGGTGTTTATCGATTTTGGGACTCCTTGGGAGGGGTGACTATAATCGGTTTAGGCAAAGAAAGAAGTGCCAAAATTCTTCAAATTTTCTTCTCTTTTGCTCTCTTTGTCTTTTTGAATCTCCTCAATTTTCCAACTTCTTTTCTTCTTCTTTTACAAGTGAAATCCTCCTTGATCCCCTATATCTTTTCTTTTCTTTTCTTCCTCCATTAGCCAAACCCCTACCACCTTGCTACCGAATTTCCCTTATACCATTACCCAAAAATTACTCAAAATTCTAGCATCTGTTTTATTTTTTTAGCCGAATTCCCTCCTCCCTATTTGCTGTAGTTTTGGCCGAATATCAAAGCAAAGGGTGCTCTCTTCTTCCCCAATCGGTTTAAGAGGAAGGTAAGTGGTGGTAAGGACTTGATTTAGTAATCTTTTTCCTTTAGGTATTCGTTAAGCCGAAGGCTTGGAGGCTAACTATTTTGTGTCTTAAGGTGTGGCCGATTGTAGGAGGTGAACCATCGCTTGGCTCGGGATTTGGTAGGAAACCGAATCACGTATAGGTAAGGTCTCGGGTTTCAAATGATAACCCTTTGGAATTAATTTGGTTTGGCCGAATGGTCTAGGGCACTAACCTTGTGTTTGGCCGAATATAGGGGCAAGGAAATCTAGTGTGGCCGACTTGGTTCTTCGGGATTTGGGACTCTCATTAATAACAAGTGTGTACATACACACTTTATAACTAATTAATGTGCTAAGTATTTTGTTATGCTAAATCGGATTTGTGTAGCTTTGGATTTCATACCATCATGGTATAAGCAAGGAATCAGGTAAGTCCTTGATATTATGAGTTACTTTATGATGCTTTTGGGAAGCATGACGTATTTGGTATGTCGTTAAATAAATATGTGGGCATGATTCCTATTTTATTGCATATCATTTATTGTTGTGGGTTGAATGAGAGGAGGGGAAAGTAATATTCGTGTCGACGGACACCAGTGGTTTGGTACCACATTTCGTGACTACGGTCACCAGAGGTTTGGCACCTCCAGAGGTTTGGCACCTCATAGCGTCTCGTCCCCGTGGCTTAGCACCACAATGGGTTGGCCCCACAGATGATATTATGGGATTGACGTCAGTGATTTGGTATCACACGTGGGTTGGCCCCATAACTTATTATATGTGACTTCGAGTCACCAGTGGTTTGGCACCACAATATTGATGGATATCGTGACTTTGAGTCACCAGTGGTTTGGCACCACCAGTGGTTTGGTACCACACGGGGTAGAGAAAGGTGTTTTGGATGGTTAGGTTGGGTTGCATGTGCATGTTTATTAATGACTTGTGTATGAGTTACTTTACCGTGGGGATTTACACATCGAGTCTTGGTGACTCACCCCTTCCCTTAACATTTTGCGAGATGAGTAGATAGTGGAGATGGAGCCGAGAGGACTCGAGGCGCCATGCTTATCATTGGATTTAAATTTGTTATCATTAAGTTTATTTATTTAATTTCTAAGTATTTTAATTTGGGATGTAATAAGGCCGCTATTATTATTTTGGATGCTTATTTTATTGTTTTATTTTACTTATGTTACATTACAAATGATATTTATAAATATTGAGTAAACCGGTTAAAAGTAAACTTTTTTCAACTTAATAACTTTCACGAGTTTTCAAATAAGTTACCATCGGGTAACAAAATTTACCAAGTCAATTATAACTTTAACGTTTTTTTAAAATGATACTTGATCAAAATGTTTTCAAAGAGTTTATCAACCCAACCATGTTTATAAAAGCCCAACTGAGTTTTCAAACACCGTTTTAAAACCTTAGACATATTTTAACAAAATTTCTCTTGACACTCAAGTTACTTCAAATTATTTTACTCCGTGACATACCAGATCCAGTCAGGACTCATGGGCCGGGTTTGGGGTGTTACAATGACCCATTTGATAAAAGGTTGTAATTTTATATATATAAATACAGCATGCCTGTCGTGCCTTACTACTATTCTCTTGTATTTCTCTTCTCATCATACTCCCTCGTATGTAAAACGAGTTTCTGCATATTGTAATTTGCAAGAGTTGCTGTGGGCTAGACGAGAAGGAAGTTGGGACAACTATTGTGGATTGATTGTTTGTGAAACTGCTCACACCTTTAGGTTTCCTTTTGGTTCTCCCATTGGCTTGGGTTGAATCACCTTAGTTTATGGGCTATAACTATTGCATTTATTTATTGCTTTATTTATTCATGTATGAGATGCTATGGATGTCTAAAGCATGCCAATTTTATATATTAAAATTTAATAATAAACCCCATTAATTGATGAGATCAATTAAAAGACTAAATGGACTAAAGTAGACCATAATTGGTAAGATGGAACATCCTTAATAAAATCCCTCTATTAAAATATTAAGTCAACATGGCCTTCCAATTTTGCCCTCGTTAAGGCCTCGATCAATACTATATAGGTTATGCTAAAGCGAAGTACTAGTATTTATCCTGGTTAAACGCGAAGAATAAACAAGTGATATTCGCTGGTTAAAAATTGGTTAATGACTTAACTAGGTTACTCTAATAGGATTAGAAACCTAGAGGCAATTAAATTGGATAAATTATAAGATGATTAGAACAAGAGTTGTTCACCAAATATTAGGAGTTACATATGATGTAGTTAGCAAAGGTTGCTTACCTAAATAACCATAGTCTTGAGAGTAAAGCCAAAGCTGACTTAAGAGGAGGTGAAATATGGATCCTTAACCCACTAGAAATACTTTGTAGAAAGTTTTTCTGAATTTAATATATGAGGGTTATTAATTTTGAAATAAAATAGTGGGATCATCATTTAATAAAGTCTTTTTAATGATTGATATAAACTTGGTAAATTTACTCACACGCATATTTAATTGTTGTAAATATATTATGGCTACAAATACTAGCGCACTCTCATTGCGATCGGTCCTTGAGAAAGACAAATTGAATGGTTTGAATTTTCTTGACTGGTTCTGTAACTTGAGGATTGTCCTTAAACAAGAACGAAAATTGTATGTCATTGAACAACCACTTCCTAATGAACCACCTATTAATGCCTCGAGAACTGATAGAGATGCTTACAAGAACTATCTCGATGACATGGTAGATGTTGGATGTCTTATGCTTGCCACTATGAATTCTGAGCTTCAGAAGCAACATGAGGACATGGTTGCTTATGATATGATCGAGCACCTGAAAGAACTTTATCAGGGGCAAGCACGGCAAGAGAGGTTCGATATCTCTAAAGCCCTATTCCAATGTAAGTTGGCTGAAGGAATCCCAGTAGGACCTCATGTCCTTCAGATGATTGGCTATATTGAAAGTCTGTCTAAGCTTGGTTTTCCATTGGGCTAAGAGTTGGCCACTGATGTTATTCTGCAATCGTTGTCGGATAGCTATAGCCAGTTTGTCCTTAATTTCAATATTAATGAAATTGACCAGATTCTGCCACAGTTGCTCAGTATGTTACAAACTGCTGAAGGTAACACGAAAAAGGTTGGACCCAAGCCCATATTGATGGTCCGTAACAACAAGGGCAAGGGAAAGGCCAAAGTTCAGACAAAGCCCAAGGGCAAAGGTAAGCCCAAGCCTGGTAAAGGAAAGGCTGCAATGAAACCTAAAGGTGGAGTGTCTAAGGAAGGAAACTGCTTTCATTGTGGTGTGACTTGACATTGGAAGCGGAACTGCCCTATCTATCTTGAGGAAGTGAAGAAGGCCAAAACAAGCGGAATGTCTGCTTTAGGTATTTATGTTATTGATACTAATTTATCAACTACTACTTCTTGGGTATTAGATGCTGGTTGTGGTTCTCTTATTTGTACTTCTGTACAGGGACTACAAAGGATTAGGACGTTGGCTAGAAGAGATGTGGACCTGCGAGTTGGAAATGGAGCAAAGGTTACTGCATTAGCTGTGGGAACATATACTTTATCTTTGCCTAGTGGACTTGATTTATTTTTAGAGGATTGTTATTTTGTGCCCAGTTTGACTAAAAATATTATTTCAGTTTCTTGTTTAGACAAAATTAGTTTTGAGATAATTATTAAGAATAATTGTTGTTCCTTTTATCTCAATAATATTTTCTATGGTTTGGCACAATTGATTAATGGCCTCTATATTTTAGATCAAATGAATCCTATTTACAACATATGTAATATCCCAGACTATGGCTTATGCATTATTACTAAATTGTATGAAATAGCATGCCTTTGTGTGTTAAGAATTTATTGTATGAATTTTGTGAACCTTAGTGCGTAGGTGAATGCCTTAGAAATTATTTAATTCTAAGTCTAAAAGAGGGAGTTAAGCCTGATAGGCCTTAAGAAAATAAATGGGGGAGTTATGACACACAAATGGGCTTGGTTAAGTGGCTTGGAGGCGCCACCTAGGGCCTTAGTAAGTGACGCCACAAGCATGGGTGCAAGGCCTAGGTTCGAGTCACAAGGGAAGCAAAATAAATAGTTTAATTTTGCTTCTAGGAGAAGAGGTGTTGGACGGCAATGGGGCACTGAGTGGAGGTGTGTAGATTAAGTTAAATTTCCTTTTAAAATTCGGCCAAGATGAGGGATAAATGATGGATTAATTTTATTATTAACCTTAAATAAAGTGATAAGAAAAAAAAAAGAGGTGGAATTGGAGATGAGGATAGTGTTGGCCGGCCAAGGGATTCCTTGGTGACCAATTTCAGTCTTAGCTGAATTGCTAAAGGGATGTTTAGAGGTTCTTTTTGGTTCTTCTTTCTTTCTCTAGTGGTGTACTGAAACTTAGTTCTCTCTTCACTCAACTTATTTACGATGAAAATTCTTAGGAGATTCAATTAGCTCTCTCTGCTTTCTTCTTCCTTTCCTCTTCATTTAATCAAAACCGGATATTCTTTTCTAAAAAAAAACACCATAGCCGAATCTCTCTAAGCCCCATATCCCTCTCTTTTCACTCTTATTAAAGCCGAATACACAAGTGACTCATAGCCGACTGTTCTCTAAGCCTCAAAGCCAAATCTACAAGGGTGGTTTAGTTTCTCGAAGGTACACCATAGGCCTCATGTTCCTTAGTGATTCGGTAAGTTTCGGGATTTCTTTCCTTTGCGATTTTTCCTTTCCTTTCATCAAAATCTAACCCAAATCAATTGTTTATGCCTATCAATTTCTCCTCTTTATCTCTAGAAGCCGAATCCTGCTTTACAATAGCCAGAAGTGCCGATTTTGGAAAAGACGAAGGTGAGTGGTTGATGGTAGGTGGCCGAATGACCCTTTTCTGTTCTTTTCTTTTTGGCCAAATGCCATATGGGCTAAGTTAATTGTGATTTTTGGTTTGTTGAATAAGTGGAGGATGGCCGAATGTAGGTAAAATTGAGGTGACTTTGGCTTTTAGGAGAAAGTCGACAGAAGTAAGCTGAGGTTTCCGGGATTTAAATCTACAAGGTAAGTGGACATAATAATCAGCCAAGGCAATAGTTAATGTTTTAGATCTATTTCATGTTTATTCAAAAAGCTGAAACTAACCAAATCAAGTGACTTAGTGTTAGCCGATTGCAAGGAAGGAAAGACTACAAGTTCTGGGATTTGTTAGTAGTGAAATCGGCAATAAGGTAAGATTTCGGTTTCGTGAGTCCTTCGGGATTTAATTAATTAGCCGAATGGCTTTATGCTAAAGTGTTTAAGGTTGGCCGAATATAGGGATTAAGGGTCTAAAAGTATTAGATCGGGTTTTGGATTTCAATAAAGCGCTATAAATCGGTGTGTACCCCACACTAAGCTTCAATTAATTTATGGTTATGCGTTAATATATGTGTTAATAAAAATATGTGTAAAGTGGCTAAAAGTGCCATGCAATGGTACGAACGAAATACTCAGGTATGTTTACCCACTCCTACTATGAGTAGGTTATGATCTATTATGGCAAATATGTTAATAGTGATAAAATGTGAAATAAAGCATGTTATTGCATGATATGTTTGACATGGGGCATATGGGTGATATGTAAAGGGGAAGTGAATTGGTGGTTTAATACCCTAATATCTAAATGTGGTGACTTATGTCACAATATCCGAATGTGGTGACTTATGTCACAATATATGAATGTGGTGACTTATGTCACAAAATAATTATCTGGTGGCTATGCCATGAATTTTATAAGGGCGATGAGCACGTCGACTGCAGCGACTGCCTTCGATGGTGTGTAGCAGATGGAGGGTTGACTTAGTAGTCCCCACGGTGTGATGGTTGGTACGGGTGATATGTAGCGGATGGATACTTAGGCTTGGGTTCGGGTTTGCATCATTAAGTATATGTGCTATTATGTATGAATTGATATGCCTAAATTAATTGAGACTTATGTTGGCTGTATACATTAAGTCTGTTTGACTCACCTCGTTGTGGGATTACTTTTCAGGTGACGCTCATTAATGGACCGGGTCGGCAGGAGCTTAGTGGTGGACATGCTCAGTTCAAGATTTTATTTTATTTTGGACTTGTTATAATTTAAATATTTTGGATTTAATTTGGGTTTTGATTTGATGTAATAAAGCCTGGGTTTGAACTATTATGCATGCATATTTAATTATCTAAGTATGACTCGATTTTAATAATTCAAAGTTAAAGTTCATTTTTCTTAAGTATAAATATTAAACGTTTTGACACATAATCAACACGGGTTTTAAAATTCGAGCCCAACCCAAATCAACTGTGTTCAAAAACACGTAAAATTTTAGCAAAGTTTCAAATAAGAATCGACTAGTTTTTCCTAGAAGCATGCTAGATCCGATCAGGGCTTGTGGACCGAGTTTGGGGTGTTTCATTTTGGTATCATAGCCCGGTTCAAAACTCAACCTTGAGGGCTTTTAGGGCCCAAAATGTTTTTTGTCTTTTGAAATTGGATTTTTCTAAGAAGTGAGCAAGGTTTCTGGCATGACACCTGAGTCTCCGACCCGAAGTACACCAGGTAAGTACCCTATCCGTTGTGTGAATTATTGTATGATTTGTAGAGGGGTAAAAATGAAACGTAGCTTAGTATGATAAGTACTTGAACTATAGGACTAGTTTACCCCAACAATTACATAAAACTCTAATGCACAATTAAACAAACACGTGTCTAAGTCACGAAGTTAGGGTGTGGCAACCGTGCAGCGCATGTCTAGGATTGGTTTCATGGGAGCTTGGTATTTAGCAGTCCTAGTGACTCACCTCCTACCCACTTGAATCCTACCTAGTGCGTAGTAATGGTTCACCCTAACCAAGAGGACTCAGCCACAGGCTAAACCCAATAACTAAAACCCGAAAGGGACTAGCCATATTTCCACAAAAATCCTAGTTTTAAAATCACCAAATTACCCCTCTGATGTATAGGAAAACTATTTTGAAAAATTTTTCTAAAATAATCTCGATTTACTCAAATACCTTGGTCGAAAAAATTACTAAAATGCCCTTGGTTTATAAAATTTCCATACTACCACAGTTTTTATCAAGATTCTCTTACCTTACAAATATCCAAACACCCTACTTTATAATAAGACACCCTGATTTGGAAAATTTACGGAAATTACCCCGATTTGCAAAATGACCAAATTACCCCTAACCTGTACAAATGACCAAAATACCCTTAGTAAGGAAAATTATCGAAGTACCCTCAAATTAGAAATCTTTAAAAATTCCCTCATTTTGAAAAGTCACCAGGAACCATATTTTGCGAAAAATTATCGAAATAACCCTAGCTTGTAAAATTACAAAAATACCCCTAGTGTATAAAATTATCATTTCACCCTTAAAATTTTTCCAGCAAGGATTTTAATTTTTGTAAAATATCAACAAACTCTATTTGGCAACATTTTCAAATACCCTAATTTGAAAAATTACCAAAATACCCCTGTAGCATAAAATTACGAAAATACCCTTGGGTAGTGGAAAACAACAAACAAAGACAACTACAACATTTCTCTGTAATAGACGCAAGTTCATGTGTGTGACTAAATGAATGATGTGAGACTGTATGTGTATGAAATGAAAGAACTACTTCCCAGAACTATTAAACATAAAACTATTCGTGATAAATCAGTGGAACCAAACTAATTCATAAAACTCTTTAATCAGATAAACGCAAAGCGGAAGTTTGAATTCTAGGGGACGTGGTCGCAACTTGCGTGGCCGTGGAAGAGGCCGGATAACTGTGTCTGAACCTGTTAGATCGGGTCAAGGATTTGAGAATGAAATGCCACCACCACCAGCCGCTGATGTGGAATATCAGGATCAGACGGGGGATGACGCAGTGTCGCACGCGATGCTGCGGGTTTTGGAAAGGGTGGCTGGAGTGGGTGGAGGCATGGGAGCTCGAAAGTCGGTACCTGAGCGACTTCGAGCCAATGGAGCTAAGGTGTTCCATGGTATATCTGGTGTGGCACCCAGTACCACTGAATATTGGTTGGAAGCGACCGAGCGGATTATGGATGAGTTTGATTTAACTGACGAGGAAAAGCTGAAAGGGTTGGTGTCGCTTCTCCGTGATGAGTCGTATCAATGGTGGCTCACGGTGCGGGATGGTGCTACAGCTGAGGAACTCACTTGGGAGTATGATAAGACGGCATACCAGAAGAAGTATGTTGGCACTCATTATATTGATGCGCAGAGAAAGGCATTTAAGGGCTAGTTCAAGGAACAAGTTCAGAGTGGTAGACTGTTGAATTCCTAAGGCTGAGCCATTATGCTTGAGGGATAGTGTCTACTAAGCATGAGCGGTGTGTTAGATTTGAGGACAGACTAAGGGATGATCTGAGGTTGCTGATAGCTCCACAACAAGAGCGGGAGTTTACTATGTTGGTGGAGAAGACTAAGGTAGCCGAGGGAATTAAGGATTCTGTAAGGCATTTTTGGCCTTCATTTGTGCTTTGGATACAAATGAAGGGGGAGTTAGTGGAGTTAGAACTGTAGGGGAGTTTGTGGATGTCTTTCCGGAGGAATTACCAAGAATACCCCTAGACAAAGAGGTGGAGTTTCGATTTGATTTGCTCTCGGGTACAGCTCCTGTGTCAATTGCCCCATACAGAATGGCACCAAAGGAGTTGGTTGAGCTCAAGGCTCAAATTCAAGAGTTGCTAGACCGTGGGTTTATTCGACCCAGTGTGTCTCCACAGGGAGCACCAGTCTTGTTTGTGAAAAAGAAGGACGGAACTATGTGCATGTGCATAGATTATCATCAGTTGAACAAGCTGACCATCAAGAACAAGTACCCTTCGCCAAGGATTGACGACTTGTCAGATCAGCTTAAGGGGGCCGTGGTTTTCTCAAAGATAGATCTGAGGTCCGGATATCATCAGCTTAAGGTGAAGGAGGTAGATATCCATAAGACGACTTTTAGGATAAGATATGGGCATTTTGAGTTCGTAGTAATGCCGTTTGGATTGACGAATGCCCCAGCCGTGTTTATGGACATGATGAACTGGGTTTTCCAACCCTATCTGGATCGATTTGTTGTTGTGTTCATAGACAATATTTCAGTGTATTCGAAGTCTGAGGAAGAACATGATGAGCACCTCCGAATTGTGTTACAAGTGTTAAGGAAAAGAGTTTCACGCCAAATTCACAAGTGTGAATTTTGGCTTAAGGAGGTTACGTTTTTAAGACATGTGGTATCTGCTGAAGGAATAAGGGTGGATCCTTAGAAGATTGAGGCAGTTTTGGATTGGAAACACCCTAAGTCTGTGGCGGAAGTTCGGAGTTTCTTAGGATTAGAAGGCTATTATAGAAGGTTTATGGAAGGGTTCTCGTCGATAGCCGCGCCTTTGACAAAGTTGTTCAGAAAGGAAGTACCTTTCGTTTGGACAGATAAGCAACAGGAGAGCTTTGAGAAGCTTAAGAGGGTCTTGGCTGAAGCTCCAATTTTGATTCAGTCGGAGGCAGGAAAGGATTTTGTAGTGTATTGTGACGCTTTCCATATAGGATTGGGCTGCGTGTTAATGCAAGATGGGAAGGTAGTTGCTTATACATCTCGACAACTAAGGCCACATGAGGTTAACTACCTGATGCATGATTTGGAATTAGCGGTAGTGGTCTTTGCTCTTAAGGTGTGGAGGCACTATCTCTATAAAGAAAAGTCGGTAATCTACACAGACCACAAGAGCCTTAAGTATCTGCTGACTCAGAAAGAGCTGAATCTGAGACAGCTAAGGTGGGTGGAACTATTGAAGGACTATGATTGTTCAATAGAGTATCACTCGGGCAAGGCAAATGTAGTGGCGGATGCCTTAAGTCAGAAGGTGGTGTCAGATCTAAGGGCGATGTTTGCGCATTTGAGTTTGTATGATGATGGAAGTCTACTGGCAGAGTTGCAAGTTAAGCTGACATGGCTGAATGAGGTGAAAGAGAGATAGTTGGTGGATAAGGATCTGAGTGCTAAGCTGAGACAAGTGCAGAATGGAGAGTTGGAAAATTATGGTATTAACGATGTAGGAGTATTGTGTTTCAAGGGAAAAGTCTGTATGCCGAAGGACGAGGAGCTTAGGCAAAAAATTCTTCGGGAATTGCATAGTAGCCCTTGTGCTATGCATCCCAGAGGTGGTAAAATGTACAGAGATCTAAGGGAACAATTTTGGTGGCCTGGTCTTAAGAGGGAAGTTACCGAATTTGTAGGTAAATGCCTAACGTGTCAGCAAGTTAAGGCTGAACATCAAGTTCCGTCGAGATTGCTTCAGCCAATACAAATTCCGCAGTGGAAATGGGAGAGAATTACCATGGACTTCGTTAGTGGGCTTCCCCTTATGCCTACTAAGAAGGACTCGGTATGGGTGATAGTGGATCGACTGACAAAGTCCGCGCATTTTATTCCAGTGCAGGTTGACTACTCCCTATAGAAGTTAGCGAGGTTGTATGTAGCGGAGATTGTGAGGTTGCATGGAGTGCCGATGTCAATTATCTTGGATAGGGATCCAAGGTTCACATCTCGATTTTGGAAAGCTTTACATCAAGCTTTAGGCACTAGATTGGATTTCAGTACAGCTTTTCATCCACAGTCGGATGGCCAGTCTGAACGAGTGATCCAAGTACTAGAGGATATGCTGAGAGGATGTGTGATAGACTTCAGAGGAAGTTGGGAAGAATATTTGCCTCTAGTGGAATTTGAATACAATAACAGTTATCAGGCAAGTATTCGGATGGCACCATACGAAACATTGTATGGTCAAAAGTGTCGGACTCCTACATGTTGGACGGAATTGGGAGAACGTCAGATTTTGGGTCTGAAAATTATGGCAGAGTCTGAGGAGAAGGTTAGTGTAATTCGAGCTCGATTAAAGGAGGCATCTGATAGACAGAAGTCATATGTGGATCTCAAATGAAAGAAAATAGAATTTGATGTGGGAGATCAAGTGTTCCTTAAAATTTCGCCTTGGAAGAAGGTGATGAGATTTGGTCGAAAAGGGAAGCTAAGTCCAAGGTTTATAGGGCCTTATCGAGTAATAAAGCGAGTTGGACCAGTGGCATACCAGTTGGAGTTGCCACCAGAATTGAAGCAGATGCACGACGTATTTCATGTCTCCATGCTACGTCGATATTGATCGGATCCATCTCATGTAGTTCCGGTTGAAGAGGTGGAGCTAAGACCAGATTTGTCTTATGAGGAAGAGCCGATTCAGATTCTAGAATGAGATGTGAAGGTGCTTCAGAGGAAGTCAGTCCCTTAGTCAAAGTGTTATGGTGAAATCATGGATTGGAGGAAGCTTCTTGGGAGCCAGAAGAAGCAATGCGACGGCAATACCCCTACCTATTCTAGCTAGGTAATTTCGAGGTCAAAATTATTTTAAGGGGTAGAACTATAATATCCCGGACTATGGCTTATGTATTATTACTAAATTGTATGAAATATCATGCCTTTATGTGTTAAGAATGTGTTGTATGAATTTTGTGAACCTTAGTGCGTAGGTGAATGCCTTAGAAATTATTTAATTTTAAGTCTAAAAGAGGGAGTTAAGCCTGATAGGCCTTAAGAAAATAAATGAGGGAGTTATGACACACAAATGGGCTTGGTTAAGTGGCTTGGAGGCGCCACTTAGGGCCTTAGTAAGTGGCGCAACAAGCATGGGTGCAAGGCCTAGGTTCGAGTCACAAGAGAAGCAAAATAAAGAGTTTAATTTTGCTGCTAGAAGAAGAGGTGTTGACTAAGCAATGGGGCAATCGAGTGGAGGTGTGTAGATTAAGTTAAATTTCCTTTTAAAATTCGGCCAAGATGAGGGATAAATGATGGATTAATTTTATTATTAATCTTAAATAAAGTGATAAGAAAAAAAGAGGTGGAATTGGAGAGGAGGATAGTGTTGGCCGGCCAAGGGATTCCTTGGTGACCAATTTCAGTCTTAGCCGAATTGCTAAAGGGAGGTTTAGAGGTTCTTTTTGGTTTTTTCTTTCTTTCTCTAGTAGTGTGCCGAAACTTAGTTTTCTCTTCACTGAACTTATTTATGCCAAAAATTCTTAGGAGATTCAATTAGCTCTCTCTGCTTTCTTCTTCCTTTCCTCTTCATTTGACCAAAATCGGATATTCTTTTCTCAAAAAAAAAAAAAACACCATAGCCGAATCTCTCTAAGCCCCATATCCCTCTCTTTTCACTCTTGTTGAAGCCAAATACACAAGTGACTCATAGCCAACTGTTCTCCAAGCCTTAAAGCCGAATCTATAAGGGTGGTTTAGTTTCCTGAAGGTGCACCATAGGCCGCATGTTCCTTAGTGATTCTGTAAGTTTTGGGATTTCTTTCCTTTGTGATTTCTTCCTTTCCTTTCATCAAGATCTAACCCGAATCAATTGTTTATGCCTATCAATTTCTCCTCTTTATCTCTAGAAGCCGAATCCTGTTTTACAATAGCCAGAAGTGCCGATTTTGGAAAAGACGAAGGTGAGTGGTTGATGGTAGGTGGCCGAATGACCCTTTTCTGTTATTTTCTTTTTGGCCGAATGCCATATTGGCTAAGTTAATTGTGATTTTCGGTTTGTTGAATAAGTGGAGGATGGCCGAATGTAGGTAAAATTGAGGTGACTTTGGCTTTTAGGAGAAAGTCGACAGAAGTAAGCTGAGGTTTTCAGGATTTAAATCTACAAGGTAAGTGGACATAATAATCGGCCAAGGCAATAGTTAATGTTTTAGATCTATTTCATGTTTATTCAAAAAGTCGAAACTAACCAAATCAGGTGACTTAGTGTTAGCCGATTGCAAGGAAGGAAAGACTACAAGTTCTGGGATTTGTTAGTAGTGAAATCGACAATATGGTAAGATTTCGGTTTCATTAGTCCTTCGGGATTTAATTAATTAGCCGAATGGCTTTATGCTAAAGTGTTTAAGGTTGGCCAAATATAGGGATTAAGGGTCTAAAAGTATTAGATCGGGTTTTCGAGATTTCAATAAAGCGCTAAGTAAATCAGGTGTGTACCCCACACTAAGCTTCAATTACTTTATGGTTATGCGGTAATATATGTGTTAATAAAAATATGTGTGAAGTGGCTAAAAGTACCATGCAATGGTACGAACAAAATACTCAGGTATGTTTACCCACTCCTACTATGAGTAGGTTATGATCTATTATGGCACATATGTTAATAGTGATAAGAATGTGAAATAAAACATGTTATTGCATGATATGTTTGACATGGGGCATATGGGTGATATGTAAAGGGGAAGTGAATTGGTGGTTTAATACCCGAATATCTGAATGTGGTGACTTATGTCACAATATCCGAATGTGGTGACTTATGTCACAATATATGAATATGGTAACTTATGTCACAAAATAATTATCTGGTGGCTATGCCATGAATTTTATAAGGGCGATGAGCACGCCGATCGCAAATGACTACCTTGATGGTGTGTAGTGGATGGAGGGTTGACTTAGTAGTCCCCACGGTGTGATGGTTGGTACGGGTGATGTGTAGCGGATGGATACTTAGGCTTGGGTTCGGGTTTGCATCATTAAGTATATGTGCTATTATGTATGAATTGATATGCCTGAATTAATTGAGACTTATGTTGGCTGTATACATTGAGTCTGTTTGACTTACCCCATTGTGGGATTACTTTTCAGGTGACGCTCATTAATGGACCGGGTCGGCAGGAGCTTAGTGGTGGCCATGCTCAGTTCAAGATTTTATCTTATTTTGGACTTGTTATATTTTAAGTATTTTGGATTTAATTTGGGTTTTGATTTGATGTAATAAGGCCTTGGTTTGAACTATTATGCATGCATATTTAATTATATAAGTATGACTCGATTTTAATAATTCAAAGTTAAAGTTCATTTTTCTTAAGTATAAATATTAAACGTTTTGACACATAATCAACATGGGTTTTAAAATTTGAGCCCAAACCAAATCAACTGTTTTCAAAAACACGCAAAATTTTAGCAAAGTTTCAAATAAGAATCGACTAGTTTTTCCTAGAAGCATGCCAGATTCGGTCAGGGCTTGTGGGCCGGGTTTGAGGTGTTTCAACATAAATACTAAAAGATCAAAAATAAATTACTCAAATCAAACTTATCTTTGGCGTTGTTGTTTGGGTCACATAAGTGAGAGACGCATATCCATACTCCATAAAGATGGTTTCTTAGATTCATTTGTTTTTGAACAATTTGAAGTATGTGAATCTTGCTTATTGGGAAAAATGATTAAATCTCCTTTTACTAGTAAAAGTGAATGAGCTAGTGATTTATTGGGCCTAATACATTCTGATGTATGTGGACCAATAAATACACAGGCCAGAAGTGGATTTCAATATTTCATTACTTTCACTGATGATTTCAGCAGATATGGGTATGTTTATCTCATGCGCCATAAGTATGAGTCCCTTGAAAAGTTCAACGAATTCAAAAATGAAGTACAAAATCAACTAGGCAAAACTATCAAGTCACTTCGATCTAATCGAGGTGGAGAGTATTTGAGCCTAGAGTTTGATGATCTATTGAAGGAATGTGGGATTGTCTCACAACTTACTCCTCCTGCTACTCCTCAATGGAATGAAGTTTCTGAGAGAAGAAATCAAACTCTATTAGACATGGTTTGATCCATGATGAGTCATGCTGATCTACTGACTTCCTTTTGGGGACATGCACTTGAGACAGTTGCTTTAACACTAAATCGTGTTCCATCTAAATCGATTCAAAAGACGCCATATGAGATGTGGACTGGAAAATGTCCCAATATGTCTTTTATGAAAATTTGGGATTGTGAAGCTTATGTTAAACGTCAGACGTCTACTAAGCTTGAACCCAAATCTAAAAGGTGTATTTTTGTGGGGTATCCGAAAGAAACCAAAGGTTATTATTTCTTTAATCCCACTGAGAAAAAAATGTTTGTTGCTCGGACTAGTGTCTTCCTAGAGAGAGAATTTATTTCTAGAAAAGGAAGTGGGAGAAAGATTGGACTTGAAGAAATTTGAGAATCACAAGATACCACTAAACCAAAGATAGAACAACAGTAAATTCCACAAGAAATTGAGGAACAAGTAACTACTATAGAAACACAACCACCGCGAAGATCTTTAAGAGAATGCCATGCACCTGAGAGATATGGATTTCTTATTACAACGCATTGTGACATTTTTCTTATAGATCAAGATGAGCCTACGAATTATCAAGAAGCAGTGACGAGCCCAGACTCTGAGAAATCGCTTGAGGCCATGAGATCTGAGATGGATTCCATGTATGAAAATCAAGTGTGGACTTTGATTGACCCATCTGAAGGGGTTAAACCTATAGGGTGCAAGTGGGTTTTCAAAAAGAAAACTGACATGGATGGTAATGTACAAACATACAAGGGGCGATTAGTCGCTAAAGGTTTTCACCAAATTCATGGTGTTGACTATGATGAAACCTTTTCTCCTGTAGCTATGTTTAAATCCATCAGGATCTTGTTCGCCATAGCTACATTTCATGATTACGAAATCTAGCAGATGGACGTCAAAATAGCTTTCCTTAACTGGAAACTTGAAGAGGATATGTATATGACACAACCTGAAGGTTTTGTCAATCCAAAGGATGGTAGAAAGATTTGTAAGCTACAAAAATCTATTTATGGATTAAAGCAAGCTTCTTGAAGTTGGAATCTTCGTTTTAACGATGCAATCAAAGAGTTTGGTTTTATCAAAAATGAAGATGAACCATGTGTTTACAATAAAGTTAGTGGGAGCACTATCACATTCTTGGTACTGTATGTGGATGACATACTTATCATGGGAAATGACATACCTTCCTTGCAGTCTATTAAGACTTGGTTAGGAAGTTGTTTTTCTATGAAGGACTTGGGCAAAGCTACTTACATCTTAGGAGTCATGATCTATAGAGATCGATCAAGACGACTACTGGGTCTAAACCAAAGTACATACATAGATAAAGTACTGAAAAGGTTCAGTATGAAAGAATCTAAAAGAGGATTCCTACCTATGAGACATGGTATTTCACTCTCGAAGGAAATGTCTCCTTCAACTCCACAAGAGAGAGAATGCATGAGTAAAATTCCATATTCTTCCGCTATTGGATCTATCATGTATGCCATGTTATGTACCCGTCCAGATGTCTTGTATGCCTTAAGTATGACAAGCAGGTACCAAGTAGATCCCGGTGAAGGCCACTGGACCACAGTCAAGAATATCATTAAGTACTTAAGAAGAACTAAGGATACGTTCCTAATATATGGAGGTGAGGAAGAGTTAAGTGTAAAAGGTTACACTGATGCCAGCTTCCAAACTAACAAGGACGATTCTCGATCATAATCAGGATTTGTGTTTTGCCTTAATGGTGGTGCTGTGAGCTGGAAGAGTTCAAAGCAAAGTACAGTAGCCAATTCTACAATAGAGGCTAAGTATATTGTAGCCAGTGAGGCAGCAAAAGAAGCGGTTTGGATCAAGAAGTTCATTACTGGACTAGGGGTTGTGCATAGCATATCAGATGCTATAGAACTCTGATGTGATAATAATGGAGCTATTTCACAAGCTAAAGAACCCAGATCTCACCAACGATCCAAACATATACTTAGGCGCAATCATCTTATTCGAGAGATTATCGATCGAGGAGATGTTGAGCTACGTAGAGTACCTACAAATGATAACATTGTTGATCCCCTGCCAAGCCTCTAACACAGCAGAAGCATGATCGTCACACTAAGTCGCTTGGTAGTAGATATATGAGTGATTGGTCTTAGTGCTAGTGGGAGATTGTAAGAGTATGCCCAAAGATCAATCATGAGATGGTTGTAATAACATAATTGATTTACCATGTTTATTAATATAAAGCGTTGTTATTATTATTTCAGTTTTTCCTTCTGTGTGTACAAATAAACTGTTTTATAATAATGTCCTGAGAATAATATGATTATTCATAAAATATCCTTAGTCAAGTATTATTGTTGACTAGGACAACAATAATGCATTAAGACTAACATGTAGTTGATTGATGATAAAGAGTTGTCATTGATATGGAGTGTCAAAATCAATGCATGAATATGTGTGTTAGAGAACAACATATTGATGACCCGCTATGAGTATGTTTCTTGGATTATTATGTAATTGTCACTACATTACTCATAGTGATTAATATGTATATGATCCTTAGACTTGAGATAATCATTATCCCAACATCGTGAGTCGATATTTTGATATAGTCAAACGATACCGTGAATCGGTTGTTCTATAAAGGCGATGTTGGATATACCACAATCTATGTAGAGGATATTATTGATCAATATAGGATAAGTCCCTCCCACATAATGGGAGCAATATCTTAGGCCACTTGATTGAGTGAGACTAGAAATGCATGGCCATGCTCAAATAAGTTGACATGAGATGTCATACTAATTTGTATATCATAGTCTACTCAAGATATCAAGAAACATGGAATGGACTATACAAGTGTAACTATTCCATGACTTGTATCCATTCCAGAGATAAAGGACTTAAGGATTAATGCATGAAAGGTTAACCACAAAAAGTTGTGTCGAATCATGACTTCTAGTAACTTAGGTAGCAATGATGCATTGCTAGATGCCACTCATTGTTTGTGACATTAGAATCATTCTAGTATTACTGCTAACGTTATAAGAACCTATAGGGTCACACCCTATGGTTGAAATGAACGGAATGAAACATAGTTGGTATTGTGTTTGATTGTCACATAAATTAAATTAATTAAAGAATTAATTTAATTGGGCAATCAAATATTGAATATATTATATGTACAAGGATGTTGTACACATAATGAGAATTAATATATGAATTTGGTTCATATATAAATTTAAATAAATATAGTTTATCGAAATCTATGTTATAATTAATGTAATTATAACTTTTTGGGTATAATTAATGTAATTATAATTTTCAGTTAAAACATTATTATTTTATTTAATTTTATAATTCATAAAAAAAATCGATTATAAAAGGTAATAAGTGAAGAAAAACCCTAAGAATTTACTTGGAAAAATCTAGCAGCCGTCAAGCAAATAAAACCTCTAAAAACAATTTTTGGAGATTTCTGCCGTTCATAGTCAAACCTGGTGGATTATGTAGAGGCCGACATCGCAAAGGTTGCGGCTTGGTTCGACAGTAGATAAGAACTCTTGTTGTCGAGGCGTCGCTGTCTGCTCAGATTGAAATTTTGGTAACTTCGAAACCTTTATTTCACCCCAATTCATTCCTCACACATGGATTCATGGTTTGGATCATCGGGATTAATTTTATTTCACTGCTCCATGGGGGTGCCGACGTTCCAACAATCCGACGCCAGGACAGGATATGAGGCACTACCGTACTTGACATTACTTAAACATGAATTATCGGGCTACAAAATTTCTTTCCATCTTAAAACTTTGTTTTCTTACTAATAACTTACTTTTCATAGGCCTTCGAGACCTTAAACGCACATCCGGAAGGTTTTAGGGTTCACCCAGAGACTTTGGCACTCCTTGAAAATTTTTACCTAAACAAGGGCCACACGCCCGTGTTGTCCAAGGGACACACCCGTGTGCCCCTAAGACATACCCATGTTCGACACCCGTGGTCGACACTAACTTATTCCACACGGCTGAACACACGCTCGTGCCCTTCACACGGCCTTGACATGCCCTTGTCCTCTACCCGTGGAGCTCTCTGTTTATGATGTCATCATACTTTTAATAGCACACGGCCATGGAAAACGCCCATGTGACGAATCGTATTTTCGTATATTAATGCAGGGGACACACGGCTTATCAACACACTTATGGGGCTGACCGTGTGTCACACACGGCCTAGACACACCGTATGTCTACCCGTGTGGACAATTATAGGGCTATTTTCCAAGCCAATTGCCACCCTGGAACATAAACACACTTATACTATCTTAAACAACTTAATCCATTACATAAACTTAAATGCATAAACTTCTCATCATGAAAGGGCATATAACTTAACAAATATTGACCAATTTCTATGACCATATACAAAAGAATGTATAATCTTAATAACCAAGCCTTTAGCTCACAATATGTCATGACTAAAATGATCAAACTCCTATACATGCCATACTCAAAATTTATTTAACTTTACTATACCCAATTAGTGGATGATAGTGTGATCCGAACTCTGACGTCTATGATCCCCGAGCTAACTTGGCGATACTACAAAGAAGAAGGAAAAGGGAGAAGTAAACATATAGACTAGTAAGTTTGCATGAAATCTTAGGTAGCAACATAATTGCTCAAAATAAACTCATTCATCATAAAACAAGAATACATAAATCTCAAGTGCTTAAGCTTACTTACTCATACTTACTCTTACTCTTACTTACCCATTACATTAGGGTTACCTTAACTTGTATTTACTCATGGTACCTGTATCACTCATTACATAGTTTAGTGCTTAAACTACAATAAACAATAACTTAATTCTCTACCTTCCTTACCTTGAATGGAATTCTCTATCATTCTTATATAACATATCTCATCATCAACTTTACTTATTTTGCTCTTAGTCACTTTTTCATGCTTACTCTTTTACCATTGAAATACTCAGAATACCAAAAGATACTCAATCTCAACAAACATGTGTCTCGATGCCAATTTCATATCCCAAATATGGTCTTACATGGGATCGCCTCTTAGTGCCGATGCCATATCCTAGATATGGTCTTACATGGACTTTCTTAGCTTGATGTTGATGCCATGTCCCAAACATGGACTTACACGAGACCTTCTTTATATGGTGTCGATTCCATGTGCTAGAATGGACTTACACGAGACATTCCTTAAATCTTTCCTTTTGAAACTTACCATCGCCATGTCTTGAATAGTCTTACGTGGTATCCTTGCCTTATGAACTCACCACTGCCATGCCTTGGCATGGACTTACATGGGATCCTTTCCTTATAATAACTTATCAATGCCATGTCTTAACATGAACTTACATGATATTCTTTCCTTATAGTAACTTATCAATGCCATGTCTTGACATGGACTTACATGATTTCCTTGCCTTATAGTAACTTATCAATGCCATGTCTTGACATGGACTTACATGATATCCTTGCCTTATAGTAACTTATCAATGCCATGTCTTGACATGGACTTACATGATATCCTTGCCTTATAGTAACTTATCAATGCCATGTCTTGACATGGACTTACATGATATCCTTTCCTTATAGTAACTTATCAATGTCATGTCTTGACATGGACTTATATGATATCCTTGCCTTATTCGATGCTGAGGCCGTGTCCCAGAGATGGTCTTACACAAGATCTATGTTCAGTGCCGATGCCATGTCCCAGACATTGTCTTACATGGGACCTACATTCCTTGATTTGATGCCATGTCCCAGACATGGTCTTACACGGGCTTTCCTTGTCTCATGTTATGACATAGGTATCTTCGTTATTCTGAATCTTCAGACAGGTTTTTCATTTACTTGTTCTCATTGATTTCCGTATTAAACATTGATAATCAACTTCATTGAAATAATAAACTTATTGCAACATGGCAAGTAATATAATCATAATAACATATATAGCAATGAATTCATACAAACTTACCTCGATACTCAAAATGTGTAGAGTTGTGAAATTTAGTCCTCAACCTTATTTTTGCCTCAGTTTTGGTCCGGGCTTCGTGTTTCTTGATCTATAATAATAATTTAACTTTTTTAATACTTACGATGACTAAATTGACTCATAAATCATATTTTGGAAAAAATTACATTTTGCCCCTAAACTTTCTCAAAATTACACTTTTCCCCTAGGCTCATAAAATGATTTTTATTCAACTTTCTTGCATTTCAAGCCTAGCCGAATCATATTCTCAACTATAACAGCATTCAATTTCCACATTTTACTCATGTATGACCATTTTCATAACTTTTTCAATTTGATCCTTACATGGATTTTTCATGAAAATCACTTAGGTAAATATGTTTATCCTATATCAAACTTTCATAATCTTCCATAAAACATCAAAATACATGCATGTCATTCATGAGTAAATTGTTGAACATAATCCCTAGCACAAAAATATAGCTAGAAATAGCTAAACTGAGCTATGAGGATCTCAAAAATTAGAAGAACATTAAAAACGGGGCTAGGATACACTTACTATCAAGCTTGCAAGAAGAATAAACCCTAGCTATGTTGTAACATCTCGATTTAGGGTCTACTCAGAATAGTGGTGCAAGACCACAAATTTGAGGGTTATGAATGAGTTTTTGAGGTTTATGCTATGTATGCATGCTTGTGTGAAAGTTTCATGAAGTATTTTTGTGAAATAGTGGTTGAATTGTCCAAAAGGACTAAATTGCAAAAGTTGTAAAATATGATGTTCTAGAAGCTATTTATGTGAAATTGCTTTAGAATAACAATTAGAGGTAATGAACAATTTTCCCAAATTTTAGTTTTTGGAAAAAATTGGGCTTGGATGAGTTAAAATAAAAAGTTTATCAAAAAGGGCATTTTGGTCATTTAGTAATTTAAATGATTAAATAGGTGAAAAGATGATAAAAATTCATTCATCTTCTTCCCCAAGCTGTCGAAAATCTCAATAGCCATTGTTAAGGTTCTTCAAGTTTTTCAAGCTTGGTGGTAAGTGCTCCTAAGCTCAGTTTTTAATATTCTTCGTATTTTTGAAGTCCTAGTAGCATGAGTAAGCTATTTTTAGCTATTTGGTGAGCTATGATGGATGTTCAAAAATGTACATATGTATGACATGCATGTATTTTGATGTTTTGTGGAAGAATATGACAGATTGATGTAGTAGAAACATCGTTTGCTAAGTGATTTTTCCATGAAAAAGCATGTACGGGCTAGTTTGTGAAAAACTTTAGTTTCATCATACATGTGTGATTTAGTGAGAATTGATGAATGCTTTAGTTGAGTAAGTGGTTCGGTTTAGCATGAAAGGCTAGAAAGTTGAATAAAAATCACTTTACAAGCCTTGGGGATAAAGTGTAAGTATGAGAAAGTTTAGGGGCAAAATAGTAATTTTGCTAAAGTATGAGATGTGAGTCAATTTAGTTAATGTGTGTATTGAATATGCTGATTTATTTATTATTGGTCAAGAAAAACAAAGCCCGCATCGAAACCGAGGCAAAATCAAGGTGGTAGACTAAATTGCATGTTTCTATACTTTTGAGTATCGAGGTAAGTCTATGCATAAACAATGCATTTATACTTACAAATTTATTAATGCTAATTATTGTGTAGCATGATTGGCAATGGTTGAGAATGGTTGAGAATGATTGAGAACCTATGTTGGAGGAATGTGTTAGAATTGTGAATGAATGATAGAGTAAGTAAACATGTGAATGTGTATTGATAATGCTAGATAGTGGGCTAAGTGCGATGCCCTCCTAATGCATATTAACGATGAGCTAGCTATGTGCGATGCTATCATTAGATATATCGTCTAGTGGGCTAAGTGCGAGACCACTATGATTACTTTTGCGGTAGGCTAAGTGCGATACTACCTTATTAATTGATTGTGGTGGGCTAGGTCCGAAACCACTGAGAAATTAGTTGTGTGGATTAGCTTTGTCGATTAGCTGTGTGAATTAGCTGTGTGGATTAATTTTATGGTGGTAGTAGGGAATATTATATCTGTGTGGAATTGTTATCGAGAAATAACGATGTGTTGTATATTGTGTAAATGTGATAATGAATACAGGGGTGCAGTCTAATGGTTATGAGTATGTGATTCATAATTTCTCGGAAATGTGGTAAGTATTATAAAGAGTAAGCATAGTTGTACATTATATGTTAGTATAATGCTAATTGTTGTTTAGCTTATACTATGATGCTTAATTGTTTATGTGTAAACTTACTAAGCTCAAAGCTTACTCCCTTTTCTTTTCCTTTGTTTATAGAGTAAAAGTGGTGAACCGAGATACGATGATCATTGGAAGATAGCCCACATATCAACACACTCTAGTATATGAGATTCAATGTTTTGTATATGGCATGTATAGGGGCTAGACAAGTTAGTGAATTTTTTTTTTGTAAATGGCTAAGATGTGTTGGCCTTTAGATGGATAATGAATTTTGTATAATGCCATAGTTGATGGCTATCATATTATATGAAAAGATGTAGTTTTCTATATGAGATTTCTTTTAAATTTTAGTTGATTATGGATGTGTTGTATGAGTGCATGTTGTGAATGCCATGGGGTGAGAAAAGCTTAGCAAATAGCTTTATTCTTTTCTATGTGAATAGATACACGAGCTTGTATCTAGGTCATGTGTGACACACGATCAGCACACGGGAGTGTGCTCTAGCCGTGCGTCCCCTGCAGGTTAATCTTTTAAGTCAAAATAGACCACGGGCTAGTCACACGGGTGTGTGACTAAGCTTTGAGGCCGTGTGGGTGAAGTTAGTATTCACCACGGGTAGAAGGCATGGGCGTGTGTGACTGCACACGGGCGTGTCTCTTCTTACACGGGCATGTTAGCCCTGTACAAAAGATAAAATTTTTAAGATTTTAAAAAGTTCTAGAATAGTCTCGAGAGCCCTCATATGTATGAATGAGGGCTCATAAATTAAGAATGAGGTTGTTGAGATGACTTTCGAGGGAAGTCGATGAGCCTGAGTGGCGAATGTGAGGATTTTGTTTAGGTAACACCTTAAGCCCAATTTTGGTGTAGAATTCGGTTAAGGGTGTTACATATAGTGGTATCAGAGCTATGGTTTAGTCAGTTCTAGGACTACCGTAGCGGTTGTAAGAGTCTAGCTATACATTCCATTAGTGTACAATGATAGTGTGGTGGCTTCTAATGATTTTTAATCTTGTTTATTATAGAATATGGATCCCGATCCATTTACTGCCGATGAAGCAGCTAGTAATGCACCAGCTCCTACGCAAGGGACCGTGCCTGTGCAAAGTGGACTCGAGACCAGGGGTCAAGGGGAAGAGGCACGAGAGGCCTTTCTCCAGATGATGGGTGATTGGTACTCAAACTTTTTTCGAGTGAACCTTAATGCTCAACCTCCTCCACCTCCTCCTATACATCAGCCAAACCTAGTGGCTCTACAAGGTATTGATGTAGTGAGGATATCGAAACCCTCAGTGGATAAGATTAGAAAGCACGTGGCCGAGGAGTTTAGAGCAAAGGTAGATGACGCCCTAAGAGGACGGAGTTCTGGTTAGAGAACTTGATGAGAGTGTTTGATGAACTCTCATGTACACATGAAGAGAGCTTGTAGTGTGCTGTATCCTTGTTGAGAGATTCGACATACCATTGGTGGAAGACACTAACGTTAGTGGTCCTAAAAGAATGGGTGACATGGGACTTCTTTCTGGGAGAGTTCTGGAAGAAGTATATAAGCCAATGGTTTACCGATCGAAAGAGGAAAGAATTCCTTGAGTTGAAGGAAGGCAGGATGACAGTAGCAGAGTATGAGCACGAGTTTGTTAGGCTTAGAAAAGATGCTCAAGAATGTGTGTCGACAGAGACCATCTTGTGGAAGAGGTTTGAGGATGGACTGAATGAGGATATCAAACTCCTAGTGGGTATTTTGGAGTTGAAAGAGTTTGTGGTGCTAGTGGAAAGGGCAAGTAAGGCCGAAGAGTTAAGTAAATAAAAGAAAAAGGCTTTGAGTGAGGCCTGAGATGCTAGAAAGAGGCCGATGGGCAAATCGTATCAAGCCCAATCAAAGAGATCCAAGGAAGGGAATCCTCAGACGATAATGTCAGTGGGATATTTGCATCGAGACTCAGACAATATTCGTTTGGGTTCGAGAGTCTGAGCTACCTCGATGGAAAGTGTGGGCAAGACAAAGAGTAAATCAGAGTGTCCCAGTTGTGGTAGGTATCACACCGAAGAGTGTTGGGGAAATAGTGAAAATGTTATAAGTGTGGCTCCCCCGACTATTTTATTTGAAACTGACCTGAAAGGGATGATAAAGAAGAGAAGCAAGAGATGAGACCTAGTGACGTGTCTACAAGTGGTAGACCACCAAGGAACCCCAGAGGTGGTGCTAGTGGTAGAGGTACGTCCAAAGATTCTGCTGTGAGACCGAAGGGTCGGGCACCTGTAAGGACGTATGCTATTCGTACTCGCGAAGAGGCATCTCCGTAGATGTGTAACAGGTATATTTTTCTCTCTTTGACACCCTTGTTATTGCTTTAATAGATCCAGGGTCAACTCATTCTTATATTTGCATGAGATTAGCATCTAGTTTGAGTATGACCGTTGAGTCTACAGATATAGTGGTTAAGGTGTCAAACTCGTTAGGAAAGGATGCGTTTATGGACAATGTGTGTAAAAATTATTCTTTGATGTTTGAGAATTATTAGTTTTTGGTAGACCTGATGTTGTTACCGTTTGAAGAGTTTGATTTAATCCTAGGCATGGATTGGTTGATTACCCATAGTCTCTTAGTAAACTATGGTAGTAATTACATTCAATTGAAATTTAAGAGTGGAGATGTGGTTCAGGTTCAATCAGGTGGAACAGATAGTTTACCTGTGATGATTTATTCCTTAGCGATGGAGAAATGTTTGAGAAAAGGTTGTGAGTCCTATCTCGCCTTTATGATGAATACTCAAGATAGTAGGGTAAAGTTTCAAACAGCGCCAGTGGTACACGAGTATCCAGATGTATTCCTGGAAGAGTTACCCGGATTACCTCCAATGAGAGAGGTTGAGTTTGGGATTGAATTTATTCCAGGAATGCCATCGATTTCTATTGCTCTGTATAGAATGCACCTGTAGAGTTGAAAGAACTGAAGATACGGTTGCAAGAGTTGACAGATAAGGGTTTTGTAAGATCGAGTTACTCACCTTGGGGTGCTCCAGTATTATTTATGAAGAAGAAAGATGGGTCTATGACGTTGTGTATAGACTATAGACAACTCAACAAGGTGACGGTGAAGAATAGGTATCCTTTAACAAGGATTGATGATCTTTTTGAGTAATTGAAAGGAGCTACAGCGTTCTCCAAGATAGACCTGAGGTCGGGTTATTATCAGCTCAGAGTGAAAGAGCAAGATGTGTTGAAGACTGCATTTTGAACGAGGTATGGCCATTATGTGTTTTTGGTTACGTCGTTCAGTTTGACAAATGCACCTACAATTTTTATAGATCTGATGAACCGTGTTTTTAGACCATATGTGGATAAGTTTGTGTTTGTCTTCATTGACGACATATTGATCTATTCTAAGAATGAAAACTATCATGAGGAACATTTGAGAATTGTCTTTCAAACTTTAAGAGATAAGTAGTTGTATGCTAAGTTTAGCAAGAGCGAGTTCTAGCTTAGAGAGGTCAGATTTTTGGGACACATTGTGTCGGGTGATGGTTTCAGAGTTGACCCAAGTAAGATTTCGACTATTGTGGATTGGAAACAGTCGAGGAATGTGTCAGAGGTTAGAAGCTTCTTGGGATTAGCAGGATATTACAGATGTTTCATGAAGGGGTTCTCTGTTATTGCTACCCCAATGACGAAACTATTGCATAAAGATGTCAAGTTTGAATGGACTAAGACATGTCAATAGAGTTTCGAGAGACTGAAAATAATGTTGACAGAGGCACCAATTTTGGTTCAACCAGAATGAGGGAAAGAATTCATGGTTTTTAGTGATGAGTCGTTTAATGGTCTCGGTTGTGTGTTAATACAAGAGGGTAAGGTAGTCGCTTACGCCTCGAGGCAGTTAAAACCGCACAAGAAGAATTATTTGACTCATGATTTAAAGTTTACTGCGATTGTTTTCACGTTAAAGATTTGGTGACATTATTTGTATGGTGAGAAATGCTGAATCTTTAAGGATCATAATAGTTTAAGATATTTTATGGATCAGAAGGATTTGAATCTGGGACAGAGGCGGTGGCTGGAGTTGTTGAAAGACTATGAGTTAGTCATTGACTACCACCCAGGAAAAGCAAATGTGGCTACGGATGCCTTGAGTAGGAAATCCCTGTGTGCTCTAAAAGTTATGGGCACGAGTTTAGCATTGTCTGATGATGGTGCTATTTTGGCAAAGTTGAGAGCTAAGCCACTATTTGTTCAACAAATATGTGAGGCTTAGAGGAATAACAGTGAGATGCAAGCCAAGAGAGCTAAATGCGAATCAGAAAGTGACTCTGATTTTCAAGTGGACTTGAATGGTTGTTTGATGTATCATGACAGAATTTGTGTACCTAAAAATGAAGAATTAATCCAAACAGTTTTGCATGAGACACATAGTGGATGGTTGTCGGTACATCCGGGCAATACAAAAATGTACAATGACTTAAGGAAGTTTTATTGGTGATCGGGTATGAAAAGAGATGTTTCAGAATTTGTCACTAAGTGTTTGATTTGCCAACAAGTGAAAGCTGAGCACCAAGTGCCTTTGGGATTGCTTCAACCAGTGATGGTTCTCGAATGGAAATGGGATCGGGTTACCATGACGGGGTTGCCTATGACTCCGAGAAAGAAGGACATTGTATGGGTTGTTGTGGAAAGATTAACAAAGCCGGCTCACTTTATCCCAGTACGTGTTTATTATTCACTGGATAAGTTAGCTGAGTTGTATATGGCAGAAATAGTAGGATTGCGTCTATTATATCGGATAGAGATCCGAGGTCTACTTCAAGATTTTGGAAGAAGTTACAAGAAGCCATGGGTACGAGGTTGAATTTCAGTACTGCGTTCCATTCGCAAACTGATGACCAGTTTGAAAGGGTGATCCAAGTTCTTGAGGATATGCTTTGATGCTGTGTCTTAAAATTCGAGGGTAGTTAGGAGAGATATCTACTTTTGGTCGAATTCGCCTACAACAACAGTTATCAAAGGAGTATATGGATGGCTCCGTATGAGGCCTTGTATGGTCGTAAGTTTTAGACTCCCTTGTATTGGATCGAGCTTAGTGAGAAATGGATACTTGGTGTCGATCTAGTGAAAGAAACTGAAGAGAAAGTGAGAGTAATCCATAATAGTCTGAAAGTTACTTCGGACCAACAGAAGTCATGTGCAGATTGGAAAGAAAAGAGAACGAGTTTGAGGTGGGTGACAATGTGTTTTTGAAAGTGTCTCCGTGGAAGAAGATTATGAGGTTTGGACAAAAAGTGAAATTGAGTCTAAGATTCATAGGGCCGTATGAGATTACAGACAGAATTAGGCCAATAGTTTATCTATTGGCTTTACCGATTGAGTTGGAAAAGATCCATAATGTGTTCCATGTATCGATGTTGCGACGGTATCGCTCTGATCCTTCACATGTGATTCCTTCAACGAAAATTGATATACGGATATGTCTTATGAAGAGGAGCCGATTAAGATCTTGGCTCGAGAAGTGAAACAGTTGAGTAATAAGAGCATAGCACTAGTGAAAGTGTTATCATAAAAACACGGTGTAGAAGAAGCTACGAGGGAAACAGAAGAAACTATAAGAGAACAACTTCCATACCTCTTTACTGGTAAGATTTTCGGGGGTGAAAATCTCTTAAGGGGAAGAGTTGTAACATCCTAGTTTAGGGTCTAATCAGAATAGCAAAACCAAAAATCTGAGGGTTATGAATGAGTTTTTGAGGTTTATGCTATGTATGCATGCTTGTGTGAAAGTTTCATGAAGTATTTTTGTGAAATGGTGGTTGAATTGTCCAAAAGGACTAAATTAAAAAAGTTGTAAAATGTGATGTTCTAGAAGCTATTTGTGTGAAATTGCTTTAGAATATCAATTAGAGGTCCTTAATGAACAATTTTCCCAAATTTTAATTTTTGGACAAAATTGGGCTTAGATGAGTTAAAATAAAAAGTTTATCAAAAAGGGCATTTTCATCAATTAGTAATTTAAATGATTAAATAGGTGAAAAGATGATAAAAATTCATTCATCTTCTCCCCCAAGCTACCGAAAATTTCAATAGCCATTGTTAAGGTTCTTCAAATTTTTCAAGCTTGGTGATAAGTGCTCCTAAGCCCGGTTTTTGATATTCTTCGTATTTTTGAAGTCCTAGTAGCATGTGTAAGCTATTTTTAGCTATTTGGTGAGCTATGATGGATGTTCAAAAATGTACATATGTATGACATGCATGTATTTTGATGTTTTGTGGAAGGATATGACAAATTGATGTAGTAGAAACATCGTTTGCTAAGTGATTTTTCCATGAAAAAGCATGTAGGGACTAGTTTGTGAAAAACTTTAGTTTTGTCATACATGTTTGATTTAGTGAGAATTGATGAATGCTTTAGTTGAGTAAGTGGTTCGGTTTAGCATGAAAGGCTAGAAAGTTGAATAAAAATCACTTTATGAGCCTTGGGGATAAAGCGTAAATATGAGAAAGTTTAGGGGTAAAATAGTAATTTTGTTAAAGTATGAGATGTGAGTCAATTTATTCAATGTGTGTATTGAATAAGCTGATTTAATTATTATAGATCAAGAAAGACAAATCCCAAATCAAAACCGAGGCAAAATCAAGGTGGTAGACTAAATTGCACGTTTCTATACTTTTGAGTATCGAGGTAAGTCTATGCATAAATAATGCATTTATACTTACAAATTTATTAATGCTAATTATTGTGTAGCATGATTGAGAATGTTGAGAATGGCTGAGAATGATTGAGAACCTATGTTGGATGAATGTGTTAGAATTGTGAATGAATGATAGACTAAGTAAACATGTGAATGTGTATTGATAATGCTAGATGGTGGGCTAGGTGCGATGCCATCCTAATGCATATTAACGATGAGCTGGCTATGTGCGATGCTATCGTTAGGTATATTGTCTAGTGGGCTAAGTGCGAAACCACTATGATTACCTTTACGGTAGGCTAACTGCGATACTACCTTATTAATTGATTGTGGTGGGCTAGGTGCGAAACCACAAAGAAATTAGCTGTGTGGATTAGCTTTGTGGATTAGCTGTGTGAATTAGTTGCGTGGATTAATTGTGTGGTGGTAGTAGGGAATAGTATATCTGTGTGGAATTGTTATCGAGAAATAACGATGTGTTTTATATTGTGTAAATGTGATATTGAATGCAGGGGTGCATTCTAATGGTTATGAGTATGTGATTCATAATTTGTCAAAAATGTTGTCAGTAATAGAAAGAGTAAGAATACTTGTACATTATATGTTAGTATAATGATGATTGTTGTTTAGCTTATACTATGATGCTTAATTGTTTATGTGTTAACTTACTAAGCTCAAAGCTTACTCCCTTTTCTTTTCCTTTGTTTATAGAGTAAAAGTGGTGAACCGAGATACGATGATCATTGGAAGATAGCCCACATATCAACATACTCTGGTATATGAGATTCAATGTTTTGTATATGGCATGTATAGGGGCTAGACAAGTTAGTGATTTTTTTTTTTTTTTGTAAATGGCTAAGATGTGTTGGCCTTTAGATGGATAATGAATTTTGTATAATGCCATAGTTGTTGGCTATCATATTATATGAAAAGATGTAGTTTTCTATGTGAGATTTCTTTTAAATTTAAGTTGATTATTGATGTGTTGTATGAGTGCATGTTGTGAATGCCATCGGGTGAGAAAAGCTTAGGAAATAGCTTTATTCTTTTCTACGTGAATAGATACACAAGCGTGTGTCTAGGTCATGTGTGACGCACGGTCAGCACACTGGCGTGTGCTCTGGACATTCGTCCCCTGCAGATTAACCTTTTAAGTCAGAACAGACCACGGGCTAGTCACACGGGTGTGTGACTAAGCTTTGAGGCCGTGTGGGTGAAGTCAATATTCACCACGGGTAGAAAGCATGGGCGTGTGTAACTACATACAGGCGTGTCTCTTCTTACACGGGCGTGTTAGCCCTGTACAAAAGAGAAAATTTTTAAGATTCGAAAAAGTTTCGAAATAGTCTCGAGAGCCCTAATATGTATGAATGAGTGCTCATAAATTGAGAATGAGGTTGTTGAGATGACTTTTGAGGGAAGTCGATGAGCCTGAGTGGCGAACGTGAGGATTTTGTTAAGGTAACACCTTAAGCCCGATTTCGGCTTAGAATCCAGGTAATGGGTGTTACATTTAGTGGTATTAGAGCTATGGTTTAGTTAGTTCTAGGACTACCGTAGCGGGTGTAAGAGTCTAGCTCCACATGCCATTAGTGTACAATGATAGTGTGGTGGCTTCTAATGATTTTAAATCTTGTTTACTATAGAATATGGATTCCGATCCATTGACTACTGATGAAGCAGCTAGTAATGCAGCAGCTCCTGCGCAAGGGACCGTGCCTATGCAGAGTGGACTCGAGGCTAGGGGTCAAGGGGAAGAGGCACGAGAGGCCTTTCTCCAGATGATGGGTGATTAGTACTCGGACTTTGTTCAAGCAAACCCTAATGCTCAACCTCCTCCACCTCCTCCTATACCTCAGCCAAACCTAGGGCTCCTCAAGGTATTGATGTAGTGAGGATATCAAAACCCCGGTGTATAAGATTAGAAAGCACGGGGCCGAGGAGTTTAGAGCAAAAGTAGATGACGACCCTGAGAGGACGGAGTTCTGGTTAAGGAACTCAGTGAGAGTGTTTGATGAACTCTCATGTACACCTGAAGAGAGCTTGAAGTGTGTCGTATCCTTGTTGAGAGATTCGGCATACCATTGGTGGAAGACACTAACATTAGTGGTCCCGAAAGAACGGGTGATGTGGGGCTTCTTTCTGGAAGAGTTCCGGAAGAAGTATATAAGCCAATGGTTTACCGATCGAAAGAGGAAAGAATTCCTTAAGTTGATGCAAGGAAGGATGATAGTAGCAGAGTATGAGCGTGAGTTTGTTAGAATTAGAAAATACGCTCAAGAATGTGTGTCGACAGAGACCATCTTGTGCAAGAGGTTTGAGGATGGACTGAATGAGGATATTAAACTCCTAGTGGGTATTTTGGAGTTGAAAGAGTTTGTGGTGCGAGTGGAAAGGGCAAGTAAGGCCGAAGAGTTAAGTAAAGAAAAGAAAAAGGCTCTGAGTGAGGACTGAGATGCTAGAAAGAGGCCGATGGGCAGATCGTATCAAGCCCAGTCAAAGAGATCCAAGGAAGGGAATCCTCGGACGACAGCCTCAGTGGGATATTCGCATCGAGACTCTGACAATATTAGTTTGGGTTCGAGAGTCCGAGCTACCTCGATAGAAAGTGTGGGCAATACGAAGAGTAAACCGGAGTGTCCCAGTTGTGGTAGGTATCACACCGGAGAGTGTTGGGGAAATAGTCAAAAATGTTATATGTGTGGCTCCCGACTATTTTATTCGAAACTGCCCTGAAAGGGATGATAAAGAAGAGAAAGCAAGAGATCAGACCTAGCGACGTGTCTATAAGGAGTAGACCGCTAAAGAACCCGAGAGGTGGGGCTAGTGGTAGAGGTACGTCCAAAGATTCTTCTGTGAGACCGAAGGGTCGGGCACCTGCAAGGACGTATGCTAGTCGCACTCACGAAGAGGCATCCTCTCCAGATGTGATAACATGTACTATTTCTCTCTTTGACACCCTTGTTATTGCTTTAATAGATTCAGGGTCTACTCATTCTTATATTTGCATGAGATAAGCATCTAGTTTGAGTATGACCGTTGAGTCTATAGATATAGTGGTTAAGGTGTCAAACCCGTTAGGAAAGCATGTGTTCGTGGACAAGGTGTGTAAAAATTGTCTTTGATGTTTGAGAATCATTGTTTTTGAGAGACCTGATGTTGTTGCCATTTGAAGAGTTTGATTTAATCCTAGGCATGGATTGGGTTATTACCCATAGTGTCTTAGTAAACTGTGGTAGTAAGTACATTCAATTGAAATTTAAGATTGGAGATGTGGTTCGGGTTCAATCAGGTGGAACAGATAGTTTACCTGTGATGATTTCTTCCTTAGTGATGGAGAAATATTTTAGAAAAGGTTGTGAGTCCTATCTCGCCTTTATGATGAATACTCAAGAGAGTATGGTAAAGTTTCAAACAGCGCCAATGGTACACGAGTATCCAGATGTATTCTTGGAAGAGTTACCCAAATTACCTCCAATGAGAGAGGTTGAGTTTGGGATTGAATTTATTCCAGGAATGGCACTGATTTCTATTACTCCGTATAGAATGGCACCTGTAGAGTTGAAAGAACTAAAGATACAGTTGCAAGAGTTGACAGATAAGGGTTTCGTAAGACCGAGTTACTCAACTTGGGGTGCTCCGGTATTATTTGTGAAGAAGAAAGATGGGTCTATGACGTTGTGTATAGACTATAGACAACTCAATAAGATGGCAGTGAAGAATAGGTATCCTTTACCAAGGATTGATGATCTTTTTGATCAATTGAAAGAAGCTATAGTGTTCTCCAAGATAGACCTGAGGTCGGGTTGTTATCAGCTCAGAGCGAAAGAGCAAGATGTGTTGAAGACTACATTTCGAACGAGGTATGGCCATTATGAGTTTTTGGTTATGTCGTTCAATTTGACGAATGCACCTTCAATTTTTATGGATCTGATGAATCGTGTTTTTAGACCATATGTGGATAAGTTTCTATTTGTCTTCATTGACGACATATTGATCTCTTCTAAGAATGAGAACGATCATGAGGAGCATTTGAGAATTGTCTTGCAAACTTTAAGAGGTCAGATTTTTGGGACATGTTGCGTCGGGTGATGGTTTCAGAGTTGACCCATGTAAGATTGTGGCTATTGTGGATTGGAAACAGCCGAGGAATCTGTCAGAGGTTAGAAGCTTCTTGGGATTAGCAGGATATTGCAACGTTTCGTGAAGGGGTTCTCTGTTATTGCTACCCCGATAACGAAACTATTGCATAAAGATGCCAAGTTTAAATGGACTGAGACATGTCAATAGAGTTTCGAGAGACTGAAACAATGATGACAAAGGCACCGATTTTGGTTCAGCCAGAATCAGGGAAAGAATTCATGGTTTTTTGTGATGAATCATTTAATGGTCTCGGTTGTGTGTTAATGTAAGAGGGTAAGGTAGTCGCTTACGCCTCGAGGTAGTTAAAACCGCACGAGAAGAATTATCTGACTCATGATTTGGAGTTGGCTGCCATTATTTTCTTGTGAAAGATTTGGCGACATTAATTGTATGGTGAGAAATGCCGAATCTTTACAGATCATAAGAGTTTAAGATATTTGATGGATCAGAAGGTTTTGAATCTGAGACAGAGGCGGTGGCTGGAGTTGTTGAAAGACTATGAGTTAGTCATTGACTACCACCCAGGAAAAGCAAATGTGGCTGCGGATGCCCTAAGTAAGAAATCCTTATGTGCTCTAAAAGTTATGGGCACGAGTTTAGCGTTGTCTGATGATGGTGCTATTTTGGCATAGCTGAGAGCTAAGCCACTATTTGTTCAACAGATATGTGGGGCTTAGAGGAATAATAGTGAAATGCAAGCCAAGGGAGCTAAATGCGAATCAAAAAGTGACTCTTATTTTCGAGTGAACTTGAATGGTTGTTTGATGTATCGTGACAGAACTTGTGTGCCTATAAATGAAGAATTAATCCAAAAAGTTTTGCATGATGCCCATAGTGGATGGTTGTCGGTACATCCGGGCAGTACGAAAATGTACAATGACTTAAGGAAGTTTTATTGGTGGCTGGGTATGAAAAGAGATGTTTTAGAACTTGTGACTAAGTGTTTGATTTGCCAACAAGTGAAAGCTGAGCACCAAGTGCCTTTAGGATTACTTCAACCAGTGATGGTTCCAGAATGGAAAAGGGGTCGGGTTACCATGGACTTTGTGACGGGGTTGCCTATGACTCCGAGAAAGAAGGATGTTGTGTCGGTTGTTGTGGATAGATTAACAAAGTCGGCTCACTTTATCCCAATACGTGTTGATTATTCACTGGATAAGTTAACAGAGTTGTACATGGCAGAAATAGTAAGATTGCATGGTGTACCTATGTCTATTATATCGGATAGAGATCTGAGGTTTACTTCAAGATTTTGGAAGAAGTTGCAAGAAGCCATGGGTACGAGGTTGAATTTCAGTACTGCATTCCATTCGCAAACTGATGGCCAGTCTGAGAGGGTGATCCAAGTTCTTGAGGATATGCTCTGATGCTATGTGTTAGAATTTGAGGGTAGTTGGGAGAGATATCTACCTTTGGTCGAATTCGCCTACAAAAATAGTTATCAATCGAGTATACGAATGGCTCCGTATGAGGCCTTGTATGGTCGTAAGTGTCGAACTTCCTTGTATTAGACCGAGATTAGTGAGAAATGGATCCATGGAGTCGATCTACTGAAAGAAATCGAAGAGAAAGTGAGAGTAATCCGTAATAGTCTGAAAGTTACTTCGGTCCAACAGAATTCGTATGCGGATTTTAAAAGAAAAGAGATCGAGTTTGAGGTGGGTGACAATGTGTTTTTGAAAGTGTCTCCGTGGAAGAAGATTATGAGGTTTGGACAAAAAGGGAAATTGAGTCCAAGATTCATTGGGCCGTATGAGATTACAGATAAAATTGGGCCAGTAGTTTATCGGTTAGCTTTGCTGGTCGAGTTGGAAAAGATCCATAATGTGTTCCATGTATCGATGTTGCAACGGTATCGCTCCGATCCTTCACATGTGATTCCTTCAACGGAAATTGAGATAAGACCAGATATGTCTTATGAAGAGGAGCCGATTAAGATCTTGGCTTGAGAAGTGAAACAGTTGAGAAAAAGAGCATAGCACTAGTGAAAGTGTTATGGCAGAAACACAGTGTAGAAGAAGCTACGTGGGAAACAGAAGAAACTATGAGAGAACAACATCCATACCTCTTTACTGGTAAGATTTTCAGGGGTGAAAATCTCTTAAGGGGGAAAAGTTGTAACATCCTGGTTTATGGTCTAGTTAGGATAGTGGTGCAAGATCACAAATCCAAGGGTTATGAATGAGTTTTTGAGGTTTATGCTATGTATGCATACTTGTGTGAAAGTTTCATGAAGTATTTCTTTTGAAATGGTGGTTGAATTGTCCAAAAGGACTAAATTGTAAAAGTTGTAAAATGTGATGTTCTAGAAGCTATTTGTGTGAAATTGCTTTAGAATATCAATTAGAGGTCCTTAATGAACAACTTTCCCAAATTTTAATTTTTGGACAAAATTGGGCTTGGATGTGTTATAATAGAAAGTTTATCAGAAAGGGCATTTTGGTCATTTAGTAATTTAAATGATTAAATAGGTGAAAAGATGATAAAAATTCATCCATCTTCTCCCCCAAGCTGCCGAAAATTTCAATAGCCATTGTTAGGGTTCTTCGAATTTTTCAAGCTTGGTGGTAAGTGCTCCTAAGCCCGATTTTTTATATTCTTCGTATTTTTGAAGTCCTAGTAGCATGAGTAAGCTATTTTTAGCTATTTGGTGAGCTATGATGGATGTTCAAAAATGTACATAAGTATGACATGCATGTATTTTGATGTTTTGTGGAAGAATATGAAAGGTTAATGTAGTAGATGTTGGAACGCCGGCACCCCCATGGCGCAACGAAATAAAATTAATCCCGGCGATCCAAACCATAAATCCATGCGTGAGGAACAAATCGAGGTGAAATAAAGGTTTCGAAGTTACCAAAATTTCAATCTGAGTAGACAGTGACGCCTCAGCAACAAGAGTTCTGATCTACTATCGAACCAAGCCGCAACCTTTACGATGTCGGCCTCTACGCAATCCACCCGATTTGACTATGAACTAGTAAATCTCAAAAACGCTTTCAGAGGTTTTATTTGCTTGACTACCGCTAGACTTTTCCAAGCAAATTCTTAGGTTTTTCTCCACAAGTTTTTTATCACTTATTACCTTTTATAATCGGTATATCTTTTATGAATTATAAAATTAAATAAATATAATAATGTTTTAACTGAAAATTATAATTCCATTAATTATAACATGGATTTGGTAACCTATATTTATTTAAATTTATATACGATCCAAATTCATATATTAATTCTCATTATGTGCTAACATCCTTGTACATATAATATATTCAATATTTGATTGCCAATTAAATTAATTCTTTAATTAATTTAATTCATGTGACAATCAAACACAATACCAACTATGTTTCATTCCGCTCATTTCAACCATAGGTGTGACCTCAGAGGTTCTTGTAACGTTAACAATAATATTAAAATGATTCTAATGTCACAAACAATGAGTGGCATCTAGCAATGCATCATTGCTACCTAAGTTGCAAGAAGTCATGATTCGACATAACTTTTTTGTGATTAACCTTTCATGCATTAATCCTTAAGTCCTTTACCTCTGGAATGGATACAAGTCATGGAATAGTCACACTTGTATAGTCCATCCCATGTTTCTTGATATCTTGAGTAGACTATGATATACAAATTAGTATGACATCTCATGTCAACTTATTTGAGCATGGCCATGCATTTCTAGTCTCACTCAATCAAGTGGCCTAAGATATTACTCCCATTATGTGGGAGGAACTTATCCTATATTGATCAACAATATCCCTCTACATAGATTGTGGTATATCCAACATCAGCCTTTATAGAACAACCAGTTATGGTGTACGTTTGACTGTATCAAAATATACGACTCACGATGTTGGGATAATGATTATCTCAAGTCTAAGGATCATATACATATTAATCACTATGAGTAATGTTGTAACAATTACATAATAATCCAAGAAACATACTCATAGCGGGTCAGTCCAATATGATGTTCTCTAACACACATATTCATGCATTGATTTTGACACTCCATATCAATGACAACTCTTTATCGCCAATCAACTACATGTTAGTCTTAATGCATTATTGTTGTCCTAGTCAACAATAATACTTGAATAAGGATATTTTAAGAATAATCATATTATTCTCAGGACATTATTATAAAACAATTTATTTGTACACACAGAAGGAAAAACTGAAATAATAATGACAACGCTTTATATTAATAAACATGGTAAATCAAGTATGTTATTACAACCATCTCATGATTGATCTTTAGGCATACTCTTACAATAGAAACATCTTTTGCTGAGTGATTTTTCCATGAAAAAGCATGTAGGGACTAGTTTGTGAAAAACTTTAGTTTGGTCATACATGTGTGATTTAGTGAGAATTGATGAATGCTTTAGTTGTGTAAGTGGTTCGGTTTAGCATGAAAGGCTAGAAAGTTGAAAAAATCACTTTACGAGCCTTGGGGCTAAAGTGTAAATATGAGAAAGTTTAAGGGCAAAATAGCTAAAGTATGAGATGTAAGTCAATTTAGTCAATGTGTGTATTGAATAAGCTGATTTATTTATTATAGATCAATAAATACAAAGCCTAGATCAAAACTGAGGCAAAAGCAAGGTGGTAGACTAAATTGCACGTTTCTATACTTTTGAGTATCGAGGTAAGTCTATGCATAAACAATGCATTTATACTAACAAATTTATTAATGCTAATTGTTGTGTAGTATGATTGAGAATGGTTGAGAATGGTTGGAATGGTTGAGAACCTATGTGGGATGGATGTGTTAGAATTATGAATGAATGATAGACTAAGTAAACATGTGAATCTGTATTGATAATGCTAGATGGTGGGCTAAGTGCGATGCCATCCTAATGCATATTTGTAACATCCTGATAATTAGGGGTTATGCATCTTACTTAATTGAATGATGTTGCATGCTTAATTATTAATGAGTGTATTTTGGAAGTTATTTGAGCTTCATTAATTAAGTGAATGCTTAGTGAAACTTTTAATTTCTAATAATTAAGAGAGAGCTAAGCAAGTTAGGCCTTAAGAATTAATGACAAGGAGTTTTAAGCATAAGTTGAGTAATTGGCAAAGTGGTTAGGATGCATGGATGAGTCTTTGGAGGGAGAGGTTCGAATCCCTAGCTAGCAAATGGGAAAAATTTTAATTTTATGTTTCCTTCCCTATAGTGTCGGCCAAGAATATTCTAGAGTGGATGAGTATTCTTTTATTTTTGGCCATTTGACCATATGAAAAAGGAAGCTAAGAACTTATGGTATGGAATCATGAAGGATGATAAGATGAGGGGGGACAAAAGGCATGATATTGGGCAATGTTTTGGGAGCTTGTTCATGGTCATTTGACCATGAACCTAGACGGTTTTAGGGCTAAAGGGAGTGGTTAATGGTGATAGCAAAATTAAGGTTGATAGGAAGAAATGTGGAGCAAAAAGGGGAGTATGTTGGCTTCCTTGTTGGTCGAATTTTGGTATGGGATTAGGAGGTTTTAGTTAACCAAAAGGTTGTCAATTATACATTTTTTCCTTTGTCCAATATTCTTCTTCTCTTAGCCGAAATTGTCTAGTGACATTTGGTACAAGTTTGCTTTGTTTTGGCCTTTGTATTTTTGACCAAAATAGGTACCTTTATTTCATCTTTTCCTCTCAAAATTTTACCTTCTTTTGATACCAAATTATTGTCACTTTTGAAGACACATTCTTTTCTTCCTCTCTAGTGTCAATTCAACTTTCACCAAAAGCTTTCTCTCATTTTTTTTCTTCCTTTTCATTCTATTTCTCTTTTCTTTTTCCCTCTCATAGTGAAACTATCAAATTGCAAAGAACTATCTTTTCTTCATTTCTTCCCTTGGTCGAATGTGCATAGGTCTCTAAACCTATCTCTTTTCTTTTCTTCATCATCACCTTTTCTTCTTTCTCTCTTCTTTCATTTTCATTCTCTTTCTTCTTTCTTTCAAAACCTGAAACCATTATATTTGAAACCACCATCTTTTCTCTTCTCTTTTGTTAAAGCCGAATCATCAATTCCTTTCTTCTTTTTGTTCAAGGCCGAACCTTCAAGTGAATCAAAGTAAGGTTTTTGTTTGTCAATAGTTTTCATTATTCCTTTTTATTATAATTGATCTAGAAAAATAAATCTTTTATTTTTCTCTCCTAGGCCGAATCCTTGGAAAGGATTTTAAGGATCTTTGTTGAAGACAACTTTTAAGAAGTGATCTTCAAATCATCAAGGTAAGATTATCCCTTTTGGTTATATCGATTTCTTAAGATAGACTACTAATCGATCGTATTTTTAGGGGTGATTTGAGACTAACAAGATAGGTAAGAAAAGGGCAGTTCGGAGTGTTTGGAAAAGAGGAGGTATTCCTTTACCATCAAACTTCAAACGAAGGGTCATGTCGCAAGTTAGAGACTTTCCACCGGATTGTGGACCCTCCGCTAACGAGGAGCGATTATTTGAAGTAGTGCGCATAACCGAACCACTTTACATTGGTGGAATATCGGGTTTTGATCCATCTAGTGGAGAAAACCACAAATAACTCGCTGCTCGAGAATCGAGGGTAAGGATTTAGATCCATCATCAATAAGTGTAGTTTTGTTAGCAATAGTGTATACTAACCAAGTGTGTTAATTAATTAGGTGTTGACGAGCGAGAGGGTATTGTTCTCACTGTCACGAGGTGTGTAACCTTACATTAAAAATCTCATAGATTTACATATATTTAAATATGATTATATGACCATATGTATGATTGTGATTTTGGATACCATTCATGGTATACGATATTCAGGTATGTTTACCCCAATATTTTATTCATTTTGCTATATGCATAAATGTGAGATAAGTATGACTATATTATGATCTGTGGGGTAAATGGCATGAAAGTTTATTGATATGTATGTACATGGGCATATGGGTATATTTGATAAAGGAGGAAGTATTCTGGTGGTTTTACCACATTTCTGGTGACTTCGGTCACATATGTGAATCTGGTGACTTCGGTCACGATATTTGAATCTGGTGACTTTGGTCACGATATGTGAATCTAGTGACTTGGTCACATATTTGAAATCCGTGACTTGGTCACATATTTGATATCCGGTGACTTCGGTCACAATTTTGTCTGGTGGCCTTGCCACAAAATTATAAGGGCGATATGCATGTTGACTGCAAAGAATCGCCTTCGATGGTGTGTAGCGGATGGAGGTCGAGTTAGTAATCCCCACGGTGTGTTGGTTGGTACGGTGGTGTGTAGCGGATGGATATTAGGTGGTAGGGCTTGCATTTCATTTCATGTACATAATCATGTAATATTGAATGATTATTATTTGATCTGCTATGAAAATGGGCCTTTGAGCTAAATGTGAGCTAAATGGGCTTTTGGGCCAAATATGACTTAAATGGGCCTATGAATAAATGTGTTATGAAAAATGTGCTTTTTAATGTATGTGTTATACATTGAGTTTATGACTCACCCCTTTTGTGGGATAAACTTTTCAGATGATTCGTAGAGCGATGGATTGGGTCAACAAGGATTTCGAGGTGGCCAATGCTCAAATAATGAAGTTTGGAAATTTTCCTACTTAAACTTATTAAGTTAATTTTATTATTTAGACTTTATTATGGGTTGCTATTTTTGTAATAAGGCCACTATAAACTATCTTTAATTTTGTGTTTGGATTTACCTTTATTTGCCATGAACAATAACTATTAAATAACTAAATGGTTTTCGATAAATAATAATTCAAAATGTTTTTGTCACTAACACATATATATATGTTTTAAAGTAATTTCCTTAAATGTGGTTTTCTTTTCATTTATCAATTCATCCTACAAGTAATGATTTTCTTTTAAAAGCTATAAATTTTCATTACAAAATGTTAAGTTAACTGCTTTCTACAAAATCATCAAGTTTTTCTTAAACAAAATGAGAATTCGCTATAGTTTTACTCGAGGAACATACCAAATCCGGTTAGGCTTTTTGGGCTGGGTTTGGGGTGTTTCAATATTAACGATGAGCTGGCTATGTGCGATGCTATTGTTAGGTATATCGTCTAGTGGGCTAAGTGCGAGACCACTGTGATTACCTTTTCGGTAGGCTAATTGCGATACTACCTTATTAATTGATTGTGGTGGGCTAGGTGCGAAACCACTGAGAAATTAGCTTTGTGGATTAGCTGTGTGAATTAGCTATGTGGATTAATTGTGTGGTGGTAGTAGTGAATAGTATATCTGTGTGGAATTGTTATGGAGAAATAACGATGTGTTGTATATTGTGTAAATGTGATATTGAATGCAGGGGTGTATTCTAATGGTCATGAGTATGTGATTCATAATGTGTTGGAAATGTGGTAAGTAATAGAAAGAGTAAGCATAGTTGTACATTATATGTCAGTATAATGCTAATTGTTGTTTAGCTTATACTATGATGCTTAATTGTTTTTGTGTAAACTTACTAAGCTCAAAGCTTACTCGCTTTTCTTTTCCTTTGTTTATAGAGTAAAATTGGTGAACTGAGATACGAAGATCATTGGAAGATAGCCCACATATCAACACACTCTGGTATATGAGATCAATGTTTTGTATATAGCATGTATAGGGGCTAGACAAGTTAGTGATTTTTTTTTTTTGTATATGGCTAAGATGTGTTGGCCTTCAGATGGATAATGAATTTTGTATAATGCCATAGTTGTTGGCTATCATATTATATGAAAAGATGTAGTTTTCTATGTGAGATTTCTTTTAAATTTAGTTGATTATGGATGTGTTGTATGAGTGCATGTTGTGAATGCCATGGGGGTGAGAAGAGCTTAGCAAATAGCTTTGTTCTTGTCTATGTGAATAGATACACGAGTGTGTTAGGCCATGTGTGACACACGGTCAGCACATGGGCGCGTGCTTTGGCCGTACGTCCCCTGTAGGTTAACCTTTTAAGTCAAAATAGAGCACGGGCTAGTCACACGGGTGTGTGACTAAGCTTTGAGGCCGTGTGGGTGAAGTCAGTATTCACCACGAGTAGAAGGCAGGGGCGAGTGTGACTACACATGGGCATGTCTCTTCTTACACGGGCGTGTTAGCCCTGTACAGAAGAGAAATTTTTAACATTCAAAAAAGTTCCGGAATAGTCTCAAGAGCCCTCGTATGTATGAATGACTCCTCGTAAATTGAGAATGAGGTTGTTGAGATGACTTTTGAGGGAAGTCGATGAGCCTGAGTTGCGAACGTGAGGATTTTGTTAAGGTAACGCCTTAAGCCCGGTTCCAGCGTAGAATCTGGGTTATGGGTGCTACATATGTCTTTTTTGTGATTTTCGACCAAGGGAGAGGAAGATGGACACTAATTTTGACTTCTTTTCCCTTTTAATTCTTTAATTTACCAAATGACAAAAATGCCCTTAATGATTATTTCTTAAGATTTTTCCTTCCTATGTCCAATTTTGTTCATCTCAACATATAATGGTCTAATTGCTAAATAAGGACTTCTAATAATTTTTATAATTCTCTTTCATATTTAAACCTACTAGAGTCTCATATTTTCCAAACCTTGCAATTTAGTTTGTTCACTAATTAATAAAATTCCTTCATGAAATTTTCACACAACCATGAAAATACCTCAGAAGCCTTATAAAATCATTTAAACACATATTTCTTCTTCGGATTTGTGGTATCGCAGCACTATTCCGACTAGGCCCTAAGTCGGGCTGTTACAGTTCTTGTATGGATGACCCAAGTGTGGGTGGCATTTTGGCGTTGAAAATGGCCTATAATTGCCACACAGTTAAGCACATAGGCGTGTGGATCAACTATGTCCCTCGTGGATACATTTCAAAACAAGTCAGACTCGCCCACGGGTTAGACACATGGGCGTGTAACTGGCCGTATGGTGCAAGTCAGTAGTGACCACAGGTGAGGCACACGGGCGTGTCCACGGCCGTGTCGACAAGTCAGTATGTTTGCCCTGTTTTGTCACGACTTAGACATACGGGCGTGTCTGAGGTCGTGGGAGGCACACGGCCTGCCAACATGGGAGTGTGACCTCCGTAACTTAGAAAAATTTTTAAATTTTTGAGAATTTCTGTATGTGTTCAGTTTAGTCCCAGCCCTTTTTTAAAGCATGATCAAGGTCTCGTAGACCTATTTAAGGGAAAGTTTTATGTGAATTGTTAAATTATGTTATGAAATGTCTATAAAAGTTTTTGGTTGTTCAGTAATGCCTCTTAACCCTAAATCGGCGATTATGAAATGTCTGTAAAAGTTTTCAATTGCTTGATAATGCCTCTTAACCCTAAATTGATGATGGTTACAGGTTAGGGGGTTAATTTGATTGGTATTAGAGCTACGATTTACTCGATACTCGAACTAACGTAGCGTATGAGAGTCTAGATATATATGCCATATATATGAAATGTGATAGTGTGATGAATCCTGACGTGTAAAATGTGTTCTTCGTATAGTAACGGATCCCGAAAGAGCTGTAGCTGACGATATTGAAAGCAATGCGTCTGCTCTCACTCAAGGGACAACACCATCTGATTCGAGACCGGCTACTAGAGGTCAAAAGGGTGAGGCTAAACAAGCCTTCTTCAAAATGATGAATGAATGGTTCACTTAATACATAAGAACTAATCCGGCTGTTTCACAACCTTCGCCCCTGCCTAATCCTCCTCAAGCTTCTACTATACCTCTGGTTATGAATCTGAATCTGTTGAATAAACCTTCAGTCGATAAAATCCTTAAATATGAGGCTGAAGAGTTTAGGGCCACCAGTGATGACGATACCGAGAAAGCTAAGTTTTGGCTAGAGAACACTATCTGATTATTTGATGAAATGTCATTGACTCCTAAAGAATGTATAAAGTTTGTTGTTTCTTTGCTACAAGATGCAACTTATCAATGGTGGAAAACCTTGATTTCCGTTGTTCCAAAAGAACGGGTTACATGGGATTTCTTTCAGTCTGAATTCCGAAAGAAATATATTAGCCAAAGATTTATTGATCAGAAATGAAAAGAATTCTTGGAATTGAAACAGGGTCGCATGTTTGTCACCGAGTGTGAATGAGAGTTCATGAGACTAAGTCAATATGCTCGAGAATGTGTTTCAACCGAGGCAATAATGTGTAAACGGTTTGAAGACGGTTTAAATGAAGATATTCGTTTGTTAGTCAGAATTCTGGATATAAAAGAGTTTGTTGTACTTATTGGTCGAGCATGTAAAGTTAAGGCACTCGGGAAAGATAAAAGAAAAGTTGATTCTGAAGTTAGAGATGCGAGAAAGATATTTCAGAGTAAATCATTTCAGTCTGCTTCAAAGAAATTTAGAGATGAGCATAGTCGTTCCAAGGATGATGTCGAACATTCGAATAGAGATCGTGCTAGATCACAGTCGAATTCCAAAGCTCCAACTACTTCGATGGCTAGTGTTGGAAATGTCCGATCTGAGAGACTTGAATGTAAGCATTATGGTAAAAGACATCTGGGAAGTTGTAGGTTGAACGACCGAGCCTGTTTCAGATGTAGATCTTTAGACCATTTCATCCGAGACAGCCCAGAGCCTATTGAGTAAGAGATTATTCAGAATCCAAGATCTAATAATGTTTCAACTAGAGGTAGACCCTCACAAAATATAAGGAATGTTAGTGGTAGTCAGAGAACTGCGAAAGACACTGTTGCGAGATCTGAAGCTAGAGCGCCTGCCAGATGTTATAACGGGTACATTTACTCTTTATGATACTTCTGTTATTGCATTGATAGACCCTGGATCTACACATTCTTATGTATGCATGAACCTAGCTTCCAGTAAGACTTTGCCTGTAGAGTCTACTAAATTTTTTATTAGAGTATCGAACCCCTTAAGTAGAAGTGTCCTGGTTGATAAAATATGCAAGAACTATCCGTTGATGTTTCGAGATGTTTATTTTCTGGCTGATCCGATGCTACTACCATTTGATGAGTTTGATATAATTTTGGGTATGGACTGGTTGACGTTGCATGATGGTGTTGTAAATTGCAAAAGAAAGACTATTGATTTGAGATGTCAGAATGATAAAATAGTTCAGATTGAATCTAATGATTTGAATGGATTACCTGCTGTGATATCAGTGATGAAAGCTCATAATTATGTGAAAAAGGGTTATGAAGCTTATTTTGCTAATGTGTTTGACTCGAAAGTAACTGAAAAGAAAGTTGAATCAGTGCCGGTTGTCTGTGGATTCCCTGACTTATTTCTTGAAAAATTACCGGGATTACCTCCGATATGCGAATTAAAATTTGGTATTGATTTGTTGCCGGGAACAACTCCTATTTCGATAGCTCCGTATAAAATGGCACCAACAGAATTGAAAGAGTTGAAGTCACAGTTGCAAGAGTTGAGTGATAGAGGATTCGCAAGACTGAGTTTCTCACCTTGGGGTACTCCTGTTCTATTTGTGAAAAAAAAAGATGGCACAATGAGAATGTGCATTGATTACCGTCAGTTGAACAAAGTAACTATACAGAACAAATATCCTTTGCCCAGAATTGATGATTTGTTTGATCATCTTAAAGGAGTCACAGTGTATTCAAAGATAGATCTGAGATTGGGATATTATCAGTTACGAGTAAAAGATTCAGACATTTCGAAAACTACTTTCAGAATGACGTACGGGCACTATGAGTTTTTAGTTATGAGTCCGACGCTAGAACTGAATACGAGGCATTACCATTCTTATTCTTACTTAATCGTACATTCATGAGACATAAAATTTCGTTCCATTTTAAAACCTTTCCTTCTTCATCATAATGTGCATATAATGGGCCTACGGAGCCCTAATTGTATGTTCGAAGGGATTTGGAATTCATCCGAGAACTTAAAAGCTCTTAAAAACTTTTTGCCTAAATAGGGACCACACGCCTGTGTGGTCCAAGGGACACGCCCGTGTGCTCTAAGACATGTTCGTGTTCGACACTCGTTATCGAAACTTACTTATTTCAACGGTTGAGCACATGCTCGTGTCTATAACCTGTGTCCTTCACACGTCCTAGACACGCCCGTGTCTCCCACCCGTGGAGCTCTTTGTTTATGATGTCATCAAACCCTTAATAGCACACGGCCAGGGCACACACCCGTGTGATGGCCCGTGTGACGAATCATATCCTTTGAAATTTGATGCAAGGGACACACGGCCTATCGTCACACCTATAGGGCTAACCGTGTGTCACACACGGCATAGACACACGCCCATGTGTCTACCCGTGTGGACAATTATAGGCTATTTTCCAAGCCAGTTGCCACCCTAAAACATAAACAAACCTATTCATTCTCAAGCAACTCAATTATTCCATTCATTTCATAAACTTAATTGCATAACCTCATTATCATAAAAGGTATAAAACTTAGCAAATATCAACCAATTTCTAATGGCCATATATAAAAAGATATGTATACTTTTTGTAACAGCCCGATTTTGGGCTTAGTCGGAACAGTGGTTTCAGGACCACAAATCTAATGTTGAGAAATTTATTTTATTTATATTTTTATGGTCTACAATTGCACGGAATGATTTTGTGAAAATCTCATTCGAAAATTTTGACGTTTGGGCACTCAATTTAGTCAAAAGGACTAAATTGTAAAAAGTGCAAAATTTGAGTTCTACATGGTGTCCAATTGTTATGAAACTTTAAATTGGAGGTCCTTAAATGATAATTAGGCCATTGGTTAAGTTGGTGGACAAAAATGGACATGGATGGGTATGTTTCAAAAGAATTTTTTTAAGGGGCATTTTGGTATTTTAGTGAATTAAATGAATTAAAAACAAAATTTAAATGCCAAATTTTCCATATTCAAGCTTATGTCAGATTTAGCATGTGGGAAGACATGGATAGGGTTTTCAAGCTTTCCAAGCTTCATGACCCCGAAAAACGAGATTTGAACCTAGAATGGGAGGAAAATCAAAAATTGAGAAGTTAGTAAAATGACCGTTTTGGCATCGAGGTAAGGTCATATGTTTAATAAGTATTTAATTATGCATATTTGAATGATAAATTGATATTTTGGCCATAAATACTTTAGTATTGAGTTTCAGATATAATGATTAATGTTCGATAATAATTTGATATTGGAAAGAGAACTTGTATAATTTACATGTAAGACCATATTTTCTATTATGGCTTTGTATGATAACAAGAAAGTATTGACTAGCATAGTTTGATGAGAATAAGTTAAGTTGATGATATGATGAGATTTAGAATGTAAGTATGTAAGTTGATTAGCATTTTATTATTATGCAATTATTGTTATTAGTAATGTTCTTATTGAGTTATGCAACTAACCTTGAGAATTTGAGCAAGTATGTTTTAGCTATGACTTGACAAGGCATTGATATCTCAAATTCCATGGCTATACCATGGCAATTAAGGAAGAATTGATAGAAAAGTCCATGTTCATAACATGGCATTTAAGGAGGAATTGACGGTTAAGGATACCATGTAAGACCATGTCAAGACATGGCATTGGTAAGGCAAGGATCCCGTGTAAGACCATGTCAAGACATGGCATCGGCATTGATTAAGGACTTCATGTAAGACCACATCAAGATGTGGCATTGGCAATAAGATAAGGATACGATGTAAGACCATGTTTGGAGCATGGCATTTGGTAAGATAAGGATATCATGTAAGACCATGCCAAGGCATGGCATTGATAAGTTCTATTAAGTAAGGAAATCATGTAAGACCATGTCAAGACATGGCATTGATGAGTTACTATAAGGCAAATGTCCCATGTAAGACCATGCCAAGGAATGGCATTGGTGAGTTCTTAAGGCAAGGATACCACGTAAGACCATGTCAAGACATGGCAACGGTAAGTTCAAAAAGAAAAGGTTCCCCAGCAATCCAAAGAGTAAGTCAAAGAAATGACAAGGTGATAACATGAAGAAAGAGTACAAGTATTCATTTAAGGCTTATTTAATATTGAGATCGTAAGTAATTGAGATTATCAAATATTAAGTAAGTGATGAGTTTTCAGTTATGCTTGTGACACTTTATGACATGATTGGAAATATTCCTATATTATGAAAGAGTACTCATGTGTTAAGTGAGATGTTGCAGGTATGTAAGCAAGCTATTAAGTAAAGTGCCCTTTGTATTCTAAGCCTTTGGTAAGGTTATCGATGAGTTCACCGAGAAAATCGATTAAGTGAAATTATGTGTGGCTTGTAGTGATAAGTGTAGGTATATGCATGTGTAACGTATGATCAATATGTTTGATATGTAATCGAAAATTAGAAAGATTTTTATAGGTAAGTAATGAATACAACTAAAGTGAGTGAGAGCAAAAATTTACAAATAAAACTGTTTTGGACAGCAGCAGTAGAGTAACTTCAAAAAATCACCAAAACATGGTAGAAATGGAATCAGTAGTTGAGTGAGATATGAAATTAAATCTTATTGACTCTATTTTCATATGAAAGAAACAGAGACAGCAATGAAATTTTGTATTTTGAAACATTTTGATTTTTGTGACACTGGTTCAAAATGATTACGTGATCCCCTGTTCTGTCTTGGAAAAATCATTAAAATTTGAAAAAAAATAATATGTGATATAATTTATATTCTTGAAATTTTGAATGAGTCTAGTTTCAAATAAACTAAACAATAAGGTTATCTAAATTCTGTACGAGGATATAATTGATTTGTAGTGAAGAGAGGTCAGAATAGTCGAACAGTGAAAGAGTGGAAATTTTAATGAATAAACTGTACTAATTGGAAAGAGTAAAAATTCTTGAAATTTTATGGTATGAAGATATGTTGAGTCTAATTTTAGGGAGAATTAGCGATTTGTAATTCGGAGCTCTGTAGTTCAAGAAATAAATAATTTAGTGACAGCGATTCAAGTAGACAGATTAATGTGAACATAAGTAATAAGGTATAAGCATGTGATTTAATGATTGTATCAATTTGAGAACTTGTTGTGAGGATTTGTCTCGCTGAGGCTTTGGTAAGGCTACAAATGAGTAAGTTGAAAAGGTAAGAACTTAGCATTATTTATGCAAGTTATGATAGCTTAATAGTAAGCTAAATTCATTGCTAATGCTTATTATTTTTACATGTGAACGTACTAAGCTTTATAAGCTTACCCCCTTTTCTTTCCCATGTTTTAGAGTCCTATTAAACAAGCTCGGGCTGAAGGTCATCGGAGATCGCTTCACAATATCAAGCTATCTATGGGTATCCTTATTTTTAAATGATTTAAGTTATGGCATGTGTAGGGACTTGACTAAGTCATTTTGTATATGTGTTAATTAATTTGATTAAATGTATTGCTTCATAACAGAAATAAGGATTATTCTGTATTTAGCCACGAGTTGTGGCTCATATTGGTCATGGAGTTATAATGCTTGTGTATGCATGTGTTTGTTAAAGTTTAAATTATAAGTGAAATTTTATGGCTCGAGTTTTGGTAGAATGTATTGTTAAGTCTGGTAATGCCTTGTACCCGGTTTCGGCGTAGTATTCGGGTAAGGAGTGTTACATTTAGTGGTATCAGAGCTATGGTTTAGTCGGTTCTCAGACTACCATAGTGAGTGTGAGAGTCTAACTATACATGCCATATTGAACTGTGATAGTGTGACGACTCCCAACCCTGATGTAAATTATTTTATTAGACAGGTGCGCACTTCAATCAAGCTAAATTTGATAGTGCAAAGAGTGTGTTTATGATGAGTTGAGACTCGTAAAATGTAAGAATAGTAGTTTATGATGTTTATGTGATGATGAAAAAATTGTGGATGGGAATTTCTCTTGAAATATGAAAGATGAGATGAAAGGAAAGTTTATACTATGATATAAGTTCATGTTTAATTGGAATTTGTATGATGCTATGAGTATAACTTGTGAAATTAAGTGAATTTTATTAGTAATTTTACTCGAGATTTATGAATGAAAGTATAAGGGCACTTGTTAGTATAAGATGATAGGAAGGTTGTGTAAAATGAGTATGCATGTTAAGTTACTTGAAACAATATATATATTGATGAGTGTTAAGTTAGATGCATGGGTATATAAGAGGCTAGTTAGAGGCGTTACAACCTTACCCCCTTCCAATAAGGTATGTTATGAATAAATTTCATGAAATTCAGACCGAATGGGTTTACAAGTAGAAGACTAAAGAGTTGAATTGTCGATTAATTGACAACGTGATCAAAGTTGAGAATGGTTTAGTAAATGAACACAGTTGCAGAAAAGATATCAAATTAATATGAAAATCATTTGGATTTCGAAATGTTATAGTTAAAGAAAGGTCAGGCTCAGCTAATTAACTTATCCAGGTATGAGGCCTAAAGTATGTAATTGCTGGAATTTATTCTAAATTTATTTCTGTTTGCAATTGGAATAATATCATATTAGTAATGACAGAATTAGATAGTGCAATCATGATTGAGATTTATTAATGACTGAATGCAGTGATTATGGTTGAGAAATTACAGCAATCTCTTCTGACTATTATATGTTTCCAATTACTCTCAGAGGTATATATATCTGCAAGATTTCGAATGAAATTCCTATAGTATGAGAATGTCAGCTAAATTTAAAGGTAGATGAAAGCATTGTAGTCTATTTGAGCTATGATCAAAATTGCTCTATCTTTTCTGGTTTTCTGCATCATGCACAGATAGAAAGTTGACGGTAAGGTCCGTATGATGTTAGCGTCCCATTTTACTAGCTATTGATCAATGAAAATAAAGGAAGATTGTGTGGCTTTTGTTAAGATTATTTTCAGTATTTATGAGTATTTTCTGTGTAGCTCTATGTTCTGAGATTTTGTTATTTCTATTTCCTTAATAAATTATTGTTCAAAGTATCAGCCATGAGATATCAGTAGGAAATGTTCCATTGGTGAAAATGGTTTCTTCTTATTATTAAAATGCTTATGATGATTTTAAGTTTTGACTTGATGGTGAGAGTACTTTGATACAGTTACCAGAGGTATAAAGATTGTGCTTTTCTCTTGGTTGTTATGGAAATTTGTGTTTAAATTTCTCCAATGATTGAGATGTTTTGTTTTCAGCCGAGACATTATCTACTAAAGTAATTGAGAAGTTAGTCTTGTTATGGTACTATGATTTTTAAGCTGTATGAGTATTGTGGCATCGGTATAGTTAAGTGCTTCGATGAGTAACAGTTGAAGTAAATCCTATTATAAGTTTAAACTTTTTCTAGATTTGAGAAGAAATTGAAGTTGGCAAAGTGTGAATGATAGGAAGTTTAACTTAGACCTGTGTATTGGTTTTCATTTTTCAAATGATCTTGATACATATATCAGTGAGTTAAAGACAGAATGTTATGATGTCTAGCACAGTGATAATTGTCTATTTATTTAAGAAGTAAGATGTTGAAGGTGCCGAGACTACACGAGAAGGTCAAAGTGACTTGTGAAATTAGACCTAAATCCATTAACTAGTGAGATTTTCGGGGACGAAAATCTCTAAAGGGGAGAGTTGTAACAGCCCGATTTTGGGCTTAGTAGGAACAGTGGTTTTGGGACCAAAAATCTGATGTTGAGAAATTTATTTTATTTATATTTTTATGGTCTACAATTTCACGGAATGATTTCGTGAAAATCTCATTCGAAAATTTTGACATTTGGGCACTCAATTTAGTCAAAAGGACTAAATTGTAAAAAGTGAAAAAGTTGAGTTCTACATGGTGTCCAATTGTTATGAAACTTTAAATTGGAGGTGCTTAAATGATAATTAGGCCATTGGTTAAGTTGGAAAAAAATGGACATGGATGGGTATGTTTCAAAAGATTTTCTTTAAGGGGCATTTTGGTAATTTAGTGAATTAAATGAATTAAAAACAAAATTTAAATGCCAAATTTGTCCATCTTCAAGCTTATGTCGAATTTAACTTGTGGGAAGATATGGATAGGGTTTCCAAGCTTTCCAAGCTTCATGACCCCGAAAAATGAGATTTGGACCTAGAACAGGAGGAAAATCGAAAATCGAAAGAAAGTAAAATGACTGTTTTGGCATCGAGGTAAGGTCATATGTTTAATAAGCATTTAATTATGCATATTTGAATGATAAATTGATATTTTGGCCATAAATACTTTAGTATTGAGTTTCAGATATAATGATTAATGTTTGATAATAATTTGATATTGGAAAGAGAACTTGTATAATTTATATGTAAGACCATATTTTCTAGTATGGCTTTGTATGATAACAAGAAAGTATCGACTAGCATAGTTTGATGAGAATAAGTTAAGTTGATGATATGATGAGATTTAGAATTTAAGTATGTAAGCTGAGTAGCATTTTATTATTATGCAATTATTGTTATTAGTAATGTTATTATTGAGTTATGCGACTAACCTTGAGAATTTGAGCAAGTATGTTTCAGTTATGACTTGACAAGGCATTGATATCTCAAAGTCCATGGCTATACCATGGCAATTAAGGAAGAATTGATGGAAAAGTCCATGTTCATAACATGGCATTTAAGGAGGAATTGACGGTTAAGGATACCATGTAAGACCATGTCAAGACATGGCATTGGTAAGGCAAGGATCCCGTGTAAGACCATGTCAAGACATGGCATCGGCATTGATTAAGGACTCCACGTAAGACCACATCAAGATGTGGCATTGGCAATAAGACAAGGATACGATGTAAGACCATGTTTGGAGCATGGCATTTGGTAAGATAAGGATATCATGTAAGACCATGCCAAGGCATGGCATTGATAAGTTCTATTAGGCAAGGAAATCATGTAAGACCATGTCAAGACATGGCATTGATGAGCTACTATAAGTCAAAGGTCCCATGTAAGACCATGCCAAGGAATGGCATTGGTGAGTTCTTAAGGCAAGGATACCACGTAAGACCATGTCAAGACATGGCAATGGTAAGTTCAAAAAGGAAAAGGTTCCCCAGCAATCCAAAGAGTAAGGCAAAGAAATGACAAGGTGAGAACATGAAGAAAGTGTAAGGTATGCATTTAAGGCTTATTTAATATTGAGATCGTAAGTAATTGAGATTATCAAATATTAAGTAAGTGATGATTTTTCAGTTATGCTTGTGACACTTTATGACATGATTGGAAATATGCCTATATTATGAAAGAGTACTCATGTGTTAAGTGAGATGTTGCAGGTATGTAAGCAAGCTATTAAGTAAGGTGCCCTTTGTATTCTAAGCCTTTGGTAAGGTTATCGATGAGTTCACCGAGAAAATCGATTAAGTGAAATTATGTGTGGCTTGTTGTGATAAGTGTAGGTATATGCATGTGTAACGTATGATCAATATGCTTGATATGTAATTAGAAATTGGAAAGATTGTTATAGGTAAGTAATGAATACAACTAAAGTGAGTGAGAGCAAAAATTTACAAATAAAACTATTTTGGACAGCAGCTGTAGAATAACTTCAAAAAATCACCAAAACATGGTAGAAATGGAATCAATTGTTGAGTGAGATATGAAATTAAATCTTGTTGAGTCTATTTTCATATGAAAGAAACAGAGAAAGAAAAGAAATTCTGTATTTTGAGACATTTAGATTTTTGTGAGACTGGTTCAGAATGATTACGTGATCCCCTATTCTGTCTTGGAAAAATCATTAAAAATTGTAAAAAAATAATTATATGATATAATTTATATTCTTGAAATTCTAAATGAGTCTAGTTTCAAATAAACTAAACAATAAGGTTATCTGAATTCTGTACGAGGATATCATTGATTAGTAGTGAAAAGAGGTCAGAATAGTCGAACAATGAAAGAGGGGTAATTTTAATGAATAAACTGTACTAATTGGAAAGACTAAAAATTTTAGAAATTTTATTGTATGAAGATATATGAATCTAATTTCAGGGAAAATTAGAGGTTTGTAATTCGGAGCTCTGTAGTTCAAGAAATAAATAATTTATTGAAAGCGATCCAAGTAGACAAATTAATGTGAACATGAGTAATAAGGTATAAGCATGTGATTTAATGATTGTATCAATTTGAGAACTTGTTGTGAGGATTTGTCTCGTTGAGGCTTTGGTAAGGCTACAAATGAGTAAGTTGAGAAAGTAAGAACTTAGCATTATTTATGCAAGTTATGATAGCTTAGTAGTAAGCTAAATTTATTGCTAATGTTTATTATTTTTACATGTGAACTTACTAAGCTTTATAATCTTACCCCCTTTTCTTTCCCATATTTCAGAGTCCTATTAAACAAGCTCGGGCTGAAGGTCGTCGGAGATCGCTTCACAATATCAAGCTATCTATGTGTATCTTTATTTATAAATTATTTAAGTTATGGCATGTATAGGGGCTTGACTAAGTCATTTTGTATATGTGTTAATTAATTTGATTAAATGTATTGCTTCATAACGGTAATAAGGATTATTCTTTATTTAGCCATGAGTTTTGGCTCATATTGGTCACGGAGTTATAATGCTTGTGAATGCATGTGTTTGTTAAAGTTTAAATTATAAGTGAAATTTTGTGGCTCGGGATTTGGTAGAATGTATTGTTAAGTCTGGTAATGCCTTGTACCCGGTTTCCGCGTAGTATTCGGGTAAGGGGTGTTGCACTTTTAACAACTAACATTTTCCTTCAATATGACATAACTCAAAATCGTAAAACTCCTATACATGTCATACTCAAAATAATAAACTTTGCCATACCAAAAATAAGGGTTGATAGTGTGATCCGAGCTCCGACGTCCATCAATCCCCGAACTAGCTTGGCGAAGCTACAAGGAAAAGGGAAAAGAGCGAGGTAAGCTTATAGCCTACTAAGCTTGCATGAAATCTTAAGTAACAACATAATTGCTTTAAATAAACTCATTCATCATGAAATAAGTACACATAAAACTCACGTACTAAGACTTACTTACTCTGCTCACACTTACCCATCACCTTAGGGTTACCTTATCTTATTTTTATTCCTAGTTCCGGTATCACTCATTACATGGTTTAGTAATTAAACTATTAAGGTCAAAATTTAAATCTTGATCCTTTTAGCTTACATGGACTTTTAATGATCCTCATACAACTTATCTCATCGTCAATTTCTACTTACTCATATCATCTATTACCTTTCTCGTACTTAGTTCTTTTTCCTATTGAATTTCCCAGAATAACAGAGGATACTCAACCTTGTCAAACATCTATCTTGATGCCAATGCCATATCCCAGATATGGTCTTACATGGGATTGCCTCATATTCCGAAGCCATATCCCAGATATGGTCTTACACGAGATTCTTTAGCTTAATATCGATGCCATGTCCCAGACATGGTCTTACACAAAATCTTCCTTTGGTGCCGAAGCAATGTCCCAGACATGGTCTTACATGGGCCCTACCTCATATGGTGTCGATGCCATGTCCCAAACATGGTCTTACATAAGACCTTCTTAATATGGTGTCAATGCCATGTCTTAGACATGGTCTTACAAGAGACCTTCCTTATTCGATGCTGATGCCATGTCCCAGACATGGTCTTACAGGATCTATGTTCGGTGTTGATGCCATGTCCCAGACATGGTCTTACACGGGACCTACATTCCTTGATGCCGATGCCATGTCTTAGACATGGTCTTAAACGGGCTTTCCTTTCTCATGTCATGACATAGGAATCCTCGATATTCGAGACTTCGATCGGGACTTTTACTTGCTTATTTATTCTCCTTCACTTTATCATCATAGTGTTAACGATTATTTCATGTCAAGAATATACATTTCACAAAAATAATAATTAATTTTAACCATAGCAACAATTGTAACCTTAATTTCATACAAACTTACCTCGGTATTCAAAATGTGTAGAACTGTGCTATTAGTCCTCGACTTTATTTTTGCCTCAGTTTTGATCCGGGCTTTATAACAATCCGGTTAATACCCTAGTCAGAACAGTAGTTTTGGGAGCATAAATTCGAGTTTGACTATTATTTTAATATTATTTTTTGTGCTCTTCATATGTGTTTAAGCATGTGGTAAGTTTCGTAAATCAATTCGTTTGTCTGTGTGTTTAATTTAAGAAAAAGGACTAAATCGCATAATTGGTAAAAGTAGCTTTCTATTTAATTGAATGGCTTAATTGATGTGTCTTCTTTTATATGAGGCCTTAAGTTGCAATTTGATCTTTTAGTAATGTAGTGGACGGCATAATAATGTGATAAATAGTTTATTTTATGTGATAATGGTTTATTAAATGATGGACATTATGATATAAAGATTTAATAATTAAAACAAAATATGAATAAGTGGCCATATTCATCATCTTTGGCCGAATATGAAAAGAAAAAGAAAGAACAAAAGCTTTCAAGGGTTTCAACCATTTCAAGCTCAAATTAAAGTATGATTTGGCTTTAGATTTTGATGATTTTTATGTTTTTGAGATTGTTGCTTAGTCTACTATCAAACCCATGTTGTAATTTGAAGAATTGATGATGTTTTTGAAATGAGACTTTGATTAACTCATATGATTTGTGATGTTTTATGGTGTTAAATGGAAGATATGTGTTTGATTAACATAGTTTGTCTTTGAGTTTTTGATGAATTTGAGTATTTTGGACTTAATTGAGAAAATAGTATTTTGAGGGATTAAATTGTGAAATAATTGAAATGTGTGGACTTGAATGATCATGGGTGATATTCGGCCAAGCATGAGTATCATGAAATTTGGTATATTTGGTGATTTTGTGAAATAGGGACTAAATTGTCCAAATGTGAAAATATGAGGGATAATTTGCAAATTTGCCCTAAATATGTGTTCTTTGATTGAATTGAATGTGTTGGTAAATAAATGGATTACATTTTAATATGTATAGATAAAGAACCGAAGAAAACTGACTTAGATCGCGGGAAAGCGAAGGTAGTTGAATAAACGAGTTCAAACAAATATTTGAATCCGAGGTAAGTCATTATGCAAATAAACGTATTTGTATTGAAATATGTATGTTCATGTGATTATTGATAACGATGAATGTTTACGAGATGATGTGTACGTGAATTTCGAGATAAGATCGACATAGTGGCAATGTCAGAGAAATCCCGTACAAACCTAGGAATAGATAGGATTAGCTATGTCATGACATAGGTATCTGTTCTGTTTTATCATGTAAGACCACGTCTGGGACGTTGGCATTGATTCAAGAGTTCGTGTAAGACCATGTCTGAGACGTTGGCATCGATATGAGATTTACTTGTAAGACCATGTCTGGGATATTGGCATCGTATTGACTCATGTAAGACCATGTTTGGGATAGCGGCATCGATATTTGAGTGCATGTAAGACCTCATCTGGGACGTTGGCATTGTGCGACTATTCTGAGTATTTTGTATATCCTATTAGATTCTGAACGGTTCAACGGGTAGTTTCGAGCTATGAACGGTTACTTGAATGTAAATTCGTTTCAAGTATGTTTGATAAGTACACAAGGTGTGTATGAAGGTAAGTGTATATATGAACTTACTAAAGTGAATATGTGCAATGGAATAATGAGATGATATGGGAAATTATGCTTGAATGAGCTAAGTACATATGTGATATGTGAATAGAAGTTGTGGCAAGCTTTGTGTAAATAAATGTGCCAAACATCATGTAATAAATTGGCTATGAGAACTTTAAGTACCAATATATTGATTTGGTTATATGCATTGTATGTATGTTTATTTGAATATGGCTTACTAAGCTTTTGAAAGCTTACTTTGTGTGTGTGTGCTCTATTTTATAGATCGTCAAAGCTACTGAAGGATCGGGACCGTCGAGGATCATCATCACACTACTCAACTTGTTTTGGTACTTTTGGAATATGTATATAGCTAGATATGGCATGTATAGGCTAGTCATTTTGGTTATGTTTGAATTGTGTATAATAGCCATGAGATGTGGCTAGATAAGTATTGGTAATATGCTTGAGTAAATATGAAAATGATGTATGTTTTGGCATGGCTAGATAGCTTATAAAATGGTTAAAGATTTGGTGAGCATAAGAATGCACCATGAACATGTTTGATTGATTAAAGGAATGGATATGTGAATGAAAAAGATGGACGAATTATGCTTAATTGCATATGTGTTAGTTGTACAAATTGGCATGGTTGAAGTTGCAATTGTACGTGAAGAATTAATGATTCTTTGATATGATTTGGCTGCAAAACTATGCATGAAATGATTTGGTAATTTGATTATAGATAATGACTCTTGTAAGGATGGTATTATGGCATTGACAATGGCCTGTTTTGCCTACATAGATATGGCACATAGGCGTGCTTAATGGCCATGGGGAAATGGCAGTATCTAGCTAAGAGTGCACGGCCATGGCACACGGGCGTGCTTGGTAGCCGTGTGATTTAGTCAGTATATGGCCTAAGAGCACACAACCATGGTACACGGGCGGGCCTAGTGGCCGTGTGGAAAATTCAATATGCATGCTATGTTTTGGCACGGCCAAGACACATGGGTGTGTCTGGTGTCCATGGAAGACACACGGCCTTACCACACGGGCGGGCGTGTGTCCTGCATAACTTAGAAAAGTTTTAAATTTTTTGAGAAATTTTGTAAGTGTTCGGCCTAGTCCCGACCCCACTCTAAACATGATTTAGGTCTCGCTGACCAATATAAGGGACACCTTGATTGTGTTTGGTAAATGATTGTATGAAATGTTTATAAAAGTTTTCGATCTGTTTGATAATGCCTTTAACCCTAATCTGGCGACGGACACAAGTTAGGCGTGTTACAGGCTTCACATTTCTTGACCTGTAATGATAATTTAACTTGTTTAATACTCATCGACTAAATTGACTCATGATTCATATTTTGGCAAAATTACAATTTTCCCCTAAACGTTCTTATAATTACACTTTTACCCCTAGGCTCAAAAAATGATTCTCATTCAACTTCCTTATATTTCAAGCCTAGCCAATTCATATTCATAACTATAGTAGCCTTCAATTTCTACTATTTCACCCATTTATGACCATTTTCATTACTTTTGCAATTTGGTCCTTACATGCATTTTTCATGAAACTCACTTAGAAAAAGATGTTTATCCTATATCAAACTTTCATAATCTTTCATAAAACATCAAACTACATGCATGTCATACATGGGTAAATTTTTAAACATAAACCCTAGCACAAAATATAGCTAGAAATTGCTAAACCGAGCTACGAGGATTTCAAAAATACGAAGAACATTAAAAACGGGCTAGGATGCACTTACTAGTGAACTTGGAAGTTGAACAAACCTTAGCTATGGAGAACTTGAAAATTTCGGCCCTTAAGATGAAGATGGACACAATTTTTTTTACTTGTTTTTCCCTTTTTAATTCATTAATTAACAAATGACCAAAATGCCCTTAATGCTCTTTCTTGAGATTTGTCCTTCCCATGTCCATTTTTGTTCATTTCAACAAATAATGGTCTAGATTCTAAATAAGGACCTCTACTAACTTTTATGATGTTATTTCATACTTAAATCTTCTAGAATCTCATATTTTTCTAATTTTGCAATTTAGTCCTAATGGACAATTTATTAACTAATTAATAAAATTCCTTCATAAAATTTTCACACAATTATGCAAATACCTCATAAGCCTTATAAAATCATTTAAACACATATTTCTACTTCGGATTTATGCTCTCGCACCACTATTCCGACTAGGCCTTAAGTCAGGCTGTTATAATTCTCCCTCCTTAGGGATTTTCATCCCCAAAAATCTTACCAGTGAAAAGGTTCGGATACTGATACCTTATAGCCTCCTCGTGCTCCCAAGTAGCCTCTTCTACCCCATGCCTTTTCCATAAGACTTTCACAAGATCTATGCTTTTATTCCTTAATTGCTTGACTTCCCGGGCTAGAATATTGACTGGTTCTTCACCATAGGTCATATCAAGCTGTATCTCAACTTTTGTCGGTGTAATTACATGAGAAGGTTCTGATCGATAGTGTCGTAGCATAGACACATGAAATACATTATGAATCTTTCTAACTCAGGTGGCAAAGCCAATCGATAGGCTACCGGCCCTATCATCTTAGTGATCTCGTATGGTCTGATAAAATGCGAACTCAACTTGCCTTTCCGGATGAATTTAAGAACTTTTCTCCATGGCGACACTTTCAAGAATACTTTATCACCGACTTGATATTCTATCCCTTTCCTTTTTTAAATCTGAATAGGATTTTTCTCGATCAGAAGCAGCTTTTAAGCAATCTCAAATTACCTTTACTTTTTCTTCAGTTTCTTTAACCAAGTCCATTCCATGAATCTGGTTTTCCTTAAGTTCAGTCCAATATAAAGGCGTTCGACACTTACGCCCATACAAAGCCTCATAAGGTGCCATTTTTAAGCTTGACTGAAAACTATTGTTGTAGACGAATTCTACCAACGGTAGGTATTTTTCCCAGCTGCCTTGAAACTCAAGAACACAACATCTGAGCATATCTTCATGTACTTGTATTAACCTCTCCGACTGACCATCGGTTTGAGGGTGAAAAGCCATACTAAAACTCAACTTTGTACCCAAGGCCTCTTGTAACTTTCTCAGAATCTGGATGTGAATCTCAGATTTCTATCCGAAATGATCTATAACGGTACTCTATGAAGCCTTACTATCTCTGAGACATACAAGTTTTCCAACTTGTCAAGTGAGTAGTCAACTCAAACAGGTATAAAATGGGCTGATTTCGTACATCTATCAACTACGACCCATACAGCATCTTTCTTGTTCAGTGTCAACGGCAAACCCATTACAAAGTCTATAGTAACTTGGTCCCATTTCCACTCAGGTACCATTATAGGTTGAAGCAAACCCGAAGGTACTTGGTGCTCAGCTTTCACTTGCTGACAAATTAAGCATTTCAACACAAATTCTGAAATATCTTTCTTCATACTCGGCCACCAATACCATCAAGTCATTATACATCTTGGTGCTACCCAGATGTACAGATAAACATCTGCTATGTGCCTTATGCAAAACTTTACGAATAAGTCCCTAGTTTCTCGGTACACAAACTCTGTCTCTGAACATTAAGCATCCATCTGAATTGATTCAAAAGTCAGTCTCAACCCCTGACTCACACTGAACTCTTTTGGCTTGTAGCTCACTGCCATCTCGCTGAGCTTCGTAAATCTCTTGAAGAAACTTTGGTCTAGCCCTCAACTTAGCTAGAATGGAACCATTATCGGACAAGGTCATCTGTGTGTTCATAGCTCTCAAAGTAGATAGACACTTTCTACTTAAAGCATCGGCGACTACATTTGCCTTTCCCCGGTGATAATCAATAATTAACTCATAATCTTTTATCAGCTCCAACCATCATCGTTGCCTTAAGTTCAATTCCTTTTGAGTCATCAAATACTTTAGACTTTTGTGATCAGTGAATATTCGACACTTTTCACCATACAAATGGTGTTTCCAAATCTTCAATGCGAAGACTATAACAGCTAACTCTAAGTCATGTGTCGGATAGTTCTTTTCATCCGGCTTTAGCTATCTGGATGCATATGTTACCACCTTGCCTTCTTGTATTAGTACACAGCCTAATCCGTTTAAGGATGCATCGCTGTAGATTACAAATTCCTTTCCCGACTCGGGTTGTACTAGAATTGGAGCCTTTGTCAACATTGCCTTCAATCTCTCAAAACTCTGTTGGCATCTCCATGTCCATTCAAACTTTACATTTTTCTGTAGTAATTTCGTCATTGGAGTCGTTATCATGGAAAACCCTTTGACGAATCATCTATAGTAGGTAGCTATGCCTAAAAAACTTCTAACCTCAGATACAGTTTTAGGCAGTTTCCAATCAACAATAGCTGAAATTTTACTTAGGTCTACTCGAACTCCCTCTTCCGAGACAATGTGCCCCAGAAATTCAACTTCCTTGAGCCAAAATTCACTTTTACTGAACATAGCATATAACTGATTATCTCGTAGAATCTATAGAACGTTCCTCAAGTGCTCAGCATGCTCGAACTCATCTCGGGAATATACCAATATATCATCAATAAAAATAACTACAAACTTATCTAGATATGGCCGAAAGATTCGGTTCATTAGATCCATAAACACTACTGGGGCATTCGTTAAACCAAAAGGCATGACTAAAAATTCATAATGCCCATACCTTGTTCGAGAAGCAATCTTAGACACATCTGAGTCTTTTACTCTCAACTAGTAATATCCCAACCTCAAGTCTACCTTGGAGAACACAGTGGATCCCTTCAATTGGTCAAACAAATCATCAATCCTCGACAATGGGTACTTGTTCTTCACTATTACCTTATTAAGCTGTCGGTAATCTATGCACAATCTCATAGAGCCATCCTTCTTTTTCACAAATAATACCGGGGCACCCCATGGAGAACAACTTGGTCAAGCAAAACCTTTGTCTGTCAATTCTTGCAACTGCGCCTTCAATTCCTTTAACTCAGTTGGAGCCATTCTATAAGGAGCAATCGATATCAATACAGTACCAGGAGCTAACCCAATGCCAAACTCAACCTCTCTAACCGAGGTAATCCTGGCAGTTCCTTGGGAAATACATCAGGGTACTCACATACTATCGATACTGATTCAATCTTTAGCTCGGTTTCTTTGGCATTCATAACAAAGGCAAGATACGCCTTATACCCTTTTCTCACATACTTTTGAGCCATCATATGAGAGATCACTACTGGTTATCTATCTTGTTCATCTGTTTCAACACAAAGAGTATCCTCATTTTCACATCTCAACTCACTATATTTCTTTCCATAATTTACTATCACATCATGAGTGGTTAACCAGTCCATACTAAGAATAATATCAAACTCATCGAATAGCAATAGCATAAGGTTTTTCTTAAAATAATGACCTCTAATCATTAATGGGAAATCTTTGCATACTTCACTTACTAAAACACTTTTTCGTAGAGGGTTAGACACTTTTATCATAAACTCTATAGACTGAACAGGTATACTCATGCTAGATGCTAATTTCATGCAAATGTATGAATGGGTAGACCCCAAATCAATTAAAGCGACAACATTAGTGTCATGAAGAGAAAATGTACCCATAATTACATCGAGAGATGATGCCTCTTCGCGAGCGAGAATGGCATAAGTCCTTGCAGGCGCTCTACCCTCTAATCTTGTAGCCTGCTCTCGGGTTGTACCCTTACTACTCGCCCCACTTCCTGGGTTCTTTTGTTGTCTTCCTCTATTACTGCTCCCTGCTCTTACACTCTGAACTTTGTCTTTCTCACCTATTTTAGGGCAGTCTCTGGTAAAGTGATCTTAGGAGCCACACTTAAAACAAGCATTCTCATGTGCACGGCATTCACTAGGATGTCGTCTGCAACACTACGGGAATTCTGGACTATTAGTTTGAACGTTCCCAACACTAGCGATTGAAGTGGTCTGAGCCTTATTCCCAGAGTACTGTTTACTCTTGCCTCTGCTTGAAATCCCGACAGAAGTATCTGATTGGGTAGAGAAATCTCTTGACTTAGTGGACGAATACTGGAATGACTTACTCCACTGTCTCTTCCTTGAGTCACAAGACTCCATCTCAGCTTTTTTTTTCTCTTTTACTAATTCCTCGGCTTTACAAGCCCGATTCACTAGCACAACAAACTCTTTCAACTCTAGGACAACAACAAACAATTTAATGTCTTCATTTAACTCATCTTCAAATCTCTTACACATGATGGCTTCAATGGATACACACTCTCGAGCGTATTTACTAAGCCTTACAAACTCACGCTCATACTCTGTTACTGACATTTTACCTTATTTTAGTTCCAAGAATTCATTTCTCTTTTGGTCGATGAACCTTTGACTGTACTTCTTCCTAAATTCTTCTTGGAAAAACTCTCATGTGACCCTTTCTCTTAGTACAACTGACACAAGGGTATTCTACCACTGATATGCAGAATCTCTTAAAAGAGAAACTACACACTTCATACACTCATCGGGTGTGCAAGACAATTCATTAAATACCCTGATGGTATTTTCCAGCCAAAACTCTGCACTTTCTAGATCATCATCTTCACTAGCCCGAAACTCCTCTGCTCTATATTTCCAGATCCTATCAACCGAAGGTTTTTCCCTTCTTACTAGTTCTACTACCTGATGGGCTATAGGGGTAGGCTGAGGAATAGGCGAGGGTGGAGGGGTGGCGCATTCGATTTCGTATGAACTAACTCCATGTACCAAGCATTCATTATGTGGAGAAAGGCTTCTCTAGCCTCTTCTCCTCCTCTCTGGCTTACTGTTATGGGTCTATTCTCATTTTCATTCGGCACCATCCCTTCAGCGGGAGTCGGCGCGTTACTTTCTACATCATCTGCCATAGCTCTTTTAGGATCCATTTACTATATAGAAAACACAATTTAAGTCGTTAGAAGTTGTCACACTATCATCATATAAATGTTCATAGGTATGGCATGTATAGCTAGACTCATGCTTACGTTACGTTAGTCCTAGAACCGACTAAACTTGGCTCTGATACCACTAAATGTAACACCCCTTACCCGAGTCTGACTCCGAAACCGAATGCGAGGCATTACCGTTCTTATTCTTACTTAATCGTACATTCTTGAGACATAAAATTTTGTTCCATTTTAAAACCTTTCCTTCTTCATTATAATGTGCATATAATGGGCCTATGAAGCTTTAATTGTATGTTTAGAGGGATTTGAAATTAATCTAGGAATTTAAAAGCTCTTAAAAATAGTTTGCCTAAATAGGGGCCATATGCCCATGTAGTCTAAGGGACATGCCCGTGTACCCTAAGACATGCCTGTATTCGACACCCGTGCTCGACACTGACTTATTTAAAACGGTTGAGCACATGCCCATGTCTATAACCCGTGTCCCTCACATGGCCTAGACACACCCTTATCTCCCACCCTAGAGCCCTCTATTTATGATGTCATCAAACCCTTAATAGCACATGGCCAGGGCACACACCCGTGTGATGGCCCATGTGACGAATCATATCCTTCGAGGTTTGATGCAAGGGACACATGGCCTATCGTCACACCCATGAAGCTTACCGTGTTTCACGTACGGCCTAGACACACGCCCGTATGTCTACCCGTGGACAATTATAGGCTATTTTCCAAGCCAATTGCCACCTTGAAACATAAACACACTTATACATTCTCAAGCAACTCAATTATTCCATTCATTTCATAAACTTAAATACATAACATCATTATCATAAAAGGTATAAAACTTAGCAAATAACAACCAATTTCTAATGGCCATATACAAAAAGATATGTATACTTTTAACAACTAACATTTTCCTTCAATATGACATAACTCAAAATGGTAAAACTACTATACATGCCATACTTAAAATAATAAACTTTGCTATACCCAAAATAAGGGTTGATAGTGTGATCCGAGCTTCGACGTCCTTCGATCCCCAAACTAGCTTGGAGAAACTACAAAGAAAAGGGAAAAGAGCGGGGTAAGCTTATAGCCTAGTAAGCTTGCATGAAATCTTAAGTAACAACATAATTGCTTTAAATAAAATCATTCATCATGAAATAAGTACACATAAAACTCACGTACTAAGACTTACTTACTCTTGCTCATACTTACCCATCACCTTAGGGTTACCTTATCTTGTATTTATTCCTAGCACTTGTATCACTCATTACATGGTTTAGTAATTAAACTATCATGGATCATTTTAGCTTATATGGACTTTTAATCATCCTCGAACAACTTATCTCATCATTAATTTTTACTTACTCATCTCATTTATTACCTTTCTCGTACTTAATTCTTTTGCCCGTTGAATTTCCAAAATAACGGAGGATACTCAACCTTGTCAAACATATATCTTGATTCCAATGCCATATCTCAGATATGGTGTTACATGGGATCACCTCATATTCTGAAGTCATATCCCAAATATGGTCTTACATGGGATTCTTTAGCTTAATATCGATGCCATGTCCCAGACATGGTCTTAAAAGAAATCTTACTTTGGTGCCAAAGCCATGTCCCAGACATGGTCTTACACGGGACCTACCTCATATGGTGTCGATTCCATGTCCCAGGCATGGTCTTACACGAGACCTTCCTCATATGGTGTCAATGCCATGTCCCAAACATGGTCTTACATGAGTCCTTCCTTACTCGATGCTGATGCCATGTCCCACACATGGTCTTACACAGGATCTATATCCGGTGTCGATGCCATGTCCCATACATGGTCTTACACAGGACCTACATTCCTTGATTTCGATGCCATCTCTTAGACATGGTCTTACACGGGCTTTTCTTGGCTCATGTTATGACATAGGTATCCTCGCTATTCCGAGACTTTGATCGAGACTTTTACTAGCTTACTTATTCTCCTTTACTTTATCATCATAGTGTTAGTGATTATTTCATGTCAAGAATATACATTTCACAAAAATAAAAATTAATTTTAAACATAACAACAATTGTAACATTAATTTCATACAAACTTTCCTCGGTATTCAAAATGTGTAGAATTGTGCCATTAGTCCTCGACTTTGTTTTTGCCTTGGTTTTGATCCGGGCTTCGCATTTCTTGATCTATAATGACAATTTAACTTTTTTAATACTCACATCAACTAAATTGACTCATAATTCATACTTTGAAAAATTATAATTTTGCCCCTAAAATTTCTCATATTTACACTTTTACCCTTAGGCTCGAAATATGATTTTCATTCAACTTCCTTATATTTCAAGCCTAGCTAATTCATATTCATAACTATAGCAGCCTTCAATTTCTACAATTTCACCCATTTATGATCATTTTCATTACTTTTGCAATTTGGTCCTTACATGCATTTTTCATTAAATTCACTTAGAAAAAGATGTTTATCCTACATCAAACTTTCATAATCTTTCATAAAACATCAAAATACATGCATTTCATACATGGATAAATTTTTGAACATAAACCCTAGCCCACAATATAGCTAGAAATAGCTAAACCGAGCTACGAGGATTTAAAAAATACGAAGAACATTAAAAACGGAGCTAGGATGCACTAACTAGTGAACTTGGAAGTTGAACAAACCCTAGCTATGGAGAACTTGAAAATTCTGGCCCTTAAGAAGAAGATGGACACCATTTTTGACTTGTTTTTCCCTTTTTAATTCATTAATTAACCAAATGACCAAAATGCCTTTAATGCTCTTTCTTGAGATTTTTCCTTACCATGTCCATTTTTGTCCATTTCAACAAATAATGGTCTAATTGTTAAATAAGGACCTATACTAACTTTTATGATGCTATTTCATACTTAAATCTTCTAGAATCTCATATTTTTCTAATTTTGTGATTTAGTCCTAATGGACAATTTATTCACTAATTAATAAAATTCCTTCATAAAGTTTTCACACAATTATGCAAATACCTCATCAGCCTTATAAAATTATTTAAACACATATTTCTACTTCAAATTTATGGTCTCGCACCACTATTCTGACTAGGCCCTAAATTGGGCTGTTATAGGCATCGATATTTGGTTACATGTAAGACCACGTCTAGAACATTGGCATTGTACGACTATTCTGAGCATTCTGAGTATCCTATTTGATTTCGAAAGGTTCAACAGGCAAGTCCGAAAAATGAATGACTATGTGAAATGTATAAGTGTTTCAGGTACATTTGATGTGGATGATTTGTATAAGCATGAAAGGTGAGTAAGTATGTACATTGTTACATTGAATAAAAGATGATATATGTATGTTTGAGTTATGAGCAAAAGATTTGTTTGAGATATGATATGTTGGTAAGCAATGACAAATTGATTGAGCCAAGGAGAAATTTATGAGTTTGAAATGAAGATATGTTAATGAACTTGATTTGTTATGCTTATAAATGCTTATTTGATAAATTTATTTGTATATGGCTTACTAAGCTTTTGGAAAGCTTACTTTCTATGTGTTTGCTTTGTTTTATAGATCGTTAAAGCTACGAAAGGCTTGAGAATTGTCGAGGATCGTCATCACACTACTCAATCTTATTTTGGTACCTTTTGAAAGTGTATATTTTAAGTATGGCATGTATAGGCTAGTGACTTTGAATTATGTTTGGGATATTTGAATAGCCATATGATATGGCTAGTTAATGATATGTTGTGAATAAGTTGATAAGCTATGTGATATGGTTTGTTAATGGTTGAGCATATGGTAATATTGATCTATGTTTTGGTGTTATAAAGATGGTATATTATTGATGGAGTGATACCCATAATAAATTGGTAAGTTTATGGGTGAATATTACTTAGATATACTTTTGATTTAGTTGAGCAAAATGGCATGTAAGATGTTGTGATGAAATGTATTCGAATGAGTTGAAGAGGATGACCATTTGAAGCTTTTGGTTGCCAAAAGAGTGTTGGATTGATGCTTGTATGTGCTTGTATGGATGACCCAAGTGTGGGTGGCATTTTGGCCTTGAAAATGGCCTACAATTGCCCACACGGTTGAGCAAACGGGCATGTGGCTCGACCGTGTCCCTCGTGGTTGCATTTCAGAACAAGTCAGACTCGACCACGGGCTGGACACACGGGCGTGTGACTAGTCATGTGGTGCAAGTTAGTAGTGACCACGGGTGAGGCACATAGGCGTGTCCACGGCCATCTGGACAAGTCAGCATGTATGCCCTGTTTTAACACGGCTTAGACACACGGGTGTGTCTGAGGTCGTTGGAGGCATACGGCCTGCCCACATGGGTGTGTGACCTCTGTAACTTAGAAAAAATTTTAAATCTTTGAGAATTCTTGTATGTGTTCGGTTTAGTCCCTGTAACACCCCTAACCCATACCTATCTTCAGATTAGGTTTATAATGCATTACCAAACTAAACGCCATTCCGAATAGACATTCAATTGAATTCGACACAAGCAAAGCAATCCCTATGTATCACATGACAAAATCTAATATTCATTCTTAATTCTATAATGCATATACAAGCATATCAAATTACACCCTGACCAAACATACAATTGATATTATGAACTTATATTGCATGCATTTCCTTATAGCAAGTGTCCCATTTATACTTGCACATGATTATTCAAATATCATGCACCAAATTCGAATACAATCATTAATGTACCTAAACCTTGAAATTTTTTTATTTAACCATTCAAAGGTTCGGCCATGCTATTACCAAAATCATAAGCATATCGCAGCGTTTCAAAAATTGAGATCAAACCTTACAGCTTTCACATACCATTTGAGATTCATGCTTACACGAAATATTACTAATACCAACTACCTAAAGTATACATCATTCACTATATTATCGAAGCCTCATTCACAACTTAATCATCATTAGTAATGTATTTTAGCAAGTAACCCATGAATAGTCCTTGGACAAAAACATTCATACAATGCAACCACCATGCTCTGTACATATATAATTCAAGGTTCGGTATATTGATCCAAACATATAACAAGATTATAGCCTAACTACTATATATATATATATATATACCTACATAAATCATTAAATATCATCATCATCTCTTTACTAGCCAAATGCATACTTAAACATATCACACATATATGCCATGACCAAACTACATCTACGATATGCACCTAGACTATAGCCGAATATAACCAAATAAAATCCATATCATCCATGCATCATAAAAACAAATCCATATCAACTAACATAGAATATAAGCCATATTTGTATGGCTATATTACATATAATAACAAAGTTTCCAACTCAAACAAAGACATTTACCATCCTATACATGCCTTTATCCAAAATAAACCAAACTAAAGGAGTTCCAAAAAGATGATAGTGTGGTTGACTTTGCTGACGATTTCCCGAGCCTGTAGCTTGACCAAAATCTATAAAACAGCATATTGAACACTCATAAAGTAAGCTTACTAGCTTAGTAAGCCTTAAGCAAACACAACATGATATTCAAACATTTAAACTTTTAATCATTAAATTCATGGCAATGAATATAAACATTATAATAAGTAAAATAATCATGGTTGAATACCATCAATATCCTTAACCCAAGTATTAACACTTTATTACCATGAACATATACATCACCAAATCATATAATTATCATAAGTATTCATATATTTCAGGTCGAATGAACACATCATACATATCAATCACATATTCTTCCTTTTTGTACACATATGCAAACACATCCAAACTCATCTTTTCCATTTACTTTTCCACCTATAACCGATTCATCAAGGTAATATATATATATATATAACTCAATTTCATATATATAGATATATAATATCCATACTCATAAATGATAAGCTCAATAGCACATAATAAAGTTCTTATTAAATTATCAATTTAAACACATCATACTTAACTCAATTGATATTATACTTACTTCATTCCTTACTACAATAGTAGGATACACTTACCCGAGCTATTAGAATATTGCATTAAATATGTCTCACCTTGTTTGATTCATGAATTCTCGTTTATAACATATCACCGGCATTAAGCCTGCTAGGCATCCAAGCCTGAAATATACACCGGCACTAAGCCTGCTAGACCAGAGGTCCGAGATTTAAACATCGGCATTGAGCCTGCTAGGCAATAAGCCCGAAATAATTCACCGGCACAAGGCCTGCTAGGTATTTAACCTAATATAGATCACCGGCACAAGGCCTGCTAGGCATTTAGCCCGAGTGTCAATATAGTTAACCATTCCATACACATTTCTTAACGCCACAACCAACATGTACTACTTACTTTTCATAATTCTATCACATATCAATTTCAAGTAAGCTTATTCACATTACATAAATAAAATCAACTCAACATTATACAACTCACATTCGACAACTTCATATACACATTCCCAACATTTCAATTTTCAATATTTATTAGAGTACGTAAACAGTTTCTGACATATATTAGCTTAAAGACTTACTTGAACTATCGACGGACAACGTAGACCAACTATTCGATAACCATCGCCTTTCCCCGATCAAAATTCATTTTTCTTTGTTCTTGATCTAAACACATTAAAATTTAGATCATTCAAGCACATTTCATCTCACTTTAGTCCCAAAACACATAGATGTGTAATTTACCATTTTACCCTTAATGTTTTACACTTTAACAAATTAGTCCAATTTGTACAAAACACGAAATACACTAAATTTGGTTATACATATCAAGGGTCGAATGTTCCATATACTTATACAAATGCATACATTTCATTTAGCTTGCAGTTGAACCCTTAAAAAAATTTCATTCCTTTCAATTTATCCCTAAATGCTTAAATTTACCAAGATTTCCAATTCAAAACTTGTTAATCTATATCATAACTTTAAAATAAACTCATCAAATATCAAAAATCATAAGAACATGTCAATGATTGAACATCATGCATGTATTAATATCAAAATTTTAGCATGGGCTAGCTAATACTCTAAGCAACGATCTCAAAAATGCAAAAATCAACAAAAACTGAGCTAAAATTCATACCTAATTAAGCAGAACTGTAACATCCTTAAATCGGGGTCTTTGCATTTCGTGTGGTTACATGTGTATTGTATGGTAGGTATGTTAGTTTGGACTATTTTAGGGCCTAGGCTCGAGCTAGGGATAGGCCAAAGTCAAAGCAAAAGTTTACGTTTTGGGCTTTAGAAGGGGGAGCTACTAGCATTAGGTGTTAAGGGTAATTGGTGGTGGATTGTGTTGCAAGAGAGTCCTTGGTAGAGTGGCAAGGAGGCGCCACTTAGGGGTTAGTGAAGTAACACCTCAAGGGGGAGCAAGGGAGCCTAGGTTCGAGCTGTAGAAATTCCCTTTTCTGCTTATTATTTTGATGCAAAGGCTAAGGAGGGAGTGTGCTCAGGATGGACTCTGGTGGATGAGTGTTGAAGAGGTCAACGAATTTGAATGTGTGGAGGGGAGATTTTAGGTGTTGGACTCATTCAAATTTGTTTGAATGAGTGGAAGAGATAGAGTCAAGGAGAAAAGGGGGGACGACATAGTGTTTGAGGGGAGTGGGGATGTGTAGTCAAATTTTGGTGAGGGGTGGATTCGGTTTTGGGTGCTTAAGGGGGGTGGCCGAATGTGCTTAGGGGGTGGGCATTCGGCTAGTGAGGGGAGACTTTTGGAACCCATTTTGTCCCATTTTTAGTTGTGTTGTTCCCATTTTCTTTTCCCTCAAAGAAGCCGAAGCCGAATTCTCTTCCCTCCCTCTCATTTTGTGCCAAAATTGAAATCTCTCCTAAACGACTTCTCTTCTCTTTTTCTTCATTTCCTTTGGTATTTGGCCGAAGCTAAGCCACCCTTATCTCATATTATTTGTTCATTCATCTTTTCTTTCATTCACTCAACCCGAATGCTTTCTTAAACCTTCTTCTTCTCTTCCAAATCATTTTTAGCCGAATCTTCTTGGTACATTACCGTTCTTCTTCTTTTCTCAACCAATTCAGCAAGTGCCGAAATCTCACCTTCCACTTTCTCTTTTCATTTTTCTATTCTTGTTAGGCCGAAACTCACATTACCATCCACTCTCTACTTCCATTTCATTTTCTTTACCATAAACATCAAACCCGAAACCCTCTGAGGCCTCATCTTCTACCGAAACTCTGGCATTTTCTTCTCTTTCTCTCAAACACCATAGCCGAATCTCTTTTGGTAGATAGTACCTTGCTTCTCCATCTCTTTCTTTTCAAGAGCGGAGAATTTTTGGCATTCGGTAAGTTTTTTTTTTGGGTCTGGCTGAATCTCTCTAAAAACATTTATCACTCTTTTTCTTCTCTCGATTTTTTGAAAGAAAGCTGAATTCCTCTAACATCCATATCTTTTTCTTTTGGCTTTTATTCCAGTGGATTGCCATTACCTGTTCTTCACCACTCTCAATCGGTTTCTCTAGTTTTGGGATAAGTGTTTCCATTTTGGATTCAATCATCTCTTGTTGCGTTAAATGCTGAAATGCAGATACCCTATGTTATTTGATGTTTGGCCAAATGCAGGAGGAGGTGTGTTGACGCTATCTGGTGTGAACCTTCGGGATTCGTTAGTTGTGAGTCACGTTTATACCCTTGGGTACTTGTCGATCTAGGTAAGGGGTTCTAACTTCGGGTTTTAGTTTCTTATGATTCATTTCATTGCTTTAATCTGAGTTAGTGACTAAGGTGTGATATGGACTCGAAAGCTAACCTAGCATTGGGAAGGGTTAGATCTGAGACCCCAGCCCCTAAGTTCAAGAAGAGGGCAGTGTCGGCTGTTCGGGATTGGCCACCTGGGTGTGGACGGCCATCGAAGCAAGGCAGTAGTCAGATAGCGGTAGTGTCGATTAATGAAAGTATCAAAACAGAGAGCGTCGTTTTTCGAGTAATCAGGTGTGTAACTCTTACACATTTCATTTGTTAATATGTTATATCCTGTAATTGCTAAAAGCCAAAATAACTGTTGAAACAGTATGATACTCTTGTGGGTAAAAAGCGAGGACTCTAGGTAAGTCCACTTTGATTGGCTAACGTTAAATGCCCTTTTAAAATCTGTATATGCCATGCCATGTAATCTCTGATTGTTAAACATGATATTTATGCCATGAAAAGTATGTACATTAAGGGGGTATGATGAGAGGAGCGGGAGGATGATTTAGACTGTCACCAGTGGTTTTGACCACACAGTGGGTTGGCCCCGCTTTCTTTATATATTTTTGTGACTAAGTCTTAGTGGTTTTGACTACCAGTGGTTTGGTACCATATATTTCTATCTTTGTGACTCGTCCCTGTGGTCTGGTACCACCGTGGGTTGGCCCCACATTTTGATACGGAATTGTCATCAGTGGTTTTGACCACACTGTGGGTTGGCCCCACGAGTATTATTGTAACTACGGTCACCAGTGGTTTTGACCATAGCGATATTATTTGTAACTACAGTCACCAGTGGTTTTGACCACCAGTGGTTTTAACAACACGGGGTAGAAACAAGAGTACGGAAGGCTAGGTTTTTGGATTGCATGACTTACATGTTGACTTATGAAATTTGTGTATGAGCATTGCGATTTTCAGGATGAGGGGTTTACACACTGAGTCTCGAGGTGGCCATGCTCATTATTTTTCGGGTTTTGATTTAAATTACTACCTTGGTTTACATACTTTCAATTTGGTTTTGAATTGTAATAAGGCCACTAACTTTATTTTGGGGTTTATTGATCTGCTTTATTTTTCACGGAAAAAAATTGGTATAAGTTACCCAAAATAGCATGCCTTAAAATGAATGTTTTTTGAACTTACACAACCAACCAGGTTTTTCTAAAACTATACCATCGGGCAAAAACCAACAAGTGGTATCAATAGGTTAACACGGTATCTTTAAAAACTCAATGGGGAATGGTTTTGGCAATTAAAACTATTTCGGCTATTAAATAAAAACGAAGGGCTATCTTATAATAGGAGATGACACACAATCTTTCTAAATCGATTTTTGAAACAACCCATTTTTAAATAATGACCCCCATAACTCAAAATCTAACCTACAACCCGTGTTGTTAGACATTATTTTCTCAGGTGACATACCGGATTCGGTCGTGGTGTGTTGATCGGGTTTGGGGTGTTATAATTTTGGTATTAGAGCCTGTTCAACAGCTCGACTGTGGGCTCGAGGCCCAAAACGTTTTCAATAAAGGGTTTTGCAAAATAACTTTGAAGGAAAATACATTTTTTGGGTAGCATGGCACCTGAGCCTCTGGTACCTATCCGCAATGGTAAGTCCCCTAACTATTGATTGCATGTTTAAATAGTTGTGTTATCGATGCTAGTAATAGGAATCCCCTCTAGAGACTGAAGCCCATAGGATTGTATGGATTTAGGAGAACAACACTAAGTTATTCATAAAATTGTGCTGTAAAAATAGTGGAAGAAAGCTAATGCATAAAATTCTTAAATCAGATTAAACGTGAACGGTAGTCACGAGTGCTCTAGGATGTGGGCGTAATACACGCGGACGTGGTAGAGGTAGGATCGCTGTGTCAGAACCGGTAGGGTCTGGCCATAGGTCAGAGAATAAGGTACCACCGCCGCCAGCTGTGGGCGCAGAGTTTCAAGATCAGACGGGTGGTGACGACGCGGTGTCACAGGCGATGCTGTGGGTTCTGGAGAGAATAGCTGGAGCAGGTGGAAGTACGGGGGCTCAAAAATCTGTGTCTGAGTGCCTCTGAGCCAACAGAGTAGAGGTGTTCCGGGGCATTTCTAGTGTGGCTCCCAATACAGCTGAGTACTAGCTTGAGGTGACTGAACGTATAATGGATGATTTGGACTTTACGACAGAGAGAAAAGTTAAAAAAGATAGTGTCTCTTTTCCGTGACGAATTTTATCAGTGGTGGCTCACGGTTCGGGATGGTACGACAGTTGATGACATCACTTGGGATTTTCTTAAGGCAACTTATCAGAGGAAGTATGTCGGGTCCGGTTATATAGATGCACAGTGGAAGGCGTTCTTGAATCTGATTCAAGGGAATAAGTCAGTATCAGAATATGAGGCGAAATTCTTTCGACTGAGTCGTTATGCTAGGGGTATCGTGGCTACGGAACACGAGCGTTGTGTCAGGTTTGAGGATGGGTTTAGAGACGAGCTACGGATGTTGATTGCGCCATAGTAGGAGAGAGAATTTACGATTTTGGTGGAGAAGGCCAAGATTACGGAGGAGGTGAAACAGTCGGTGAGACGGAATCAGGATTAGAGTTGGATTAAGAGGAGTTCTGAGTCATCAGGGTCTGCTGGGAATTCGCAGAAAAAGGCTAGATATAGTGGGCTGAGTCAAGCTACTAAGCCTACTGCTACTATCCAGTGGCCATCACGGTGTGCTAGGTGTGGGAAGTCTTATTCGGGAGAGTGTTGGACCGGAAACAGAGGGTTCTTCGAGTGTGGACAATGGGGCACCGGGTAAGGGATTGTCCGCAGAGGTTAGCTAGGATCCAATCTGAGGGTCAGAGATGTACACAATTCAGGAGGGATGGCCAGCAACCACAGAGGGGTCGCGGTCCGGCCAGGGGAGATAATGGTTCTCGTCGAGGTCGTGGAGCACCGGGCAGAGGTGACGAAAATACTGATACAAGATAGCCTAGGTTGGTCTATGCTGTGAGGCGTCGAGAGGAGGACGACGCACCAGACGTCATAACCAGTACGTTCTTAATTTTTGGATTGCCTTATATTACTTTGATAGATGTTGGCTTGACGCATTCTTATGTTTCCAGTAGTATTGTGGGAACTATGAACTTAGCCTTTGAGATTTCTTCTAGGGAGATGACTATAATTAGCCTTCTAGGTCACTCTGTAGAAGTAAACAAACTTTATAAGGATACACCTCTAGAACTTCAAGGGGTAGTATTTTTGGCTAACCTGATAGAACTGTCATTCGGAGAGTTCGATTTGATCTTAGGGATGCACTGGTTAGTGAAGTACCAAGCAAGTTTGGACTGCGCAGCTAAGCGTATGGTATTGAGAACAGTTGAGGGTGAAGAGGTGGTAATGATAGGTAATAGAAAAGATTATCTATCCAATGTTGTATCCGCTCTGAAGGCCGAGAAAATGGTGAGGAAGGGTTGTGAGGCGTTCATGGTTCATGTTTGTGCATTGGAGGCCAAGGAATTGACTATAGGAGATGTCTGAACGGTGAAGGAATTTACCGATGTATTTCCAGAAGAGCTTCCGGGTCTACCTCCAGATTGCGAGGTCAAATTTGGAATAGACTTGTTACCAAGAACTGTGCCAGTGTCTATTGCCCCATATAGGATGGCGTCGAAAGAGTTGGTAGAGCTGAAAGCACAGCTTCAGGAGGTTTTATCCGGTGTATCACCTTTGGGAGCGTCCGTGCTTTTTGTTAAGAAGAAAGACGGTACAATACGGATGTGTATAGATTACCGGCAGCTGAATAAGTGGACGATCAAGAACAAGTACCTGTTATCGAGGATAGATGATCTGTTCGATCAACTTAAGGGTGCATCAGTCTTCTCTAAGATTGATCTAAGGTCGGGGTATCATCAGCTTAAGGTAAAGGAGGCCGATATTCATAAAACTGCGTTTTACACTCATTATGGGCACTACGAGTTCTTGGTAATGCCGTTTGGGTTGACCAACGCGTCGGCAGCATTCATGGACATGATGAATCGGGTTTGTCAGCCGTATTTGGATCGCTTCATTGTGGTATTTATAGACGACAAATTGGTGTACTCGAAATCTGATGAAGAGCATGATTTGCACCTGCGTGTGGTTTTGTAGACTCTGAGGGAGAAGCAATTATTCGCAAAGTTTAGTAAATGTGAGTTCTGGTTAAAGGAGGTAACTTTCTTAGGTCATGTGGTGTCAGCTGATGGGATTAGGGTAGATCCTCGGAAGATTGAGGCGGTATTGGACTAGAAACCACCTAAGTTTATAGGGAGATTCGGAGTGTTTTGGGTTTGGCAGGATATTACAGAAGATTTGTGGGAGGGTTTTTCTTTATTGTAGCACCGTTGACCAAGTTGCTGAGAAAAGGGGTTCCATTTGTGTGGTCAAACAAGCAGCAGGAAAGTTTTGACAAGTTAAAAAGGATTTTGATGAAGTCGATGTTGATTCACTCAAGCGTGGAAAGAGTTTATGCCTATTGTGATGCGTCGCACATACTGGTTTGGGTTGTGTACTAATGTAAGAAGGGAAAGTAGTGGCGTATGCGTCTCGGCAGTTGAGGCCTCACGAAGTGAATTATCCGACACATGATCTGGAGTTGGCTGCAGTGGTTTTCCCCTTGAAAATTTAGAGGCATTACTTGTATGGGGAGAATTTGATAGTCTAGACGGATCACAAGAGTTTGAAGTACCTCTTGACTTAGAAGGAATTGAATTTGAGGCAGCATAGGTGGATCGAGTTGTTGAAAGACTACAATTGTTCGATTGAATACCATCCGGGTAAGGCTAACGTAGTGGCTGACACGTTGAGTCGCAAGGTGGTAGTAGACTTGAGAGTAATGTTCGCTCATCTTAGTCTGTATGATGACAGGAGTCTGTTAGGTGAGTTACAGATAAAACTGACTTGGGTAAATCAGGTTAAGGGGGAACAACTAATGGATGAGGTTCTAAGTGCTTGGAGGTTACAAGTGCAGAATGATAGATTGAAAGGTTATAGTTTGAACAGAGATGGAGTGTTGTGTTTCCAAGGGAAAGTTTGTATGTCGAAAGAAGTTGAGTTAAGACAGAGGATTCTTCAAGAAGCTCATAGCATCCCATACGCTATGCATCCGGGAGGTAGTAAGATGTACCAGGATTTACGGGAACAGTTCTGGTGGCCGGGTCTAAAGAGAGAAGTAACAAAATTTGTGAGTAGGTGTCTGACGTGTCAACAAGTCAAAGCTGAACATCAGTTACCTTCAGGTCTGTTGTAGCCGGTGAAGATTTCGCAGTGAAAGTGGGAAAGGATTACGATGGATTTTGTCACTGGGCTACCCCTTACGCCTAGCAAGAAAGATTCAGTTTGGGTAATTGTAGATCGTCTGAAAAAATTAGCTTATTTCATACCGGTTCGGGTGGATTACTCACTCCAAAAGTTGGCTAAATTGTATGTAGCAGAGATAGTGATACTGCATGGGGTGCCAATATCGATTATTTCGGATAGGGATCCTCTATTCACATCAAGATTCTAGAAAGCATTGCACCAGGCATTGGGTACAAGGCTAAATTTTAGTACGGCGTTTCATCCGCAGTCAGATGGACAGTCAGAGAGGGTAATCCAAATTTTAGAAGATATGCTGAGGGGTTGTGTTTTGGACTTCAGAGGTAGTTGGGAAGAGTATCTACCGTTGGTGGAGTTCGTACAACAACGTTATCAGGAAAGTATTCAAATGGCACCGTATGAAGCACTGTATGGACGGAAGTGTCATACCCCTACGTGTTGGACAGAGCTGGGAGAGCGTCAGTTGTTTGGTCCAAAGCTAGTGGCTGAAACAGAGGATAAGGTTAAGCTGATTCAGGCTCATCTGAAGGAGGCTTCGGACAGGCAGAAGTCTTATGCCAATCTTAAGTGAAGAGATATAGAGTTCACAGTGGGTGACAGGGTTTTTCTAAAGGTGTCACCATGGAAGAAGGTGCTGAGATTTGGTTGGAAGGGCAAGCTGAGCCCTAGGTTCATCGGGCCGTATAAGGTGTTAAAGCGTGTGGGACCAGTAGCTTATCAGCTCGAGATGCCAGTGGAATTGAGTTAGATCCATGACGTGTTTCATGTTTCCATGCTTAGGCGCTATCGATCAGATTCGTCACATGTTGTGCCAGTAGAGGAGATAGAAGTAAGCCCAGATTTGTCCTTTGAGGAAGAACTAGTGCAGATTTTGGATCGGGATGTCAAATTTTTGCGTAGGAAGTCAGTTCTTTTAGTGAAAAGGTGTTATGGTGAAATCACGGAATGGAAGAGGCCACGTGGAAACTGGAGGATGTGATGCGGCAGCAATACCCTCAACTCTTTTGATCAGGTAATTTCGGGGCTGAAATTATTTTTAAGGGGGTAGAACTATAACATCCTTAAATCGGGGTCTTTGCATTTCGTGTGGTTGCATGTGTATTGTATGGTAGGTATGTTAGTTTGGACTATTTTATGGTCTAGGCTCGAGCTAGGGATAGGCCAGAGTCAAAGAAAAAATTTATGTTTTGGGCTTTAGAAGGGGGGAGCTACTGGCATTAGGTGTTAAGGGTAATTGGTGGTGGATTGTGTCACAAGAGAGGCCCTGGTAGAGTGGCAAGGAGGCGCCACTTAGGGGTTGGTGAAGTAACGCCTCAAGGGGGGCAAGGGAGCCTAGGTTTGAGCTACAGAAATTCCCTTTTCTGCTTATTATTTTGACGCCAAGGCTAGGGAGGTAGTATGCTCAGGATGGACCCTGGTGGATGAGTGTTGAAGGGGTCAACGAATTTGAATGTGTGGAGGGGAGAGATTTTAGTTGTTGGACTCATTCAAATTTGTTTGAATGAGTGGAAGAGAGAGATTCAAGGAGAAAAGGGGGGGACGGCATAGTTTTTGAGGGGAGTGGGGATGTGTAGTAAAATTTTGGTGAGGGGTGGATTCGGTTTTGGGTGCTTAAGGAGGGGTGGCCGAATGTGCTTGGGGGTGGGCATTCGACTAGTGAGGGGAGACTTTTGGAACCCATTTTGTCCCATTTTTCGTTGTGTTGTTCCCATTTTCTTTTCCCTCAAAGAAGCCGAAGCCGAATTCCTTCTCCCTATCATTTTGTGCCAAAACCGAAATCTCTCCTAAACGTCTTTTCTTCTCTTTTTCTTTATTTCCTTTAGTATTTGGCCGAAGCTAAGCCACTCTCGTCTCATATTATTTCTTCATTCATCTTTTCTTTCATTCACTCAACCCGAATGCTCTCTTAAACCTTCTTCTTCTCTTCCAAATCATTTTTAGCCGAATCTTCTTGGTACATTACCGTTCTTCTTCTTTTCTCAACCAATTCAGCAAGTGCCGAAATCTCACCTTCCACTTTCTCTTTTAATTTTTCTACTCTTGGTAGGCTTAAACTCACATTACCATCCACTCTCTACTTCCATTTCATTTTCTTTGCCATAAGCATCAAACCCAAAACCCTCTGAGGCCTTATCTTCTACTGAAATTCTGGCATTTTCTTCTCTTTTCTCTCAAACACCATAGCCGAATCTCCTTTGGTAGATAGTACATTGCTTCTCTATCTCTTTCTTTTCAAGAGTGGAGCATTTTCAGCATTCGGTAAGTTTTTTTTGGTTCTGGCCGAATCTCTCTAAAAACATTTACTCACTCTTTTTCTTCTCTCGATTCTTTGAAAGAAAGCCGAATTCCTCTAACATCCATATCTTTTTCTTTCGACTTTTGTTCCAGTGGATTGCCGTTACCTATTCTTCACCACTCTCAATCGGTTTCTCTAGTGTTGGGGTAAGTGTTTCCATTTTGGATTCAATCATCTCTTGTTGCGTTAAATGCTGAAAGGCAGATACCCTATGTTATTTGATGTTTGGCCGAATGCAGGAGGGGGTGTGTTGACGCTATCTGATGTGAACCTTCGGGATTCGTTGGTTATGAGTCACGTTTAGAGCCTTGGGTTCTTGTCGATCCAGGGAAGGGGTTCTAACTTTGGGTTTTAGTTTCTTACAATTCGTTTCACTGCTTTAATCTGAGTTAGTGACTAAGGTGTGTTATGAACTCGAAGGCTAACCAAGCATTGGGAGGGGTTAGATCTGAGACCCCAGCCCCTAAGTTCAAGAAGAGGCGTTGTTTTGTTCGGATTGGCCACCTGGGTGTGGACGGCCATCAGAGCAAGGCAGTAGTCAGATAGCAGTAGTATTGATTAACGACAATACCGACGTAGAGAGCGTCATTTTGCGAGTAATCAATTGTGTAACTCTTACACACTTCATTTGTTAATATGTTATATCATGTAATTGCTAAAAGCCGGAATAAATGTTGAAACGGTATGGTACTCTTATGGGTAAAAAGCGAGGACTCTAGGTAAGTCCACTCTGATTGGCTTACGTTAAATGCCCTTTTAAAATCTTTATATGCCATGCCATGTAATCTCTGATTGTTAAGCATGATATTTATGCCATGAAAAGTATGTACATTAAGGGGGTATGATGAGAGGAGGGGGAGGATGATTTCGATTGTCACCAGTGGTTTTGACCACACAGTGGGTTGGCCCCGCTTTCTATATATATTTTTGTGACTAAGTCTCAGTTGTTTTGACCACCAGTGGTTTGGTACCACATATTTCTATCTTTGTGACTCGTCCCTGTGGTCTGATACCACCGTGGGTTGGCCCCACATGTTGATACGAGATTGTCTTTAGTGGTTTTGACCACACTGTGGCCCCACAAGTATTATTGTGACTACGGTCATCCGTGGTTTTGACCACACCGATATTATTTGTGACTACGGTCACCAGTGGTTTTGACCACCAGTGGTTTCGACCACACGGGGTAGAAACAGGACTACAGATGGCTAGGTTTTTGGATTGCATGACTTACATGTTGACTTATGAAATTTGTGTATGAGCATTGTGATTTTCAGGATGGGGGGTTTACACACTGAGTCTCGATGACTCACCCCTTTGTGTGAATTTGCAGGTAACCCTTAGATTGCGGATATGGAGTCAGGGCAGACTCGAGGTGGCCATGCTCATTGTTTTTCGGGTTTTGATTTAAATTACTACCTTGGTTTACATACTTTCAATTTGGTTTTCGAATTGTAATAAGGCCACTAACTTTATTTTGGGGTTTATTGATCTGCTTTATTTTTCACGAAAAAAAAATTGGTATAAGTTACCCAAAACAGCATGCCTTAAAATGAATGTTTTCTGAACTTGCACAAACTACCGGGTTTTCTAAAACTTTACCATCGGGTAAAAATCAACAAGTAGTACCAATAGGTTAACACGGTATCTTTAAAAACTCAATGGGGAATGGTTTTGGCAATTAAAACTATTTCGGCTTTTAAACAAAAACAAAGGGCTATCTTATAATAGGAGACGACACACAATCTTTCTGAATTAGTTTTTGGAAACAGCCCGTTTTTAAATAATGACCCCCATAACTCAAAATCTGAACTACACCCCGTGTTGTTAGACATCATTTTCTCAAGTGACATACCGGATTTGGTCGTGGTGTGTTGACCGGGTTTGGGGTGTTACATTGATATATGCCGAACTTAGCTTGTCTTTTCTCTTTTCTTCAATTGCATGTTTCGGCCAAGAGAAAGATGAAACAAACATGCCTATTTTTGTGTTTTAATTAACATATATATCATGTAATTGTTTGATTACTAAATTAACCTTTATACTTTAATATATAAACAATAATAATAAGGTTAATATTGACATATGCCGCCCACTACTCTTAAAATGGGCTAATTGCCCTTTTAATATTCCATATTAAAAAGCCATTATCAATTTAGCACATTTCACTATAGTTTGCATCTTTTACATTTTAAGCGATTAAGTCCTTTTGTCTAATTAAACACTCAAACGATCAAATTTTCACACGAAACATTCACACATCATAAATCACATATAATTAACACAAAATATAATATTTAAAAATTTTCAGACCCAGATTCGTGGTCCCGAAACCACCATTCCGATTAGGGTCAAATTCAGACTGTTACAGTCCCGGCCCCTTTCTAAAGCATGATTAAGGTCTCGTAAACCTATTTAAGGGACACTTTGATATGAATTGTCAAATTATGTTATGAAATGTCTGTAAAAGTTTTCGATTGTTCGGTTATGCCTCTTAACCCTAGACCGGCGATGGTTATGGGTTAGGGGTGTTACAGATGGCACCCTTAAAGCTTTTTTTTTCAACTGCTAACCAATATGGGAAATTTACATATCAGGTCCCTGAATATTTTAGGTCATCACATTTCCGCCTGGTGCCGCCAATTTGTCATGTGGCACCATAAGAACACTGTAACAAATGCCTATTTTCGTAATTAATCTATTTTACGTACCTTCTACGTAATTAATTAGTATTTTTATATTACTTGGGTAAAAAACCTATTTACATATTATTTTATATCATTAACGTATTTAAATTTATACATATTTAAATGATAAATAATAAAGTAAACAAACCAAATCCTATTTATTATATTAATTCTATAATTTGAATTTTCAAAATAGGATTTTAGAAATAGAGATAGGGATATGAATATGGTAGATACCTACGATACAATTAATGAAAGTGAAATAGGATCTCTCTCCAAAAGCATGTTTTTTTTTTTTTTATCACCGCACGAATAAAATATTTTTTGTGAATGAACAAGATATTGAGGAATTGTCCATATGTAAAATCATATTTATTGATATGGGCCTTTTCCACATAAAAATGGAATCTTTTGTTACAATAGAAGCAGAAGTGATGTGAATTATTCAAGAATCGAAGTCGGTTTGCTTTATAAAAAAATATCAATGAACTTCTATAAAATGATTTCACGAGATTCAACCAATTGTTTTGATCGTGGGATATAATTAAGAATTAAGAATTCATGTTATCAAAAGATTTCTTGCAATTATTTTTAGCATGTCAATCATCCACTTTGGTATCTTATTGACCAAAAATGGTAATCTTATTCCTCTAATTTCGATTTTTAAAAAGTATTATAATTATCAAATAAGAAAATTTCAATTTGAAGAGTATGACCTAGGTTTATTTTAGCAATTTGTGTTTCAATATAAAATTTGGATTGATATTGCCACGATGTCTTGGATTATTGGTTGCTTGTAGATTTAGGTACAATGTTTAGGCTCACATATTTTAATTTCGTTGTTTAGATATTAGATTTTAGGAACTTAGGATCAATTTAAAATATTATAGGTTTGGTTTAGGTTTTATTAGAATTTGGGATTTTATTTTAAGATTTTTAAAAGCTTTTTAAATTAGATTTTGGATACTTGAAGTTAGGTTTCTAATGTTAGATTTTCAACGGATTCCTTTTCTTTTTTTTTTTTTTTTTTTTTTTTTAAGATTTTAGATCTTAACTTTTAGATTTTAGGATTTTTAAATATTAGATTTTTAGTCTTTTAAATCCTTGATTTTGATATTTGAAGATATTTAGGTTCTAGTATTCTTTTAAAGAAATTTAAACTTCCAAGCTTTTAGATTTTTTTTATTTTGATTTTTAAAGATTTTAATACTGGATATTGTAACTTACTCAAATAATTATAAAAAATAATTTAGTTTTAAGATTTTTAATTTTTAAAATATTGCCACCAACATAAAATATATGTGTCTACGCCATCTACATAAATACTTAATAATAAAAATAAATGAAAAACTATTTTAAATATAGTATAAGAATGAATTAAAAAAAGCATAAAATACATAATTCAAAAACTTCGAATACGTGCATACAAGTAAGCAACGAAAACTAGTGTTCCAGCCGCTGCACTACAAAGCCTAGAGGGACTATTTCTATAAATTGTCTTGGGGTCGAAACCAAAGGGAATCGGATAATAATGTTTAAACTTTTTATTCGTATAAATAACAAATTATTTTATATTTATATAAATTTTAATAATTTAAATCTTTATATTCATACTTTGATTATATATATATATATATATAATTTTAAATGTGGTCAGCGATGGTTCATGCGTGTGCTTGCCTTGGTTTGCCACTGATGTTATATAGTCATGGAAAAGCGCCAAAGATACATTTATACATTATAGAAAAAAATAGATACATAGCTGCAAGGGATGGGGCGCAAGATAGTGGAAATAGTTAAATACTTCAATGTAAAAAGGAAATCATTATTATTACATTCACAAATATATACTTAATTTTTAAAATTATACGAGTTTAGTTTCAAAATAGAGAGATGTATTATGAGGGGAATCTCTCAGCATGTGCCACTACATGACACATCATAGGTCCCTTTTGTCACTCGACTTTAGGCCAATTTTATTCAACTTTAGAGCAGTGGAAAAAGCAACGATGAGATGACTTTTTTTTTCCTTTTCCCATTATCTCTTTTTTTAGGTGCAAGTCTTAAGTGGTTGAACTACCAATCCTATGCAGCACTTTAGGACATTCAGAGAAAAAAAAAAGGCTATAAATTAATTAAGCACCCACTTACCTTTGCTTTGGCCGTGAAAATTCAATCCAAGCTTGGAAGAAGAATTCAGAAAAAAATGTAAGAAAAAGAGTTAAATGGTTGCAAACTATTGTTTTCATTATTATAATGTCACAATTTATAATGCCGGTGAGTTGGGAGAAAGACAAATCCCTGAGCACTGCACATGCATTTAAAAAAAAAAAAAAAAACCAAAGGTTTGAAACAGATTCATATCGTTGAATACTTGTTTATTGCCAGGCATCAGATAATTTTAATTATCTGTACTGGTGGTGGTTGAACTTTTTTTCTTTTTTCTTTTCCTTGATATTGTATATTTCTCAAATTTGTTTGATTAACTCCATCAAATTTCATCACTTGTATTTTGCAAATATAAATTCATATCTAAAATTGCTAAATTTGGATTGGATATTAACAATATTCATAAATTACAATGAGATGCACGAAGGTAAGAAATAAATGTAGATTCAACAAGTACAAACATACATTGAAATATTTAGACTTTTTTATTTGCAGCAATTTTCAGAAATCAAGAAGGGGTGTTGATCCAATTGAAGCTTCCCGCATGAACAACTGTTTGAAACCAATGAGGAATTCCCTGAAATACAAGATCCGTAAATTTCCCTTTCTTGGGATCATAGGAGACTAAAACCCTGTTCTTATACTCCAACAGGATTTCACCGTTGTCTAGTAAGCAAAGAAGTCGAACAACTTTACCATTTGAAGGATTCTTCCATATCTTCAATGGCCTATCTCGGGCCAAATTTTGTTTCAAACATTTCGGCATATAAGCTCCAATGCTGAACTCTTTTATCCAAGACTCTTTCACATTATAATCCTTCATAACCCATATCTCCAATTTCCCATAATTCCCATAAACAGCTGCTGCAAGAAAACCTCTTAAAACACACAAATGGAAGTTACACCTGTTTAGGCCACCGCAATCAGGTTTCGGGACCTCCCGGAATTGTTCGTCCTCTAAGTCAAATGACATAAGACGGCGAGCTGGGTAATATCTCCGGGGCCTACTCACCCAATGAAGCCTTCCGTCAACCAAAGCCTCAGATGGTCGCCTTATGAGCTGGTACGCTACTTTCCCTAGACTCCTCCACGCAGAGGTTCCAAGGGTGAATACCTGAACATCTGATTGTGGATAAACCACTCTCCGGGCACGGCTGTAGCTACTACTACTAGTGTTCCTATAATAAACTATCTTAACTACTTTGTATTGCTTCGTTTTCGGATGGAATCCGAACCCGAAAACTACTTCCTGATCTGAATATTGTCTAGACTTTGGCAGCTCCATGAAATCTATGGTGAAAGGGTTGTAAACATAAAGTGCATCGTTGTATAATGAATCAGACAAGCATAATAAACCATTGCATGTTCCAACTACATCGAATTCAGGCATCGATGTCTGGAAAGGCACATATAATCTTTTTACCTTGTCCTTATCGTGATTGTGAACCGATAAATCAACGAAATAGAGCTGGTTTCGGATGGGAAAATCGCAGTGAAGGATGAGGCATGGATTAGTGGTCGGAGCTTTCCAGGAAAGTTGCATATCAGCAAGGAGAGGATCTTGAGCTAAAGCACGCCATCCTTTGCATACGAACTTGAATTGCACCAAAGATGTGATCGGCAACCTTGACAGTATGTCGACGATGATTTCATGGGGAAGGGTTTCCATCTCAGTTGTCGTCTGCTGTCCAACTACATGATCATCTTCAAGCATGGTTTTCCTTCTTTTTGCAACCCTCTCATCGTCTAAATCCATAGTTAGTAAGAGATTCACAACACACATGGATTACAAAATAGTGGGTTTTTAGGGAGATGATCAAAATGGAAGGTTGATGATAAACATGGTAGACTTTTTATAAGATCAAACGAATAATAATATAAAAAAATAAAAAAAAAAATAAAAAGGAGAGAGAGAGACGGAAACCACAAGGAAATTGAATAGTGTTTGTATGGAAACTATCATTGAATATAGGCTCTCCCTAGCCTTATTGAAAGGGTTGATTTTTTATTTTTTCTTCCTTTGATTAATGGGACAAAGTTATAAAGAAATTGATGGACATAACAATCTGCACCGTCCAATTAAGCATATAGATTGCTGAAATATGAATGTAGAAAAAGCAAAGTTTATGAATAAATTCCATGGCTGTGCAAAGATGGCCCTACTGATAGTGACCTTGCAACATTCAATCTTCAATAATCAGATCAAAATATTAGACAAAAGCTAAGACTTTATATATATATATATATATATATATATATATATATATATATTAGATTTTTGGATTGGGTTTAGTTTAGTATATGATAAAATTACATTAAATATGGTATTCAACTGGTGTAAAATTTGAATGTAGTAATCCTTTCTTTTAGTTTGAACTACTACCTTTTAGGTATATATATATAATATATAAATAAACTTATTTAATTATAAATCTCCAAAACAAATACAAAATAAGAGACCGAAGACGATAAATTCAAGGTAAAAATAAACAAAGATATAAAAAAAAAAAACAAAAAAACAAAATGGCATGATTTTATGGAAAGTGGGACATAAAAACCAAGAAATTTTGGTGCAAAAAAACCAATAGATAAATGAGCCTGGAAAGTTCCTATAACTTTCTACTTTATTTTGTGTTTTTGTTATGAAGTCTAGAAAGAGAAAAAAAAAACCTGAAAGCACTAAATTAATGGAAAAAAGAAAAAAAGAGTTGGATTCTAGAGTTTGAAATGTTGGGGAATTAGCTTCTTGAAATATTACATTAGGTATATATATTGTAAAATTGATTTGAATGAGTTTTTTTTTTTTTAAACATGTTCTAGGAGTAAACAAGTTGCGTAAAAAAAGCTACATAGCTAATAAGAAGTGCTAATAAGGAGCGAAGAAAATAAAATAACATTAGCAAAATAAAATGGTTTTGACACTTCTTAAACACTTTTTTAGGCTTTAAAATTCTTTAAGATACAATAAAGCCCGTAAAGCTCCAAGCAAAATAATGAAAATAACTTATAAAAAATCATTTATATAGACATCCAATAGGTATATCTTTTCATGAGATATTCTTTCATAGAGATGTATTTTTTATTGAGATGACATTTTATATGATTGTGTTATTTTAAAAACAACCTTACATAAAAGTTATATCTTTATAAGACAACTTTACATACAAAAGTTATGTCTTTACAATACAACTATTCATTAATAGTTATAATTTTAGACTTTTCTAAATAACAAAATATTTTATCTACCAACATTATAAACTACTAACAATCCTCCCTTAGTTTAAAATATTGGTAACTTACTTTATAATCTTTTACACAAATAAATATTATGCATACAAGATGGTATTTCTCGATTTGAATAATCGTGGATGTATTTCAAAGTTCTGACGAAGTTTTTGGTGTTAAGATTAAACCACAACTCCTAAAATTGGAAGTGGAAATACATCATACATAATATTCATTTATATTACTATTAGAGGTTGTTCACTTTTAGCACTATTATGATTATGTACTTATCTAGTTTATGATTAACATTTATAATAGATACATCACCTCCACTTGTTGAAGCATAACCACTTTTTTAGGTTTATATAGGGAGTTCATTTAATGTCTCATTTTCTTTAGATATTTAAATATTAAACAATGAACTCATTTAAGAAGACTCAAAACTTATCAACTATACACAATGGATCGCACTACTTTCCATTAAAATTGTTTTAGAAAAAGATTTACTAGTGCATCACAAACACATAACAATTACTTATTTTTACCCATTGAACTTTAAAATTAGTGATTGCTAATTAAAAGTTGGGTCCCCATTATTGGTGGCTTGTTATAGGATCAAAATTCATTCTAGTTGTAGTACTACTAGTTGAAAAAACTTATTTGCTCAGACATTCATTATTTTAGAGATTGAATCTTTACTATAATTGATGCTTTTGGACATTGTTTCTTTTTTTTTTCTTTTAGGAAATAGTTGGCATAGTTGTGGCCAAAACTCTAATTTTTATTAACATTTTCAAGTGTTCCATTTCTATAACTTTAATCAACTTGAAATTGGACAATGAATAAAGAAACCAATCAATTTAGTCCTTTAAGAGTACAAACCAACTAAATGGCTTTTCTTTAGCAAGATAGCTAAACTTATTAGCTTGTATAATTTCTCATTATAAAACTATACCAACTCTTATTATTATTGTTGGAAAAAATCTGGTTTGAAAACGATTTTCTTGCATAATGAAAAATAAAAATTTTGAAAACTGAGTCGGTTTATGATATTTATAGTAATAAACCCTTTATTAAAATCGCATCTGTGTTTTTGGGTAGATAGATCCTTGTCATTCCTAACTTTCAACTGAACAACCTTCTCCGCAATTCTTGTTTCACAAATTGCTTTGAGCGTGGGTTCGAACAATTCTAATCAAACACAAAACCATAAAATAGTTTTCTTAACTTTTAGTGTGAAAAAGAAAATCTCTTTTCAATAGAAACTGTCAAATTTGTTATTCTGAAAAATAGATTTAATATTCAAAGAATAAAAATCTCACTATTTTCGAGTAGAGTAACAATATCTTAAAGTTGTTTTTTAGCTCTATTGGTGCCATCTATTTATAGGGAGATGAAGTAAAACCATTGTTGAATTGTAGAAGTTTATTTTAACTAGAAAAATGAACTTCTAGTGTTAGCTTGATCAATCAACCGAGATAGCTAAGAGGGGGTCAATTGGCATCTTAAAAACTTTTGGAAGCAAGAATGAAAAGATAAGACAATGAACACAAGAATTTAGAATGGTTCAACCTCAATTGCCTACTCCACTACCTTAGTTTTCCACAACTAAGAATTTTCAAAAATTCACTAAATTTACCAACCTTTTGGGGCAATGTTTAACATTATAATTTCCTTAGGATTGTTACCCAAATCTTAAAACGTAAACCCTTTCAAAAGAGTAGACAAATGAGCAAACAAATAAACAATCTTTAAAAGATTAGGATGTATGCCAATTAAGCACTCACACAATAAAAACACTTGAGCTAATAAAATACAAAGAATTGCTCGCTCACAAGTGTTTGTAAGAAAAATATGAAGAATTGAGGCAGAAAAGGTTGATAAAAGAATTGTTGATCTTTCTTGATAACTTTTGATCGTTTTTAATCTCTCATGTTGTTGTAGAACCTTTGGAAGTTGGTATTTATACCTCCTCATTTATTTCCAACTATTTGGGTTGGTGAGAAATTGAATAGAGCAGTTAGAGATGTAATAACCAGTGCATTAATGTCTTCTGCAACAACAAGTATCGATACCTTTGAAAGGGTATTGATACTTTGGGCATTTAATGCCTAATTTTAGTGATCATGAAAGCCTATAGTATCATTACAATAAAGAAAATATCAATATTTGCTATAAGGTATCGATAACTGTAAAATGGTATCGATACCAGACAGTGTATCGATAAATTTTGAAAGGTATCAATAATTCGTTAAGGGTATTGATACATTTGATTTTTGTTCAATTTTTCAAAACATCGAAGCTTAAAATGATATCAATACCAGAAAGGGTATTGATAATTTTTGCAAGGTATCCATACTTTTGATTTTTGCTCGATTTTTTTGAACTTTGAAATTCAAATTGGTATCGATACTTAGTAGTATCAATACTTTGTGTCAAGGAGAATTGCTTGTCTAAAATGGTTGAATAATTTTGTTAACACAATTTGAACTTGTTCAAAATATTTTCTAACTCTTTGAAGAGTAGATTTAAGATTTTATCTCTTAGAAATATTTTAAAATAAATTGTCACTTTGAAATTCATTAGGTTTTATTAAAAAAACATTATCTTTGTTATAACAAAACATTTATTAGATAAAGTTTAGTTTAACACCTAGTCTAAAAAGAATATAGGGGGCGACAACCTTAGTTATTAATACTAGGGTTTGTCGTCCCTCCCTTTAACATGAGGGGTTTGTGGGCCTCTCCTATATTGAATCCAATTACAAGTACTTCCTGGACTTTTAACCTAGTACTTTATAATTCGACCCAACCCGATATTTTTTCTATTTCCCAAAATAAACAATTTATTTCCAATTAAATAATATTCTCAACAAATTCTAATTTCATTAAAATTAAAAACACTTTACCGTAAAAGAATTTATGAGAAAATATATTTAATATTTATACATTCAATGATTCACTATGACCAAATGGTTTATTTCCATTTTTGAACTTCCTTTGATTCAAAAATCATAAATTCATTTCCAGGTCATTTTTTGTAACAACCCAATTTTGGGGCTAGTCGGAATAGTGGTTTTGGAACCACTAATTTGAGGCTGGAGAAATTAGTTTTAATATTATTCTATGTGTTATGGCATGATTGTATGAGTGTATAAAAATTTTGGAGCATTAATTTTAGCGATTGCATGCTAAATTGCGAAAACGGACTCAATCGCATAAAGTGTGAAAGTTTTATTTTACAAGCTAGAAGTGCCAAATAGCTATAGAATATTAAATTGGAGGTCCTTAATGTGCAATTAATACATTGGGAGAGTGTTGGTCGGCCAAGGAGACAAATATGAGACATGGTCAATGGTTTGGTGGATTAGGTGACTTAATTGAATAAAATAGAATAAAAACAAAAGAAATGCTATCATCTTTTTCATCCTCCTTCTTCCTCCACCGAAAATACCAGCAAGAATTGGGGTTTGAAAGCTTAAAATTTTTAGCAACTTTTTCTCCTCGCAAGTAAGTGATTTTGGTGGTATTTCTTGATAATTTTTGTACTTTCGGGACCTTTGTAGCATGATCTAGCTAATGAGGGGTCTATTTTGTAAAATGGTTAAGATTCTAGGGTTTTTCGTGTGAGAATTTATGTTTTTTACTAAATTTTTATGGAAATAAATGAATCTTGGGTGTTAAATACACAACTTTTGTGAAAGGTGTTTCCGTGAAAATACCTAAAATGACTTTTTTGTAAATGTTATAAAATAGGTGGTAAATGTGTGTAATAATTGGTATTGTGAGTTGCTATAAGAGTAATAAATGTTCATCTAGGCTTGTTAAAGGAGGAAATCTGATTAGACTCAATTTACGAGCCTAGAGGTAAAATCGTAATTTTGTGAAAGTTTAAGGGCAAAACGATAATTTTGCCAATGTATGATTCATGATTTATTTTAGTCAATGTGATCAGTAAATAAGTGAAATTGTCATTATAGATCAATAAACACGAAGTCTGGGCCAAAACCGAGGAAATGACAAAATTGTGGACTAAATCAAAGAACTTTACATATTTTGGTATCGAGGTAAGTTTGTGTGAAATTAAAGCTACATAATGCTACTATATTCTTAATTTCTTGATATCATGAGAAATGTATATTATTTTTATGAAATTGATTAATGATGTCTCGAAGAAAGTATAATGAAATTATGTAAAGTTGAAGTCCCGGTTGAATATTAGGAATAGCAAGGATATCGTTTTCACATCATGAGACGAAGAAGGTCCCGTATAAGATGGCCTCGGCACCGAAGGGAGATCTCGTGTAAGACCATGTCTGGGACATGGCATCGACATCGATATATGATCTTGTATAAGACCATATCTGGGATATGGCATCGACATCGAGATATGAAATCCTGTGTAAGACCATATCGGGGATGTGGCATCGGCATCGAGATGTGATCCTATGTAAGACCATATCTGGGATATGGCATTGACATCGTGTTACATGTATGATGAGATTGAGTATCCTTTGATATTCCAAGTAGTTCAATGGGTAAAGAACTAAGTTTATGTTAAAGATGGCAAAGAGCTAAGTCTATGTTCAAGAGAGAAAAAATGCTAAAGTTATGTGATGAAGTGATACATGTAATAGACCGACTTAGGGCCTAGTAGGAATAGTGGTGTGAGACCACAAATCTGAAGTAGAAATATGTGTTTGAATGATTTTACAAGGCTTGTGAGGTATTTGCATAATTTTCTGAAAATTTTATGAAGGAATTCTATTAATTAGTGAATAAATTGTCCATTAGGACTAAATTGAAAAAATTAGAAAATATTCGATTCTAGAAGATTTAAGTATGAAATAGCATCATAAAAATTAGTAGAGGTCCTTATTTAGCAATTAGACCATTATTTGTTGAGATGGACAAAATGGACATGGGAAGGAAAAATCTCAAGACAGAGCATTAAGGGCATTTTGGTCATTTGGTTAAGTAATGAATTAAAAAGGGAAAAACAAGTCAAAATCTTGTCCATCTTCTTCCTCTAAGTGCCGAAATTTCAAGGAGCTATAGCTAGGGTTTTGTTCAACTTCCAAGCTCAATAGTAAGTGCATCCTATCCCCGTTTTTAATGTTTTTCATATTTTTGAGACCCTCGTTGCTCGGTTTAGCTATTTCTAGCTATATTTTGAGCTAGGGTTTATTTTTAAAAATTTACCCTTGTATGACATGCATGTATTTTGATGTTTTATGGAAGATTATGAAAGTTTGATGTTGGGTAAACATCTTTTTCTAAATGATTTTCATGAAAAATGCATACAAGGACTAAATTGTAAAAGTTATGAAAATGGTCATACATGAGTGAAATAGTAGGTATTGAAGGTTTCTATAGTTAAGAAAATGATTCGGCTAGGCTTAAAATACAAGGAAGTTGAATGAAAATTATTTTATGAGCCTAGGGGCAAAAGTGTAATTATGAGAAAGTTTAGGGGCAAAACTATAATTTTGAAAAAGTATGAATTATGAGTCAATTTATTCAACGTGAGTATTAAACAAGTTAGATTGTCATTATAGATCAAGAAACGCGAAGCCCAGATCGAAATCGAGGCAAAAATAAAGTCAAGGACTAAATTGTACAATTCTACACATTTTGAATACCGAGGTAAGTTTGAATGAAATTAAGGTTACAATTGTTGTAATGTTTAAAATTAATTATTATTTTTTGTGAAATGTATATTCTTTACATGAAATGATCATTAACACTATGATGATAAAGTGAAGGAGAATAAGTAAGCAAGTAAAAGTCCCGATTGAAGTCTCAGAATAGCAAGGATACCTATGTCATAACATGAGCCAAGAAAAGCCCATATAAGACCATGTCTGGGACATGGCAATGACATCAAGGAATGTAGGTCCCGTGGAAGACCATGTTTGGGACATGGCATCGGCACCAAACGTAGATCCTGTGTAAGACCATGTTTGGGACATGGCATCAGCATCGAATAAGGAAGGTCTCATGTAAGACCATGTCTGTGACATGGAATTGACACCATCTGAGGAAGGTCTCGTGTAAGACCATGTCTGGGACATGGCATCGACACCATATGAGGCAGGTCCTGTGTAAGACCATGTTTGGGACATGGTTTCGGCACCAAAGGAAGAATTCGTGTAAGTGGGACATGGCATCGATATTAAGCTAAGGAATCCTGTGTGAGACCATATCTGGGATATGGCTTCGGAATATGAGGCAATCCCATGTAAGACCATATCTGGGATATGGCATTGGCATTAAGACATATGTTTGACAAGGTTGAGTATCCTCTGTTATTCCGGGAAATTCAATGGGCAAAAGAATTAAGTATGAGAAAGGTAATAGATGAGATGAGTAAGTAAAATTGATGATGAGATAATTGTATGAGAATGATTAAGAGTCCATGTAAGCTAAAAAGGATCAAGATTCAAATTTTGACCATGATAGTTTAAATACTAAACCATGTAATGAGTGATACAGGTACTATGAATAAATACAAGATAAGGTAACCCTAAGGTGATGGGTAAGTATGAGCAAGAATAAGTATGAGTAAGTAAGTCTTAGTACGTGAGTTTTATGTGTACCTATTTCATGATGAATGAGTTTATTTAAAGCAATTATGTTGTTACTTAAGATTTCATGCAAGCTTACTAGGCTATAAGCTTACCCCTCTCTTTTCCCTTTTTCCTTGTAGTTTTGCCAAGCTAGTTCGGGAATCAAAGGACGTCGGAGCTCAGATTACACTATCAACCATTATTTTGGTATAGCAAAGCTTATTCTTTTGAGTATGGCACGTATAGGAGTTTGACCATTTTGAGTTATATCATATTGAAGGAAAATGGTTAGTTAACAACTTTGTTCATTCTTTTGTATATGGCCATTAGTAATTGGTCGATATTTGCTAAGTATTATACCTTTTATGATGATAAGGATATGCATTTAAGTTTATACAATCGATGGAATAATTGAAATGCTTGGGATGAATTAAGTGTGTTTATGTTTCAGGGTGGAAATTGACTTGGAAAATAGCCTATAATCATCCACATGGGAAGACACACAGGCATGTGTCTTGGCTGTGTGTCACCAAGGGCATGTAAATAGGCTGTGTGTGCCCTGCATCAACCACGAGAAAATGATTCATCACACGGGTCATCACACGGGCGTGTACCCTGGCCGTGTGCTATTAAGGGTTTGATGATGTCATAAATAGAGAGCTCCACGGGTGGGAGACACGGGCGTGTCTAGGCCGTGTGAAGGACACAAGTTATAGACATAGACGTGTGCTCAATCGTGTGAAATAAGTCAGTGTCAAACATTGGCATGTCTAAGGGCACACGGGCGTGTCCCTTGGACCTCACGAGCGCATAGCCCCTTATTAGGTAAAAAAATTTTTTTGAGAGCTTTTAAGTTCCCAGATGAATTCTAACTCCCTCCGAACATACAATTAGAGCTCCGTAGGCCCATTATATGCACGATATGATTGAAAAGAAAAGTTTTTATGGCGTAATGAAATTTTGTGGTCGAAAATAGTAAGATTAAGTATAGTAATGCCTTGTATCCAATCCCGATGTCGGACTTAGGTAATGGGTGTTACAATACAGGTACCCAAGAGTAACTTACGAGAAATGAATTCAAAATGTGATATGTGATGTGGTAAGAATAGGCATGAATAAGTTATGTTGATGTGCTTGAGAACTTGTGTATTATTTAGTGTGATGAATGGACATTATCATGAACAGTTATGTTGCTATTTATTTCATGCAAACTTACTAAGCTTTATGCTTACCCCTCTTTTTCCCTATTCCTTGTAGTATCGCCAAGCTAGCTCGGGGATCGAAGGAAGTCGAAGTTCGATTCACACTATCAACTATTTTTTTGGTATAGTAAAGTTGATTAATTTTAGGTAAGGCATGTATAGGAACTTGGTTATTTTGTGATATGTCACATTTGTTAGCCAATGTGTTGGCTATTAGTGCTACTCATTCATTTTGTAAATGGCCATTGGAATTGGCCAATACTTGTTAAGTTATATATATATTCATTGATGATGAAATTCATGAAGTACAAGGTTATGCAAATGATTGAGTAATGTTGTGTGTTAAGATGAAATGGTATTAGTGTGATTGCTTTTCAGGGTGTCAATTGACTTAGTAGTTAGCCTTACAATTGTCCGCACTGGTAGACACACGGGCGTGTGTCTAGGCCGTGTGTGACACACGATCAGCCCCATGGGCTTGTTGATAGGCCGTGTTTCCCCTTGCATGCTAAGTTGGCAAGTTAAAATGCCCAGTAGTAAACACACGAGCTGAGGCACGACCGTGTGTCTCAATCATGTGGAAGACACATCCATAGAACATGGGCGTGTACTCAGGCCGTGTGAAGTCTGCACTTAAATTTAGGAATTTACTTCGTCACATGGTCTAAGGACATGGGCATGTGCCTTGGCCATGTGACCCTATGAGGATGATGACGTCAGAAACAGAATATCAAGGTTTTTGCACATGGCCTGCCCGGACCGGCGTGTCCCTCTCCACATGGGCACGTGGCCCCTGTTTGTGTAAAAATTTTGTAAGTGTTCAAAAGTTTCTGGTTTAGTCTCGAATCATTCTGTGTGTATGTTTAGGGTCTTGTAGACCTATAATAGGGACGTTATGATCTCGAATGAAAAGTTTTGAGTTGAAACGAAATTTTATGATTCGATGTTGTATGTTTGAGCAAGTTAAGTACGGTATTGCCTCATACCCGGTTCTGGCGTCGGATACGAGTAAGGGGTGTTACATTTAGTGGTATTAGAGCTATGGTTTAATTGATTGTCAGACTAACGTAGCGTAAGCATAAGTCTAGCTATACATGCCATACGTATGAGTACGTACATAATGATAGTGTGATGACTCCTAACGATTTAAATTATGTTTTCATATAGTAAATGGATCCCAGCAAGCTAAGGTGGACGATGTAGAAAGTAACGCGTCGACCCCCGCCCAAGGGACGGTGCCGACTGAAAATGAGAATAGACCAGCAACTGTGAGTCAAAAAGGAAGAGAAGAGGCTAGGGAAGCCTTTCTTCACATGATGAATGCTTGGTACACGGAGTTCATTCAAACGAACCCAAATGCGCAACCCCTCACCCCCACCTATTCCTCAGCTACCCCTGTAGCTCCCCAAGTGGTAAAGGTAGTAAAAGGAAAAGCCCCCTGTTGATAAAATCCAAAAACAAGGAGTTGAGGAATTTCGAGCTAACAAAGATGATGATCCAGAAAGGGCAGAATTTTGGCTTGAAAATACCATTAGGGTACTTGATGAATTGTCTTGTACACCCGAGTAGTGTATGAAATGTGTGGTATATCTCTTGAGATATTCGGCCTACCAGTGGTGGAACACCCTTGCGTAGGTTGTACCAAGGGAGAAAATTAATTGGGAGTTTTTCCAAGAAGAGTTTCTGAAGAAGTACATTAGCCAAAGATTTATTAATCAGAAGAGAAGGGAATTTCTTGACCTGAAGCAAGGTAGAATGACGGTGACTGAATATGAGCATGAGTTTGTAAGGCTCAGTAAATATGCACGAGAATGTGTGTCCACCTAGGCCATTATGTGCAAAAGTTTTGAGGACGGGTTAAATGAGGATATTCGATTGTATGTTGGTGTCCTAGAATTTAAAGAATTTGTCGTGTTAGTAGATAGAGCTTGTAAGGCCGAGGAGTTGGCCAAAGAGAAAAGAAAAGCTAAAACTGAGTCCCGTGACTCGAAGAAGAGACAATTGAGTAAGTCATTCTAATCCTCATCCAAGAAGCCAAGAGATTTCACTACTCGATCAGCCACTTCAGCTGGGTTTTCAAATAGAAGTAAGGGTAAACAATACTCTGGGTCTAAAGCTCAGACCACATCGGTTGCTAGTGTTGGTAACGCTTGACCAAGTAGACTAGAATGTCCACAATGTGGAAGATGTCACCTCTGGAGAGTGCCGAGCGAATGAGAGAGCTTGCTTTAAGTGTGGATCCCCAGACTATTTTATTAGAGATTGTCCTGAGATGGGTGAGAAAGAGAAATCTCAGAGTGCAAGATCGGGAAGTATTGTTAGAGGAAGGTCACAAAGAAATCTGGGAAATAGAACGAATAGTAAGAATACACCTAGAGAGCAGACTGCAAGATCTGAGGGTAGAGCTCCTGCGAGGACTTATGCTATTCACGCTCGAGAAGAGGTGTCATCCCCAGATGTGATCATGAGTACATTTTTTCTCTATGATACTCATGTTGTTGCTTTAATTGACTCGGGATATACCCACTCATATGTTTGAATGAAATTAGTCTCTAGTATGAACATGTTTGTAGAGTCTACAGTATTTGTGATAAAGGTGTCAAACCCTCTAGGAAAATGTGTGTTAGTTGATAAAATATGCAAAGGTTGCCCTTTAATGATTAAAGGTCATTATTTTCTGGCAAACCTCATGCTATTTCCATTTGATGAATTCGATGTAATTCTTGGTATGGATTGGTTAACTACTCATGATGTGATAGTGAATTGTGGAAGGAAATTTATTGAGTTAAAATGTGAAAATGGGGATATTATTTGTTTTGAATCAAATGAACAAGATAGATTGTCGGTAGTGATTTCCTCCATGTTGGTTTAGAAATACCTGAGAAAAGGATAGGAAGCTTATCTTTCCTTTGTGATGAATGCCAAAGAGATTGAGTTAAGAATTGAATCAGTGCCCATAGTATGTGAGTATCTAGATGTATTTCCAAAAGAATTGTCAGGGTTGCCTCCGGTTAGAGAGATTGAATTTGGCATTGAATTAGCCCTAGTACTGCCCCTATTTCAATTACTCCGTACAGGATGGTTCCAACCGAGCTGAAAGAATTGAAGGCACAGTTACAAGAGTTGACGAATAAATGATTCGTAAGATCAAGTTATTCTCCGTAGGGTGCTCCTGTATTATTTGTGAACAGGAAAGATAGTTCCATGAGATTATGTATAGATTAACGAAAACTTAATAAGGTAACCATAAAGAGCAAATACCCCTTGACAAGGATTGATTTGTTTGACCAGTTGAAGGGAGCCACGGTGATAGACTTGAGGACTAGATATTATTAGTTGAGAGTCAAAGACTCCGATGTGCTGAAAACCGCATTTCGGACAAGGTATGGTCACTACAAGTTTTTAGTCATGCCTAAAGTATGGTGACTCAAAAGGAGTTGAAATTAAGGCAATGAAGATGGTTGGAGTTGATAAAGGACTACGAGTTAGTGATTGACTACCATCCGGGAAAGGCGAACGTGGTCACCAATGCCTTGAGCAGGAAATCCTTGTTTGCATTGAGAGCCATGAATACATGGTTGGATTTATCGAATAATGGTTCTATACTAGCTAAGTTAAGACCTAAACCGATGTTCTTATAAGAGATTTGTGAAGCTCAGAAAGGCTACAGTGATTTGCAAGCCAAAAGAGTTCAATGAGAATTGGGTGTGAGTCAGATTTCCATATTACTTTGGAGGGATATTTGACGTTCCGAGACAAAGTCTATATACTGAGAGATGATGAACTCATTCGGAAAATTTTACATGAAGCACATAGTGGATGTTTATCTGTACATCCAGGCAGCACAAAAATGTATAATGACTTGAAGAAAAAGTATTGGTGTCCGAGTATGAAGAAGGATATTTCCTAGTTTGTATCTAAGTGCTTGATTTGTCAGCAAGTAAAAGATGAACTCCAAGTACCTTTGGGTCTACTTCTGTAATGCCCTAAACCCGAAATCATCGCCGGACTAGGGTTAAGAGGCATTACGAATCATTTTTGAACATTTCATAGCATTTTACAACACATGGTCAATCATAATTTAAAAATATCATAACATAAGCACATAGTCCCTTAGTGAGGTCATCGAGACCTTAAACATGCTTTAGAACAGGGTCGTGAATAAATTGAACACTTACAAAAATTTTTGAAATTCAAACATTTTTCTAAGTTACAGAGGTCACATGCCCGTATGGGTAGGCTGTGTGCCTCATACGACCTCGGACACGCTAATGTGTTCAAGCCGTGCCAAAATAGGGTATACCTACTAACTTGTCCACACGTCCTGAGACACGCTAGTGTGCCTCACCCATGGTCGACACTTACTTGCACCATACGGCCAGTCACATGCCCGTGTGCCCAGCCTGTGGTCAAGCCTGACTTGTTTCACTTGGCAAACTTAAACAACACGGTCGAGCCACACACTCTGTGCTGAACTGTGTGAGCAATTTTTGGCCATTTTCAAGGCCAAACTTGCCACCCACACTTAGGTGCACCTACAAGCTTCAAAGCAATACCAAATCATACCTCAAAATGCATCCAAACTTACCATTTCATGCACCAATTAATCACCAACTATATCATCTATAACAATACTCAATTTCATCTCACATTGGTTCAAACAAAGTACTAAAATTCATATCTCAAAAATATAGACCAAACATCATATAAACCTTACCACCATACACATTTTATCCATCATTCTTATCAACCAATTCAAACATAATATATGCCATTTCCATTCTCACTATTTCATATCTCATTCATCATATTCATAGTCTATCTATATGTACCAACATCTTTCAATTTCCAAGCCATATCACATGGCATAAACCAAACATATCAAAATATACTATATCATCTAGCCTATACATGCCATATACCAACTATATACATCTTTCAAAAGTACCCAAAATAGATAGCCGATACTGTGATAGAGATGCTGACGATTCCTGGATCCAAGCTAGCTTCACTGACACTGTAAAATAGAGAAACAAATCATACAGTAAGCTTTCAAAGCTTAGTAAGTTCAAAATACAATACATACTACTCAATAATACTACATCAATATATGATTTAAACCATCACATTTAGATAAATGCACAAATAGGTACATCATAAATCTCAACCATATGCTCGAATATCTATTCATTAAATTTTTAAAATTATCTTCAACCACATAGGTTCAAACATACCTTTGCTCAACACATAGTTACTCACCATTCATGCTACTCAATTGCTCGATATTACAACTCGTTCAACCTTTGCTATTCTTTTGATTTATTCGCACGCTTAGTGCCAGATTCATAACCAAAACATAATCATCATCACACACTTAGTGCCATTATGTTGAACCAAACTATATCGGTATCGTACACATAGTGCCAAATCAATAAGCCGAAGCTTTTATCTTTTTGCACACACAGTTCTAATTAGCTCTGTCTCGTTTCTAATTTCGCACACTTAGTGCAATCTAATTCAATTTCGCACATAGCATTTCTAATCTCTTAATTATATATAATTTCATTCAATTCACATCACAAAGATAAAATTTAACAACTAGTATTATATCCGAACTTACCTCGGACGTCGAAATCCTGGAACGGTCGATTAATCGAGCACTTTGCCTTTGCCTCGATCTCGACCCGAACCTCTCCTTTCTTGGTCTATACATATTTTAATTTAACCCATTCAATTATCAATTCATTCAATTTAGTCTAAACACACATATTTAGGGCATTTTACAAAATAGCCCTCACATTTTTACATTTTGACACTTTATTCCCTAATTCATCAAACCACAAAATACACAAAATTTTCATTCACATATGCTTAGCCGAATTTTCACTATGCTCATACAAGCCCATATATTTCATTCATTTTACATTTTAGTCCCTCAATTTACACTTTTATCAATTTAGCCCAAATTACTCAAGTTCACCAAAAATTCAAAGATAAAATATGTTAATCTATCACATATATTTCATATTTCATCACCAAATATCACAAAGCTCAAGCACTCATCAATGGCATAACTCAAAATCACCATCAAATTCTAAAATTAAAGCATGGGTTTGATAGTACACTAAACAGCGATCACAAAAACGTAGAAATTATTAAAAACCAAACAAAAATGGACATTTAATCAAGCTATGGATGTGCCAAAACCTAAAATGCTTCCATGGCTATTCTTCTCTTCAAAAATCAGTGGTAGAAAAGATGAAACAAACATGTATTTTACTTAATATAACATAATTGACATTTTACCATTTTACCCTTAATAAATCTTAATAATAACACCAATTGTCATGCCATTATCATCCATTAACTATTTAATGGTATAATGTCAACATAAGGACCACTCCTTCAATAAGCCATGTCAAATTAGCACTTTAACAGTCATCACACGCTTTTACAATTTACGCGATTAAGTCCTTTATCATAATTCGGCACACAATCGATAAAATTTTCACACAAAATTTTACACATGCTCAATCACATACTGTAAACATAGAAAATAACATTAAAATATTTTTTTGATCTCAAATTTGACATCTCAAAAACACTGTTCCAACTAGGGTCTAAACCGGGCTGTTTAACTTCAGCTTATTATGGTTTCCAAGTGGAAATGGGACCGTATTGCTATGGATTTTGTGACGGGTTTGCCTTTGACACTGAAAAAGAAGGATGTCGTATGGGTTGTGGTTGATAGACTCACGAAGTTGGCCCATTTTATACCGGTACGCATTGACTATTCACTTGATAAGTTGGCAGATTTATATGTGTCAGAAATTGTGAGACTTTGTGGAGTACCACTGTCGATCATATCGGATAGAGATTTGAGGTTTACATCACGATTTTGGAAAAAGTTACAAGAATAGTTAGGGACAAAGTTGGGTTTTAGTACAGCTTTCCATTTGCAGACCGACGGTCAGTAGGAAAGAGTAATCCAGGTTCTTGAGGACATCGTCCAATATTATGTTTTGGAGTTTCAAGGCAGCTGGGAAAAGTACTTACAATGAGTAGAATTTGCCTACAATAATAGTTTTTAGTTAAGCTTAAAAATAGTATCTTACGAGGCATTGTATGGGCGTAAGTGCTGAACGCCTTTATATTGGACTGAACTCAAAGAGAACCAGATTCACGGGATTGATCTGGTCAGAGAAATCGAAGAGGAGGTGAAAGTGATACGTGATTGTTGAAAAGCTACTTCTGATAGACAAAAGTCTTACGTGGATTTGAAACGGAAAGAGATTGAGTTTCAATTTGGTGATAAGGTATTTTTAAAAGTGTCACCATGGAAGAAAGTTCTCAGATTTGGCTGGAAAGACAAATTGAGTCCGCATTTTATCGGACCATATAAGATTACCGAGAGGATAGGGCCGGTAGCTTGTCGTTTGGCTTTGCCATCTGAGTTGGAAAAGATTCATGATGTTTTTCATGTGTCTATGTTACGTCGCTACCGATCAGACCCTTCGCATGTGATTGTACCAATAGAGGTAGAAATTAAACCGGACATGACTTATGGTGAAGAGCTGGTTAAGATTTTGGCACGAGAAGTTAAATAGTTAAGAAACAAAAGTATAGCCCTTGTGAAAGTACTATGGCAAAGACATGGGGTAGAAAAGGCTACATGGGAGCCCAAGGAGGCTATGAGGAACCAATATCTCAACCTTTTTACCGGTAAGATTTTTGGGGACGAAAATCCTTAAGGGGGAGAATTGTAACAGCTCGATTTTGGGGTTAGTCAAAATATTGGTTTTGAAACCACTAATTCGAGGTTGGAGAAATTAGTTTCAATATTATTTTATGTGTTATAGCATGATTGTATTAGTGTATAAAAATTTTGGTGCAATAATTTTAGCGATTGCATGCTAAATTACGAAAAAGGACTAAATTGCATAAAGTGTGAAAGTTTTATTTTACAAGCTAGAAGTGCCAAATAGCTATAGGATATTAAATTGGAGGTCCTTAACATGCAATTAGGCCATTGGGAGAGTGTTGGCCGGCCAAGGAGATAAATATGAGGCATGGTTAATGGTTTGGTGGATTAGGTGACTTAATTGAATAAAATATAATAAAACAAAAGAAAGGCTATCATGTTTTTCATCCTCCTTCTTCCTCCACCAAAAAAACCAGCAAGAATTGGGGTTTGAAAGCTTAAAATTTTCAGCAACTTGTTCTCTTAGCAAGTAAGTGATTTTAGTGGTCTTTCTTGATAATTTTTGTACTTTTGGGACCCTTGTAGCATGATCTAGCTAATGAAGGGACTATTTTGTAAAATTTTTAAGAGTATAGGGTTTTTCCATGTGATAATTTATGTTTTTTATTGAATTTTATGGAAAGAAATGAATCTCGGGTGTTAAATACAAAACTTTTGTGAAAGGTATTTCCATGAAAACACCTAAAAGGACTTTTTTGTAAAGATTGTAAAATAGGTGGTAAATGTGTGTAATAATTGGTATTGTGAGTTGCTATAAGAGTAATAAATGTTCATCTAGGCTTGTTAAAGGAGGAAATCTGATTAGACTCGATTTACGAGCCTATGGGTAAAATCGTAATTTTGTAAAAGTTTAAAGGCAAAACGGTAATTTTGGCAATGTATGATTCATGAGTTATTTTAGTCAATGTGATCAGTAAATAAGTGAAACTGTCATTATAGATCAAGAAACACTAAATTTGAACCGAAACCGAGGAAAGGACAAAATTGTGGACTAAATCGAACAACTATACATTTTTGGTATCGAGGTAAGTTTGTGTGAAATTAAAGCTACATAATGCTATTAAATTCTTAATTGCTTGATATCATAAGAAATGCATATTATTTCTATCAAATTGATTAATGATTCCTCGATGAAAGTATAATGAAATTATGTAAAATTGAAGTCCCGGTTGAACATTAGGAATAGCAAGGATACCATTTTCACAACATGAGACAAAGAAGGTCCCATATAAAACCATGTCTGGGACATGGCCTTAGTGCTGAAGGGAAATCTCGTGTAAGACCATGTTTGGGACATGGCATCGACATTGATATACGATCTCATATAAGACCATATCTGGGATATGGCATCGACATCGAGATATGAATCCTATGTAAGACCATATCAGGGATATGGCATCGGCATCTAGATGTGGTCCCATGTAAGACTATATCTGGGATATGGCATTTGTAACACCCCAAACTCGGCCCATGCATAATGACCGGATCTGACATGTCACATGAGGAAAACACATTAAATCCTTTTTATTCGTACAAAAACAATTATTATTTTGTTAAAACCAAGAAAACAAGTTTAATTTCAAACATTTGATAAAATACTATTAACCTCGAAGGTTGATTAATAAATTGATAATTTAAACTAGTGATCTTATAAAATCGTGACTTTTGAAAACTTCGTTGATAATTCGAGAGAAAATTTCGAATTAAATTTTTTGTAAAATTTTGTTATGAAATCCATTTATAATTCAATTTAGAAAATATTTATTTAAGTTTTAGAAAAACCCCATTTAAAGTAATTTGAACAAATTATAAATATGTCAAACATAAAGCAAAATAAAATAATCTAAAGGCCTTATTACATCAAATAACCTAAAATAGAAAAGTAATAAAGTAAACAAAAAAGAAATCTCAAGTCCAAATAAAATCGTTTCTGAAGTATGGCCTCCACCGAGTCATCCATGGCCCAAGTCCACATCACTGAGCATTACCTACAAAGGTTAAGGAAACAGGGTGAGTTACTAGAACTCAGTGTATAACCCCTTACCGTAGTTCACTAGGCCTAAACCTGTTCAGCAAAACTTGGGCCTGAGCCCATAAAACATAATCTTAGGCCGAAGCCCATTTACATAACAATGCATATACATTCACATATAAATAAGCAATGTATGCAACCTATCCCATCCTAGTAATCCATCCGCTACACACCACCCGTACCATCCCATCACACCTGTGGGGATTAAATCCAAAGATCCATTTCAAAAATTTGGCCCATTAAAATACTTTGCAAATCGGCCCATTTAAGGTATTTCTGTAATTCGGCCCTTTAGGGGCATTTTTGTAATTCGGCCCTTTAGGGGCATGTTCATAATTTTCATAGTGTTAATACCAATTTCGTCAATTTATCAAAAATAGTGTAACTTAGGCCAATTTTCCCCGATTTAAGCCATATTACAATTTTAATCATAGTGATTTATTTCCAATATGATATCATTCTCAAAACCCACGAAAAACGGTATAAGATTACACACCTGATTATGGTAAGCACTAAGCCTTCTTGCTCGAAAACACCTAAGATATCGTAACACTCGATTAGTCGACATACGCGATTTAATAATCAAACTCTAAAATAACGATCTAAGGTGTTTACCCTTGGAATCGTGAGCAACCACAATTTAACGATTCTCCCCGGATGATGGTCCACAACCTGGTGGAAAATCCCAAGCCGTCGATACCGCCCTTCATTTGAATTTAGGAGTAGGGATTGTAAATCTGCTCCTTTTACGATCTCCAATAGCTATCCCTTTTGATTTGATATCGCTTGCCTCCATTGAATAAGATTTTAGTCAAATGATATTTCATTAATAATATGGATTATCTAATGACAAAGGATTCGGCTTACCACTATAGTTGTATGATCAACAAGTTGATCGATCGAGCGATTTAGACCCTACCAACAATATCAATTAGCCAACCTTCAGTCCGATTAACACAATAACCAAATAGAGATATCGAATGGACTATGAAAGAGCTTCCTTACCTTAATCGATGATAATCCCGTTTCTCACAATTGTCCTATGGCTAGAGATGATTAGGCGATGTTGTGGTATTTGGCCTCCCTCTCTATCACTACGAAGAAAATATTGATCACCACATGAGAGTGATGGGGAGAGATATTTTGATAGAGAAACAAAGTAGAATAACTGAATGATGATGAACTCATATATTAGGCTAGTAAGAATGAAAAGAGGGATAATAAGTCACTTACCAACTCGGTCAAAAAGAGATTGTCCACGACAAAAAGAAAAGAAGAAATGAAGATATGGGAGGACACCAGATTCGGCTTTTTGAAGGAAAATCAAACGAGAAGATGTCGATTTTTGAGAAGAGGAAAGATTGAAAAAATGGTTAAAAGAAAAGAATGGAAGGATGGATATGTAAGAGTATGACCAAAGATCAATCATGAGATGGTTGTAATAACATACTTGATTTACCATGTTTATTAATAGAAAGCGTTGTCATTATTATTTCAGTTTTTCCTTTTGTGTGTACAAATAAACTATTTTATAATAATGTCCTAAGAATAATATGATTATTCTTAAAATATCCTTAGTCAAGTATTATTGTTGACTAGGACAACAATAATGCATTAAGACTAACATGTAGTTGACTGATGATAAAGAGTTGTCATTGATATGGATTGTCAAAATCAATGCATGAATATGTGTGTTAGAGAACAACATATTGGACTAACCCACTATGAGTACGTTTCTTGGATTATTATGTAATTGTCACAACATTACTCATAGTGATTAATATGTATATGATCCTTAGACTTGAGATAATCATTATCCCAACATCGTGAATCGTATCTTTTGATACAGTCAAACGTACACCGTAACTGGTTGTTCTATACAGGCTGATGTTGGATATACCACAATCTATGTAGAGGAATATTGTTGATCAATATAGGATAAGTCCCTCCCACATAATGGGAGTAATATCTTAGGCCACTTGATTGAGTGAGACTAGAAATGCATGGCCATGCTCAAATAAGTTGACATGAGATGTCATACTAATTTGTATATCATAGTTTACTCAAGATATCAAGAAACATGGGATGGACTATACAAGTGTGACTATTTCATGACTTGTATCTATTCCAGAGATAAAGGACTTAAGGATTAATGCATGAAAAGTTAATCACAAAAAGTTATGTCGAATCATGACTTCTTGTAACTTAGGTAGCAATGATGCATTGCTAGATGCCACTCATTGCTTGTGACATTAGAATCGTTCTAGTATTACTACTAACATTACAAGAACCTCTGTGGTCACACCCTATGGTTGAAATGAACGGAATGAAACATAGTTGGTATTGTGTTTGATTGTCACATGAATTAAATTAATTAAAGAATTAATTTAATTGGGCATCAAATATTGAATATATTATATGTACAAGGATGTTGTACACATAATGAGAATTAATATATGAATTTGGTTCAGATATAAATTTAAATAAATATAGTTTATCAAATCCATGTTATAATTAATGTAATTATAACTTTTGGGTATAATTGATGTAATTATAATTTTCGGTTAAAACATTATTATATTTATTTAATTTTATAATTCATAAATGAAATAAGGATTATAAAAGGTAATAAGTGAAGAGAAACCCTAAGATTTTGCTTAGAAAAGTCTAGCAGCCGTCAAGCAAATAAAAACTCTCTGAAAATAGATTTTGGCGATTTTTCTGTGATTCATAGTCAAACCGGGTGGATTACATAGAGGCCGACATCGTAAAGGTTGCGGCTTGGTTCGACAGTAGATCAGAACTCTTGTTGTCGAGGCGTCACTGTCTACTCAGATTGAAATTTCAGTAATTTCGAAACCTTTATTTCACCCCGATTCGTTCCTCACACATGGATTCATGGTTTGGATCACGGATTAATTTTATTTCATTGCGCCATGGGGTCTTGGTGTTCCAATGATGGTATCGAGCCGTTATGTGATATGAGACTCGGGTTTAAATACTTGGGTGATGCAATTGTATGAGATGCATGCTTTTATTTTACAACGTTTTCGGTTGTTTAAATCATTTAAGCATAACCTGATAACTGTTCCTTTCGATAATTGATTAAATGTTAATCATGGTGTTGTGGCCTATTCGATCTTATGTTATTACTGTTAACTATTAACAAATCTGTAACATTGCGACGGTGGTATTTACAGTTTCCAGTAAGGGTTAACTGGCTAATGGAACAAGGGTTGTTCCGATATGAACCTCAAGGATTAAAATCATGAAAACACGATTCTGTTGATAAAAGTTATCAAATCATGAGGTTTCATTTGACTGGGGTATGCGATTTGTATCGCGTGGGGGCTCCGCCCCCGCACCCCCGGCTCCTACCGTGACATCCCCTCTCATATTTTGGGGATGGGGATCTGAGGACGGCTCCGGCTGCCTCAGACCCCATTTTCTTATTATAGTATATTTTGTTAATAAAAGAAATATATAAACTTGATGGGCCACATAAGGTTGAAAGGATATTTTATAATTCACCTTAGCAAAAAGCATTGAATTATGTATGCTATTTTTTGACATGCACGGTGTTTGAAATGCATAGTTATAGCCCGATGACCCATTTGATATATAAATACGGCTTGCGTGTCATGCCTTACTACTATTCTCTTGTATTTCTCTTCTCATCTTACTCCCTCGTATGTAAAACGAGTTTCTGCATATTGTAATTTGTAAGAGTTGCTGTGGGCCAGATGAGAAGGAAGTTGGGACAACTATTGTGGATTGATAGTTTGTGAAACTGCTTACACCTTTAGGTTTCCTTTTGGTTCTCCCATTGGCTTGGGTTGAATCACCTTAGTTTATGGGATATAACTACTGCATTTATTTATTGCTTTATTTATTCATGTATGAGATGCTATGGATGTCTAAAGCATGCCAATTTTATATATTAAAATTTAATAATAAACCCCATTAATTGATGAGATCAATTAAAAGACTAAATGGACTAAAGTAGACCATAATTTGTGAGATGGAACATCCTTAATAAAATCCTCTATTAAAATATTAAGTCAACATGACCTTCCAATTTTGCCTTCGTTATGGCCTCGATCAATATTATGTAGGTTATGCCAAAGCGAAGTACTAGTATTTATCTTGGTTAAACGCGAAGAATAAACAAGTGATATTCACTAGTTAAAAATTGGTTAATGACTTATCTAGGTTACTCTAATAGGATTAGAAACCTAGAGGCAATTAAATTGGATAAATCATAAGATGATTAGAACAAGAGTTGTTCACCAAATATTAGGAGTTACATATGATGTAATTAGCAAAGGTTGCTTACCTAAATAACCATAGTCTTGAGAGTAAAGCCAAAGCTGACTTAAGAGGAGGTGAAATATGGATCCTTAACCCACTAGAAATACTTTGGAGAAAGTTTTTAATCTAAAAGAGGATTTCTACCTATGAGACATGGTATTTCACTCTCGAAGGAAATGTGTCCTTCAACTCCACAAGAGAGAGAACGCATAAGTAAAATTCCATATGCTTCTGCTATTGGATCTATCATGTATGACATGCTATGTACTCATCCAGATGTCTTGTATGCCTTAAGTATGACGAGCAGGTACCAAGTAGATCCTGGTAAAGGTCACTAGACCACAGTCAAGAATATCCTTAAGTACTTAAGAAGAACTAAGGATACGTTCCTAATATATGGAGGTGAGGAAGAGTTAAGTGTAAAAGGTTACACTGATGCCAGCTTCCAAACTGACAAGGACGATTCTCGATCGCAATCAGGATTTGTGTTTTGCCTTAATGGTGGTGCTGTGAGCTAGAAGAGTTCAAAGCAAAGTACAGTAGCCGATTCTACAATAGAGGTAGAGTATATTGCGACCGGTGAGGCAAAGAAAAGAAGTGGTTTGGATCAAGAAGTTCATTACTGGACTAGGGGTTGTGCCTAGCATATCAGATGCTATAGAACTCCGATGTGATAACAATAGAGCTATTGCACAAGCTAAAGAACCCAGATCTCACTAGCGATCCAAACATATACTTAGGCGCTATCATCTTATTCGAGAGATTATCGATCGAAGAGATGTTGAGATATGCAGAGTACCTACAGATGATAACATTGTTGATCCTCGACCAAGCCTCGATACGCCAAGCATGATCGTCACACTAAGTCGCTTGGTATTAGATATATGATTGATTGGTCTTAGTGCTAGTGGGAGATTGTAAGAGTATGCCCAAAGATCAATCATGAGATGGTTGTAATATCATACTTGATTTACCATGTTTATTAATATAAAGCGTTGTCATTATTATTTCAGTTTTTCCTTCGTGTACAAATAAACTGTTTTATAATAATGTCCTGAGAATAATATGATTATTCTTAAAATATCCTTAGTCAAGTATTATTGTTGACTAGGACAACAATAATGCATTAAGACTAACATGTAGTTGATTGATGATAAAGAGTTGTCATTGATATGGAGTGTCAAAATCAATGCATGAATATGTGTGTTAGAGAACAACATATTGGACTGACCCGCTATGAGTATGTTTCTTGGATTATTATGTAATTGTCACAACATTACTCATAGTGATTAATATGTATATGATCCTTAGACTTGAGATAATCATTATCCCAACATCGTGAGACGTATATTTTGATACAGTCAAACGTACACCGTAACTAGTTGTTCTATAAATGCTGATGTTGGATATACCACAATCTATGTAGAGGGATATTATTGATCAATATAGGATAAGTCCCTCCCACATAATGGGAGTAATATCTTAGGCCACTTGATTGAGTGAGACTAGAAATGCATGGCCATGCTCAAATAAGTTGACATGAGATGTCATACTAATTTGTATATCATAGTCTACTCAAGATATCAAGAAACATGGGATGGACTATACAAGTGTGACTAGTCCATGACTTGTATCTATTCCAGAGATAAAGGACCTAAGGATTAATGCATGAAAAGTTAATCACAAAAAGTTATGTCGAATCATGACTTCTTGTAACTTAGGTAGCAATGATGCATTGCTAGATGCCACTCATTGTTTGTGACATTAGAATCGTTCTAGTATTACTACTAATGTTACAAGAACCTACAGGGTCACACCCTATGGTTGAAATGAACGAAATGATACATAGTTGGTATTGTGTTTGATTGTCACATGAATTAAATTAATTAAAGAATTAATTTAATTGGGCAATCAAATATTGAATATATTATATGTACAAGGATGTTGTACACATAATGAGAATTAATATATGAATGTAGTTCGTATAAAATTTAAATAAATATAGTTTATCGAATCCATGTTATAATTAATGTAATTATAACTTTTTGGGTATAATTAATGTAATTATAATTTTTGGTTAAAACATTATTATATTTATTTAATTTTATAATTCATAAATGAAATACCGATTATAAAAGGTAATAAGTGAAGAGAAACCCTAAGATTTTGCTTAGAAAAATCTAGCAGCCGTCAAGCAAATAAAAACTCTCTAAACACAGTTTTGGAGATTTTTCTTCCGTTCATAGTCAAACTGGGTGGATTACATAGAGGCCGACATCGTAAAGGTTGCGGCTTGGTTCGACAGTAGATCAGAACTCTTGTTGTCGATGCGTCGCTGTCTACTCAGATTGAAATTTTGGTAATTTCAAAACCTTTATTTCACCCCGATTCATTCCTCACACATGGATTCATGGTTTGGATCGCCGGGATTAATTTTATTTCGCTGCGCCATGTGGGTGCCGGCGTTCCAACAGGATAGATGCTAGATGATTTGGCTACCAAGGGAAGGTGAACAGGAGATGAATGTTTCGACCAAACAAAAGAGAAGAAATGCACTAATGTGGTAGGAGGTTTCGGCAAAGAAGAAAGAAAAGAAGAAAATATGCTCCCTAATGGCTTGTAATTTCGGCCCAAAGCAAAAGAAGAAGTTTGGAGAAAAACACAAAATAGTGTAAAAGAGATTTTGGCCTAACAAGCACCAAAATTCTACCAAAAAACAAAGAAAAAATTTGGCTACCCTTCCCTCACACAAAAACCGTGTAATATTTTTGACATTAAGGTAAAAAATTTGGCCAACCAAACTTTCCAAAACAATTCCCTTGAAAAAGGCCACATGTTCCCCTTACTTGCCCTTTTTCTTTTGATTCCTTTCCTTATCTTCATCCTTTCCTTATTTCCTTAGCCACCTTGCCAAAATTAAAAAGTCCACCTTGCCATATATACATCTTGGCCGACACCTAGGGAAAGATTACAAAAAAAAAAGTAGTCAAAATTTTTTGTACCAAGTGGGATTCGAACCTCTTCCTTCAAAGCCTTTTATGTGGCACCATATCCCCTTTACCATAAGCTCCTCTATGCTAGCAAATTACTCATTTATTTCTATAAGCATTGGGGTCACTTACTATATCTCCTTAAGGTGCTAAAATACAAAATTTTTAAGGCCCAATTAAACTTCGGGCCTTTTCAGAACCCCCTAAACATACAAAATTAATATTTTTAACTAGATTAACGGAAGAAATATGCAACACATAAAATTCCAAATTTTAGGATGTTAAAGCATTGGCATCGTGTTACATGTATGATGAGATTGAGTATCCTTCGATATTCCAAGTAGTTCAACGGGTAAAGAACTAAGTTTATGGTAAAGATAGTGAAGGGCTAAGTCTTTGTTCAAGAGAGTAAAAGTGTTAAAATGATGTGATGAAGTGATACAGGTACCCATGAGAAACTTACGAGAAATGAATGCGAAATGTTACATGTGATTTTGTAAGAATAAGCATGAGTAAGTTATGTCGATGTGCTTGAGAACTTGTGAATTATTTAGTGTGATGAACGGATGTTATCATGAACAATTATGTTTCAATTTATTTAATGCAAACTTCCTAAGCTTTATGCTTACCCCTTTCTTTTCTCTATTCCTTGTAGTATAGCCAAGCTAGCTCGGGGATCGAAGGAAGTCGAAATTCGATTCACACTATCAACTATTCTTTTGGTATAGTAAAGTTGATAATTTTAGGTATGACATGTATAGGAACTTGGTTATTTTGTGATATGTCATATTTGTTAGCCAATGTGTTGGCTATTAGTGCTACTCATTCATTTTGTAAATGGCCATTAGAATTGGCCAATACTTGTTAAGTTATATATATATTCATTGATGATGAAATTCATGAAGTACAATGTTGTGCAAATGATTGAGTAATGAGTAAAGCATGTGCATGATGAATGTAGTGTGGGACTAAGATGTGGATGTCTTGATTTTTGATATTATAAGTGCCTTATTGTCATGTTGTGTGTTAAGATGAAATGGTATTAGTGTGGTTGCTTTTTGGGTGGCAATTGGCTTAGTAGTTAGCCTTACAATTGTCCACACAGGTAGACACACGGGCGTGTCTAGGCCGTGTGTGATACACGATCAGCCCCATGGGCGTGTTAATAGGCCATGTGTCCCTCTGCATGCTAAGTTGGGAAGTCAGAATGCCCAGTAGTAAATACATGAGCTGGGGCACGACTGTGTGTCTCAATCGTGTGGAAGACACAGCCATAGAACATGGGCGTGTACCCAGGCCGTGTGAAGTCTGCACTTTAATTTAGGAATTTAATTCGTCACACGGTCTAAGGACAAGGTCGTGTGCCATGGCCATGTGACCCTATGAGGATGATGACGTCAGAAATAGAATATCAAGGTTTTTGTAGATGGCCTTCCTACATGGACATGTCCCTCTCTACATGGGCGTGTGGCCCTGTTTGTGTAAAAAAATTTTAAGTGTTCAAAAGTTTTCGGTTTAGTTTGAAACCATTCTATGTGTATGTTTAGGGTCTCGTAGACCTATAATAGGGACATTATGATCTCGAATGAAAAGTTTTGAGTTAAAATGAAATTTTATGATACGATGTTGTATGTTTGAGCAAGTTAAGAATGATAATGCCTCATACCCGGTTCCGGCGTCGGACAGGGGTAAAGGGTGTTACATTTTCTGTTTGGAGAAAATGACAGTTATTTCCAAATGATTTCATTTCTCCATTTTCGTTATCATTTAAAGAAAACCATAATCATTTCCAAATACTTTTCATTTCTCTATTTTCACCATTTCTATCCATTTATGTTCATTTGATTCGTCATACAATTCATTTTTAGTTTCAATGAGCTAGTGGAAGAACCGATTGGACTTTTGCAATTGGGGCTCAAATGATTTATAATTAAGTTCTCTTTTTCGCCTATTAATTATAAACTCATTTAGTCATGAAGTCATTCTATTGTAATATCATGACTGAGCTCTCCTTAACAGCATCCCTTTACAAAAGCAACTCGATCAGTGCTTGTCGGATGACCTTTTCATAAGTGTGTTACCCTTATAGGGTATCCTTAATCTCTATTGGATTATATCTGTTCTCCCAATATGATCATATTTTATCTCATTATTACCAGTACATTTTCCTTCATGAAAAATCAATTACTATTAAATAGTAATCAAGTCAATCATCACAAAAAGGAACGACCCATGACTAGTTTTACTTTTCATCAACCATGTAATGCCAATGAGAGGATATCATCTACCCATGTCTCGAGCTATGAATTCCATTATTGTGAATGATGTTACATACTATAGAAGTCATATACCCAACACCCCAACTTTTGGTTACTTGTCTATTTGAGCTTAGGCTTTTACTTACATCAAAGTATACGAATCATGCATACATTGTAACACCCCTAACCTGTATCCGTTGCTGGAATAAGGTTACGGAGCATCACTGAAAATTACATTTCAAAATAATCAAAAATTTAAATCAGTTACTTCACAACATCAATCATGGAAAATTCCATTAATAACATATATATTGTCCCTCAAACGAGCCCTCGAGGCCCTAAAAACACAATAGAAATAAATCGGGACTAAATCAAAAACATATAGAATTTTTTAAAAAAAGGTGAAATTATTTCAAAATTTAGGGTCATACGGCTGTGTGGCCAGGCCGTGTGACTCACACGGTTGAGACACACGCTTGTGTCTCAATCTGTGTCAACATTTGAAGTACGGACACATGACCGTGTCCCAGCCTGTGTCCGTGCTAGTGTAACTCTCTGACTTGGGTTACACGGCCAAGCCACATGCCTAGGTGCCAGGCTGTAGACCCTTTGAAATGGCCTCATATGCCTGTGTGCCAGGCTGTGTGCTAGGCCGTGTAACTGTCTGACTTTCAACCCTTTGTAAGCTATAGAGGACACATGGCCGTGTCGCCTGGTCGTGTGTCACACACAGCTAAGACACACGCCGGTGTCTGTGGCCGTGTGGATGAAAAAGAAGCCATCTCCAAGCCATTTTCCTCACCCTTACATCCACATATCTGCAATTAATTTTTCCACATATAAATAGGCCTTCAAGTTGCACTTAAAACATGCATAACTGTAACACCTCTAACCCGTATCCGTTGCCGAAAAAGGGTTGCTGAGCTTACCAAAACTTTCAGAACATTTCTAAATAATTCATGTAATTTATTATTCATTAACCAATATTATTGATATCATCCCTTAAATGGACCCTCGAGGCCCAATATAAGTATTAGAATCGAGTCGGGACTTAATCAGAAACTCTAAGAATTTTTCACGATATCACAAAAATTTTCCAAGTTGTAGGGCTCACACACCCGTGTGGTTCGAGGGACACGCTCATGTGACCCTAGGACACACCTGTGCTATAGGTAGTGTTCGACCCCGTGTAACTCTCTAACTTGTGCACACAGCTATGCCACACGCCCATGTGCTAGGCCATGTGGTTAATTAAGTTCTCTCAAAATTAGGTGCAGGTTTCACACGGCCAAGACACACGCCCATGTCTCTACTCGTGTGCTCAATTCTGAGCATTCTGTTTCTCAAAATTTAGGTGCAGGGGACACACAGCCTGACCACACGCCCATATACCAGGTAGTGTGTCACACACGGTCTAGACGCACGCCCGTGTGTTTGCCCGTGTGGACAAAATGAAGCCATTTCTAGCTTCATTTCTCATTCAAAATCACACCAATGTCCTGCACTAAAACTCATACATATACCAACCATTTCAAGCATTCAAATTAAGCAAACTCTATCATTCAACAAAACATATCATTACATGCATACATGTTTATAATCTTCCTTAGTTTAATCCATATGTTAGATATAATTTGATCAATTACTTAACATATATAAAGCTACCATATTATGACATTACAAGTACATCAAAACAAGCCATTACTAGCCATTCCAATGGCTAGATTACAAACATCATTATCAAGCCACTAATGAACAAGTTGTCCTATACATGCCATTATACCAAAATGACTTTACTATGTATACCCAAAATAAGCTAGTGGATAGTGTGATGATGCTCCAATGATCTCCAACCTTCGCGAGCTTCTGAGCACTATAAAATAGGGGAAAATAAAATGGAGTAAGCATTACATTCTTAGTAAGTTCATATAACGGAAAACTAAACCTACCGATCCTGTTTATTAAATGTAAGCATAAAATAACATGTTTTCCATCAACTTGGCAAAATTTCCTAAATACAAACATACAATCAAACATATTAGTCACCAAATTTTCATATACATCAAGTAAACATAAGATGATCTCATCATGCCATATTCTTTCAAGACATTATCATTCCATCTCATAATTCTCTCATCTTGCCAAGAGTTTAGTCCGTTGAACCATTGAAATTCTGATGGATGCTCAAGTGGTACACTCGAGGTGTATGATTCAATAACCCATCAATTCTTTTCAAGAGTACCCATTAGGGCACTAAATCAAGGAACACGCTCTCAAGCCACATATCTTATAACAGGATTACCAGTCCAGGCTAAATCTTTTATGTAACATATGCTCAAAAGAGCTCAATTAGGATTACTAGTCCAGGCTAAGTCCTAATTGTAATGTATACTCGAGAGGTATTATATCAGGATTACCCATCAGGGCTAAATTCATTCTATAATGAGGTTAATAAGATTACTCGTCTGATCTAAATCCGTCAGCAACAAATGCAGGACCTCATGCATTTCGAGAAAGCACATATATTCATCGGAATTCAATATTCAAACAGGACTTAACCCTTTTTCACCCAATTCAAGCATGTATTCATTCTTATATCATAACATCCAAGCAATTCACATAAATAATAATCACATTTCATACAACACAAAATTTAATTTTACATAATTACATGTTTTATTAAGTTACACGAACTTACCTTGACACTTGTTTGCATATAAAATCTACTAATATGAAACATTTTCTTTTCCTCGGTCTAACTATAACGCCCTATTTTTCTTTAAATTTGGTTTTGTAATTTTGACATGAATGAGTGTTTGCTTCAGTGGTTATGTGTTTTGGGTGTATGTGGGAGGTCCCAAGTCCGAGTCTCAAATTGGGTAAATTTTTGTATTTTTATGAATAAAGCCCAAACTTTGATTAGTAGGCTTATAAGTTAAAGTGTGTAAGAAATTAACAGAATGGGCCTGCTAGTCTGGTGGTTAAGTGGAGTGTTGGAGTGCTGACGGTCTTGTGTTCGAATCCCTATAAGAGCGAGGGAAATTATTTTGCTGCTTGTGTTAGGTAAGAGCTTGAATTTTAGTTAAATGCTGATGATGGAGTGTTTGAAGGAGAGAATTAAGGGGTTGGGAGGGGGGAGCTATCAAAATCTGATCAGTGTTTCAATTAGGCAATATTCGACTCTCTCTCCCCCTCTTCTCTTTTCTTGCCAATTTTCTTCTCTCTATTGGCTGCCGAAAGCCCACCTTTCTTTTTGTTTGTTGTTTCACGTTCAACCGAGTTCTGTTCTATAGCTGTCACTGCCCTTGTTCAGTAAGTGGTTTACATTAAGTTCTAGCGTTATTTTGATTAAGCGATTAACGAAGGAATCGTTTTACTCATGCTATGTACTACTTGAAGGTTGTAATCGGGTTCTCGTGTTGCAAGCAAACACTACTTCTTGCTCGAAGGTAAGTTTGGTCACTCGTTGGATAAGTATCCTGTTTCGGGTTTTGTATGATTCGATTGTTTAAGAGACTAATGAGTAAAACGTTGTTCACTTATAGGTGATGCTGACCTCGAGATTGCGTAAAGAGAAAAAATAAACTAGATGTGTACCCAAAAATATAGAAAATGAGGTTTCAGCGAAAGTCAAAAACCTCATAAGTGACGCTACACGGACATGTGGTCGCCTGTGTGATAGGCCATGTGCAAGACTGATTAATCACCACACGACTCTATAATCATTGAACCAGGCCATGCTCGAGTGACACGGTTGTGTGATGGCTAAGCAAGGCCGTGTGGGCCCACATGGGTGAACCACATAGGCGTGTGGGCCCACACGGACAGGCCACATAGGCGTGTGAGCCCATTTTTTTGAAAACTCTGTGAGGTTGCACGTGTCGTCCAAGTCGACTTTGGACCTACTGTAGGATTGGTAAGCGATACTTAGGCCCTAAATGAATGATTAGTCTGTCTAATTTATGTACTAAGCATGTATACTGATATTAATATATGAGTTTTAATTGCATGATAGCATGTCATTCTTATATGTTGCATTGCATTGGGATGGGTTGATTATGATTGGAAGAAGTATCTGAAAGGCTCTTAAGCTTGTTATCTAGCAGCTCAATTGCAAAATTTTGATTATGTGCCGCATTCGGTACGACATAGAGTGGCTGGGTGGGTCGATTTTATCCCCACATGGTGTGTAGGGTTGGACGGAGTTGGTGTGTAGAGGCTAGTGGGTAGGACTCTGTTTTCTGCATATTCTGTCTAAAATGGGTGAAGGCCCTGTATTATGTCTGATTTTGTATCTGAGTGGGCTAAGGTCCACACTGTTTTTGTATTGGTCTCAGACCCGAATTGTGAAAATTATGTCTGTTAATTGATGTTACTGTGTGTATGTTTTTTGTAGGGTTTACACATTGCATTTGCGAAAACTCACCCCTTTCTATTTAATCCGTACAGGTAATTTCCAGTAGTAGACGGATCGGTGCAGCGGAGGACTCGGTAGTGACCATGGTTCTGGACACTCATTTACAGTTTATTCTTAATTATGATTTGGTTATATTTTGGTAAATTTTAAGTAACAAGGCCTTTCAGATTTTTGTTTAAAAATTTGGGATCATTATTTTATAAACTTCTAGCAGTAGGACAAGACACGAGTTTTCAAAATAAAAAAGGTTTAATCAAAATATGTACGACCTTGCAAATCATTTTAAAAGCTTTCGCAACATATAAAGTTTTGAAACTAGCTAATGAATAAATAACGTCACGTTTCGACGATAGCCTTAGATACCTAAAAATGGTTTCAATGCCATTACGTTCTCTAAAGCACTATCATGTGACATTGCCAGATTCGGCCATAACGTCTAGGCCGAGTTTGGGGTGTTACATTTAGTGGTATCAGAGCCAGGTTACAAAACTCGGCTATGGATTTGGGGTTTTAAAAGTTTATTTTAAAGAAACTATTTTTAAGTGATTCAAAACATTTTTGAAATAAGCATGTGGTACATCAAGTCTCCGACGCCGATCCTGCAAGTGTTTTGAACTCTGTTTAGATTTTTTTGAAATACTACTTGTATGCTTGAAATATCCTTAGGTAGTATACTAAACTAAATTACTTTAGGTAGTGTAAACTAAAATCTATAGCGAAGTTGAGAATTGAAGTATAACTGCTATTCGCGATAACAAACTCTGAACTTATGGTACTGTTCTGCATAAAATATATGTTAGTAAATATCGGAACATTAACTAATGCATAAAACTATTAATCCAGATAAAATCCAATTTACGATGAACGCATGAGGTATCCGCGGACGGGGTACTAGAGGCCGTGGTAGAGGCCGTATGGGGCTCGAGTCGGGTCCTCAGCATGTGAGAATCTGCGTAATCTGGATACGAGCCAGACGTTGATCTCACCGGCTATGAGACTGGGTCTCATGATCGTAAGGCTGGGGATGACGCACTATCCCAAGTGATGCTACAAATTTTAGAGAGGGTCGCTGGGCCCAACACTGGATCTAGGGACCGAGGGTCAGTTACGAAAAGACGCTGGTCCAATAGGGCTGAGTTATTCAGGGGCATCAGTGGAGTCGCCCTAATGTGGCCGAATATTGGTTGGAGGCCATGGAAAGAATCATGGACGATTTGGACTTTACTGCTAAGCAGAAGATTGAGGCTATTTCCTTGCTTCGCGACTAGGCTTACAAATGGTGGCTGACTGTTAAAGAGGGCACTCAATCTGACCGTCTAACTTGGGATTATTTTAAGATGACTTTCCAAAATAAGTATGTGGGAGCCACTACATCAATGCTAGGAGACGTGAGTTTTTTAATCTCACCCAAGGAGATCATTCAGTGGCCGAGTATGAGGCCGAGTTTTTGAGACTGAGTAATTACGCCCGGGGCATGGTGGCTACTGAATATCAGCGATGCATCTATTTTGAGTATGGACTTATAGATAGCTTACGGGTTTTGATAGCTCCACAAATGGAGCGTGATTTTTCTGCTTAGGTGGATAAGACGAATATTGCCGAGGAGGTTCAGCGTGCTGAGCACCAAAACTGTGAGAAAGGAAAGAATAAGAGGGAATTAGAGCCATCGAATTCTATGGTGAGGCCTAAAAAAAAGGCCAGATCTGTTGGACCAGTGAGAGTTGGGCCTCTTGTTGCATCTACTGGGGTGGCTCTTTGTGGGCACTGTGGTAGACGCCATCCTAGCAAATGTTGGAGGAAGACTGAGACATGTTTGAGATATGGGTTGAATGAGCACCGTGTTTGGGATTGTACGCTGATAACTAAATAGGTGCAAGCTACGGGTACTGGTACTGTGCAGCCACTAAAAGTAGCTCAGTAACCACCTAGGGGTCGAGGATAGGCCAGGGGTGGTAATGGCATGTGCCGAGGACAGAGAGCACTAGGCAGAGGTGTAGGACCGACTGAGGTGAGGTAGCCTGTACTGGTTTATGTTGCACGTCGCCGTGAGGATGGTGATGCTCTGGATGTCATTACGGGTATGTCCTTAATTTTTAATGTAATCTACACTGCATTGATAGACATAGCCTCTACACACTCTTACGTAGCTAGCTCTATGTCTGAAACTTTGAGGATTCCAGTTGAGAGTACTTCAAGTGGGGTAACTGTGGTGAGTCCTTTGGGGCAATCTATCCAGGTTAGTAAGTTATTTAGAGACGTTCCGCTAGAGGTTCAAGGGACAGTATTTCTAGCTGATATATGGAGATTCCATTTGGGAGTTCGATTTGATTCTGGGGATGGACTGGCTGGTCAAGTACCAAGTAAGTCTGGACTGTGCAAAAAAAAAAGAGTTATTTTGAGAACCGAGGAGGAAACCTTGAATTGTGATTGGGGAACATCAGGACTATCTGGCAAATGTGATTTCTGAGTTGGTGGCGAAAAAGTTGGTACGGAAAGGATGTGAGACATTCTTGGCCTACATTAGTGTTGTGGATTCTGGGGACTCTTCGGTTAAGGACATCAGAACCATAAGAGACTTTACAAATGTTTTTCCTGAGGAACTACCGGGTCTGCCTCCGAGTCGAGAGGTAGATTTTGGGATTGAGCTCTTTTCTAGTACAGCCCGGTGTCCATCGCCCCTTATAGAATGGCACCGAAGGACTTGTGGAGCTTAAGGCTCAGATTCAATAGTTACTAGATCGTGGGTTCATCTGCTCTAGTGTATCTCCGTGGGGGGCACCTGCTCTATTTGTGAAAAAAAAGGATGGATCCATGCGTATGTATCGACTACCGTCAACTGAATAAGCTGACCATCAAGAATAAGTACTCCCTACCGAAGATTGATGATCTGTTTGACCAGTTTCGGGGAGCTTCAATGTTCTCCAAGATTGACCTAAGATCAGGGTATCACCAATTGAAAGTTAAAGAGGTTGACATACATAAGACGATATTTAGGACTCTCTACGGCCATTATGAGTTCCTAGTGATGTCATTGGGAATGACGAATGCACCAGCCTCTTTTATAGATCTGATGAACTGAGTGTTCCAGCCCTATCTGGATCGGTTCGTTGTAGTCTTCATTGATGACATTCTGGTGTATTCGAAGATTGAGGACGAGCACGATGAGTATCTCTGAGTGGTATTACAGACGCTTTGGAAGAAATAGTTGTATGCAAAGTTCAGTAACTGTGAATTCTGGCTCCAAGAAGTAACCTTTCTGGGGCATGTAGTTTCTGCAGAGGGAATTCATGTTGATCCTCGTAAGATTGAGATTATGTTGTAGTGGAAATAGCCGAAGAATGTGTTTAAAATTTGCAGTTTTCTAGGGCTAGCGGGTTACTATCGACGCTTCGTAAAAGGGTTCTCTTTGATCACAGCACCATTGACCAAGATTTTACGTAAGGGAGTTCCTTTTATCTTGACTAATAAGAAACAAGAGAGCTTCGAGAAGCTTAAATCTATTTTGACACAGGCTCCGATTTTAATACAGCTTAAATTCAGGAAGGATTTTGTGGTATACAGTGATGCGCCGCATGTGGGTCTAGGTTGCGTTCTGATGCAGGATGGCAAAGTGGTAGCTTATGCGTCTCGTCAGCTCAAGACGCATGAGGCTAACTATCCGACGCATGACTTGAAGTCAGCCGCGGTTGTCTTCGCTCTGAAAATCTGGAGGTACTACCTATACAGTGAGAAGTGTACTATCTACACTGATCATAAGAGCCTCAAGTACCTCCTCACTCAGAAGGAGTTGAACCTTAGGCAGCGTAGATGGGTGGAACTGCTTAAAGATTATGATTGCACCATTAAGTACCATCCCAGTAAGACTAATGTGATGGCAGATGCTTTGAGCTGTAGGGCTATGACCGTTCTGAAAATAATGTTCGCTCAACTCAGTTTATTCGACGATGGGAGTCTATTAGCAAAACTTCAGGTTAGGCTAGTATGGATTGATCAGATCAGAGGTAAACAGATTGGGGATAAATTACTTGAGTTTCGGATTCGTCAGGTTAAGAATGGAGATACTATTGAATTTGGGATTACAGTGATGGGATACTTTTTTTCTGTGGTTGGATCTGTATGCCTAATGATGGGATTTGAGGCAGTCGATTCTGAGGGAGGGACATAGTAGCCCTTACACTATGCACCCCGGAAGGAATAAAATGTACTGAGATTTATGAGTGTTATATTGGTGGCCAGGGTTAAAGCATGAGGTTGCTGACTACATGGCTCTCTGTTTAATTTCTCAGCAGGTTAAGGCTGAGCACCAGTTGCCTTCGGGGTTGCTGCAGCCGTTAAAGATTCTGATGTGGAAGTGGGAACGAGTAACGATGGACTTCGTTAGTGGGTTACCTTTAACACCCACTAAGAAGGATTCTGTCTGGGTCATCATGGATCGATTGACCAAGCTGCTTACTTCATCTGAGCATGACAGATTTTTCGCTCTAGAAATTGGCTAAGCTGTATGTGTCTGAAATAGTGAGATTGTATGGGGTTCCTGTCTCAATCATCTTCGATAGGGATCCCTCCTTCATGTATCGATTCTGGAAGAAACTACATGAAGCTCTGGGTTCGAGGTTAGACTTCAGTACTGCTTTCCATCCTCAGACAGATGGTCAGTCAGAGAGGGTGATTCAAGTACTGGAGGATATGATGAGGAGCTATGCTATAGACTTCCGAGGCAGTTGGGAGGAGTATTTTCCTTTGGCAGAGTTCACCTATAACAACAACTATCAGTCTAGCATTCAAATGGAACCTTACGAGGCCTTATACGGTCGTAAGTGTCGCACTCCCGTATGTTGGACTGAGTTGGGTGAGTGACGTGTTTTGGGTCTAGAATTGGATTCTAAAATCGAAGATAAGGTTCGGTTGATACGGGATCATCTAAAAGTGACATCTAATAGGCAGAAGTCCTACGTGGATCTGAAGAGGAAAGATATCGAGTATTCTGTGGGAGACATAGTTTTTCTCAAGGTCTCGACATGGAAGAAGGTCTTGAGGTTTGGTCGTAAGGGTAAGATGAGCCCTAGGTTTATTGGGCCGTACCGCATTCTGAAACGAGTGAGGCCAGTTGCGTATTAGTTGGAGCTTCCTCCGGAGTTGGATCGCATTCACGATGTGTTCCACGTCTCAATGTTGAGACGCTACCGCTCTGATCCCATGCATATTGTACCTAATAAGGACATTGAAGTTAGAACAGATCTGACATTTGAGGAGAAGCCGGCTCAGATACTGGAGCGCGACATTAAGGTTCTGCGAAGGAAATCTATCCCCTTAGTGAAGGTGCTGTGGTGGAATCATAGCACTGAGGAGGCAACTTGGGAGCTGGAGGATTCGATGTGTCAGCAGTATCCCTACCTTTTTTGACCAGGTAAAATTTCGAGGATGAAATTTTTTTTAAGAGGTAGAGTTGTAACGCCCCATTTTTCTTTAAATTTGACTTTTGTAATTTTGACATGAATGATTGTCTGATTCAGTGATTATGTGTTCTGGGTGTGTGTGAGGGGTCCCAAGTTCAAGCCTCAACTTGGGTAAATTTTGGTATTTTTATGAATAAAGCCTAAACTCTAGTTAGTAGGCTTATAAGTTAAAGTGTGTAAGTAATAAACATAATGGGCCTGCTGGTCTGGTGGTTAGGTGAAGTGTTGGAGTGCTGGTGGTCTTGTGTTCGAATCTATATGCGAGCGAGGGAAATTATTTTGCTGCTCAAGTTAGATAAGAGTTTGAATTTTAGTTAAACACTGATGATGGAGTGCTTGAAGGAGAGAATTAAGGAGTTGGGAGGGGGTGTTATCATAATCTGATCAGTGTTTCAATTAGGCAATATTCAACTCTCTCTCCCTCTTCTATTTTCTTGCTGATTTTCCCCTCTATTGGCTGCAGAAAACCCACTTTTCTTTTTGTTTGTTGTTTCGCGTTCAACCGGGATCTGTTCTGTAGCTGTCGCTGCCCTTGTTCAGTAAGTTGTTTACTTTAAGTTCTAGCGTTATTTTGATTAAGTGATTAACGGAGGAATCGTTTTACTCACGCTAGGTACTGCTTGAAGGTTGTAATCAGGTTCTCGTGTTGCAAGCAAACACTACTTCTTGTTCGAAGGTAAGTTTGGTCACTCGTTGGATGAGCATTCTGTTTCGGGTTTTGTTTGATTCGGTTGTTTAAGAGATTAATGAGTAAAACATTGTTCAATTATAGGTGCTGTGACCTCGAGATTGCATAAAGAGCGAAAACAAACCAAGTGTGTACCCGAAAACGCAAAAAATAAGGTTTCTGCGAAAGCTGAAAACCTCACTGTCGATGCCACATAGGCGTGTGGTCGCCCGTGTGGTAGGCCGTGTGCAAGACTGATTAGTCACCACATGGCCATGTGATCGATGAGCCAGGCCGTGCGTGAGTGACACGAATTTGTGATGGCTGGGCAAGGCTATGTGTGACACACGAGCTTGACCAATTGGGCCGTGTGGGCCACACGGGTGAACCATACGGGCGTGTAGGATTCTGGACCAGGCCGTGTGATCCACACGACCAAGGCCAATTTGGGCCGGGTAAGACACATGGGCAGGCCACATGGGCGTGTGAGCCTATTTTTTTGAAAACTCTGAGAGGTTGCACGGGTCGCCAAAATCAACTGTGGACCTACTTTAGGGTCGGTAAGCGATACATAGGCCCTAAATGAATAATTTGTCTGTCTAATTTATATACTAAGCATGTATACAGATCTAAATATATAAGTTTTAATTGCATGATAGCAAGCCATTCTTGTATGTTGCATTGCATCGGGGTGGGTTGATTATGATTGGATGAAGAATCTGAAAGGCTCTTAAGGCCCTGTATTATGTCTGATTTTGTATCTGAGTAGGCTAAGGTCCACACCATTTCTATAATGGGCTCAGACCCGAACTGTGAAAATTATGTCTATTAATTGATGTTACTGTGTGTATGTTTTCTGTGGGGTTTACACAATGAGTTTGCAAAAACTCACCCTTTTCTGTTTAATCTGTACAGGGAATCCCTAGCAGTAGACGAATCGACGCAAGCGGAGGACTCGATGGTGACCACAGTTCTGGACACTCATTTTCTATTTATTCTTAATTATGATTTGGTTATATTTGGGTAAATTTTAAGTAACAAGGCCTTTCGAATTTTTGTTTAAAAAATTGGGATCATTATTTTATAAATTGCTAGCAGTAGGACAAAACACGAGTTTTCAAAATAAAAAAGGTTTTATCAAAATACGTATGGCCTTGCAAATCGTTTTAAAAGCTTCCGAAATAGATAAAGTTTTGAAACTAGGTAATGAATAAATAACATACGTTTCAACAATAACCTTAGATACCTAAACATGGTTTCAACACCGTTACGTTTTCTAAAGCACTATCATGTGACATCGCCAGATTCGAGCATAACGTCTAGGACGGGTTTGGGGTGTGACACTAACCTTGAATTTGTGTTGTCCGAATCTATATAAAACTTTAATCAATTTCACACATTTCATATTCATTTGGACTCAATTTATGTCCTAGGCAAAATTACCATTTTGCCCTTAACTTTTCCATAAATTCTAATTTCGTCCCTAGGCTCGGAAAATGAAATTTTTGCAATTTATTCCCTATTCCAATCCTAACCGAATTGTCAATATAGAATTTATAGCACATGTTTTCTATAAATTTCAAAAATTTCATCAAATTTCACAACTTTACATTTTAGTCCCTAAATCATGTTTTCATCAAAAATCACTTTGTAAAAGTTGTTTATCTATTAACAATCTTTCATTTTCTACCATAAATTTCTAATTTTTAGCATATTCATCCATGACCCATTTTCCATTCTTTGATAACTTTTCAAATTAATCCCCCAAATAGATTGATTAAACTATCCTGGTTTCAAAAATATAAAAATTACAAAAAACGGGGCTTGAATTCTTACCCAATTAAGCCATGAAAGTTTCTTCTCTATCTCCTAGTGTTTCCATGTATTTTAGGTTGAAGATGACATAAAAAATAAGATGATACATTTTATCATCTTTTAATTAATTTAATTATTTCAATTTGCAATTTAGTCCTTGCCCTTTTTCTAAATTTCCATGGATGAATCACCAAAATATCTACATACTTTTCTTTAATGGTCTAATTACCATATAAGGACCTCAAGTTTTGAATTACATAGCTATTTAATCCTTATAGCTACTAGCATTTAACTTTTTCATTTTATGCGATTTAGTCCTTCTCGTAATTAAACACATAATCAGTAAAATTTTCTTATCAGAATATTCACATGACATTTCTAACATATTACAGACCATGTAATAAAATAAAAAATAAATTTTATTTTCGGATCGGATTTGTGGTCCCCAAACCACTGTTTCAATTTCACTAAAAAAATGGGTTGTTACGATAACCAAGCTAAATTAATATGGCATATATTCATACAACCAATATGACCAAAAGGCACCTCAATCACAACAACTAACATGTACTTTATAGATGTATAATTTAGGCACAAAACAACTAACTTGTAATCAATTTCATTGTAACATTTATCTCAATATTCACATATTATATTCACACTCATTATACCAATTTGGCAATTCAATGTTCAATTACAAGTATTAGCACAAATAGCCTTAAATGTCAACTACATTACCTACACCAAATAACCACATTCAAGCATAACAAAGGGCAACTCATAACATACATTTTAACTACCATTCCATCTTCCATCAATCAAGCACCATAAGCCATGATATAAACCATTATATTCCATATGTATATATATATATATATACCAAACACAACAACAAATTCATCATAAGGCCACTTACATATATCAACATATCCACCATTTCAGTCATTAAAAAAAAACATAATTACAAGCTAAAACAAAATGGCTAAAACAACAACCAAAACACCTATAAATGCCATTATAACCAAAACTTAGAAACACCAAAATCTACTGATTTAGCCAATGGATAGTGTGATATAACTCTGACAAGCTTCCAACTCAAACGAGCTCCCGATGCACTATAAAACATGGAAAAAATAACACAGAGTAAGCATAAATGCTTAGTAAATTTGTATAATATAAAACTTAACTTACCGTTTTAATACATAACATTTATTAAATTAACATGGCATGATCCAACCAAAACTTGGCCAAAGCCTAAGCATCCACACCATACAAGAATATCATTTAGCATACAAGATATAAATCATAGGCATTTTAACATGAATAGCTAGTTAGTCACAACATATATCACATGAGTTTATTACTCATCTCAACTTACAATATTACCATGTATCACCATATCAAGGATTTTCATATCATTCTATTACCATTTCTTTTCCTAATAATGCCCGTTAAACCATTTAGAATATCGTTGGATACTCGGCATAGCTCACACAAAGTGTGATAACTCATATAACTATAATCCGTCAATTCTTGTACATATATGCTCACACGAGCTATGAATAAGTATGCTCACACGAGTTATAAAAATGGGCTTACTCACAAGAGCTGTGGGTTGGAACGTAGCTATCCGATGTTGCTTACACGAGCTATGGAGTATCCGCAACACATGCCAAACCTCAACCATTGGTAGGATGTTCAAGACCAACACCCAAATCATGTAAACCCTAATGACATGTCATTTGTATCATACACATTCCTAAAGTTCAAACGGGGCTCGGTAGTCGACGTAACATCATTGAATATGCAACAGATTTATAAATAATAGTCCATGTTACATATATATTTCAAAATGAGACATATAAATACAATATAATTACACGAACTTACCTCGACTATAAAATGTAGATATAAAGACGATTATTCCGAAACTTCATCTTTGCGTCGATCTAAAGCCGTACGAGGTTTGTCTTCATCTAAATGAATAAATTCAACTCAATTCAATAATTATTTTATTCAATTCAATCCAAACTCATATTTTAGCAAAATTACATTTTTCCCCTATAATTTTGATTTCATTACAATTTCGTCCCTAACTAATAAAATAAAAATTCATGCAACTCAACCATAACCCACCATAGCCGAATTTCATATAGGTCCTTAGCAAGCCAAACATTTCATTTATTTCACAATTTCACCATGTATAATTTCTATTTTTCAATTTAATCCCTAATTGATAATTTCATCAAAAATCACTTAACAAAAGTTGTTTATCTATCAACAACTGACCATTTTCATCCTTAAAACATAAAAAACCTAAATTTATCCATGGTAAAACCCTAATATTTTGAAAATTTTACAAATTAGTCCCCGAGCTAGCTAGATTAAGCTATAACGATCCCGAAAACATAGAAATTGGGACTAAAATACATACCATGCACACAAAAACTCCATGGCCGAACCTAGAAAGCTTCCATGGATTCTTTTTCTTTAAATTTTGGTTGAAGAAACTGTAAAAAGATGATAATTTGATTTTGTTTTATTTTATTTATATTTATTTACCAAATTACCATTTTGTTATTAAAAAATATTCATAATTTCATTAATACCAAGCCATGTACATCCACTATCTTCATTAATGATTTAATTACAATATAAGTACTCATACTTTTAGGTTCTATAGCCATTTAATACCTTTAGCTAGTAGAACTCAACATTTGCACGTTATGCGATTTAGTCCTTTTTATCAAATTAAGCATGCAAATGATAAAATTTCTTAACGAAATTTTTATACAGTAATACTAACATGCTGTAGACATTAAAATAATATTAAAGTAAATATTTTCACATCAATTTTGTGGTCTTGAAACCACTGTTTCGATTTAACTGAAAAAAGGCTGTTACATAAATAGTCCGTCATGCACTCAGAATTTAGGTATGCCACACTATAAACGTCACAAATGAATAATTCCATTAACAGATTCGATATCTATTTTTCTTGGGTCCAGTCTGATGTATCGTCAGTCCAATCAGTCACATCTATCTATCTATATTGTAACACCCCAAACCGGTCCAAACACTACAACAGGATCTGACGTGCCACGGGAAAGAAAACGTTTTGGAAACTGATTTGTCGACTTGTTTTCAAAAGAAAACCAATGTAAGATTTTAGAGAAAACGAAGTTGAATCTTGTGACATCTTAAACGAGTTAGAACTTGTTTTAGAAAAACTTAATTGCCTTATTGTTACTTCATATCTATTACTTAGTCAGTGATCACTTTAGAAAACGGGTATTTTATTAGGTTTTGAAAATAACCAATTCATAACGTTTAAATATGCTTAACAAAAGTTAAAGAACCAATTAAATAAAACATCCCAAAAATAAAACTTAAGCGGCCATATTACAGTATTGAAACCAAAATTAAATAAAACAACCAAGTTCGAATGGAAAACTTTGTAATTAACCAAATGCTGTGCATGGCCACCTCGAGTCCACTTTGGCTCCATATCCACGATCTACGGATTATCTGCAAAATATAATGGAAGGGTGAGTCACCTAGACTCGATGTGTAAGTCCCCATCCCAAGCGAAATATGCTCTTACACGATTCAGATACAAATATGCATGTCATGCAACCCGTCAACCTAGATATCCATCCATGTCTCCCAAATCTACCCTTGTGGTACCAAACCCTTGGTGGTGCCAAACCACCGTAACCGAAGTTACAAAATAACATATGTGGTACCAAACCACCGTAACGGTTACAAAATAACATATGTGGTACCAAACCTTTGGTAACCGGGTTACAAAATAACATATGTGGTACCAAACCATTGGTGGTACCAAACCATCGAGACTTAGTCACAATTTTTATAAAATGTGGGGCCAACCCATCGTGTGATACCAAATCACTTTGGTGACACCGATAGATCATACTTCCCCTCCTCTCACCACCCATAACACATATTGATGCGAATAATATCAGTATGATCATGCTTAACATACAAAATTACGTATACAAAATAACATGCTTTCATAGTTCACAATTACCGCGAGAAATAATAACAACTTACCCAGCATCCTCGCTTTTACCCACAAGGGTATTTTACTAACCATTGCCGTCACTCCGGCTTTTAACAACACACAACATTTAACATATTTAGCATAGAAAGTGTATAAGAGTTACACACCTGGTTTTCGTACTAACGCTTTTACGCTACTATCACTCGAGACTACCACTATTGGCCTACGATCTAACTCCGATGTCGTCCCACACTCCAAAGGACAATCTCACACTCCCGATATTGATCGTCTCTTGTATTTCGGTGTTGGGCTTACAGATCCAACCTCTTTTGCTTGACTGTTATTCGAGTCCATAACAATCCCTTAATCACTAAACCATTTAAATGATGAGATCTAATTACTCAAACAATTATAACACTTAAAATGAACTCTTACCTAATTATTCGAATCCCGAATGTCCTTGAGAAAACACCACCACCAACCTACCTACTTTCGGCCATTCCCCACGTATTAAAAAAATAAAAAAATCACAACCAATCTAGCCCATATGACATTCGGCCAAATGAAAAGAATCAAGAAAGGGCCATTCAGTCGAACCTACCACCACCTACCTTGACTTTTCCACCAAATCAGCACACGAGACTTTTAATGGGACAGATTCGGCTACTAGAAGCAGAGAGGGGAAATCAACATGCATAAAACAAATGATTCGGGTTAGATCTTAATGAAAAGAAATAGTGAAATCACATAGAAACAAAAACCCGAAACTCACCAGATTAAAGAGGAGTATTCGGCTTACTGTGCACCTTCGGGAAAATGAAACCACCTTGAAGATTCAGTTGTGGGAAGAAGAGGGTATGATCAAAAGGGAATTTAGTTTTTAAAAGAATAATAGAGAGAAGAAAAGAGATAGGGAGTTTCGGCTAGAAGAGAAAAGCTAAGGCAAATGGAGAAGAAGAGTTTCGGCTAGATGTGTGAAAAGAACGAAAAAAGAATGGAAGCAAAAAGATGATAACTTGGCTAATAATTTCGGCACAATCACACACACCTTAGAGTTGGAGTTTCGGCCAACTCTCCCTCTCTCCTGATAGCCTTTATCCCTTATCTTACCTTTAAAAGAGACCACCCTCAAACCAATTCTCTCCTTCCTTTTATCATCTTTTATCACTTAAAATAAAAGAAATAAACCTCCCAATTGGTAGCCTTTGTGCCATCCACCCCCTTCCCTTCTCAGTGCCGAATCTTGACCCAACAACCTTGGGCCCCAAGCGGCCACACTAGGCCCAACTCCTCCCCCTTATGATGCCACCTTAATGCCCACTTAAAGCACCTCCCATTTTTGGCCACAAGCCCAGCTGGCTACTAAACTTAATAATTTCAATTAAATTACTACTAACACTATTTTTAATCAATTTAACCCAGATTTAAGCCCAAACCTGAGGCCACTACACACCTCAAAGCCTTTAACCTACTAACTTACCCATGCAACGTACCAAATGCACAGACCCACCAAAATTAAGATATTATAGTTCTACCCCCTTAAAATAAAATTCGGCTTCGAAATTTACCTGGTCAAAAGAGTTGAGGGTATTGCTGTAGCATAATATCTTTCGGCTCCCATGTCACTTCCTCTGATCTATGGTTCCGCCATAATGCTTTCACCAAAGGAACTAATTTTCTGCGTAAAACCTTAACATCCCGATCCAGGATCTGCACAGGTTCCTCCTCAAAAGACAAGTCTGAGCTCACCTCAATCTCCTCCACTAGCACAACATGCGATGGATCTGAACGATAGCGTCTAAGCATAGAAACATGAAGCACATCATGGATTTTACTCAATTCTGGTGGCAACTCGAGTTGGTAAGCCACTGGTCCTACTCACTTCAACACCCGATAAGGCTCGATAAACCTAGGGCTCAACTTGCTTTTCCTACCGAACCTCAAAACCTTCTTCCACGACGACACCTTTAAGAAAACCTTGTCACCTTCTGAAAACTCTATATCCTTTCGTTTAAGATCGGCATAAGACTTTTGCCTGTCCGCTGCTTCTTTCAACCGAGCTCAAGTCACTTTCACCTTATCTTCTGTCTCAGCAACCAACTCCGGACCCAACAACTGTCGCTCCCCCCAACTCCGTCCAACATGTAGGGGTACGACACTTTCGACCATATAACACTTCGTACGGTGCCATCCGAATACTTGCCTGATAACTATTATTATACGTAAATTTCGCCAACGGTAAGAATTCTTCCCAGCTGCCTTTGAAATCCAAGACACAACCCCTTAGCATGTCCTCCAAAACCTGAATCACCTCTCCGATTGCCCATCCGATTTGGGGATGAAATGCCGATCGAATCCAATCTTGTGCCTAGTGCCTGGTGCAAAGCCTTCCAGAACCTTGACGTAAATTTAGGGTCTCTGTCCGAAATAATCGACACTAGCACCTCGTGCAACCTCACAATCTTTGCTACATATAGTCTTGCTAACTTCTGAAGAGAATAATCCATATGCACAGGTACGAAATGAGCAGACTTCGTTAGACGGTCCACAATCACCCAAATTGAATTCTTCTTGGTAGGCGCAAGGGGTAGCCTACTCACAAAATCCATTGTAATCCTTTCCTACTTCCATTGTGGAATCTTAATAGGTTGCAACAGACCTGACGGCAACTGATGTTTAGCCTTGACTTACTAACTTATCAGACACTTACCTACAAACTTCGTTACCTCTCACTTAAGACCGACCACCAAAACTGCTCCTGCAAATCCCGGTACATCTTACTACCTCTCGGATGCATAGCATATGGACTGCTATGTGCCTCCTGCAAAATCTTCTGCCTTAACTCCATATCCTTAGGCATACACACTTTTCCCCAAAAATATAACACTCCATCGCTACTCAAACTATACCCCTCCAATCCATCACTTTGCACTTGTAACCTTCGTGCGCTCAAAGCTTTATCCACCAATTGTTTCTCCTTAACCTCATTAATCCATTTTGGCTTCACTCGCAATTCCGCTAACAGGCTTCCATCGTCATACAGACTAAGGTGAGCAAACATGGCTCTTAACTCTGCCACCACCCTACGACTCAAGGCATCCGCTACCACATTAGCCTTTCCGGTGATACTCAATCGAAAGTCATAGTCCTTTAATGTACTCAATCCACCTTCTCGCCTCAAATTTAACTCCTTCTGCGTAAGAAGGTACTTCAAACTCTTGTGGTCCGTATACACGACAGACTTTTCTCTATACAAGTAATGTTGCCAAATTTTTAGGGTAAAAACCACTGCAGCCAATTCCAGATCATGCGTCGAGTAGTTTACTTCATGAGGTCTTAACTGCCGAGAAGCATACACTATTACTTTCCCCTCTTGCATCAGCACACATCCCAATCCTGTATGAGACGCGTCACAATAAACCGTAAACTCCTTCCCGGCTTTCGATTGAATTAACACTGGAGCTTCCGTCAAAATCCTTTTCAATTTATCAAAACTTCCCTATTGCTTATCCGTCCACACAAACGGAACCGCTTTCCTCAGCAACTTGGTCAATGGTGCTGTAATAAGAGAAAACCCTTCTACAAACCTTCGGTAATACCCTGCTAAACCTAGAAAACTCCAAATCTCCGCCACAGACTTCGGTGGCTTCCAATCCAAAACTACCTCAATCTTCCTAGGGTCCACTCTAATCCCCTCCGCTGACACTACATGACCCAAAAAGGTAACTTCCTTCAACCAAAACTCGCACTTACTAAACTTGGCGTATAACTGCTTCTCTCTAAGAATCTGCAACAACACTTACAAATGTGCGTCATGCTCCTCTTCCGATTTTGAGTACACCAAAATATCATCTATAAATACTATGACGAACCGATCCAAATATGGCTGGAACACCCGATTCATCATATCCATAAACGCTGCTGGTGCGTTCGTCAATCTGAACGACATTACCAACATAATGCCCGTATCGAGTACGAAACACCGTCTTATGGATATCTGCCTCCTTTACCTTAAGTTGGTGATACCCCGACCTCAAATTTATCTTGGAAAAGACCGATGCTCCCTTAAGATGGTCGAACAAGTCATCTATCCTAGGCAAAGGATACCTGTTCTTAATCGTCAATTTATTCAACTGATGATAGTCTATGCATATCCGTATAGACCCGTCCTTTTTCTTCACAAAAAGCACAGGCGCGCCCCAAGGTGAAACACTTGGCTCAATAAAACCCCGATCCAGCAACTCCTAAATCTGTGCTTTCAAGTTCACTAATTTTTTTGGCACCATCCTATACGGAGTAATAGACACTGGCGCTGTTCTCAGTAAAAAAACTATACCGAACTCCACTTCCCGATCCAGGGGCAAACCCAAAAGCTCTTTCGAATAGACATCAATAAACTCATTCACTGTTCGAACACTTCCTATAGCCGGTTCCTTACCTTCCAAAGCACAAACATAAACTACAAACGCCTCACATCCTTTCCTTACCATCTTCTCTGCTTTCAGCGCGGACACCATATTAGATAGGTAATTCCTTCTCTCACCTATCATTACCACATCTACAGCCTCGACCATTTTCAGCGCCATGCGCTTAGCCGCACAGTCTAGTTCTGCCTAGTACTTAACCAACCAATCCATTCCTAAGATTAAATCAAACTCCCCAAATGGTAGTTCCATCAAGTCCACTTGAAACACGGCCCCTTAAAGTTCTAGGGGTACATCCCTATACAGTTTGTCTACCACCACAGAGTGTCCTAGAGGACTAACTACTGTCATCTTCCTAGCAGATATCTCATAGGCTAAGTTCAGAGTTCCCACTATACTACTAGCAACATAAGAGTGTGTCGAACCAACATCAATTAAAGAAATGTAAGGTAGCCCAGAATTTATAAACGTACTGGTTTGACGTCCGGTGCATCGCCCTCCTCTTGACGTTTGGCTGCGTAGACCATCCTAGGCTGTCTAGCATTAGCACCTCTAGCACCTCGGCCAGGTGCTCCACGGCCCCGTCTGTTACCATTTCCACCCCTACCTGCATCTCGACCCCTCTATGGTTGCTGGCCATCTCTCTTGAATTGGGCACGTCCTTGACCCTCAGCTTGAGTCCTGACTAACTTTTGAGGATAGTCCCTTACCCGGTGCTCCAACGACCCGCACTCAAAACATCCTCTATTACCAGCCCAACAGTCTCCCGAATGAGACTTCCCACATCGAGCACACTAAGGTGGCTAATCGAAAGCAAGAAGCAGAGGGTTTTCTGACTTAATCGCCCCACCAAATCTAGCCCTTTTCTGAGCACTTCTACCAGATCCTAATGGCCCAAAATTCCTTTTATCCTTGCCCCTATCCTGATTCCGTTTCTCAGTCCTCTTCACCTCCTCAACTATTTTGGCCTTTTCCAAGAGAACGGCAAATTCCCTTTCACGCTGAGGTGTAATCAACACCCGCAGCTCATCCCTTAGCCCGTCCTCGAACCTAACACATACTCATGTTTCAGAGCCACCATACCCCGAGCATACCTACTCAACCTCAAAAATTCAGCCTCGACTTGGTAATCGACTTATTCCTTGTACCAAATTTAGGAACGCCTCACGTTGTGCATCAAGATAACTGCACCCACATACTTTCTCTGATAGGCTACCCTAAAATAATCCCAGGTGATATCACCGGCCACTGCACCATTCCTGACCGTGAGCCACCACTGATACGACTCATCCCAGAGAAGAGACACTATCCCCTTCAACTTCTCCTCAGCCGAGAAGTTTAAGTCATCCACTATACGCTCTGTTGCCTCTAACCAATACTCAGCAGTATTGGGAGCTACACCAGACACCCCCCTAAACACCTCAGCTCCATTAGCTCAGAGTCGCTCAGCCACCGATTTTCGGGCTCCTACTGAAACACCCCAAACCTGGCCTACAAGGCCTGACCGGATCTGGCATGCTTCTAAAGAAAATCCATTCAAATCTTGTTTGGAAACTTTGCTAAAGACTTGTGCATTTTTTAAAAGACTTGATTTGGGTTGAGTTTGAAATTTAATTCCGTTTTGATTAGGTGTCAAAACATTTGATATTTATACTTAAGAAAATTTACTTTTAATCTTTAATATGGCAATAATCATATCGTACTAAGTACTTTAATAGCATGCACAAACAGATTAGTACTGATGGCCTTATTACATCAAATAAACCCGAAATAATTCAAAACTTGGAAATTTTTAAACTATTAAAATAAAATATAATAATCGTCGAATAGAGCATGGCCACCACTGAGCTTCTCCCGACCCGGTCCATTACTGATAATCACCTGAAAAATAGTCCCACAAGGGGTGAGTCAAACAAACTCAATGTGTAACCACAACACTAAGTCACAATAGATATGGCATAACAAATCATACATATTCACATAACATTTAAAAAATGATACAATCCCGAACCCAAACCTAAATGCCATCCGCTACACATCACCCGTACCAACCATCACATCGTGGGGACTACTAAGTCAACCCTTCATCCGCTACACACCATCGAAGGCAGTCGCTGCAGTCGACGTGCTCATCGCCCTTATGATTTCGTGGCATAGCCACCATATATAAATTCGTGACATAAGTCACCACATACTTATATTGTGACAAAAGTCACCACATTCTTGTATTGTGACATAAGTCACCACATACTTATATTGGGGTATAAAACCACCAATTCACTTCCCCTTTACATATCACCCATATGCCCATGTCATACAATTATGCATTAACCATATCATTTTCCTTATTCACATTCTTATAATTTCATGTATATGCCATAGCAAAACTTATCATACTCATAGTAGGAGTAGGAAAACGTACCTGAGTACTTTGTACCATTACATGGTAACTTAGCCATAATCTTACACTTTTATATTAGCACATATAATAAATTAAAGCCATAAATCTATCAAGATTTAGTGTGGGGTACACACCTGATATACTTAGCAAATTTACTCCAAATCCTGAAAACTTGATCTACTAATTTAGATCTCAATTCCTACATTTGATCAATCACCTTGATGTTTAGCAAAAGTCTATTCGGCTATGTGATTAAATCCCGAAGGATCATTGCGACAAAAATCTTACCTTGCTTGCCGATTTGAGTACTTCTCAAATCCCGAAATTTGTGATCTTGCCCCTTATCAATCGGCCAACACTAGGTTACCTAAATAATTAGTTTCTGGCTTTTGAATGAACAAGAAATAAATTGGACTACCAAATTTAGCTTTGGCCGATTAAAATATTCACTTACCTTTGTGAATCTAAAATCCCAAAAACTTGTCACTTGGCTTAAGAAGATGCCGAAATACCTTAGATCTGAAATCCTGGATGATCTCCCTAGAAATTGGCTAATATGAAAAATCCCAAAATTTACCTTCCAAGTTTGACCATCAAGATTAGGAGAGATTAGATTTCGATTTCAACAATTAGGAGAAGAAATAAAGAAAGTAGATTGATATAGGTGATATTCCTTATCAATTTAATCAAATGTCTTTCCTTGAAGTGGAGAAATTCGGTTCCTAGAGGATAGGGGAGTATTCGGCTATGGCCACTAATATGTGAGATTCGGCTTTAACAAGGAAAAGAAAAGAAAGAGTGTGGGGTTTTGAGAGGAGGGTATTCGGCTAGACTTTGCTTGAGTTTTTCGGCTTTTGAAAAATTTGCAAAAAGGAAGAAGAGAAAGGTGAAGAAATCGACAATGGTTACCTGTGTTTTCCGGCTTTAAAAAAAAGAGAGAGAAGGAGAAGAGTGGCTAGAGAATTCGGCAGAGACTTCAAAGGAGAAAAGAATAATAGCCTTACTTTTCCTCCTCTTGCCGAAATTACACCAAGAGAGTCCCTTGGCCGGCCACCTCTTCCTCTCACTTATCAAATTCCTTAATTCACTCTTCCTTACCCCTTTTCCTACCTTAGCCGAAATTCTTAGGAGAATTAGACCTCATCTCAAACTCCTCTCATAGACTCCTTTTTGCCGTCCACCTCTATTCTCCTTGTAGCAAAATAAAAATTCTTTTATTTACTTCCCTAGCGACTCGAATCTTGGCCCATTTACCCTGCTAATGGCATCATTCCCAGAGGTTTTAAGTGGTGTCTCCAAGCCACTTTTCCAAGCCCAATTATATGTCATATTTCCCTTATTTATTTTTTTAAGGCCTTATCAAGCTTAGCTCCCCTTTTAAATTTAAAATCCAATAATTTCTAAAGTATTTAATTACACACTAGGGTTCACAAAATCCATAATGCACATTCACAACACACATAAGCATGCTATTTCATATAATTTAGCAATAGTGCATAAGCCCTAATTCGAGATATTACAGTTCTACCCCCTTATAATAATTTTGTCCTCAAAATTACCTGGCTAGAATAGGTGGGGGTATTGCTGTCGTATTACTTCTTTCGGCTCCCACGAGGCTTCCTCCGATCCATGATTTCGCCACAACACCTTGACCAAAGGGACCGATTTCCTTCGTAGCACTTTCACATCTCATTCCAGAATCTGAATCGGCTCTTCCTCGTAGGACAAGTCTAGCCTTAGTTCCACCTCTTCAACCGAAACTACGTGAGATGGATCCAATCGGCATCGACGTAGCATGGAAACATTGAATACGTCGTGCATCTACTTTAATTCTGAAGGCAACTCTAACTGATATGCCACTGATACAATTCGCTTCCCTTTCCGGCCAAATCTCATTACCTTTTTCCAAGGCAAAACCTTAAGAAACACTTGATCTCCCACATCAAATTCTATTTCCTTCCATTTGAGATCTGCATACAACATCTGTCTATTAGATGCTTCCTTGAATCGAGCCCGAATTACACTAACCTTCTCTTCGGACTCTGCCATAATTTTTGTACCCAAAATCTGACGTTCTCCCAATTTCGTCCAACATGTAGGAGTTTGACACTTTCAACCATATAGTGCTTCATACGGCGCCATCCGAATACTGGCCTGATAGCTATTGTTGTAGGCAAATTCCGCTAAAGGCAAATATTCCTCCCAACTTCCTCTGAAATCCATCACACAGCCCCTCAACATATCCTCTAACACTTGGATTACCCGTTCAGACTGCCCGTCCAACTGTGGATGAAAAGCTGTAGTAAAATCCAACTTAGTGCCTAAAGCCTGATGCAACGCTTTCCAGAATCGAGAACTAAACCTTGGGTCCCTATATGAGATAATCGACACCGGCACTCCATGCAACCTTATGACTTCCGCCACATACAACTTTGCCAACTTCTGCAAAGAATAATCAACTCTCACCGAAATAAAGTGCGCGGACTTAGTCAAACGATCCACTATTACCCATACCCAGTCCTTCTTAGTAGGCGTAAAGGGAAGCCCACTAATGAAGTCCATGGTAATTCTCTCCCACTTCCATTGTGGAATCATGATTGGCTGAAGCAATCCTGACGGAACTTAGTGTTCAAATTTTAACTTGTCGACACGCCGACACTTGCCAACGTATTCAGTCACTTCCCGTTTAAGATTAGGCCACCAAAATTGTTCCCTTAAGTCTCTGTACATCTTACAACCTCTGGGATGCATAGCATAAGAGCTACTATGCAATTCCCGAAGAATTCTTTGCCTAAGTTCCATATCCTTCGGCATACAGATCTTACCCTTGAAGCACAATACTCCTTCGTCATTAACACCATAACCTTCCAACTCTCCATTCTGCGCTTGTCGCAACTTAACACTTAGATCTTCATCCACCAACTATCTTTCTTTTACTTCATTCAGCCACGTCGGCTTGACTTGCAACTCTGCTAGCAAACTTCCATCGTCATAGAGACTTAGATGTGCGAACATCACCCTCAAATCTATCACCACCTTCCGACTTAGGGCATCCGCAACTGCATTTGCTTTGCCCGGGTGATACTCTATCGAACAATCATAGTCCTTCAATAATTCCACCCACCTTCATTGTCTCGATTCAACTCCTACGAGTCGGTGAGATACTTAAGGCTTTTGTGGTGCGTGTAGATCACCGACTTTTCTCCATAAAGATAATGCCTCCACACCTTAAGGGCAAAGACTACTGTCGCCAATTCCAAGTCGTGCGTTGGGTAGTTAACCTCATGTGGCCTTAGTTGCCGAGACGCGTAAGCGACTACTTTTCCATCTTGCATAAGGACACCTCCCAATCCTGTATGGGAAGCATCACAATACACTACAAAATCCTTCCCCGCCTCTGGCTGAATCAAAACCGGAGCTTCAGTCAAAACCTTCTTAAGCTTTTTAAAGCTCTCCTGTTACTTCTCAGTCCATATGAAAGGTACTTCCTTACTCAACAACTTTGTCAAAGGCGCGGCTATTGACGAGAACCCTTCTACAAACCGTCTATAATAGCCTGCCAATCCTAAGAAACTCTGAACTTTCATCACCGACTTAGGAGGTTTCCAATCCAAAACTGCCTCAATCTTCCGAGGATCCACCCTTATTCCTTCAGCGGATACTACATGTCCTAAAAATGTAACCTCCTTAAGCCAAAATTCACACTTGTTGAATTTGGTGTAAAGCTTCTTCTCTCTCAACACTTGCAACACAACTCGGAGGTGCTCATCGTGTTCTTTTTCTGACTTTGAATATACCAAGATATCGTCTATGAACACGACAACAAACCAATCTAGATAGGGTTGGAAAACCCGATTCATCATGTCCATAAACGCGGCTGGGGCATTTGTCAAACTGAACGGCATTACTAAAAACCCATAATGCCCGTACTTCGTTCGAAAAGCCGTCTTATGGATATCAGCCTCCTTCACCTTAAGCTGATGATATCTAGACCTTAGATCGATCTTCGAGAATACTGCAGTCCTCTTAAGCTGATCGAACAAGTCATCTATCCTTGGTAATGGATACTTGTTCTTGATGGTCAGCTTATTCAACTGACGATAATCTATACACATGCGCATAGTTCCGTCCTTTTTCTTCACAAATAAGACAGGTGCTCCTCATGGAGACACACTAGGTCGGATAAACCCACGGTCAAGCAATTCCTGAATCTGAGCCTTAAGCTCAACCAACTCCTTTGGTGCCATTCTATATGGGGCAATGGACATAGGAGCTGTACCCGACAGCAGGTTAATTCCAAACTCCACCTCCTTGTCCGGGGGTATTCCGGTTAATTCTTCCAGAAAGACATCCTCATATTCCCTTACAGTTCTTACTTCACTAACTCCCCCTTATTTTGTATCCAAAGTACTAATGAAGGCCATAAATGCCTTACACCCCTTCCGAACCATCTTATCAGCCTTTAAAGCCGAAACTACGTTAGACAAGTAGTTTTGTCTTTCTCCTATCATAACTATCACTTCATCCTCTAAGGTCTTTAACTCCATTCATTTGGCTGCACAATCCAACACAGCCCGATGCTCCACTAGCCAATCCATTCCAAGTATGAGATCGGATTCTCCAAAAGGTAATTCCATTAAATCGGCTAGAAATACCACTCCTTGAAGTTCCAAAAGTACTCTCCGAAACATCTTATTCACCACTACAGTTTGACCTAGTGGGCTTACTACGGTCATTTCCCTACTAGAAAGTTCAGAGGCTATTTCTAGAGTTTCAACTATTCTACATGCAACATAAGAATAGGTCGAGCCCACATCTGTAATATCCCGGGATAGGGGCTATTTTGTTATGGTATTGCTTGCATGTTATTGGCCTGCTATGTTGTTGTTCTTGATGTTTTGGGGATTAGTTGTAAGCTTTGGTGTAAGCTTTGAGAGGTAGGAAAAATTTTAGTTTTAGGCTTAGTGAGAGGAGTCAAGAAAGTGGGGTTAATAAGTATTCTTTGGTGAATTTTAGCACAAGAAAGGAGCTGGTGGAGTGGCAAGCTAGGCGCCACTTGGAGCTTGAGTTGGCGTCACTTGCAGGGGGAGGAGGTCCTGAGTTCAAGTTGCAGAAGTCCCACATTTTGCTTCCATTTTAACGGCATGGAGGAGGAGAAGTTGTTGGCGGTTCAAACTCTACCATGGACCAAGTCAACTCACTTGAATGGTGGGTGGAGAGTGATTTGTGGAGGTGGACTAGTTCAAACTTGTTTAAATGGTGGGCAAGGAGTGAATTAAGGAGTGAGTTGGGGGTTTGACTAATTCAAATCGGTTTGAATTAGTGGCCATAAGTGTTTGTGGGTAGTGGCCGAATGTTGGGGTCTTCATGGGGGGTGAGTGGCCGGTTGGTAAGTGAGTAGGTGGGGAGTGCCGAAATTTTTTGTGGGCAATTTGTGCGACTTTCGGCCAGCATTAGTCTAGGTGCTTAGCCAAATTTTTTTCAAAGAAGTGTCAATTGTTTTCCTTTGAAAACTGAAAACCCCAAGTAACCTTCACCTTGCCGAAAATTGTCTCCTAAATTGTGTGTGTGTGGCCGAATACTCTCTTCCTTTTTCTTTTTTGTGTTCTTTTGCATTTGTGTTAACCAAAACTAGCATTCTCTCTTCCCATACTTTTTTTCTCTTGAAGCCTTGATAGTCGAAAGTTGTTCTTCAAAACACCTTTTCCCTTTCTTTTTCTTCCAAAACTGAAAGTACCTTCCTTCTGTCCATTATCTTTCTTCTTCTCAAATCCTTCTTGCTGAAACCTCATCTCTATTTCACTCCTTCTCTTTCCTTCTTACCACCCAAGCCGAACCATAGGTAGTGTTAAGCATCCATAGTCGAAACTTCCCCCCATCTAGTAGTTTTCTTATTGGCCAAATATTGGTGTGGTGTAGATCCCTTCTCTTTTTCTCTCCAATCGGGTTTTTAGAGAAAGGTTAGTGCTAGGCCGAATGCCTATTTCTTTTCCCTCCCTGTTCTCCAATGACTTTTGCAAGGTAAGAGTTGATTCGGCATTAGTTGAAAATGTGTTAATCGATTGTTTTGGAACCATTTTGTGATAGGGTCTCCGGAATCTCAAAGCAGTCAAGCGAAGCCTCCACTTGAGAGTGAACGGTTGGTAAGTGGTGGTAAGGGTTGGTTTTGTTAGTCTATTCCCTTAGTTTTGTTAAGCCAAGGTCTTTAAGGATTAACTGTTCTTTTATCAAGGTGTGGTGATTGTCGGAGAAACCATCTTTTGGTTCGGATTTGGTAGGAAACCAAATCATTCATAAGGTGAGGTTTGGCGTTAACCTCTTAAGTTATTTGGGTTGGCGAATGGCCTGGTCCTAATGTTCTTATTTGGCCGATTATAGGAGCAAGCTAATCGAGGGTCTTAGATCGGTTCTTTTTGGATTAAGGCTTGCGTATTAACAGGTGTGTAAACTAACACACTTTTTACTTAGTAATATGTTTAATAAACCTGATTGTCTATTAAGATCAAAACAGTATGAGGATTGATATGGTACCCAATAGGGTATGTGCACGGATTCAGGTAAGTCCGTTTCTTTGCGAGCTTTGTTAGTGATGTATGATATCATGATCTGCAATGTATGTGTTAAGGGATGCACTATGAAACTTGTTTAGCATGATTTGCATGACTTGCACGATTTGCATCAGTATGATATGTTATGGGTGATCTAAGAGGAGGGGGAATATGATATCCGTGTCTTTGGGACACCAGAGGTTTGGCACCTCCGGTGGTTTGGTACCACAGATTGATTATTGTGACTTTGGGTCACGGAGGTTTAGCACCTCAGCGTCTCATCGGTGGCTTAGCACCACGGTGGGTTGGCCCCACGATTGATTTTACTGGGATTGACGCTAGTGATTTGGTATCACACGATGGGTTGGCCCCATCATTTGATTTGTGATACGGTCACCGGTGATTTAGTATCACACTTGTGTCTTTGGGACACCGAGGTTTGGCACCTCATAGCGACTCATCCTCGTGGTTTAACACCACCGTGGGTTGGCCCCACTTTTGAGATACTGGGATTGTCGCCGGTGATTTGGTATCACGTGGGTTGGCCCCAGATGGATTATTCGTGACTTTGGGTCACCAAAGTGGTTTAGCACCACATTGATGGATATCGTGACTTTGGGTCACCGGTGGTTTGGCACCACCGGTGGTTTGGTACCACGGGGTAGAAAAGGTGTTACTGGATGGTTAGGATCGGGTGCATTAATCGTGTTGCTTTGTTATAATGTGTGTTAGTATGTTGCATATACCGGGAAGGGGATTTATGCACTGAGTCTTGCGACTCACCTTCTCCCTTATCATTTTCAGGTGACACTTAGATCGCGGACACGGAGCCGGGAGGACTCGAGGTGACCATGCCATGAATAAATTGGGTCTTGCACCGTTTTAAAAAAAAACTTGGTACTTTACTTTATTTATTTCCATTTGGTTTTGTTGGGTTGTAAAAGGCCTTTTTAAATTTTACTCTGGTTGTTCATATGCTTAAATTTGATTTCAAATATGCCTTAACAAATAATTGGGTTAATATTGAGTAAAACTTGGGAAGATAAGGTTTTCAAAACTACAAAGCGACATGTTTTAAACTTTACCATCGGGTAACACGCTCTAATTTAAAATGGATGCAACTCGAATGATTTCCAAATTTAAACTAACTTCAAAATGTTTTCAAGCAACTAAAAAAGGATAAACTCGAATTTCCAAATGATATAAATTGATTTTACTACTGAATTCAACTAAGTTTTCAAAACTTCCGGGATAACAAAATTCACTATCGATTTTAAACAATCATACCCTAGGTTTTAAAGAAAAAAAAATGACAAAGAGTTTTCATTAGCACTGTAACCTAAACTTAACCTCTCAATTACAAATTTCCCCGTAACATACCAAGTTCAGTCTTAGTGATTTGGTCGAATTTGGGGTGTTACAATTTTGGTATCAGAGCCAAGTTCAAAGGCTCGACTGTGGGCACGAGGCCCAAAATGTTTTAAATACTAGTTTAAGTGATGTTGTTTTTAAAAAATATGGTTTGAAAGGCATGGCACCGAGACTCCGGCACCAATCCGCCCAGGTAAGTACCCCTTATTATTGCTTGAGATTTTTGATGTGATGTAACCGAATGGCTAGCGATAGTAAACTACTTTAGAAACTGAAATCAATAGGACTCTGTGGACTTACGAAAACAAACTTCTTTAATAAGTAATATTCATAAGACTTTGCTTTTAAACAGTGGAATAATTATTGATGCATAAAACTCTTTAAATCAGACAAGTAGAGATCTTAGTCATGAGCGCTAGAGGTGGGCGTGGTCGTGGATGTGGTCGAGGTAGGATGATAGTTTTGAACCCGTAGGATCGGTCGAGGTCGAGAATGAGATCTGGGTACCACCACCGGTGGAGGTGGTGAGTTTGAGAATGATCGGGACGACGCAATGTCACAGGCGATACTGTGAGTTCTGGAAAGGGTAGCTGGAGTAGGTGGAGGCGCAAGAGCTAGGAAATCTGTGCCTGAGTGACTTCGAGCAAACAGGGCTAAGGTATTTCGGGGTGTGTCCGGTGTGGCTCCCAGCACGGCGGAGTATTGGCCGGAAGCGACGGAGGCGAATCATGGATGATCTGGACTGATCAACAAGAGAAGTTAAAGGGATAGTATCACTTCTTGAGATGAGTCATACCGGTGGTGGCTCACGGTTCGGAGACGATCTTTGCAGAAGACCTTACTTGGGATTATTTTAAGGTGCATATCAAAAAAGTACATTGGAGCTAACTACATTAATGAGCAACGGAAGGCATTTACGAAAGTGGTATAGGGAGTAAGTCCGTGGTTCGAGTCGAGGCGAGTTCTTAAAGTCGAGTCGGTATGCTAGGGCATGGTGGCTCTTGAACACGAGAGGTGTGTTCATTTTGAGGATGGTCGAGAGATGAATTAAGGTTCTTGATTACTCCATAGCAGGAGGCGTGAGTTTCTTTGTCTGGTTGAGAAGGCTAAGGTAGCAGAAGGGTTAAAGAGTCCGTGAGATGTAACTTGGATAGGAATAGGCAAAAGTAGAGTTTTGGATCTTACGGGTCGTCGAAATCCTCAAAAAGGGCTAGAGCAGTGGGCCGTCGATCTAGTAGGGTCATTCTTCGCTAATCGGGGACCGCCATAGTGTAACCGCTGTGGGAAAGCTCATTAGGGAGGATCTTTGGACCGGTGGAAAAGGATGTTTCGAGTGTGGCTCTTTGGATCATCGTGTGAGGGACTATCGCGTAAGTTGGCTAGGATTGATCGAGAGTCGGTGGTACTCGATTCAGAATAATGGACCGCCACCACGGAGGGCCGTGGTAATGGCGAGAGGGGTAATGGTTACAGTCGGGCCGTGGAGCATCGGGCAGAGGTGCAGGTAGTTCTGAGGCCAGACAGCCTGGGCTAGTGTATGTAGCGAGGCGCCGAGAGGAGGGTGACGCACCGGACGTCATAACCGGTACGTTCTTAATCTTTGGTTCTCCATTTACTGCTTTGATTGATGTGGGTTCAACGCATTCATGCGTTGCAAGTAGCATAGTGAAGACCATGGATTTAGACTCTGAGATATCTTCTAGGCAGATGACTGTAATTAGCCCTCTAGGTCACTCTGTAGTTGTAGATAAGCTATATAGAGATGTACCTCTAAAACTCTAAGGGGTAGTGTTTGTGGCTGATCTGATGGAACTACCGTTTGGGGAGTTCGATCTGATTCTTGGGATGGACTGGTTGGTTAAGTACCGGCGAAGTTGGATTCTTGTGACTAAGCGCATGGTTCTAAAGACGTCGGAGGGTGATGAAGTGGTCATGATAGGTAATAGGAGGACTACCTATCAAATGTGGTATCTGCTCAAGGTGAGAAGATGGTCGAAAAGAACGTGAAGCATATGTGGTTCATGTGTATGCCTTGGAGGCTAAAGAGTCTTTGTAGAGATGATTGGACGTTAGGGAATTTCTTGATGTGTTTCTAAGGAGCTTCGGGTTTGCCACCGGATCGTGAGGTAGAGTTCAGAATAGATTTGTTACCCGGAACTGCGCTAGTGTCTATTGCTCCGTATAGGATGGCGCCAAAGGAGTTAGTAGAGCTTAAGCCTCAGATCCAGGAGTTGTTGGATCGAGGTTTTATCAGGCCAAGTGTTTCACCTTGGGGAGCGTCGGTACTCTTTGTCAAGAAGAAAGACGGTACGATGCGGATGTGTATAGACTACCGCCAGTTGAATAAGCTGATGATCAAAAATAAGTATCCGTTGCCACGGATAGATGACTTGTTTGATCAGCTGAAGGGTGCATCGGTATTCTCAAAGATCGATTTAAGGTCTGGGTATCACCAGTTAAAGGTGAAAGAGGCGGATATCTGCAAGACGGCGTTTCGTACTCGGTATGGGCACTATGAATTTTTGGTAATGCCGTTTGGGTTGACTAACGCACCGGCAGCATTTATGGATATGATGAATAGGGTGGTCCAGCAGTATTTGGATCAGTTCATCGTGGTTTTTATTGACGACATCTTAGTGTATTCAAGGACTAAGGAGGAGCATGATGCGCATTTTCGGGTGGTATTGCAGATTCTGAGGGAGAAACAGCTTTATGCAAAGTTTAGTAAATGCGAGTTCTTGCTTAGAGAGGTGACTTTCTTGGGTCATGTAGTGTCGGCTGAGGGGATTAGAGTGGATCCTCGAAAGATTGAGGCGGTTTTGGATTGGAAGCCGCCTAAGTCAGTAGCTGAGATTCAGAGTTTTCTGGGCTTGGCAGGATACTACCGAAGATTTGTAGAAGGATTTTCATTGATCGCAGCACCGATGACCAAATTGTTAAGAAAAGGGGTTCCGTTCATTTGGACTGAGAAGCAGCAGGAGAGTTTCGACAAGTTAAAGAAGATTTTGACTGAAGCTCCGGTTTTAATTCAACCTGAGGCAGGAAAGGAATTCATAGTATATTGCGATGCATCACATACAGGTTTGGGTTGTGTGTTGATGCATGAAGGGAAGGTTGTGGCTTACGCATCTCGGCAGCTGAGGCCACATGAAGTCAATTATCCGATGCATGACTTGGAGTTAGCGGCAGTAGTCTTCGCCTTGAAAATTTGGAGGCACTGCTTGTACAGAGAGAGATAGATAGTCTACACAGATCACAAGAGTCCTGAAGTACCTTTTGACTCGTAAGGATTTGAATTTGAGGCAGTAGCAGATGGATTGAGTTACTAAAGGATTTACGATGTTCGATTGAGTACCATCCGCAAGGCTAACGTGGTGGCAGACGCGTTGAGCCAAAAGGTTGTTTCAGACTTAAGAGCGATGTTTGCCCATTTGAGTTTGTATGACGACGAAAGTATTCTCAGCAGAGCAGAGGTTAAGCCTACTTGGGTTGAGCAGATTAAGGAAAAACAGTTAAAGGATGAGGTTTTGAGTGCGCAGAGGTTACAGGTGCAGGATAGTGGGTTGAAAGGTTACAGTTTGTCTAGTGATGGAGTGTTGTGTTTTCAAGGGAGAGCTTGTATGCTGAGGGATATTGAGTTAAGGCAAAAGATTCTTCAGGACACACATAGCAGCCCCTACGCTATGCATCCTAGAGGCAGTAAGATGTATCGGGATCTAAAAGAGAAGTTTTGGTGGCCGGGTCTGAAGAAGGAAGTGACGGAGCTTGTGGGGAAGTGCTTGACATGTCAACAAGTCAAGGCCGAACATCAGATGCCGTCAGGGTTGCTTCAGCCAGTGAAGATTCCACAGTGGAAGTGGGAAAGGATAACTATGGATTTCGTCAGTGGATTACCTCTTACGCCTAGCAAGAAGGATTCAGTTTGGGTAATTGTGGATCATCTGACTAAATCAGCTCACTTTATTCCGGTGAGGGTGGATTACTCACTTCAGAGGTTAGCGAAGTTGTATGTGTCAGAGATAGTGAGGCTGCACGGTGTGCCAGTATCGATCATCTCGGATAGGGATCCCAGATTTACGTCAAGGTTCTGGAAAGCGTTGCATCAGGCTCTAGGTACACGGTTGGATTTCAAAGACGGCATTTCACCCATGATCGATGGGCGATCGGAAAGGTTATCTGAGATCTTAGAGGATATGTTACGAGGTTGTGTCTTGGACTTCAGGGGTAGTTGGGAAGACATTCTACCATTGGCTGAGTTCGCCTACAACAATAGTTACCAAGCAAGAATCAAGATGGCACCATATGAGGCATTGTATGGTAGGAAGTGTCGCTCACCTACTTTTGGGCGAGTTGGGTGAGCGTCGGTTGTTGGGACGAGTTGATTCTTTGAGACCAAAGACAAGGTTAAGTTGATTCAGCTCGGTTGAAGGAAGCTTCAGACAGCGAAGTCTTCTGCCGATCTCAAGAGTAGGGATATAGAGTTTGCAAGTGGGTGATAAGGTCTTTCGAAGGTCTCGTCATGGAAGAAAGTGTTGAGGTTAGGAAGAAAAGGCAAGTTAAGTCCGAGGTTTATTCAATGTATAAGGTCTTGAGGCGTGTGGGACCGGTGGCGTATCGCTTGAATTGCCGCAGAGCTAAGTCGATTCACGACGTATTCCATGTTTTGATGCTTAGGCGATATCGTTCAGATCCATCGCATGTCGTAGCAGTGGAAGATGTTGAGGTGAATCCGGATTTGACCATAGAGGAGGAACCAGTGCAGATTCTAGATCGGGATGTAAAGGTTTTGCGTAGAAAGTCAATTCCTTTGGTAAAGGTGCTATGGCGGAATCATGGCATGGAAGAAGCTACGTGGGAACCCGAGGATATGATGAGACAACAATACCCGCAACTCTTCTGACCAGGTAATTTTGAGGTCGAAATTATTTTAAGGGGGTAGAACTATAATATCCCGGGATATGGGCTATTTTGTTATGGCATTGCTTGCATGTTATTGGCCTGCTATGTTGTTGTTCTTGATGTTTTGGGGCTTAGTTGTAAGCCTGGTGTAAGCCTGAGAGGTAGGAAAAATTTTAGTTTTGGGCTTAGGTGAGAGGAGCTGAAGAAGCTGGGGTTAATAAGTATTCTTTGGTGAATTTTAGCACAAGAAAGGAGCTGGTGGAGTGGCAAGCTAGGCACCACTTGGAGCTTGAGTTGACATCACTTGTAGGGGGAGGAGGTCCTGAGTTCAAGTTGCAGAAGCCCCACATTTTGCTTCCATTTTGACGGCATAGAGGAGGAGAAGTTGTTGGCAGTTCAAACTCTGCCATGGACCAAGTCAACTCACTTGAATGGTGGGTGGAGAGTGATTTGTGGAGGTGGACTAGTTCAAACTTGTTTAAATGGTGGGCAAGGAGTGAATTAAGGAGTGAGTTGGGGGTTTGACTAATTCAAATCGGTTTGAATTAGTGGCGATGAGTGTTTGTGGGTAGTGGCCGAATGTTGGGGTCTTCATGGGGGGTGAGTGGCCGGTTGGTAAGTGAGTAAGTGGGGAGTGCCGAAATTTCTTGTGGGCAATTTGTGTGACTTTCGGCCAGCCTTAGTCTAGGTGCTTAGCCAATTTTTTTTCAAAGAAGTCTCAATTGTTTTCCTTTGAAAACCGAAAACCCCAAGTAACCTTCACCTTGCCGAAAATTGTCTCCTAAATTGTGTGTGTGTGGCCGAATGCTCTCTTCCTTTTTCTTTTTTGTGTTCTTTTGCATTTGTGTTAACCAAAACTAGCATTCTCTCTTCCCATACTTCTTTTTCTCTTGAAGCCTTGATAGCCGAAAGTTGTTCTTCAAAACACCTTCTCCCTTTCTTTTTCTTCCAAAACTGAAAGTACCTTCCTCCTGTCCATTATCTTTCTTCTTCTCAAATCCTTCTTGCCGAAACCTCATCTCCATTTCACTCCTTCTCTTTCCTTCTTACCACCCAAGTCGAACCATAGGTAGTGTTAAGCATCCATAGACGAAACTTCCCCTCATCTAGTAGTTTTCTTATTGGCCGAATATTGGTGTTGTGTGGATCCCTTCTCTTTTTCTCTCCAATCGGGTGTTTAGAGAAAGGTTAGTGCTAGGCCAAATGCCTATTTCTTTTCCCTCCCTATTCTTCAATGACTTTTGCAAGGTAAGAGTTGATTCGGCATTAGTTGGAAATGTGTTAATCGATTATTTTGGAACCATTTTGTGATAGGGTCTCCGGAATCTCGAAGCAGTCAAGCGACTCCACTTGAGAGTGAACGGTTGGTAAGTGGTGGTAAGGGTTGGTTTTGTTAGTCTATTCCCTTAGTTTTGTTAAGCCAAGGTCTTCAAGGATTAACTGTTCTTTTATAAGGTGTGGCCGATTGTCAGAGAAACCATCTGTTGGTTCGGGATTTGGTAGGAAGCCAAATCATTCATAAGGTAAGGGTTTGAGTGTTAACCCTCTTAAGTTATTTGGGTTGGCCGAATGGCCCTAGTCCTAATGTTCTTATTTGGCCGATTATAGGAGCAAGCTAATCGAGGGTCTTAGATCGGTTCTTTTTGGATTAAGGCTTGCGTATTAACAGGTGTGTAAACTAACACACTTTTTACTTAGTAATATCTTTAATAAACCTAATTGTCTATTAAGATCAAAACAGTATGAGGATTGATATGGTACCCAATGGGGTATGTCCACGGATTCAGGTAAGTCCGTTTCTTTGCGAGCTTTGTTAGTGATGTATGATATCATGATCTGTGATGTATGTGTTAAGGGATGCACTATGAAACTTGTTTAGCATGATTTGCATGACTTGCACGATTTGCATCAGTATGATATGTTATGGGTGATCTGAGAGGAGGGGGAATATGATATCCGTGTCTCGGGACACCGGAGGTTTGGCACCTCCGGTGGTTTGGTACCACAGATTGATTATTGTGACTTTGGGTCACGGAGGTTTGGCACCTCGGCCTCGCCCCGGTGGCTTAGCACCACAAATGGGTTGGCCCCACGGTTGATTTTACGGGATTGACGCTAGTGATTTGGTATCACACGATGGGTTGGCCCCATCATTTGATTCGTGACTGCGGTCACCAGTGATTTGGTATCACACTTGTGTCTTTGGGACACCAGAGGTTTGGAACCTCATAGCGACTCATCCCTATGGTTTAACACCACCGTGGGTTGGCCCCACTTTTGAGATACGGGATCGTCGCCAGTGATTTGGTATCACACGTGGGTTGGCCCCACAGATGGATTATTCGTGACTTTGGGTCACCAGTGGTTTGGCACCACATTGATGGATATCGTGACTTTGGGTCACCAGTGGTTTGGCACCACCAGTGGTTTGGTACCACACGGGGTAGAAAAGGTGTTACGGATGGTTAGGATCGGGTGCATTAATCGTGTTGCTTTGTTATAATGTGTGTTAGTATGTTGCATATACCGGGAGGGGGATTTATGCACTGAGTCTTGCGACTCACCTTCTCCCTTATCATTTTCAGGTGACACTTAGATCGCGGACACGGAGCCGGGAGGACTCGAGGTGACCATGCCATGAATAAATTGGGTCTTGCACCGTTTTAAAAAAAACTTGGTACTTTACTTTATTTATTTCCATTTGGTTTTGTTGGGTTGTAAAGGCCTTTTAAATTTTACTCTGGTTGTTCATATGCTTAAATTTGATTTCAAATATGCCTTAACAAATAATTGGTTTAATATTGAGTAAAACTTGGGAAGATAAGGTTTTCAAAACTACAAAGCGACATGTTTTAAACTTTACCATCGGGTAACACGCTCTAATTTAAAATGGATGCAACTCGAATGATTTCCAAATTTAAACTAAGTTCAAAATGTTTTCAAGCAACTAAAAAAGGATAAACTCGAATTTCCAAATGATATAAATTGATTTTACTACTGAATTCAACTGAGTTTTCTAAACTTCCGGGATAACAAAATTCATTATCGGTTTTAAACAATCATACCCTAGGTTTTAAAGAAAAAAAAATGACAAAGAGTTTTCATCAGCACTGCAACCTAAACTTAACCTCTCAATTACAAATTTCCCCGTAACATACCAGGTTCGGTCGTGGTGTTTTGGCCGGATTTGGGGTGTTTCAACATCGATCAAAGCAGAATAAGGCTTGCCATAAATAAGGAACGTACCGGTTATGACGTCCGGTGTGTCACCATCCTCCCTACGGTGAACTGCATACACCAAGCCCAAATTGTCTTGCTCTCAGATACCACCACCTCGGCCCGTGTTTCACGTCCTCTTCGACACCATTTCTCTCGTTATTGAACCACGACGGCACCGAGGTCTTGTCCCCCTCTACTAGCCTGATTAACATTCTGAGCTACCAGTTGATTCCCTTCTGGTCTCATCGGACAGTCCTTAATCATATGGTCCTTTGACCCACACTTGAAGTATCCCCCTGTCTTCTTCCAACATTCGCCTAAGTGCTTTTTCCCACATTGATCACAAGTAGGGTATCGCCCTCCGGTGGCGACATCGACCTCGCTGACCCGCAAACCTAGGCCTCTTTTGCTCATTCCTAGATGGCCTTGATAATCCAAATCCTCTCTTCTACCTATTTCGATTGGAGTTCTGCCTTACAGACTCCTTGATACCCTCGGCCACTTTAGCCTTTTCCACCAACACAAAGAAATTCCCGCTCTGCTATGGGCTATTAATAATCTTAGGTCATCTCTTAGTCCGTCTTCAAACCGACACACCGCTCATGCTCGATCGACACTTTGCCTCGAGCATAATGGCTCAGCCTTAGGAATTCAGCCTCGTACTCAGCTACGAACTTGTTTTCTTGAACCAGTCCTAGGAAAGCCTTTCTTTGTGCATCAATATAATGAGTGCCAACATACTTCTTCTGGTATGCTACTTTAGCATACTCCCACGTGAGTTCCTCAGCTGTAGCACCATCCCGTACCGTGAGCCACCATTGATATGACTCATCGCAGAGAAACGACACCAGTCCTTTCAACTTTTCCTTGTCAGTTAAGTCGAGCTCATCCATATTCCGCTCAGTTGCCTCCAACCAATACTCAGCGGTATTGGGTGCTACACCTGATACACCATGAAACACTTCAGCTCCGTTGGTTTGGAGTCGCTCAGGTACCGACTTTCGAGCTCCCATGCCTCCACCTACTCCTGCTACCCTTTCCAGGACCCGCAGCATCACTTGTGACACTGCGTCATCCCCCGTCTAGTCCTGATATTCCACATCAGCAGCTGGGGGTGGTGGTGGTGGCATTTCATTTTCAGATCCTTGACCCGATCTAACGGGTTCAGACACAGTCATTCAGCCTCTACCATGGCCTCGCACGCTACGGCCACGTCCCCTTGAATTCATACTTGCGTTTATCTGGTTAAAGTGTTTTATACATTAGTTTGGTTCCACTGATTTATCACGAACAGTTTTATGTTTAATAGTTTTAAGAAGTTGTTCTTTCGATTCATACACATACAGTCTCACATCATTCATTTAGTCACACACATGAACTTGCGTTCATTACAGAGAAATGTTGTAATTGTTGTTGTTTCTTTGCTTTCCACTACCGTGGGTATTTTTGTAATTTTATCCTATAGGGCATTTTGGTAATTTTCAAATTAGAGTATTTGAAAATGTCGTAAAATAGAGGTTGTTGATATTTTACAAAATTAAAATACTTGTTGGAAAAATTTCAAGGGTAAAATGGTAATTTATACATTAGGGGTATTTTTGTAATTTTACAAGTCAGGGTCATTTCGGTAATTTTTCGCAAAGATATGGTTCATGGTGACCTTCAAAACAAGGGCATTTTTGAAGATTTCTAATTTGAGGGCACTTCGTTGATTTTTCCTTACTAAGGGTATTTTGGTCATTTTGTAAGTCAGGGGTAATTTCGTAAAAAAAATTTTCAAATTAGGGTGTCTTTGATATTTTGTGAAGTTTTTGGATATTTTTGCAAAACCAGAAATTGTTATTGAAATCGGGGGTAGTATGGTAATTTTGGAAAATCAAGGGCATTTTAGTAATTTTTATCACTAAGGGTATTTAGGTAATTTTTAAATTAAAAATTCTTAGAAAGTTTTACCAAAATAATAATTTTCATAATTTCAAAAGGGTAGTTTGTTGACTTTTTAAAACTAGGGTTTCCATAAAAATGTGGTAGTCCCTTTCGGGTTTTAATTATTGGGTTTAGCCCGTGGCTAAGTCCTCTTGGTTAGGGTGAACAGAAGCTACGCACTGTAGGATTCGCGTGGAGAGGAGGTGAGTCACGGATTGCTTAAATACCAAGCTTCCACCAAACCAATCCTAGACATCGCACAATGGTTGCCACACCCTAACTTCGTGACTTAGACATGTGTTTATTTCATTGTGCCTTAGAGTTTTATGTAATTGTTGAGGTAAACTAGTCCTAGGATTTAATTCCTAATCCACTAGTCTACGTCCTATATATCCCCACATACAAATCACAAAGAGGTTAGAGTACTTACGGTGGACTTGGTCTGAGTCTCAAAGCCATGCCGTAAAGCCTGTTTATTTCTTAGAAAAGTCTATTTTCAAAATACGTAAAATATTTTGGGCCCTAAAAGCCCTCAAGGTTGAGTTTTGAATCGGGCTCGATACTAAACCAAACACCCCAAACCCGACCCACAAGCCACGACCGGATCGGCATGCTTCTAAAGAAAATCCATTCAAATCATGTTTGGAAACTTCGCTAAAGACTTGTGTATTTTTGAAAAGACTTGATTTGGGTTGAGTTTGAAATTTAATTCCGTTTTGATTAGGTGTCAAAACATTTGATCTTTATACTTAAGAAAATTTACTTTTAATCTTTAATGTGGCAATAATCATATCGTCTAAGTACTTTAATAGCATGCATAGACAGTTTAGTACTGATGGCCTTATTACATCAAATAAACCCGAAATAATTCAAAACCTGGAAATTTTTAAACTATTAAAACAAAATATAATAATCGTCGAATTGAGCATGGCCACCACTAAGCTTCTCCCAACCCGGTCCATTACTGATCATCACTTGAAAAATAGTCCCACAAGGGGTGAGTCAAATAGACTCAATGTGTAACCACAACACTAAGTCACAATAGATATGGCATAACAAATCATACATATTCACATAACATTTAAAAATGATGCAATCCCGAACCCAAACCTAAATGCCATCCGCTACACATCACCCGTACCAACCATCACACCGTGGGGACTACTAAGTCAACCCTCCATCCGCTACACACCATCGAAGGCAGTCGCTGCAGTCGACGTGCTCATCGCCCTTATGATTTCGTGCCATAGCCACCATATATAAATTCGTGACATAAGTCACCACATACTTATATTGTGACAAAAGCACCACATTCTTATATTGTGACATAAGTCACCACATACTTATATTGGGGTATAAAACCACCAATTCACTTCCCCTTTACATATCAACCATATGCCCATGTCATACAATTATGCATTAACCATATCATATTCCTTATTCACATTCTTATAATTTCATGTATATGCCATAGCAAAACTTATCATACTCATACTAGGAGTAGGAAAACGTACTTGAGTACTTTGTACCATTACATGGTAACTTAGTCGTAATCTTACACTTTTATATTAGCACATATAATAAATTAAAGCCGTAAATCTATCAAGATTTAGTGTGGGGTACACACCTGATATACTTAGCAAATTTATGCCAAATCCCAAAAACTCGATCTACTAATTTAGATCTCAATTCCTACATTTGATCAATCACCTTGATGTTTAGCAAAAGTCTATTCGGCTATGTGATTAAATCTCGAAGGATCATTGCGACAAAAATCTTACGTTGCTTGCCGATTTGAGTACTTCTCAAATCTCAAAATTTGTGATCTTGCCCCGTAGCAATCGGCCAACACTAGGTTACCTAAATAATTAGTTTCCGGCTTTTGAATAAACAAGAAATAGATTGGACTACCAAATTTAGCTTTGGCCAATTAAAATATTCACTTACCTTTGTGAATCTAAAATCCCAAAAACTTGGCACTTGGCTTAAGAAGATGCCGAAATACCTTAGATCTGAAATCTCGGATGATCTTCCTAGAAATCAGCTAATATGAAAAATCCTGAAATTTACCTTCCAAGTTTCGGCCATCAAGATTAGGAGAGATTAGATTTCGATTTCAACAGTTAGGAGAAGAAATAAAGAAAGTAGATTGATATAGCTGATATTTCTTACCAATTTAATCAAATGTCTTTCCTTGAAGTGGATAAATTTGGTTCTTAGAGGATCGGGGAGTATTCGGCTATGGCCACTAATATGTGAGATTCGGCTTTAACAAGGAAAAGAAAAGAGAGAGTGTGGGGTTTTGAGAGGAGGGTATTCGGCTAGACTTTGCTTGAGTTTTTCGGCTTTTGAAAAGTTTGCAAAAAGGAAGAAGAGAAAGGTGAAGAAATCGGCAATGGTTACTTGTTTTTTGGCTTTAAAAAAAAAAAAGAGAGAAGGAGAAGAGTGGCTAGAGAATTCGGCAGAGACTTCAAAGGAGAAAAGAATAATAGCCTTACTTTTCCTCCTCTTGTCGAAATTACACCAAGAGAGTCCCTTGGCCGCTCACTTATCAAATTCCTTAATTCACTCTTCCTTACCCCTTTTCCTACCTTAGCCGAAATTCCTAGGAGAATTAGACCTCATCTCAAACTCCTCTCATAGACTCCTTTTTGCCGTCCACCTCTATTCTCCTTGTAGCAAAATAAAAATTCTTTTATTTGCTTCCCTAGCGACTCGAAGCTTGGCCCATTTACCCTGCTAGTGGCATCATTCCCAGAGGTTTTAAGTGGTGTCTCCGGGCCACTTTTCCAAGCCCAATTATATGTCATATTTCCCTTATTTTTTTTAAGGCCTTATCAAGCTTAGCTCCCCTTTTAAATTTAAAATCCAATAATTTCTAAAGTATTTAATTACACACTAGGGTTCACAAAATCCATAATGCACATTCACAACACACATAAGCATGCTATTTCATATAATTTAGCAATAGTGCATAAGCACTAATCGGGATATTACAGCTACACCCGTGCCTGCCCTGACAACTCTTTCCAAAACTCGCAATACTACCTGAGATACTACGTCATTACCACCGTCGATCACGAACTCGAACTTAGTCACGGCAGATCCGAGATCACATTTTGGACCCATGGCCAGACCCTGCTGGCTCCGACAAGGCCATCCTACCCCTACCACGGCCACGCGGCGGACGTCCACGACCTCTTGCACTTATTCTTCTCATTTACGTTTATCTGGTTAGAATTTTATGAATTATTAACTCTATTCACTGTTTATCCACGAATAATTTTATGGAGATAGTTTTAAAAGTGATTCTTTCGATTTCGAATCTATCTAAGTTTCTGTTTCAAGCTTACCTCCTAGTTCTAAGTACATTCATCACACAAACAACATCCACAGACCACATTCCATGAACAGGGGTATTTTCGTCATTCTACTACCCAGGGGTATTTTTATAATTTTCTAAAATAAAGTTTTGGGTATTTTTTTTCAAAATAAGGGTATTTTAGTAATTTTGCAAAGCAGGGGCATTTTGGTAATTTTGCAAACCAGGGGTACTTTGGTCATTCTCCAAATCTAAGGTAGTTTTTACAAATCCAAGGGTAATTTGGTAATTTCAAAACTAGGGTTCTTACAAAACAGTGTGGCTGGTCCTTTTCGGGTTTTAATTATCGGATTTAGCCTCTGACCAAGTCCTCATGGATAGGGTGAACAGTCACTGCGCACCAGGTAGGATTCGAGCGAAGAGGAGGTGAGTCACTGGGACTGCTTAAATACCAAGCTCTCCCTGAATCCACTCCTAGACATGCGCATGCTTGTTGCCACACCCTAACTCGGTGACTTACTCACAGGTTTGTTTAATTATGCTTAAGTCTTATGTATTTAAAGAGTGGTGTAAACTAACCCTATGGTCCATCAGTACCATCATGTTTAACTACGTCTAAAGCCCACAAAGCCCAATATCACATCAAAAGTTAGGGTACTTACCTAGGTAGATCGGCACCGGAGACTCAGGTACCATGCTTTCTAGAAAAAATAATCATTTCACAAACTTTTAAAACATAGTTTGGGCCCTAAGCCCACAACCGAGCTTTTGAACCGTGCTCTGATACCAAAATGTAATGCCTCAAACCCGGTCCAAACACTACAACCGGATCTGACGTGCCACGGGAAAAAAAATGTTTTGGAAACCAATTTGTCGAATTGTTTTCAAAAGAAAACCAATGTAAGATTTTAGAGAAAATGAAGTTGAATCTTGTGACATCTTAAACGCGTTAAAACTTGTTTTAGAAAAACTTAATTGCCTTATTGTTACTTCATATCTATTACTTAGTCAGTGATCACTTTAGAAAATAGGTATTTTATTAGGTTTTGAAAATAACCAATTCATAATGTTTAAATATGCTTAACAAAAGTTAAAGAACCAATTAAATAAGACATCCCAAAAATAAAACTTAAGCGACCATATTACAATATTGAAAACCAAAATTAAATCAAAAACCAAGTTCGAATGGAAAACTTTGTAATAAACCAAATGCTGTGCATGGCCATATCGAGTCCACTCCGGCTCCATATCCACGATCTACGGATTATCTGCAAAATTTAATGGAAGGGGTGAGTCACCTAGACTCAGTGTGTAAGTCCCCATCCCAAATGGAAATATGGTCTTACACAGATTCAGATACAAATATGCATGTCATGCAACCCGTCAACCTAGATATCCATCCATGTCTCCCAAATCTACCCCTTGTGGTACCAACTGGTAGTGCCAAACCACTGGTAATCGAAGTTACAAAAATAACATATGTGGTACCACACCACTGGTAACGAAGTTACAAAAAAAAATGTGGTACCAAACCACTGGTAACCGAGGTTACAAAAATAACATATGTGGTACCAAACCCTTTGGTGGTGCCAAACCACCGAGACTTAGTCACAATTTTTATAAAATGTGGGGCCAACCCACTGTGTGATACCAAATCACTGGTGACAGTCTAATAGATCATACTTCCCCCTCCTCTCATCACCCATAACACATATTTATGCCAACAATATTAGTATGATCATGCTTAACATACAAAATTACGTATACAAAATAACATGCTTTCATAGTTCACAATTACTGCGAGAAATAATAACAACTTACCTGGCATCCTCGGTTTTACCCACAAGGGTATTTTAGTAACCATTGACGTCACTCTGGCTTTTAACAACACACAACATTTAACATATTTAGCATAGAAAGTGTGTAAGAGTTACACACCTGGTTTTCGTACTAACACTTTTTCTGCTTCTACGCTACTATCACTCGAGACTACCACTATTGGCCTACGATCTAACTCCGATGTCGGCCCACACTCTAAAGGCCAATCTCGCACTCCGATACTGATCGTCTCTTGTATTTCAGCATTGGGTTTATAGATCCAACCTCTTCTGCTTGACTGTTATTCGAGTCCATAACAATCCCTTAATCACTAAACCATTTAAACGATGAGATCTAATTACTCAAACAATTATAACACTTAAAATGAACTCTTACCTAATTAATCGAATCCTGAATGTCCTTGAGAAAACACCACCACCAACCTACCTACATTTGGCCATTCCCCAAGTATTAAAAAAATAAAAAATCACAACCAATCTAGCCCATATGACATTCAGCCAAATGAAAAGAATTAAGAAAGGGCCATTCAGTCGAACCTACCACCACCTACCTTCGGCTTTTCCACCAAATCGGCACAGAGACTTTTAATAGGACAGATTCAACTACTAGAAGTAGAGAGGGGAAATCGACAGGCATAAAACAAATGATTCGGGTTAGATCTTAATGAAAAGAAAGAGTGAAATCGCATAGAAACAAAATCTCGAAACTCACTAGATTAAAGAGGAGTATTCGGTTTACGGTGCACCTTCGGGAAAATGAAACCACCTTGAAGATTTGGTTGTGGGAAGGAGAGGGTATGATCAAAAGAGAATTCAATTTTTAGCAGAATAATGGAGAGGAGAAAAGAGATAGGGAGTTTCGACTAGAAGAGAAAAGCTAAGGCAAATGGAGAAGAAGAGTTTCGGCTAGATGTATGAAAAGAAGGAAAAAAATAGAAGCAAAAAGATGATAACTTGGCTAATAATTTTGGCACAATCACACACACCTTAGAGTTGGAGTTTCGGCCAACTCTCCCCCCTCTCCTGATAGCCTTTATCCCTTATCTTACCTTTAAAAGAGACCACCCTCAAACCAACTCTCTCCTTCCTTTTATCATCTTTTATCACTTAAAATAAAAGAAATAAACCTCCTAAATGGTAGCCTTTGTGCCGTCCACCCCCTTCCCTTCTCAGTGCCGAATCTTGACCCAACAACCTTGGGCCCCAAGCGGCCACACTAGGCACAACTCCTCCCTCCTTATGACGCCACCTTAATGCCCACTTAAAGAACCTCCCATTTTTGGCCATAAGCCCAGCTGGCTACTAAACTTAATAATTTCAATTAAATTACTACTAACACTATTTTTAATCAATTTAACCCAGATTTAAGCCCAAACCTGAGGCCACTACACACCTCAAAGCCTTTAACCTACTAACTTACCCATGCAATGTACCAAATGCACAGACCCACCAAAATCAGGATATTACATATCTTTTGGGAGACGTCCGCTTTGATGCCCAAGACAAAACATCTCCCGAATTGGACTTGATAGATGGTTGACCTGTCGTCAAATTATTGGTTAATTTGGGTGAATTTCGCACTTAAGGAGCTTATTTTCTATGCAATTTATGATTTTATATTACATTTCTAATATTTAGGCATTAGGATTAAATATTAATAAAATAAGTTTTTTTAACACATTTTATAAATGTTGTGACCCAATAGGCCAACGCGAGCCTTAGGTAGTACAAATATGTGTAATTGAGTGTGTAGGATAAAGAATTAAAGTCCCAATTAACATGGAAGTAAGGGACGAGTAATGCACAAGTTTCCCAAGCCATCAATGCAAAAAACTAACGATACAGGGTAAGATTTGCATGTCGTGTTGCGCCATAGACATAGTGTGGCACGACACAAGTCGACATGATGCCCTTGTCCATGCAATCAACTTTATATGAAGACCTAGGATGTGTCGAAGACCTTATTAGGGTTACCAACACTTTTATAAATAAGAAATTATGGGTTTGATGTAACTAAGTCATCGTAAATGCACTTAAAAACCCTAGTTTAGGAGTAGGAGTACATTAATTTTCTTTCGACTTTTCAATAACTATTTGTTTTCCTCATGGAATAAGTTTTGATCTAAGAGTTTATTTATTTTATCGATGTATTTCATTTTACTTATTTTTGCATTCATTTTATTTCTTTATTTCAGTCAATCGATTTGCTACTCTGTTCTCCATCCAATATCAAATCTACGATTAATCAAATCTTTGTTTTCTTCTGAATCAATCGTGTTCTTCACATGACTTATTCAACTAAGATAGAGATTATGAATAACACGAGTGGATAAATCCTTTAGGGGAGATTAACAAGTGGATGGGGAATTGATTAATGAAGGATTTAGGGTTTTCCTAAGAGGATACATTTTTTAAACCACTAGAATTGACAACTCTAGGAATTTATGTAACAACTTGATTTCGGGCCAAGTCAGAACAGTGGTTTCAGGACCATAAATTTGACACAGAAAAGTTTATTTTTAATATATTTTTATGGTCTACAGTTTCACAGAATGATTTTGAAAATTTCGTTTGAAAATTTTGACGTTTGGGCACTCAATTTAGTCAAAAAGACTAAGTTGTAAAAAGTGCAAAAGTTGAGTTCTACATGTTAGAGATGTCTAATTGCTATGAGATTTTTAAATTAGAGGTCCTTATATGATAATTATACCATTTCTTAAGATAGCGGACAAAAATAGAAATGGTGAGATAAAATTTTAAAGTTTGGCAAAAAGGGCATTTTGGTCATTTGGTAAATAAAAGAATAAAAAGCCATAAATCAAGTTAAAATTGGCGTCCATCTTCTCTCCTTGGCCAAATTTTACAAGGCACCATAGCTAGGGTTTTCTTCAACTTTCAAACTTAAATGTAAGTACATCATAGCCCCATTTTTAATGCTCTTTATGTTTTTGAAGTCGTTATCACTCGATCTACCTATTTCTACAATTGATTTAAGAAAAGATCAAGGTCTAGGGTTTGACCCATGTTGGATATTTGTGTATTTTGATGTCTAATGGTAGATTATGCATGTTTGATGTGTGATAAATAGCTTTCGCTAGGTGGTTTTTGATGAAAATGTTAAAAGAACCTATTTGTAAAAAGATTATAAAATGTGTGTAAAAGTGTGATTAAATAAAAAATTTGGACTGCTATAAGTATAAAAGAGGATCAGCTAGGCTTGGGAATCGAAGAAATTGAAAAGATTTCATTTTTCGAGCCTAGGGGCAAAAATGTAAATATGTCAAAGTTTAGGGGCAAAAATGTAATTTTGCCATAATGTGATTTTTGGACTGAATTGATTAATATGGATAATAAATAAGTTAAATTTGCTATTATAGATTAAGAAAGATGAGGTTCGGACCTTGATTGGGGGAAAAACAAGGTTATTGACGATTAGGTCCATTTCTGCTATTTTTGTGCCGATGTAAGTTCGTATGTAAATAATGCATTATTATTTATGCTTTAATTGTGTTATTATTGTATGAATTGTGATTTACTCTTTGAATGAATTCGACAAAGTTCGACAGGCGAGAAAAAAATCCCAGTTGAACCTTAGGAATAGTTAGGATACAAATGTCATGACATTAAGGTTAGTTGAGATTACGTGTAGTACTATCTGTGTGAAATTTCTCGAGTATCCTTTAGTATTCCAAATGGTTCAACGGGAAACTTAACAGCAAGGTTTGAGTTGTGAAAGACTATGGTATGATGTAAAAGATTATGGTAATGATACGAACTCGGTTATAAATGTCTCGAGTTGTATTTGTTGCCCAATCGTGAGTTTGACTAAGAAATAGGTTGATGAGAAGAAAGAAATAGGCTTAAAACATGGTTGCGAAATGGTCAAGAAAAGAAAGGTAATTTGGCTAAGGCCTAAGAATGAACCAATAATAATGTGATTGTTGACCTGAAACTCAAAATAGGTCTTAGGTGAATTTGGTTTAGTGAAAACAACACAAAACCTTGACCCGCTATCAAATGTGATAGGAACCAAAGGTATATGAATGCCACACCAAAGGTGATAAGTTCAGTTTAACAAAGAACAGATTGATGCCACAAGAATACTTGATAAGTCAATTTAGTCCCAAAAGAACAAGGAGAATTGGAAATCTTACAAGTTTCAAATTTAGCATAAAGTTAGCAAAAAGGTCCCCTAAACAAGCTGATTACGAAATATTTATAGTGCTACAAGAGACCTTGTAACACCCCTAACCCGTATCCGTCGCCAGATTAGGGTTACGAGGCATTACCAAATAAAACACAACTCAAAATAGGAAAATATATATTTTTTAAAATTTAAAGATCATATACACATACTTAACATTCAATATTTCTATTTCATTTATTGAATGAATATCAAACTCAACTTATGCATAAAATCAAATTATTACACATCATTAACCAAATGAATCACATGTTTAGTCACTCATTCTTTGAGGCATTCAAATATCATGTTTAACAACATAAATAATCTATTTTATTTACCAATCATTTAAGAAGATGATGAAATACCTAATTACATTACCTTTTGAACTAATACACACATAATATTATATAACATAATAATCATTTTTCCATCATCTAATAACTATCCTATAAAGAACTAACCATTATCAACAATCAAATTTTTTAAACAAGCATAGCCGAATATCCATGTAAACACATACATAATTTCTTAGTCACATTCCTAAGCTGATTGCACATATGCATGCCTAAACGTTACGACTGAATCTAGTGTGCTACATCAGGTGATGTTTAAAACCACGAAGTTGATTGGACAACTTATCGTTGAAAAAAAAATCACAAAATTTTGAAATTTCATTTCCCCTTACTTATGCCCTGGAGGGATCTACTCTTTTTAATACTCTTCCAAAACGTGCATTTTGTCTTGTTTAATAAAAACTAGGTCAATTACAAATAATTTGGCCTATCACTTACGAAAATGACTTATTTGAAAACGTATTGTTTATTGTTTTGAAAACTTCATGTTGATTAGATTTGCAGTATTTTCAGAAAATCCAAATAAAAGTCAAAATAGTAATAATGGCCTTATTACATCAATTATAGAACCCAATAATTAAAATAAAGAAATCCTAAATTTTAAAATACTTAGTTCACCCTTAAAACATGCGAAACGAGTGGCCATCTCCGAGTCCCTCGTACACCAAATCCATAATGGCTGGGGATTACCTTTACAGTTAAAGCAAAGAGGTGAGTTACAAGAACTCAGTGTGCAATCCCAGTTACAGTCACAGTTTGGGCTCAAGCCTATGCAGTATCAGTTCGGGCCTAAGGCCTCAAAATCATGGTAATGCAAACAGAGAAAATACAACCCAACCCAATCCAACCAACACACCTCCTGTGCAGCCCTACACTCTTGTGGGGACCAAGTCAACCCACCCAGCCCTACACACCAAGAATGTAGCCGAGCTGCCAGTATATCGCAACAAAGCTTCCAGTAATAGTATTTGTCGCTGAGCCACTAAAAACAGTATATCGTGGTAGAGCCACTGGATCAGTATAATATGGCATAGCCACCAGTACAGTACTTCCTCCAATATATATAATTATATATATATGTAGTCATTCCAACCCAATGCAAAATGTCGTGATATAATAATTCAATGTATGCAGTAATGTACCATCATAACAGTTAAACAGAATATACACAATCATACTAATAAACCCCTAAGGGTGTAACAGTAATTTTACCCACTAATAGTATTTCAGTAATTTTACCCACCAAGGGTATTTCAATAATATTACCCACTAATGGTATTTAAGTAATTTTACCTACTAAGGGTATTTTAGTAATTTTACAAATCGGGGGTGTTTCGATAATTTCGTAAACCGGAGGTATTTCGATAATTTCACAAACGGGGGGTATTTTGGTAATTTTGTAAATCAGGATATATCGGTAATTTTGCAATCCAAAGCATTCTAAACAAAGATAACGATATGAATGGGCCTAGGGCCCATTTTTCCCAAATGGGCCCACACGCTCGTGTAGCCCATTTAGCCCAAATCTAGCCACAGATAAGAGATTCACATAGACTGGTCCAATATCTACTATACAATCATACAATTTATTCATATGGGCCCATGGGTCCATAGGGTCCACTTGGCCCCTTTCAGCCCATCGTGGCCCAAACAGCCTGAACCCATAAGAACACTCATGATGGCCTCAACTAATCGCGTCGAAGCTCCCGCATATGCGCTCGCACATTTGTGTGGCTACCATTGCCGTGTGACTGGCATTTTGGCATTTGCCGCTCTATAGCTAGAGTAGTGCAAAATACACACCTGATAGGAGTCTGAAGCTATTCTGCGCTCCTAATGCCCCTATGCCCAAACGCCAACCAAGGTATGCTTCCTCTCCTCATAAATTGCTCTATTTAAAGCCAGCTTCTCACCTTCCCTCATGCTAGCTTTCCAATGTGGGATCCCTCCTTCAGCAGAGTTTAAATCCAACACAAACTATGGTTGTCCCAACTTAACAAAATAAATATCCCTTTTTGCTTGCGATGGGATTCAAACTCAGGCTCCCCTGTAACTTAATCCACGCCGCTAGCCACTAGGCCACAAGCTCCTCTTGAGTCTAAAATCATGCTCAACTAAATATAAGTTTATCGGCCAAAGTCTAAGTTCACTTAAAAAAATAAATCAAAATGAAATGCAAGCGCTAAGACTTGAACCTTGGACCCCTTGCTTCCTTATGTGGCGTCATTCCCTTGTCTCCCATGTGGCGTCATTGCCACTAGACTACAACTCCTTTTTGTGTCATTCTTTTCCACATTTTATTCTTAAAGTATACTTACTAACTCTCAGAGTTTTATTCACCTAAAACCAAAATTTTTCCTAAGCCCAAATTTGATCCTGACACTTCATAGAAGCCCCTTGACCTTCTAAAATCATACACCTAATAGGTCTAACTTGCATTAGGTCCATTCTCTTGTTCCTAAGAATTTTAAACGCTCTTAAGCCCAAGGCCCAATGGGCTCAACTCTACTAGGCCCAAATTCGAGGCGTTACAAATCTACCCCCTTAAAAAAATTTCATCCTCGAAATTCCAACTAACAGGGTAGTCATGTAACCACTACCCCACCACGCTACTTTTGTGTACTCTGATCTTACTAGCACACTTTTCAAAAATCATGAAACCTCTTACACCACCAAACATCTAACCATAGAAGCAAATCGGTATTTATCACACATACATAAAATTTCTATATTCAAACACCACATCCAGACAAACACACAAATTAAATACTGAAAATACAGTCATTATAGCATGTAACGGGGTATAACGCTAGGAAACTTATGGATTTGGTGCTGGGGACTCGGTGTGCCATACTTTCAGTAACACTTTCACCCTTTTTTTTAACCAAAGTTTAAATAGATTTGGAAAAAATTTTCAAACCCATTCCATAGTTGAGTTTTGCATCTTGGCTCTGATACCACTTAATACAACACCTTGAACCCGGCCTAAACGTTACAATCGAATCTAGTGTGCTACATCAGGTGATGCTTAAAACCAAAAAGTTGATTGGAAAACTTATTGTTGAAAAAATATCACAAAATTTTGAAATTTCATTTCCCCTTACTTATGCCCAAGAGGGATCTACTCTTTTTAATACTCTTCCAAAATGTGCATTTTGTCTTGTTTAATGAAAACTAGGTCAATTACAAATAATTTTGTCTTATCACTTACGAAAACGAGTTATTTGAAAAAGTGTTGTTTATTGTTTTGAAAACTTCATGTTGATTAGATTTGTAATATTTATAGAAAATCTAAATAAAAGTCAAAATAGTTCCAATGGCCTTATTACATCAATTATAAAACCCAATAATTAAAATAAAGAAATCCTAAATTTTAAAATACTTAGTTCACCCTTAAAACATGCGGAACGAGTGGCCATCTCCTTGTCCCTCGCAGCACCAAATCCACTATTGCTGGGGATTACCTGTACAGTTAAAGTAAACGGGTGAGTTACAAGAAATCAGTGTGTAATCCTAGTTGCAGCCACAGTCTACGCTCAAGCCCATGCAGTATCAGTTCGAGCCTAAGGCCCCAAAATCATGGTAATGCAAATAGAGAAAATGCAACCCAACCCAATCCAACCAACACACCTCCCATACCAGTCCTACACTCCTGTGGGAACCAAGTCAACCCACCCAGCCCTACACACCAAGAATGCAGCTGAGCTTCCAGTATATCGCAGCAAAGCTGCCAGTAATAATATTTGTGGCTGAGCCACTAAAATTAGTATATCGTGGCAGAGCCATTGAATTAGTATAATGTGGCACAACCACCAGTACAGTACTTCCTCCAATATGTATAATTATATATATTTAATCATCCCAACCCAATGCAAAATGTCGTGACATAATAATTCAACGTATGCAATAATGTACCATCATAACAGTTAAATAGAATATACACAATCATACTAATCAACCCCTAAGGATATAACAGTAATTTTACCCACTAATTGTATTTTAGTAATTTTACCCACCAAGGGTATTTCAGTAATATTACCCACTAAGGGTATTTCAGTAATTTTACCCTCCAAGGGTATTTCAGTAATTTTACCCACCAAGGGTATTTAAATAATTTTGTAAATCGGGGGTATTTCGGTAATTTTGTAAACCGGGGATATTTTAGTAATTTTACAAATGGGAGTATTTCGGTAATTTCGTAAGTCTGGGGTATATTGGTAATTTTACAATCCAAAGCATTCTAAACAAAGATAACGATGCGAATAGGTCTAGGGCTGACTCTTGACCCAAATGGGCCCACACACTCATGTGGCCCATTTAGCCCAAATCTAGCCGCAGATATGAGATTTACATAGACTGCTCCAATATCTACTACACAATCATACAATTTATTCATATGGGCCAACGGGCCCATTGGGTCCACTTGGCCCCTTTCGGTCCATCGTGGCCCAAACAACCTGAACCCACATGAACACTCATGATGGCCTCACCTATCGCGTCGAAGCTCCCACACGTGCGCTCGCACGCTGTAACACCCCAAACTCAGCCCATGCATTATGACCAGATCTGACATGTCACATAAGAAAAATATGTTAAATCCTTTTCATTCGGAATAAAATAGGTATTATTACATGATGATCAAGAAAATAAGTTTGATTTGAAAAATTTGATAAAATACTACTATCCTCAAAAGTTGATTGATAAATTAAAAATTTGAACTAAAGATCTTATAAAATCAATAACCTTTGAAAATATTGTTGATAATTTAAGAGAAAATTTCCGAGTTAAAATATTTGTATAAGTTTGTTATGAGATCCATTTGTTAGTCTATTTTAGAAAAACCTTTATTTTAGTTTTTAGAAAATTTCCCATTTAAAGCGATTTAAGCAAAATAATAAGTACGTCAAACATAAAGCAAAAGTAAAATATTCCAGAGGCCTTATTACAACATAAAAACCCAAAATAGTGAAGTAAACGGAAATAGAAATCTAAAGTTCAATAAAAACCATTTTTGAAGTATAGCCTCCACCGAGTCATCCATAGCCCAAATCCATATTACTGAGCATTACCTGAAAGAATTAGGGAAAAGGAGTGAGTTACAAGAACTCAGTGTATAATTCCCTTACCGTTATCCACTAGGCCTGAACCTGTAAAGCAATATCTTGGGCCCGAGCCCATTAAGCATAATCTTGGGCCTAAGCCCACTTACATGTAATAAATAAATGATATGAATGCAACCCATCCCATCCAGCCAATCTCTCCACCCATACCAACCAATCTCTCCTGTGGGGATCAAGTCAACCACCCCGCCAGTCTCCCAATTTGCAGTTAAGCTACCATTTATAATATTTGTGGCTGAGCCATCAGAATCATATACGGTAATGTAATCGGCATACAACCTTAATCACGATGGCACAAAGCCATATTTAAATTGGCACATAGCCATTATCAGAATTTGTGGCAATGCTACCGGTCTACTTTTCTCTTCATTTAATTTCCCATCCCATGCAATATGTAAAGATGCAACATACATAAAAAATCCTCATGTATAACAACCATTAATTTAGTAATTTAGTAAGGTGAATTGGCCCATTAAAGCAATATAATAATTCGGCCCACTAAGGCATTTTAACAAAATTGACCCATAGGGGCATTTCGATAATTCGGCCCATAGGGGCATTTTTGTAATTTTATCAATTTTAATGCCGATTTTCTCAAATTTATAGAAATAATGTCCTTTAAGCCAATTTCTCGTTTTACACCAACTTTATGATTTTTAGCCATATAACAATAACAATCTACTATCAAACATTATACCGAATCATGGATCTACGAAATTACGATATGTGAGATTACACACCTGATTACGGTATGTATTAAACTCTCTTGATCGTCGGCACATATGATAACATAGCACTCGATTAATCTAACGGACGAGATGTTTATTAATCTAAATCCAAATCAAGCGATCTAAAATACTTACTCTCAATATCGTGAACAACCACGATTTGTCGATTCTGACTGGATGATGGTCCACAACCGGTGGAAAATCCTGAACCGCCGATACTGCCCTTCGCTTGAACTTAGGAGTAGGAAATGTAAATCCACTCCTTTTGTGTTCTCCAATCATTTTCCCTTTCAAATCGGTACTACTAGCCTCCATTGGATAAAATCTTAGTCAAAATGATATTACGATATATATATATCGATTGTCTAAGGAAAAAGGGTTTGACTTATCACTATTTTCGTAGAATTAACGAGTGAATAATAACAAACGATTTAGTCCCTATACAATCGATTAGACAAATCTATCATTCGGTTAGCAAACTAACTGATCAACGAAAAAGATCAAAATGAACCATAACGAATCCCTTACCATAATGGTTATAAAACAGGTTCCCAACGATTGTACAATGGCTACGGATGAGTCAAAGATTCGGCCTTCCACTATACTCTACATTAAAAAGTGATCACATTGTAAATAATTAAGAAAGGAAGATATTTCGGTTGGAACAAAGTGAATATCCGAATGTTTATAAACATACATTCGGCTAGGAACAAGAGAATAAAATGATAGAATAGAACCACTTACCGATTGATCAAAGAAGAGAGTGTCAACTCAAATGAGGACGAGACTGTGAATGACAGATTAAGAATTGAAAGGTTCGGCTATGGAGAAAAGCAAGATGAAGAAGGGGATTCACCTATGAGAATATGGATTAAAGAAGAAAAAAGAAAGGTTGAAAAACTTTTGAAAAAGAAAAAAGAGATGGAGAAAGAATGCTTAACTAATTTCGGTTTTCAAAGGGGAAATGATCAAAAATAATTTGGTCACAATGTCTAGGTGGTTTCGACAAAATAAAGAAAGAAAAGAAAAATACTTACTAAAGACTTTGAAGTTTCGGAATAAGAGAAGAATTGGAGAAAAGAACACAAAAGGATGCTAAAAGAATTTAGGCCAAACAAGCATCAAAGTTTTGCAAAAACACTAATGCAAAATTTGGCTACCACAAAACCTCTCCCAAACCGTGTATACCATACCAAAAGAATCCAAAAAAAAAAAAGACCATAAAAACTTTCCAAAACATTCTCCTAAAATCGGCCAACATATCCCCCTTCTTGCTCCTTTTTCTTTCATTTCTTTCCTTACCTCATCCTTACCTTATTTCCTTAGCAACCTTTCCAAAATTAAAAAGTCTCGCCTTACCAAAAATACTCTCATGGCCGACACTTAGGGAAGAAGTACAAAAAAATATCAAAATAAATTCATTAGGAGGGATTCGAACCTCTTCCCTTCAAGCTTTCCACTTGACATCACAACCTCCTTGCCATATGCTCATTTATGCTAGCATATTACTCACTTATTTCCATAAGCATTGATGCGACTTACCTTCTCTCCTTAAAGTGATTAAACATAAAAATTTTTCTAAGGCCAATTTCAATCCCGAGCCTTCTTAGGACCCCCTAAACATACATAATTAATATTCTAACTAGCCTAATGCAAGATATAATGCAGAAACATAAATTCTGAATTTCAGGATGTTATAATTATACCCCTTTAAAGAAATTTCGGCCTCAAAATTTACTTGATTAAAAGAGTTGAGAATATTGCTACCGAATCACGTCCTCGGGTTCCCATGTAGCTTCCTCCGATCTGTGATTATGCCATAATACTTTGACTAATGATACCGACTTCCTTCTCAGCATCTTAACGTTCTGATCTAAAATCTGTACTGGTTCATCTTCAAAAGACAAGTCAGGTCTTAACTCAACTTCCTCCACCGGCACAATATGAGACTGATCCAAACGATAACGTCTTAACATCAATACATGGATTACACTATGTATTTGACTTAACTGCAGAGGTAATTCAAGCTGATAAGCCACTGGCCCAACACGCTTCAGTACACGGTATGGTCCGATGAACCTAGGGCTCAACTTGCCCTTCCGTCCATATCTAAAGATCTTCTTCCAAGGTGAGACCCTTAGAAAGACCTGATCTTCCACCGCAAACTCTAATCCTTACACTTCAAATCCGTGTATGATTTTTGTCTATCTGAGCTTCTTTTACCTGAGCCTGAATTACCTTAACTTTCTCCTTCGTCTCTAAAATCAACTCAGGACCCAAAAGCTGACGCTCACCCAACTCAGTCCAGCAAGTAAGAGTATGACACCTACGACCATACAAATCCTCCTAGGGTGCCATCTGGATGCTGGATTGATAGCTATTGTTGTATGCAAACTCCGCCAAAGGCAGGAAATCTTTCCAATTACCCTTGAAGTCAATCACACGGCCTCTTAACATGTTTTCCAAAATCTGAATAACCCTCTCCAACTGACCATCTATCTACGGGTGAAACGCCATGCTAAAATTTAACCTGGTTCCCAAAGCTTCATGCAAAGCCTTCCAAAATCGCAATGTAAATCTAGGGCCCCTATCCGATATAATAGACACTGGTACCCCATGCAAACTCACGACTTCTTCTATATACAACTTGGCCAACTTCTGCAATGAATAATCCATACAAACAGGCAAGAAATGAGCAATCTTCGTTAACCGATCCACTATAACCTATACTGAATCTTTCTTAGTAGGCGTTAAGGGTAACCCACTAACAAAGTCCATCGTTATCTTTTCCCATTTCCATAATGGAATTTTCACCGGTTGAAGTAACCCTGATGGCAATTGATGTTCCGCCTTCACCTGTTGACATGTTAAGCACTTGCTCACTAAATTAGTAACCTCTCGTTTTAACCTTGGCCACCAATACTGCTCACGGAGGTCTCGGTACATTTTGTTTCCTCCGGGGTGCATAGCATATGGGCTACTATATGCCTTATGCAGAATCATTTACCTCAATTTTGAATCCTTGGGCATACAAATTCTTCCGCGGAAACACAATACTCTATCACTATTCACTCCAAAATCCCCTATCACACCACCTTCCACTTTATGAAGCAAAGAACCCAAACTTTCATCTAATAACTTCTTTTCCTTAATCTGACTCACCTATGCAGGCCTCACTTGAAGTTCAGCTAACAGACTATCATCTTCATAAAGGCTGAGATGAGCGAACATCGCTCTCAAATCTGATATCACCTTTTGACTTAATGCATCAGTCACTACGTTAGCCTTTCCGGGATGATACTCGATTGAGAAGTCATAATCTTTCAACAGTTTTATCCACCTCCGTTGTTTTAAGTTCAACTCCTTCTGGGTAAGGAGGTACTTCAGACTCTTATGATCCGTATAGATAATCGACTTCTCATCGTACAGATAATGTCTCCAAATCTTCAGAGCAAACACCACTGCAGCTAACTCCAGATCATGCGTGGGATAGTTCACCTCATGCAGCCTTAATTGGCGAGATGCATAAGCCACCACTTTTCCCCCTTGCATCAACACACATCCCAAGCCCATGTGTGAGGCATCACAATAAACAATAAACTCCCTACTAGCCTCAGGTTGAATCAATACTGGCGCATCTGTCAAAATCTACTTTAATTTCTCAAAGCTCTCCTGTTGCTTATCTGACCACACAAATGGTACTCCCTTATGTAACAACTAAGTTAGGGGTGTAGTAATCAACGAAAACCCCTCAACGAAATGACTGTAATATCCAGCCAACCCTAAAAAACTCTAAATTTCTGCAACTGACATCGGTGGTTTCCAGTCCAAAACACCTCTACTTTCTGGGGATCAATTCTAATTCCTTCGGCAGACACAACATGCCCCAAAAAGGTTACTTCCCTTAGCCAAAATTCACACTTACTAAACTTGGCATACAGTTGCTTCTCTCTCAAAATCTACAATACAACCCGTAGATGTAAGTCATGTTCTTCTTTAGTCTTTGAATACACCAAAATGTCATCTATGAACACCACTACAAACCAGTCTAGGTAGGGTTGGGAGACCGGTTCATCATATCCATAAATGCAGCTGGTGCATTTGTCAACCCAAACGGCATCACTAAGAACTTGTAATGTCTATATCAATTTCAAAACACAGTCTTGTGAATATCTGCCTCCTTGACCATAAGCTAGGGATAACTCGATCTCAAATCTATTTTTGAGAAAATCGAAGCTCCTCACAATTGATCAAACAGATCATCGATCCTCGATAATGGATACTTATTCTTGATCGTCAACTTATTCAATTGCCTATAATCGATGCACATACGCATTGACCTATCCTTCTTCTTAACGAATAAAATTGGTGCTCCCCACGGTGACACACTTGGTCGAATGAATTCGTGATCCAACAACTCTTGAATTTGAGCTTTAAGCTCCGTTAACTCCTTTGGTGCCATTCTATAAGGAATAATGGACACCGGATCCGTTCCTTGCAACAGTTCAATGCCAAACTCTACCTCTCGATCCGGTCGCAATCCTGGAAGCACTTTGGGAAAGACGTCTGAAAACTCTTTCACCGTTCTAATGCTATCTACCGACAACTCTTTGACATTCAAAACACTAATGAAGGCTAAAACACTCCACACCCCTTTCGCACCAACTTTTCTGCCTTTAAAACAAATACTACATTAGACAAATAGTTTCTTCTTTCACCAATCATCATCACTTATCCTCTGAAGTTCTTAGTATCATCTACTTTGCAGCACAATCTAAGTTCGCACGGTGTTTTACCAACTAGTCTATGCCCTAAATAAGGTTGAACTCGTCGAATGACAGTTCCATCAAATCTGCCAGAAATACTTCCCCCTGAATTTCTAAGGGCACATCCTTAAACAACTTATTTACTATCACCGACTGTCCTAAAGGGCTAATTACAGTTGTTCCTCTAGCAGCATTCTCAGATCTAATGTTCAAAGTTCCAGACACAGCACATGCAACATACAAATGGGTGGATCCAATATCTATCAAAGCAGTAATAGGTACATCAGCTATGAAAAACATACCGATTATGACGTCCGGTACATCACCATCCTCTCGACGTCTGACCGCGTAAACCAAACTTGGCTATCTCGCCTCTACGTTACCCCTATTATTGATACCTCTACCTAGTGCACCCTGCCCTCGTCCAACACCATTACCACCTCGACCTGGCCCACGGCCTCTCAGTGGCTGCTGAGAGCCTCTAGCTGGCTGCGTAAATCGTTACGAACCCACTGAGTATTAGCAGGCTATCGAGGGCAATCCCTAACTCGATGTTCCTTGGAACCATATCTAAAACAACCACCAGTTCTCTTCTAACATTCACCCGAGTGAAGTCTCCTACAATCCGCACAAGGCTGTAATGGATTGATAACAGCTGGAGCACCCGCTCGAACTAGTCCCTTATTTCTGGGCCCTTTCTGAAAACCTCTAGCAAAACTTGAGTACCTAGAGTCTCTCTTGTTCCTGCCCCTATCCTTGTCTTGGTTTTGCCGCTCCGAGTGTTTGACCTCCTCAACTATCTTGGCAATTTCCACTAGTGTGGCAAAATTTCTCTCTTTCTGTGGGGCTATTAGTACCCGCAATTCATCGCGCAATCCATCTTCAAAACGCACACATCGTTCATAATCAGTCAGCACTATTCCTCCGGCATACCGACTCAGACGCAAAAATTTCACCTTGTATGATGCCACAGACTTACCTCATTGGACTAGATTCAGGAATTCCCTCCTTCAGGCATCCATATAACTAGCCCCGACATACTTTCCCTGGAATGCCATCTTAAAGAAATCCCAGGTAATATGATCGACTTGAGTGCCTTCCCGAATAGTGAGCCACCACTGATACGCCTCATCTCTTAGCAATGACATAGCTCTTTTAAGCTTTTGCTCAGCGGTGTAATCTAGGTCATCCATAATCCGCTCCACTGCCTCAAGCCAGTACTCTGCTACATTTGGGGCTACACCCGAGATACCCCTAAAAACCTCAGCTCCATTCAATCTGAGTCGCTCTGATATTGACCCAAAAGCTGCTGACCCAGTTCTTGCCCCAGCAACCCTTTCTAAAACTCGCAACATCGCTTGGGACACACGATCATGTGACCTAGCTTCAGTCACAGGTGACGTAGGGGCGTCCATTTTCGGCATATGTCCTGATGCCTCAGATACCACTCTAGCACCTCGGCCTCAACCACGGCCACGTCTACCGCGTCCACGTCCTCTAGCGCTCATATTATGCTAATTCGATTTAATCTGATTAAGAGTCTTATGTATCAGTATACTACTTCTGTGTTTATTAAATAATATTTTATGAAGTATAGGTAGTAAAGTCGTTTTCGCATCCTAAAGTCTTAATCTCTATAGTTTCAGCTCCTAAAGCTAAAAGTTCTAGAGTGTTTTATTTTCTGGAATTTCTTACCACAGTACTAACACAATAATCATAAAATGAGAACAAATACTTACTGACATGGTGCCAGATACCTATGGTGCTATACTTTCTTTAAAACATTAAAATTTTAAACGGCTTTGAAAATGTTTTTGAACCCAAAGCACAGTCGAGTTTTGAAACTATCTCTGATACCATAAAATGTAACACCTCGAACCCGATCCATTCGTTATGACTGGATCTGACATGTCACATAAGAAAAATATATTAAATCCTTTTTATTCGGACTAAAATATATATTATTACATTATGATCAAGAAAACAAGTTTGATTTGAAATATTTGATAAAAACTACTAACCTCAAAAGTTGATTGATAAATAAAAATTTGAACTAATGATCTTATAAAACCAATAACCTTTGAAAATATTGTAGAAAATTTGAGAGAAAATTTTCGAGTTAAAATATTTGTATAAGTTTGTTATGAGATCCATTTTTTGTCTAATTTAGAAAACCATTATTTTAGTTTTTAGAAAATTTTCCATTTAAACGATTTTAGCAAAATAATAAGTATGTCAATGTAACATCCTGAAAAGGGCCTATGCATTTTCGGGTTAATTGTACGAAGTGACATGTTTTATGTGTTAAGAATAAATTTTGAACATTTTTGGAAACCTGAAAAATGTATGGAAATGCTAAGTTAAAAAGAGGAAAGTAAACATTTATGGAAACTAGGAAAATGATTTAGAAATGATTCAAAAGAGGAAAATGATTTAGAAATGATTCAAAAGAGGAAAGTGAACATTTATGGAAACTAGGAAAATGATTTAGAAATGATTCAAAAGAAGAAAGCGAGCATTTCTAGAAACTAGGAAATGTAAGGAAATGTCAAGTTTAAAGAGCCAAATGAAAATTTTTGGAAACTTAGAAATGACTTAGAAATGTCAAGTTTTAAAGTTTAAAAGAGGAAATTAAGGCAAGGTGGCCTTAAGAGGAAAAGTATGTGAAATTTGACACACAAACAGGCTTGGAAAAGTGGCCTGAAGATGCCACTTAGGGCCACTGGAAATGGTGCCACATGCAAGGGTGTTGGGCCTGAGTTTGAGTCACATGGGAAGCAAATAAAAGAAGTTTTATTTTTGCTTCTAGAAGCATAGAGGTGGACGGCACAAGGCTTGCAAAAGAGGAGTTTTATTTCCTTTATAATTTCAGCTAAATAGGAGATAATTGTTGGATTAATTCTTTTGATAAAGTGATAATTATCACATAGGAAGAGCGGTGGCCAAGTAGGGGACTCTAGCCTAGCAATTTCGGCTAAGAAAGGAAGAGCAAGGCTTTTCTTCATTCATTCTCTTTTGCCGAATTTCTTTCTCCTCTCCTCTCCAAGATTTTCTTCTTCTCAAGCCAAATTCTTCATAGCCTCAAAAGCCGAAAATAAGCAAAGCCCTAGCCGATTTCTTCATAGTTGCAAAAGCCGAAACTTTGTGTTACATATGAGAGCCATAGCCGATTATTACTACGGATCATTCAGGATTTAAAAACAAGGTAAGTACATATATGTACATTCGGCCAAAGGTCTCTTCCATACTTTAATATTAGATCAAATCTAACATATGATTATAAGGATTTTGACAGCACCTAAGACAAAAGATCAATTTGGGATTTAAGATTTGGAAGGTAAGTCTCTATAGCATTCTGCCAAGGCTTATCTTAGTGTTTGGATCTATCTTTATTATCTTAAAAGTGAAAACTAATATGTTAAAGGGATCTAGAGTTGGTAGAATACAAGGAAGGAGCATAAGCAAAGTTTCGAGATTTGAGAACTCCAAGGTAAGTGTATTCAAATATTCGGCCAAGGCCCTATCTTAAATACTTAGATCTATTTGTTTTAACCGAAAACTAATTGATTCAAGGGATCTAGTGAGTAGCCGATTTCAAAGGGGAAGAATACAAGTTTTCGGGATTTGATTTTTAATTCAATCAGCAACAAGGTAAGTTTCAGTGCACAAATCCTACTAGGATTTGGTTTTATGACCGAATGAGTTTTTCATTAAACCTTTAATATGGGCCGAATGTAGGGAGTTAAAAATCTTAGACAGTAGATCGAATTTCGAGATTTCAAGAGAAATTATTAAGCGAATCAGGTGTGTACCCCACACTAATCTTAATAGATTTATGGCTTTAATTTGATACATGCTGTTAATATGAAAGTGTAAGAATGTGGCTAAAGTACCATGTTATGGTACAAAGTACTCAGGTACGTTTCCTACTCCTACTAGGATTACGAAATATGTTATATTAACATGTGAAAAGTGACATGAATGTGAAATTAAGTATAATATGCATGATATAAATAATGTGGGCATTCGGGATATATGAGAAAGGGGAAGTGTATGTGGTGACTTCGTCCCACTATCTGAATGTGGTAACTTCGGTCACATTATCTGAATGTGGTAACTTCGGTTACATTATCTGAATGTGGTGTCACATGACACAATTATTTAATCTGGTGGCTATGCCACAAATTTTATATGGGCGATGAGCACATCATCGCAATGATCGTCTTCGATGGTGTGTAGCGGATGGAGGGTTGACTTAGTAGTCCCCACGGTGTGCGAGTTGGTGCGGGGATGTGTAGCGGATGGCATCTAGGTTTGGGTTTGGGTTGCATCATTATCTTGAATCATTAAATGTGAAATTATGACACGTATGAATATGATTTGTTATGCCTGAATTTGTTAAGACTTAGTGTTTGTGTACACATTGAGTCTGTTTGACTCACCCCGCTGTGGGAACATGTTTCAGGTGACGATCAGTGATGGACCGGGTTCGACAGAAGCTTAGGGATGGCCATGCACAGCAAGAAATTTACGACTTGGACTTTTATTTTATTTTAAGTTATTTAAAGTTTATTTTGGTTTTAATTTTGGGAAATTATTTGATGTAATAAGGCCGTAGTAGCGTTTACTTTACCTTTATTTATTGAGCATACAATCTTTATATTTATTAAAAGATTAAGTAAAATTAATTTAATTCAAAGCCCAATCGTTTTGTCACCTAAATCAAAAGAATTTTAATAATGAAATAAACCTGTTTTCAACTCAAGCCCAACCCAAAATAACCTTTCCTTCAAAACGCTCAAGTTTTTCCTAAATACAAAAGAATTTGAAATGGTTTTCACCGGGGAACATACCAGATCCGGTCCAGGCTCGTGGGCCGGGTATGGGGTGTTTCAGTCAAACATAAAGCAAAAGTAAAATATTCCAGAGGTCTTATTACAACATAAAAACCCAAAATAGTAAAGTAAACGGAAATAAAAATCTAAACTTCAATAAAAACCATTTCTGAAGTATGGCCTCCATCGAGTCATCCATAGCCCAAGTCCACATTACTGAGCATTACCTAAAAGAATTAGGGAAAAGGAGTGAGTTACAAGAACTCAGAGTATAATCCCCTTACCATTATCCACTGGGCCTGAACTCGTAAAGCACTATCTTGGGCCCGAGCCCATTAAGAATAATATTGGGCCTAAGCCCACTTACATGTAATAAATAAATGATATGAATGCAACCCATCCCATCCAACCAATCTCTCCACCCGTACCAACCAATCTCTCCTGTGGGGATCAAGTTAACCCACCCCGCCAGTCTCTCTAATTTGTAGTCAAGTTGCCATTTATAATATTTGTAGCCGAGCCATCAGAATCATATATGGTAACGTAATTGGCATACAACCTTAATCATGATGGCACAAAACCATATTTAAATTGGCACATAGCCATTATCAGAATTTGTGGCAATGCCACCGGTCTACTCTTCTCTTCATTCAATTTTCCCATCCCATGCAATATGTAAAGATGCAACAAACATAAAATATCTTCATGTATAACAACCATTAGTTTAGTAATTTAGTACGATGAATCGGCCCATTAAAGTAATCTAATAATTCGGCCCACTAAGGCATTTTAACAAAATCAGCCCATAGGGGCATTTCGGTAATTTGGCCTATATGGGCATTTTGGAAAATTTATCAATTTTAATGCTGATTTTTTCAAATCAATAGAAATAATGTACATTAAGCCAATTTGTCGTTTTACGCCAACTTTACAATTTTTTCTGTATAACAATAACAATCTACTATCAAACATTATACTGAATCATGGATCTACGGAATTACGATGTGAGATTACACACCTGATTACGGTAAGTATTAAACTCTCTTGATCGTTGGCACCTATGAGAACATAACACTCGATTAATCTAACGGACGAGATGTTTATTAATCTAAATCCAAATCAAGCGATCTAAAATACTTACTCTCAATATCGTGAACAACCACGATTTGTCGATTCTCACCTAATGATGGTCTACAACCCGGTGGAAAATTCTGAATAGTCGATACTGCCCTTCACTTGAACTTAGGAGTAGGAATCGCAAATCTGCTCCTTTTGTGTTCTCCAATCGTTTTACCTTTCAAATCGGTATTACTAGCCACCATCGGATAAAAACTTAGTCAAAATGATATTACGATATAGATATATTAATTGTCTAAGGAAAAAGAGTTTGGCTTACCACTATTTTCGTAGAATCAACGAGTGAATAATAACAGACAATTTAGTCCCTATACAACTGATTAGACAAATCTATCATTCCGTTAGCAAACTAACCGATCAATGAAAAAGATCAAAGTGAACCATAACGAATCCCTTACCATAATGGCTATAAAATCGGTTCCCAACGATTGTACAATGGCTACGGATGAGTCAAAGATTCGGCCTTCCACTATACTCTACATTAGAAAGTGATCACATTGTAAAGAATTATGAGAGGATGATATTTCGGTTGGAACAAAGTGAATATCTAAATGTTTATAAACACACATTCGGCTAGGAAAAAGAGAATAAAATGATAGAATAGAACCACTTACCGATTGATCAAAGAAGAGAGTGTCAACTCAAATGAGGATGAGATTGTGAATGAGAGATTAAGAATTGAAAGGTTCGGCTATGGAGAAAAGGAAGATGAAGAAGGGTATTCGGCTATGAGAATATGGATTAAAGAAGAAAAAAAGAAAGGTTGAAGAACTTGTGAAAAAGAAAAGATAGATGGAGAAAGAATGCTTAACTAATTTATGTTTTCAAAGGGGAAATGATCAAAAATAATTTGGTCACAATGTCTAGGTGGTTTCGACAAAACAAAGAAAGAAAAGGAAAATACTTACCAATGACTTTGAAGTTTCATCAATAAGAGAAGAATTGGAGAAAAGAACACAAAAGGATGCTAAAAGAATTTAGGCCAAACAAGCATCAAAGTTTTGCCAAAACACTAATGCAAAATTCGGCTACCACAAAACCTCTCCCAAACCGTGTATACCATACCAAAAGAATAAAAAAAATGACCATAAAAACTTTCCAAAACATTTTCCCCAAAACCGGGCAACATATCCCTCTTCTTGCTCCTTTTCTTTCATTTCTTTCCTTACCCTCATCCTTACCTTATTTCCTTAGCCACCTTTCGAAAATTAAAAAGTCACCCCTTACTAAAAATACTCTCATGGCTGACACTTGGGGAAGAAGTACAAAAAATATCAAAATAAATTCATTAGGAGGGATTCAAACCTCTTCCCTTCAACCTTTCCACTTGACATCACAACCTCCTCGCCATATGCTCATTTATGCTAGCATATTACTCATTTATTTCCATAATCATTGATGCCACTTACCTTCTCTCCTTAAAGTGCTTAAACATAAAATTTTTTATAAGGCCCATTTCAATCCCAAGCCTTCTTAGGACCCCCTAAACATACAAAATTAATATTCTAACTAGCCTAACGAAAGATATAATACATGAACATAAATTCTGAATTTTAGGATGTTACACACGCTCGTGTGGTTACCATCGTCGTGTGACTAGCATTTCGGCATTTGCCGCTCTACAGCTATACTAGTGCGAAATACACACCTGATAGGAGTCTGAAGCTATTTTGAGTTTGAATGCTCCTATGCCCAAAACCAAACCAATGTATGCTTCCTCTCCTCATAGATTTCTCTATTTAAAGCCAACTTCTCACCTTCCCTCATGCCAGCTTTCCGATGTGGGATCCTGGTTAGGTCAGGTTTGGGGTGTTACATTAAGTGATGTTTAAAACCACAAAGTTGATTGGAAAACTTATCATTGAAAAAAAAACCACAATATTTCAAAATTTCATTTTCCCTCACTATGCCCAAGAGGGATCGACTCTTTTTAATACTCTTCCAAAATGCGCATTTTTTCTTGTTTAATAAAAACTGGGTCGATTACAAATAATTTGGTATTATCAATTATGAAAACAAGTTATTTGAAAAAGTGTTGTTTATTGTTTTGAAAACTTCATGTTGATTAGATTTGCAGTATTTATAGAAAATCCAAATAAAAGTCAAAATGGTCCCAATGGCCTTATTACATCAATTATAAAACCCAATAATTAAAATAAAGAAATCCAAAATTTTAAATACTTAGTTCACCCTTAAAACATAAGGAACGAGTGGCCATTTTGAGTCACTTACAGTACCAAACCCACTATGGCTGGGGATTACCTGGACTGTTAAAGCAAAGGGGTGAGTTACAAGAACTCAGTGTGTAATCCCGATTCTGATCCTGATCCTGATCAGGCTCAAGCCCATGCAATGTCGATTCGAGCCTAAGGCCTTAAAATCATGGTAATGCAAACAAAAAAAATGCAACCCAACCCAATCCAACCAATACACCTCCCGTACTAGCCCTACACTCTTGTGGGGACCAAGTCAACCCACCCAGCCCTACACACCAAGAATGTAGTCGAGCTGCTAGCATATCGTAACAAAGCTACCAGTAACAGTATTTGTGGCTGAGCCACTAAAATCAGTATATCGTGGCAGAGCCAGTGAATAAGTATAATGTGGCATAGCCATTAGTACAGTATTTCCTCTAATATATATAATTATATATATTTAATTATCCCAACCCAATGCAAAATGTCGTGACATAATAATTCAATGTATTCAATAATGTACCATCATAACAGTTAAATAGAATATACGCAATTATACTAATCAACCCCTAAGGGTATTTCAATAATTTTACCCACAAAGGGTATTTCAGTAATATTACCTTCAGTAATTTTACCCTCCAAGGGTATTTCTATAATTTTAACCACCAAAGGGTATTCAGCAATTTTAAAAATCAGGGGTATTTATGTAATTTCGTAAACTAGGGGTATTTCGATAATTTTTCAAATTGAGGTATTTTGGTAATTTCGTAAATTAGGGGTATATCGATAATTTTGTAATCCAAAGCATTTTAAACAAAGATAACGATGCGAATGGGGCAAGGGCCAACTCTCGGCCCAAATGGGCCCACACACTCTTGTGGCCCATTTAGCCTAAATCTTGCCACAGATATGAGATTCACATAGATTGGTCTAATATATACTACACAATCATACAATTTATTCATATGGGCCTACAGACCCATTGGAACCACTTGGCCCCTTTCGGCCCATCGTGGCCCAAACAGCCTGAACCCACAAGAACACTCATGATGGCCTCAACTATCGCGTCGAAGCTCCCACACGTGTGCTTGCACGTTCGTGTGGCTACCATCGCCGTGTGACCGACATTTCGGCATTTGCTGTTTTACAGCTAGAGTGGTGCGAAATACATACCTGATAGGAGTCTGAAGCTATTCTGCGCTCCGAATGCTCCTATGCCCAAACGCCAAGCAAGGTATGCTTTCTCACCTCATAGATTGCTCTATTTAAAGCTAGGTTCTCACCGTCCCTCATGTTAGTTTTCTGATGTGGGATCCCTCATTCAGTAGAGTTTAAATCCAACACAAACCCTGGTTGTCCCAACTTAGCAAAATAAATATCCCTTTTTGCTTGCGATGGGATTCGAACTCAGGCTCCCCTGTAACTTAATCCACGCTTCTAGCCACTAGGCTACAAGCTCCTCTTTTGTCTAAAATCATGCGCAACTAAATATAAGTCTATGGGCCAAAATCTAAGTTCACTTAAAAAATAAATCAAAATGAAATGCAAGCGCCAAGACTTGAACCTTGGATCCTTGCTTCCTTGTGTGATGCCATTCCCTTGTATCCCATGTGGCGTCATTGCCACTAGACCACAACTCTTTTTTGTGTCATTCTTCTCCACATTTTATTCTTCAAGCATCCTTACTAACTCCCAGGGTTTTATTCACCTAAAACCAAAATTTTTCCTAAGCCCAGGTTTGATCCCGGGACTTCATAGAAGTGCCCTAACCTTCTAAAATCACACACATGATAGGTCCAACTTGCATTAAGGTCGTTCTCTTGTTCCCAGGAATTTTAAATGCTCCCAAGCCCAAGGCCCAATTGGCCCAACTCTACTAGGCCCAAATTCAGGGCGTTACATTTCTAGTTTTAAAACATAACACATACTTACCTATTTGAACATATACCATAATCAAATAAGCATAAGTATAAACCTATTTTCGAAGACATCTCCAACCAAAAACATATAAACTAAATCAATCAAAAGAAGATAAGCCATCATCGCATGGCTATTAATTACATTCAAAAGTACTTAACTCATATTCAACCTTTTACTATGCTATACATGCCATATACTAAAAATCAACTTACTAAAAATACCAAAGGAGACTGTCGATAGTGTGATAGTATTGCTGACGATCCCCAAGTTCATAACTTATCCAAAATCTTTAAAATAGAGATAAACAGAAAACACAGAGTAAGCTATTTAAGCTTAGTAATTCATAAGCAAGTTAATAGCAACCAACAAAATCAAATAACAAAATTATAAGAAGCACTTTAAATGATCCACATACACAAATACTTACTAAAGTTCAATATCAAAACACATATAGCCAAATTTGGCCGAATACATTAAATTAAAAACATATATAGTTCACATGCTCAAACACTAGATTTTGTACTACGAACTACACATTTAAATTACCTTACTTTTCTCAGCACAGTTTATATACATAGCTGAGTTCTTTTAGTTCGAATTACACATTAGCCTTCACATACACATGCTCGTTGAACCATTCAAAATTCAAAAGGATACACGGATAGTCAGAAGTTCGTACAATGCCAACGTCCCAGACATGGTCTTACATGTAATCACAGATCGATGCCACTGTCCCAGACAGGGTCTTACACAAATCAAATAGATGCCAATGTCCCAGACATGGTCTTACACGTAAACACAAGTCGATGTCAACGTCCCAGATGTGGTCTTACACGATAACACATATCGAATATCCTATGTCATGACATATGTATCCTATCTATTCCTAAGGTTCGTACGAGGCTTACGGACGTTGAAACTCAATCGAATCAAGCTCGGAAGTTAGCCAAATCACAATGTTTACATTCGGCCATAACATATATAAATTCAAATAATTCAATTTGATACATAAAAAATATATATATTCATAGTTATATCAACTTTTAAATGCTTACGAACTTACCTCGGATGTTGACCACTGTTAAATCGGCTATTCAACCACTTTTGTCTTTCCCCGATCCAAATCTGATTTCTTTAATTCTTGACCTAAACAAATTCAAATTAAGCTTATTTAAGCACCATCCTATTCAATTTATCCTAAAAACACATAAATGGGAAAATTACAATTTTGCCCCTAACATTTCATAGTTTTTACAATTTAGTCCTTTTTGCACAAAACACAAAACACACAAAATTTGACCACACTATACAAGGGCTAAATTTTTCTAGTGTCCATACAAGCTTACACATTTCGTTTATTTCACATTTTAGTCCCTCAAAAATTTATTTTTGTAATTTAGTCCAAATTACTCAATTTCACCAAAAATTCAAAGACAAAACTTGTTAATCTAACACATATATTTCATAATTTATCATCAAACATCAAACATCAAAAACCACAAAATATCAACAATGGAAAAACACAAAATCATCATCAAAATCACAAATTGAGACATGGTTTTGAAGTACACAAAGCAACAATCTCAAAAACATAAAAATTATTAAAAATCGAACAAAACACATATCTAAATTCAAGCTCCAAAGTGCCGAATATCCTAGGTTTTTCTTTCTTTTCTTTCTTCAACTTTCAGCCAAGCAAAAATAAAGAGGACAACTTGTTTTAATTATGTTTTATTTACTTATATTAGTTTATTACCTATTTACCTTATTAACCTTTAATAATAATATTAAATAACATAATTTGCAAGGTCATTTAAGACCATGTACCGTCCACTATCTTTAAAGTGGGCTAAGTTCCCTCTAAGGACCCCATATTAAAAAGCCAATATCAAATTAGCACTTTACATTTTAATTTGTAACTTTTACATTTCATGCGATTAAGTCCTTCTATTTAATCGGGCACCTAAACGACAAAATTAAGTCATAAAAATTTAACACCAACAAATTCACACAAAATAAACACGGAAAATAATTTTAAAATATTTTTCAGACTCAGATTTGTGGTCCTGGAACAACTATTCTAATTAGGGTCAAAATCGTGCTGTTACAACTCTCCTCCCTTTAGGGATTGTCGTCCCCGAAAATCTTATCGGTGAATAGGTTTGGATAATGCACTTTCATTGTATCCTCTGACTCCCAAGTTCCTTCCTCAACTCCATGCTTATGCCACAGTACTTTAACTAATGGAATTTCTTATTTCACAATTCTTTAATCTCACGAGCCAGAATACGAATCGGTTCTTCTTTATATGTCATATTGGACTTAATCTCAATCTCTGTCGGACTAATCACATGTGAAGGATCGAATTGGTATCTACGAAGCATCAAAACATGGAATACATTATGAATATTTTCTAGCTCAGGTGGCAACAATAGTCTATAAGCAACTAGCCCGATACGCTCTATAATCTCATACGGCCCAATAAATCTCAAACTCAATTTGCCTTTACGATTGAATCTGAGTATTTTCTTCCATGGTGAGACTTTCAAAAACACTTTATCTCCGATCTGAAGCTCTATATCTTTTCATTTCAAGTCAGCATATGATTTCTGTCGATCCGATGCTATTTTCAGACTATCACAAATCACTTTCACTTTCTATTCAGTCTCTTTGATCAAATCAACCTCGTGTATCTTATTTTCAGTAAGCTCAGTCCAATACAATGGTGTACAACATTTACGACTGTACAAAGCCTCATAGGGTGCCATCTTGATACTAGATTCAAAGCTATTATTGTAAGCGAATTCAATCAGAGGTAAGTATTATTCTCACATACCTTTGAACTCAAGTATGCAACATCTTAACATATCTTCAAGTATCTAAATGATTCATTCAGACTGACGATCTGTCTACGGAAGAAAAGCTGTGCTAAAGTGCAGTTTCGTACCTAAAGCATCTTGCAATTTCTTCCAAAATCATGATGTGAATCTCGGGTCTCTGTCCGAAACAATAGAAATAGGCACACCATGTAATCTCGCAATCTGTGATACATATAATTCAGCTAGTTTATCAAGTGAATAATCAGTGTGAACCGAAACAAAATAAGTAGATTTACTCAATCTATCCACAATAACCCAGATTGCTTCTTTCTTGCTCAGGGTCAACGGTAGACCAAATACAAAATCCATCATAACTCTGTCCCATTTCCACTCAGGATCATGATTGAAAAGGTACTTGATTGTAACATCCTGAATAAAGGGGTTATGCATTTTTACTTAATTTAATGTTGTTGCATACCTAAGTATAATTGAGTGTGTTTTGGAAGCTTTAAGAACTTCAGTATGTAAGTGAATGCTTAGAGAAATATTAAATTTTTAATATTTAAGATGGAGCTAAGCAATATAGGCTTTAAGAAATATTGGCAAGAGGTTTTAAGCATAATAAGTCAATTGGCAAGGTGGTAATGGCGCATGAGTGAATGCATGAGGAGAGAGGTTTGAATCCCCTAGCTAGCAAGTGGAAGAATTTTAATTTTTTGTTTTCTTTCCTATAGTGTCGGTCAAGCTTACCTAGAATGGATGGACATCTTTTTATTTTTGGTTAGTAGACTTTAGGAAAAAGGCAAGTTAGGAGTTATGGTATGGAATCATAAAGTTATGGTAAGATAGGGGGACAAAGGGCTTAAAGAGGGGAGGATGGTTTGGAAGCATTTTATGGTCATTTCACCATGAACCTAGACGACATAAGGGGCTAAGGGGGATGGTTTAATTGTGATAGAATCAAGGGATTTGATAGGGAAGAAATGAGGAGGAAAAAGGGGATCATGTTGGCATACATGTTGGCCGAATTTGACAGTGGATTAGGGGGTGATAGTTGGCCAAAAAAATTCTAACATTTTGTGCATCTTTTTTAATTTCTCCAAAAGCTCTTTTCCTAGCCGAATTTTGTTAATGACATTAGGTAAAAGTTTTGCTTTGTTTTGGCTTTTATTTTGACCATTTTGGTTTAAGTGTCTATTCTCTCAAATTCTTGTCCTCTATAGCCAAAAGCATCAAAAAGTTTTGGAAAACATTTCTCTATTTCTTTCATGGCCGAATGTTTATAGCTTCTAAACCCACCTCTTTTCTTTTGAAAAATCAACATCATCATCATCATCTTCTTCTTTCAATCTTTCTCTTTCTTTCTCTTTTCTTCTTCTTTCTTTCAACCGAAACCATCATCTACCATAACCAAAACCACCATTCTTTTCTTCTCTTTTGTTAAAACCAAACCATTTTTCACTTTCATCTTCTACTTTCTTCTCTTTTATTGAAAACTGAAACCACTATAGCCAAAAATCACTACCTTTTTCTCTTCTCTTTTTGTGTGAACCGAAATCACCAATTCTCTTCTTCTAAATCATTAAGGCCGAATCTTCCTAATAGTGTAAGTAAGGGTGAATCAATCTCTCAGATTACGAGTAAGGAATTTCTACCAATCGTTCTTTTTATTTTCTTTCAGAATTACTGATTTAAGAAATCTAACTCTCTTATTTCTCCTTGGCCGAACCTTTGAAGGGGATTTTAAGGATTCTTTTTGGTAGCCAACGTTTTTAGGAGAGATCATTCGGAATCAACCAAGGTAAGGATTATCATTTTTGGTTATATCATTTCTTTTAGATAGATTACTAATTGACTTTATTTTAGGGGAGAGTTCGGAACGAACAAGATAGGTTCGAAAAGAGCAGTAAGGAGTGTTTGGAAGAGGGGATGCTCTGTAATACCCTCAAACTTCAAACAAAGGGCTGTATCGGGGATACGAGATTTTCCACCGGGTTGTGGACCCTCTGCTAATGAAGATCGGTTATTTGAAGTCGTGCGTACACCCGAGCCACTTTTCGTTAGTGGGTTGTCATCGAGTTTTGATCTATCTATCAAAGAGAAACCACGTATAATGGTTGTCCGAGATTCCGAGGGTAAGGTTTTAGATCTCTCATCAATAGTGTAGATTATAAATATTAGTGTGTTCTAATCAAGTGTAATAATTAATTAGGTGTTGACGAGCGGGAAGGTATCGTTCTCATTGTCATAAGGTGTGTAACATTATGCTAAATTCCTCATAGATCTAAAATAAATAAGATTTATATTAAAATATGTTTGATAATGATTGTGGGTACCATTCATTGGTATGCGATATTCAGGTATGTTTACCCCTAATACTTCGTTAATTTTGCTATATGCATAAATGTGAAATAAGTATGATTTTGCTATGATTTTGGGGTAAATGGCATGAAAACTAAATAATATGTATGTGCATGGGCATATGGGTGTTATTGATAAGGGGAAGTGTTCCGGTTGTTTTTACCACATTATCCGGTGACTTCGGTCACATATGTGAATTTGGTGACTTCGGTCACATATATTTTGAATCTGGTGACTTCGGTCACATATTTTGAATCTGGTGACTACAGTCACAATTTTACAGTGGCGGCGCCACAAAATTATAAGGCGATGTACATGTTGATTGCAAAGAAGCGCCTTCGATAGTGTGAAGCGGATGGAGGTCGATTTAGTAATCCCACGGTGTGATTGGTTGGTACGGTGGTGTGTAGCGGATGGATATTTAGGTGGGCGGGTTTGCATTTCATTATATAAATATCCATGTGATTTCTAAATGATTTGATTTGATTTGCTATAAAAATGGGCTTATGGCTATATGTGTTATTAAATGGGCTTAAAGGCCATGATCAATTGGGCTTTTAGTGTTTTTGTTACACATTGAGTTTATGACTCACCCTTTTGTGGGATAATTTTTCAAATGACTCTTAGCGTGATGGATCGGTCGATGAGGACTACGTGGTGGCCATTGCTCAACAAAGTATTTGGAGTTTCTCCTAATTAAACTTATTAAGCGTATTTTTATTACTTAGAATTTATTATGGGATTTGCTATTTTGTAATAAGGCCACTATGAACTTTTTTTAATTTTTGCGTTTGGATTTTTATTACGCCATGAACAATAATTATTTAAATAACTAAATGGTTTTCGATAAATAATTTAAACTGTTTTTGACACTAATATATATATGTTTTACAATAATAAGTAAAATTTTTCATAAAATTTGGTTTTCTTTTAATTTATAAATTTCTCTTAAAAATAATGTTTTAAGAAGATACAAATTTATTTAAATTTGATTTTAACCTAAATATTAAGCTAATCTGTTTTATACAAATTCATCAAGTTTTTCTTAAACAAAACGAGAAATTGTTAAAGTTTTATTCGAGGAACATATCAAATTCGGTCAGGCTTTTTAGGTCGGGTTTGGGGTGTTTCAACTTGGTATCAGAGCCCAATTTTAAACTCTCGGCCTTGGGTTTTGAAGCCCACAATGTTTTCAAAAATCAGGCCCAAATGACTTTTTGAAAGTTTTCTTAAGTTAAATGGTTTTATAGAAGCATGGCACCCGAGTTCTCGGCCCAGGTCCATCAGGTAAGTACTTTTGTTGATAAAGTGATGTGAATGTATGATATTTTAAAGTGATAAGCCTAAGGAAACTATACTTTAGAGACATGGACCCTAGGTGTTTGTGTACTACTACGAAAAAACCACTAAATAAATATCTGTTGCATAAAACTTTCTTTTAATAAGAAGTGAAAAGACTCTAATGCATAAGACTTTTTAGTAAAAACAGATAAGACGCATAGTAGACATGAGTTCTAGGGGCGTGGTCGTCGTGGGAATGAGAGAGGAAGAATGGGCGTATCGAACCAGATTAGATTTGGTCAAGGTTAGAAAATAAAGCTCCGCCACCATTTGTTGGGGTGGAATTTCAAGAACAAAATGAAGGAGGTGACGCAGATCACAAGTCTTTGTCATGAGTTTTGGAGCAGTAGCGAAGCTAGTACGGAAATGGGTCTCGAAAGTCGATAGTTGAGAGACTTAGATCAAATGGAGTGAGATTTTTAGGGAGTATCTAGAGTAGATCCGAATGTAGCGAATCTTGGTTAGAGGCGGTCGAGAGGATCATGGACGATTTAGGCTGCCTTCTTTGAAGAAAAGTTGAAAGGTGTTGTTTCACTACTCGTGATGAGGCCTACCAATGGTGGCTCACTATCAAGGAGAGTACCCCTGTGGATCGAGTGGATTGGGGGTATTTTAAAGTTAAATTTGAAGGGAAATATGTTGGAGCTAGCTACATCGACTCCCAGAGAAAGGTGTTTCTGAATTTAGTACAAGGAAATAAGTCGATAGCCGAGTATGAGGCAGAGTTCTTGCGACTTAGCCGATATGCCGGAGGATAGTAGCTCTTGAATATGGCGGTGTTGATTCGAGGATGGTGAGAGATGAGTCTGCAGTGTTGATTACTATGATCGAGAAAGAGACTTTCTGATCTTAGTAGAAAGGACAAGGATAGCAAGAAGAAGTTAAGCGGACTAAAAGATGAAGGCGGGACAGAGGCCGAATAAGAATAAGAGGAGCTTTGGGTCTTGAGGTCATCCAAGAATTTTCGAAGAAACCAAGAGTTGATGGGCATGAGGTCGCCAGATCACACTGGAGGACAACATTGTGCTTGTACTCAATGTGGAAAGATGCACCCGAGAGAATGTTGGAAAAAGACCGGGGGATGTTTCAAGTGCGGGTCTAAAGATCATATGATCAAGGATTGCTCGATGAATTTAGATAAGAATCGCCCCAGTCGTGGTGTTAATCAGGCTGATAGAGGTGGACAGTAGCCGATAAGGGGTCGTGGTCCAAATAGAAGGGTAATGGTTCGGTAGAGGTCACGGACTTGAGCAGAGGCGATGGTAGCTCGAGACAAGACGGCCAGTGTCTGGTATATCTGATTCGTCGCGAGAGAAGATAGTGGCCTTTTGATGTTATCACGCATGCGTTTCGATTTACGGGTTGCCCTTTATTGCTTTGATAGATATAGGGTCAACTCATTCATACATCGCTAGTGAAGTATCAGAAACTCTGCATGTGACTTCTGAGACTGTACCTAGGAAGATGACTGTACTTAGTCCTTTAGGACAGACAGTAGTAATAGACAAACTCTTTAAGGAAGTGCCTTTAGAAGTTCAAGGGACGCAATTTTGGCTAATTTAATGGAGTTGCCATTCAGAGAATTCGATCTAATCTTGGGCATGGACTGGCTAGTGAAATATCATGCAAATATGGATTATGCTGCTAAGCGGATGTCATTAAGAACTATTGATGACAAAGAAGTTGTAGTGTTGGGCGAGAGACGGAACTACTTATCAAATGTAGTATCCGCTCTTAAGGCAGAAAAGATGGTTAGAAAAGGATATGTGGCTTTTCTGATGTTGGTTAGTGCCTTGGAGGCTAAAGAAGCAATTGTTGAAGAAGTCAGGACTGTAAGAGAATTTGTAGATGTTTTTTCGGAAGAACTTCCAGGATTGCCTCTTGATCGAGAGGTAGAATTTGGGATTGAATTATTGCCTGGAACGGTGCAGTTTCTATTGCTCCGTATAGAATGGCACCAAAAGAGTTGGTTGAGCTTAAGGCTCAGATCCAAGAGTTGTTTGATCGTGGATTTATCTGACCTAGTGTGTCTCCATGGGGAGCACCAATCCTATTCGTGAAAAAGAAGGACGGATCGATGCGGATGTGTATAGACTACTGGCAGTTGAATAAGCTGACTATTAAGAACAAGTATCCTTTGCCAAGGATCGACGACTTGTTCGATCAGCTTAAGGGAGCTGCGGTATTCTCAAAGATAGATCTAAGGTCGGGGTATCATCAGCTTAAAGTGAAAGAAGTAGATATCCATAAGATAGCTTTTCGAACAATATATGGGCATTATGAATTTCTGGTAATGCCGTTCGGATTGACGAACGCCCCAGTTGCGTTCATGGATATGATGAACCGGGTTTTCCAACCCTACTTGGATCAGTTCGTCGTGGTGTTCATTGATGACATCCTAGTGTATTCTATGTCAGAGATTATGTTGCAAGTTTTAAGGGAGAAGAAACTTTATGCCAAATTCAGCAAGTGTGAATTTTGGCTGAAAGAAGTTGCATTTTTAGGCCATGTGGTGTCTGCGAAAGGGATAAAGGTGGATCCTCGGAAGATTGAAGCAGTACTAGATTGGAAACCACCCAAGTCCGTAACTGAGGTTCGTAGTTTCTTGGGATTAGCAGGCTATTACAGAAGATTTGTCGAAGGATTTTCATCGATAGCTGCACCTTTAACAAAATTATTGAGAAAGGAAGTACCTTTCGTGTGGGCTAATAAGCAGCAAGAGAGCTTTGAGAAGCTCAAGAGGGTTTTGACTGAAGCTCCGATTTTGATTCAGCCTGAGGCAGGGAAGGATTTTGTCGTGTATTGTGACGCTTCTCACACAGGATTAGGATGCATTCTGATGCAAGACGGGAAGGTAGTTGCGTATGCGTCTCGGTAGTTGAGACCACACGAGGTTAATTACCTGACGCATGACTTAGAGTTGGCAGCGGTGGTCTTTGCTCTTAAAGTTTGGAGACATTATTTATGTGGGGAAAAGTCAGTGATATACACAGACCACAAGAGTCTGAAATATCTACTGACTCAGAAGGAACTGAATTTGAGACAGCGAAGGTAGATAGAGTTGTTGAAAGACTACGATTGTTCTATTGAGTACCACCCGGGCAAGGCGAATGTGGTGACAGATGCTCTAAGTCAGAAAGTGGTGTCAGATCTAAGGGCTATGTTTGCACATATTAGTCTTTATGACGACAGAAGCTTGCTGGCAGAATTACAAGTAAGGCCGACATGGTTGAGTCAAGTGAAAGAGAGACAATTGTTAGACGATGATCTGAGTGCAAAGCTACGGCAGGTACAGAATGGGGAATTAGAAGATTTTGGTATTAACAACGATGGGGTATTGTGTTTCAAAGGTAAAATCTGTATGCCGAGGGATCAGGAGTTGAGGCAAAAGATTCTTCAAGAGTCGCATGGTAGCCCATATGTTATGCATCCTAGAGGAAGTAAGTTATACCGAGATTTGCGAGATCAGTTTTGGTGGCCTGGTCTTAAGCGGGAAGTTACAGAATTCGTAGGAAAGTGTTTAACGTGTCAACAAGTCAAGGTTGAACATCAAGTACCTTCGGGATTGCTTCAGCCGATAAAGATTTCTGATGGAAGTGGGAGAGAATCACCATGGACTTTGTTAGTGGGCTTCCTCTTACGCCTACTAAGAAAAACTCGGTATGGGTGATAGTGGACCAATTGACGAAATCTGCACATTTTATCCCAGTTCGGGTTGATTACTCTTTGCAAAAATTGGCGAAGTTATATGTGACTGAGATTGCGAGATTGCATGGAGTGCGGGTGTCGATTATTTTGGATAGAGATTCGAGGTTTACGTCTCGATTTTGGAAAGCATTGCATCAGGCTTTGGGCACCAGATTGGACTTCAATACAGCATTTCATCCACAGTCTGACAGCCAGTCTGAGCGAGTAATTCAAGTCTTAGAGGATATGTTAAGGGGATGTGTGATGGATTTCAGAGGAAGCTGGGAGGAGTTCTTACCGCTAGCAGAATTTACGTACAACAACAGTTACCAAGCCAATATTCGGATGGCACCGTATGAAGCACTATATGGATAAAAGTGTCACACTCCTACGAGTTGGACAGAACTAGGGGAACGTCATATTTTGGGTCCAGAAATAGTGGCTGAATCCGAAGAAAAGGTTAAGGTAATTCGGGTTCGGTTAAAAGAAGCATCTGATAGACAAAAGTCGTGTGTAGATCTTAAGCGGAAAGAAATAGAGTTTGCTATGGGGGATCAAGTATTCCTGAAGGTTTCACCTTGGAAAAAGGTGATGAGATTTGGTCGCAAAGGGAAGTTAAGTCCCAGGTTCATTGGACCTTATCGGGTTTTGAAGCGGGTAAGACCTGTGGCATATCAGTTAGAATTGCCTTCGGAGTTGAAGCAAATGCACAATGTGTTCCATGTTTCAATGTTACGCCGTTACCGATCGGATCCATCTCATGTAGTGCCAGTTGAGGAGGTGGAATTAAGACCAGATTTGTCTTATGAAGAGGAGCAAATTCAAATCCTGGAGCAGGATGTAAAGGTGTTACGGAGAAAATTGGTTCCTCTCGTCAAAGTGTTATGGCGTAATCATGGATCAGAAGAAGCTTCGTGGGAGCCGGAGGAAGCGATGCGACATCAATACCCTCACTTGTTCTAGCCAGGTAATTTCGAGGTTGAAATTATTTTAAGGGGGTATAACTGTAACATCCTGAATAAAGGGGTTATGCATTTTTACTTAATTGAATGTTGTTGCATGCCTAAGTATAATTGAGTGTGTTTTGGAAGTTTTAGGAACTTCAAGTATGTAAGTGAATGCTTAAGGAAATATTAAATTTTAATATTTAAGATGGAGCTAAGCAAGATAGGCTTTAAGAAATATTGGCAAGAGGTTTTAAGCATAATAAGTCAATTGGCAAGGTGGTAATGGCGCATGAGTGAATGCATGAGGAGAGAGGTTCGAATCCCCTAGCTAGCAAGTGGAAGAATTCTAATTTTTTTGTTTTCTTTCCTATAGTGTCGGTCAAGCTTATCTAGAATGGATGGACATCTTTTTATTTTTGGTTAGTAGACTTTAGGAAAAAGGCAAGTTAGGAGTTATGGTATGGAATCATGAAGTTATGGTAAGATAGGGGGACAAAAGGCTTGAAGAGGGGAGGATGTTTTGGAAGCATTTTCATGGTCATTTGACCATGAACCTAGACGGCATAAGGGGCTAAGGGGGATGGTTTAATTGTGATAGAATCAAGGGATTTGATGGGGAAGAAATGAGGAGGAAAAAGGGGATCATGTTGGCATACATGTTGGCCAAATTTGACAAAGGATTAGGGGGTGATAGTTGGCCAAAAAAATTCTAACATTTTGTGCATCTTTTCTCATTTCTCCAAAAGCTCTTTTCCTAGCCCAATTTTGTTAATGACATTAGGTAAAAGTTTTGCTTTGTTTTGGCTTTTATTTTGACCATTTTGGTTTAAGTGTCTATTCTCTCAAATTCTTGTCCTCTATAGCCAAAAGCATCAAAAAGTTTTGGAAAACATTTCTCTTTTTCTTTCATGGCCGAATGTTCATAGCTTCTAAACCCACCTCTTTTCTTTTGAAAAATCAACATCATCATCTTCTTCTTCTTCTTTCAATCTTTCTCTTTCTTCCTCTTTTCTTCTTCTTTCTTTCAACTGAAACCATCATCTACCATAACCAAAACCACCATTCTTTTCTTCTCTTTTGTTAAAACCGAACCATTTTTCACTTTCATCTTCTACTTTCTTCTCTTTTATTGAAAACCGAAACCACTATAGCCAAAAATCACTATCTTTTTCTCTTCTCTTTTTGTGCAAACCGAAATCACCAATTCTCTTCTTCTAAATCATTAAGGCCGAATCTTCCTAATAGTGTAAGTAAGGGTGAATCAATCTCCGTATTACGAGTAAGGAATTTCTACCAATCGTTCTTTTTATTTTCTTTCGGAATTACCGATTTAAGAAATCTAACTCTCTTATTTTCTCCTTGGCCGAACCTTTGAAGGGGATTTTAAGGATTCTTTTTGGTAGCCAATGTTTTTAGGAGAGATCATTCGGAATCAACCAAGGTAAGTATTATCATTTTCAGTTATATCGTTTCTTTTAGATAGATTACTAATTGACCTTATTTTAGGGGAGAGTTCGGGACGAACAAGATAGGTTCGAAAAGAGCGGTAAGGAGTGTTTGGAAGAGGGGAGGCTCTGTAATACCCTCAAACTTCAAACAAAGGGCTGTATCGGGGATACGAGATTTTCCACCGGGTTGTGGACCCTCTGCTAACGAAGATCGATTATTTGAAGTCGTGCGTACACCCGAGCCACTTTTCACTAGTGGGTTGTCATCGGGTTTTGATCCATCTATCGGAGAGAAACCACTTATAAAGTTTGTCCGAGATTCCGAGGGTAAGGATTTAGATCTCTCATCAATAGTGTAGATTATAAATATTAGTGTGTTCTAATCAAGTGTAATAATTAATTAGGTGTTGACGAGCGGGAAGGTATCGTTCTCACTGTCATAAGGTGTGTCACATTATGCTAAATTCCTCATAGATCTAAAATAAATAAGATTTATATGAAAATATGTTTGATAATGATTGTGGGTTCCATTCAGTGGTATGCGATATTCAGGTATGTTTACCCCTAATACTTCGTTAATTTTGCTATATGCATAAATTTGAAATAAGTATGATTTTGCTATGATTTTGGGGTAAATGGCATGAAAACTAAATAATATGTATGTGCATGGGCATATGGGTGTTATTAATAAGGGGAAGTGTTCCGGTGGTTTTTACCACATTATCCTCTGACTTCAGTCACATATGTTAATTTGGTATCTTCGGTCACATATATTTTGAATCCAGTGACTTCGGTCACATATTTTTAATCTGGTGACTACGGTCACAATTGTCTGGTGGCCATGCCACAAAATTATAAGGGCGATGTGCATGTTGACTGCAGCAACTGCCTTCGATGGTGTGTAGCGGATGGAGGGTCGATTTATTAATCCCCACGGTGTGATTGGTTGGTACGGGTGGTGTGTAGCGGATGGATATTTAGGTGGGTCGGGTTTGCATTTCATTATATAAATATCCATGTGATTTCTAAATGATTTGATTTGATTTGCTATAAAAATGGGCTTATGGCTAAATATGACTTAATTGGGCTTATGGCTATATGTGTTATGAAATGGGCTTAAAGGCCATGATCAATTGGGCTTTTAGTGTTTTTGTTACACATTGAGTTTATGACTCACCCCTTTTGTGGGATAATTTTTCAGATGACTCTTAGCGTGATGGATCGGGTCAGATAGAACTACGTGGTGGCTATTGCTCAACAAAGTATTTCGGAGTTTCTCCTAATTAAACTTATTAAGCGTATTTTTATTACTTATAATTTATTATGGGATTTGCTATTTTTGTAATAAGGCCACTATGAACTGTTTTTAATTTTTGCGTTTGGATTTTTATTCTGCCATGAACAATAATTATTTAAATAACTAAATGGTTTTCGATAAATAATTTAAACTATTTTTGACACTAATATATATATGTTTTACAATAATAAGTAAAATTTTTCATAAAATTTGGTTTTCTTTTAATTTATAAATTTCTCTTAAAAATAATGTTTTAAGAAGATACAAATTTATTTAAATTTGATTTTAACCTAAATATTAAGCTAATCTATTTTATACAAATTCATCAAGTTTTTCTTAAACAAAACAAGAAATTGTTAAAGTTTTATTCGAGGAACATATCAAATCCGGTCAGGCTTTTTAGGCCGAGTTTGGGGTGTTTCATTGATGCTCGACTTTTACTTGTTGACATACTAAGCATTTCAAAACAAAGTTAGATATGTTTCGTTTCATTCCACGCCACCAATAGAATTGTTTCAAATCATTATACATTTTCGTGCTACCCGGATGAATAGATAACCGACTGCTGTGAGCTTCGTTCAAAAACATCTGAATCAGCTCTTAATTTCTCGAAACACATATTCGGTTTTTGAACCTCAAACAACCATTTTCATCAACTCGAAATTTATATTCAACATTCATTTCACACTGAACTCGCTTTGCTATTAGATCGTTATCAACTTTCTGATCACCACAAATTTGTTAACCAACATCAGATATAACCATATATGTAATCATTGCACACAAAGCAAATAATGATTTTCGACTTAAAGCATCAGCAACAACATTAGCCTTTCTTGGATGACAGTCAATCACTAGCTCATAGTCTTTTAACAACTCTAACCATCAACGTTGTCTTAAATTTAGATCTTTCTGAGTCATCAAATACTTCAGACTTTTATGATCAGAATAAACATGACATTTCTCTGAACAGATAGTGACGCCAAATCTTCAATGCGAACACAATAGCTGTTAATTCCAAATCATGTGTCAGATAATTCTTTTCATGTGGTTTCAGCTATCTCGAGGCATAAGCTATGACTTTGCCTTCCTGCATCAAAACACAACCCGGACCACTGAAAGATACATCACTATAAATGACAAATTCTTTACCCGATTCTAGCTGAACTAACACTGGGGCTTCGGTCAAAAGAGCTTTCAACTGATCAAAACTTTTCTAACACTTTTCTGACCACTCAAACTTAACATCTTTCTGTAACAGCTCTGTCATCGATGTCGTGATCATAGAGAAACCTTTCACGAACCGTCTGTAATAACCTGTAAGTCCCAGAAAGCTTTGAACTTCAAAGATATTTCTCGGAGGTTTCTAGTCAAGTATAGCTAAAATTTTACTCGGATCAACCTAAATACCCGATACTGATACAACATGGCCCAGAAAACTAACTTCGTGTAACCAAAACTCACATTTACTGAACTTTGCGTACAACTATTTATCTCGCAAATTCTGTACCACAAGTCTCAGATGCTTGGTATGATCGGTTTCATCTCGGGAGTAGATCAAAATATCATCTATAAACACTACCACAAACCAATCTAGATTCTGTCTGAAAATTTGATTCATCAAATCCATGAAAATAGCAGGTGTATTAGTAAATCCGAAAGACATAACCAGAAACTCATAGTGTCCATACCTCGTTTAAAAAACAATCTTTAGTACATCAGAGTCTTTAAGAATACAAATTCTTCTTTCAATCTATCCTTCAATTCATACATGTACGTTCAACGTTTATTTCCATTTCGTAGATAAATTTAAACACATATATCCCAATTAAATTTTCAATCAAATAATTCAAATCATACTAACAACTGAATCGGTCTTTTCAAATAAATCTTTATTCTCATTAGAAGGATAACCCCAGACATATCATTATACAAATTAATCTTGATCTTCTATCATTTTCACCTTTATCACTGTCGAACCTTCACAAGAACTAGAAAATAGTTTATACTAAAGTTGTCTCATATATTAATCATCGAAACTCCGAATTATACTAAAATCACCTTAACCATATAGAAATCATTAAGCTTTATTAGGAACAATGTCTCAATCCTATAACGAATATTATCCCAGCTGTTAATGGAGTATCTAAACACAAAAAAGGAATCAAATATGATTTAAATAGCAACCATTGTAGAAACACATCTTATATAACTCTGAGGAGGGTACCATTGTAGTCTCACATTTCAAGCCAGAAATTATAATTGTAATAGATATAGTCATCTCTTTCAAATAGAAATCTAATGCATATAATCATATGGAATCATAAAAATATCGGAACAACAAAATTTCAACATTTCGAGTTACACAGAATATTTGAAAATTACAACTCATATAAAATAATATTAGTTCTAATGATATCCCAGAAATGTCCAGAAAGAATAACGTCACTCATAAATACTGAAATCCATGGTAACAGAAGTAATATAATTTTCACGTATATTCAATAGAGCGATAACCAGTAGAAACAGAATATTAGCCTCATACAGATTTTACCGTCGACTTTCATATCCACACAATGGAATAATTTATTAAAGAAAGACATAACAATATCGAATATAACCCAAACAGATCAACAATACTTTCGTCTATTAATATGTTTAGCTAAGTTCTCATACACAATGGAGTTAACTTCTTCTTTAACAATATCTTTGCATAATCTGAATAGTCTTCAAAACTATCCAATATCTCTTTTAGTACTGTCTTCATTTGCTGATTCATTCTTTCTCTGACCACCTTACTAATCTTTCAAACACGGATTTCTATAACTCCACTCTCGTGAGCTTATTTATTCCAACTTCTATAATAAAATTGTAACATTTTTCTGGTAAGGGGGTAAGGGTAGTAAAGCCTCAAATTTAATTCTCACATAATTGCACATAATACATACTATCACAAATAGTCAGCTCATTACTAATTTCATATTCTCAAATCATTTAATAAACTTTTGCTTTTAATCACTTTTATTCTTAACACATTGTTCATATGTCAACTCAGATCACTATTTCACAATCAGAGTATTTCAGATAGCAAATATAACTCAAATATCATATCTCATATACTCATATAATTACAACATTTATTAATAACAACATGTTATACAATTTGATTCTTAACTTTATGAGTCTCAACTCATCATCAACACATTTCTACTCAGATATTTGAATATTTACTTCTGTACTATTAGAATTAGCTCAGTTGAAAAACTTATCTATCTCATCAAAACAATCTTCATTAGAATCAGGAGATATCACATTATCGCAGATTTAATATGGCATGCATAGCTGGACCCACATATGCTATGGTAGTCCTAGGACTAACTAAGCCATAGTTCTGATACTAATCAAATGTAACACCCCTAACCCGTATCCATCGCCAGACTAGGGTTACGAGGCATTACCGAATAAAACACAACTCAAAATAGGCATATATATATATATTTTTAAAATTTAAAGATCACATACACATACTTAACATTCAATATTTCTATTTTATTTATTAAACGAATACCAAACTCAACTTATGCATAATCAAATTATTACACATCATTAACCACATGAATCACATGTTTAGTCACTCATTCTTTGAGACATTCAAATATCATGTTTAACAACTTAAATAATCTATTTTATATACCAATCATTTAAGAAGACAGATGAAATACCTAATTACATTACCTTTTCATATCTAATACACACATAATATTATATAACATAATAATCATTTTTCCATCATCTAATAACTATCCCATAAAGAACGAACCATTATCAACAATCAAATGTTTTAAACAAGTATAGCCTAATATCCATGCAAACACATACATAATTTCTTAGTCACATTCCTAAGCTGATTGAACATACACATGCCTACATGATTTTTCTATTCGAATTTCTGTCACATTATAAATCCAAATTGATCATGAACATATCCATTATTTTACAAACCATAATTACATATAGAATTCACCAATTTCATAAAAAATTATAAAACCAAATTCATTTGTATCACATGCATTCATCCATTATATTATCACAACATTGCCGAATACATATGTATTTTAACCTTATCATTTCAATTTCAATTATCAAGTCTTGATGACCAATATGACCACATACCTATTTGTTGTATTTGAACATATATATATATCATGAATACCAAATCCCAACTTATTAATTAACATACTTACTAATACTTATTACATATACATTTCATTTAACATCATTCAATTGATATATATATACACGTACAGAGATACATTCAACCATAGTTCATTTAGTAAGTAAATCAAACTTTACATAATGCATAACAAATATACAATTACAAAAAACTTAATCGAATTCAACATGTCCCTAATATCATCACTTACCCATAGTCAAAATATCCATGTTTACATTCGGTTCAAGTCCATATTTTAACTAACTCAATTTATCATACCAAACATAACCAATGTACCAGTAATAATCACATATCCAAGTTCAATATTTCTAGTTTTAAAACATAACACATACTTACCTATTCGAACATGTACCATAATGAAATAAGCAAAAGTATAAACCTATTTTCAAAGACCATCTCCAACCACAAACATATAAACTAAATCAATCAAAAGAAGATAAGTCATCATCGCATGGCTATTAATTACATTCAAAAGTACTTAACTCGTATTCAATCTTTTACTATGCTATACATGCCAAATACTGAAAATCAACTTAGTAAAAATACCAAAGGAGATTGTCGATAGTATGATAGTCTTGCTGACGATCCCCAAGCTCGTAACGTATCCAAAATCTATAAAATAGAGATAAACAGAAAACACAGAGTAAGCTATTTAAGCTTAGTAAGTCATAAGCAAGTTAATGGCAACAAACTTAACAAAATCAAATATACAAAATTATAGCAAGCACTTTAAATGATCCACATACACAAATACTTACTAAAGTTCAATATCAAAACATATTTAACCAAATTTGGCCAAATACATGAAATTAGAAACATATATACAGTTGACATGCTCAAACATTAGATTTTGTACAACGAACTACACATTTAACTTACCTTGCTTTTCACAGCACAGTTTATATACTTACCTAAGTTCTTTTAGTTCGAATTACACATTGGCCTTCACTTACACATGCCCGTTGAACCACTCAGAATTCAAAAGGATACATGGATAGTCGAAAGTTCGTACAATGCCAACGTCCCAGACGTGGTCTTACATGTAATCACATATCGATGCCACTGTCCTAGATAGGGTCTTACATGAATCAAATATGATGCCACTGTCCCAGACATGGTCTTATACGTAAACACAAGTCGATTCCAACGTCCCAAACATGGTCTTATATGATAACACATATCAGATATCCTATGTCATGACATATGTATCCAATCTATTCCTAAGGTTCGTACGAGGCTTACGGATGTCGAAACTCAATCGAATCAAGCTCAAAAGTTAGCCAAACCACAATGTTTACATTCGGCCATAGCATATATAACTTCAAATAATTCAATTTGATAAATAAAAAATATATATTCATAGTTATATGAACTTTTAAATGCTTACGGACTTACCTCGGACGTCGACGACTGTTAAATCAACTATTCGACCAATTTTGTCTTTCCCCGATCCAAATCTGATTTCTTTATTTCTTGATCTAAACATATTCAAATTAAGCTTATTAAACACCATTCTATTCAATTTAGCCTAAAGACACATAATTGGGAAAATTACAATTTTGCCCCTAACAATTCACACTTTTTTACAATTTAGTCTTTTTTGCACAAAACACAAGATACACAAAATTTGACCACACTATACAAGGGCTGAATTTTCCTAGTGTCCATACAAGCCCACACATTTCTTTTATTTCACATTTTACTCCCTCAAAAATTTATTTTTGCTATTTAGTCCAAATTACTCAATTTCATCAAAAATTGAAAGACAAAACTTGTTAATCTAACACATATATTTCATATTTTATCATCAAACATCAAACATCAAAAACCACAATCATCAACGGCAAAATACAAAATCATCATTAAAATCACAAATTGGGTCGTGGGTTTGGAAGTACACAAAGCAACGATCTCAAAAACGTAAAAATTATCAAAAACCGAACAAAACACATACCTAAATTCAAGCTCCAAAGTGCCGAATATGCTAGGTTTTTCTTTCTTTTCTTTTTTAAACTTTTGGCCAAGCAAAAATAAAGATGACAACTTGTTTTAATTATGTTTTATTTAACTTATATCAGTTTATTACCTATTTACCTTATTAACCTTTAATAATAACATTATATAACATAATTTCCAAGGTCATTTAAGACCATGTACCGTCCACTATCTTTAAAGTGGGATAATTTCCCTTTAAGGACCCCATATTAAAAAGCCAATATCAACTTAGCACTTTACACTTTAATTTGTAACTTTTACATTTCACGCGATTAAGTCCTTTTATTTAATCGGGCACCTAAACGACAAAATTAAGTCACGAAAATTTAACACCAAAAAATTCACACATAATAAACATGAAAAATAATTTTAAAATATTTTTCAAACTCAGATTTGTGGTCCCACAACAACTATTCCGATTAGGGTTAAAATTGGGCTCTTACAGACTTAGCCGAAAAGTTACTTGAATTCAGCTTTAATGAGCAGTTATGAGCTAAAATTAAACTTAATCACTAAGCCCAAACTCTTGAAATCTCTAGGCCTAAGTAACAACAACTATCAACATGATTTAATATTCCAATTCAGCTAATCTAATTGAACTTGAAGGCTTGGACAGCCGAATAGACACCAACAATATGGATAACATTTTGGGCATTCAAAAATACCATGGTCTGATCATTAAGAGACAATCGATTATGGAATGTGTAATCACTCCTTTGTCCGATCATTAAGAGACAATCGATTATGGAATGCTATTATGTAATCACTCCTTTGTCCATTGCTATTCATTTTTAAAACACATTAAACACATTAGACAGAGGAATAAACTACTAAATTTAAATGTAACAATGAATAATGCTATTATTTAAACTTTGTAATAAAATCCATTGTTTAGTTATGATCAATGCATTGGTACTTGCTTTCCCAATAGTCATCAACATAGCATTCATTTGTAACATCCCCAAACCCGGCCCACAAGTCCTGACCGGATCTGGTATGTCACTGCGAAAAACGTTTGAAAAAAAAAATCTTTTGTCTTTGGAATAAACTTGAAAATTTTGTTAACTTTTGGAAAATGTGTCCATTAAAAATTATTTAATAATCTAAGCTTGATTTGAATTAAAACTTTATTATAAGTTGGTATGATATTAATCATTTGTAAAAATATTTCTAAGTATAGTATAAACTTCAATAATAAATAAAGTACTTTAAATCAAAAGGGGCCCTTATTACATCAAATCAATACCCAAAATACTGATGATATAAAATAATTAAATCAAATAAAACATCTACTGCATAAAATCTGCTTTTGCATGGCCACCTTTGTCTCTAATCCAACCCGGTCCATTAATCACAAATCACCTGCGATGTTGGATAAATAATTGGGTGAGTCACACGGACTCAGTGTGTAATTAAACCACTGATATCCACCCACATGTTAGCCACAAATCAACCCAATTATCAAATGCAACATGTAAACACATAGACATTACCACGATCTGGGCTTGGCCCACAATCAAATCATATTCAAGCACTAGGCTAGGCCCTTTTCTCATCAGTCCACTGATCACTGGGCTTGGCCCATTTCCACGTATGTTCTCAAAACATACCTATCCACATGTCATACTGGGCTTGGCCCATTTCCATATCATTTCATAACAAAACCATGCAATCATGATACCCAACCCAATCCTAAGGTCCATCCGCTACACACCCCTTGTCCAAATTTACCACACACCGGGGATTATCGAATCACCCTCTCCTTTTCCCTCCTAAAGGCAACCAATACCATCCACGATGTAGCACGTAGCTAACATCAAACCACGATGGGGCACATAGCAACCCGTCAAGCCACGATATGGCATAAGCCGATATCAGTCCAGGTAACCACGCGAACTAAATCGCAAAGATCCACAACGCGACCTCAGTCGGCGCCAATCCACGATGTAGCACAAAGTCGACATCAACCACGCACTGAAGTACACCGCACCTTCTTTCATAACCCACCCATGCACATGTAACATGATATAATGACAAGATGATGCATGTGCATGTCATTCACAATCATAGGCATACTCACATATTAAAAAAAACAATTATCACATATTAACCAATTTGCTACTAACCTGGTCATCATCATACCCCTCAAGGGTATCCATTTCACATATGGTACTGCATTCATTAGTAAACGTATAGCACAACAGAGATCATACAAATCCCGGAAACAATGGCTAACTACACACCTTATAACCTGAAGCTCTAAACCCTCAATCCCGACGCTATCGTTTAGCGAGACTACCACTATCTGCCTATAGTTTTCTGCGGCACGTCCACACCCCGGTGGCCAATCTCGTACAGTAGAAACCGATCTCTTTTTGAACTTCGGGATGGGAGCTTTCCCTTTCTCCTCTTGACTGGCACTCGCATCCATAACGATATCTAATCAACACACGATTAATACCGATCTCAAACGAATAAACCATAAACTATACATCCTTACCGAAATGAACTGAGATCCCAAAGGCTTCTCTTTACTCTTATCGATTTGGCCCTAAAAGATCATAGCCACCACTTGGTTAACACATAAACACATACAATGGCCTAAGGCCGATTACCAATGAATCACTTACCCCTTTTACTCGGATCCCGAAACACCACTGATCTTCTGAAGTTGCCAAAAATCCCTGTTACACGATATTAGAATCGGCTAATACCAAAACTAAGGCCAACCATTCGGTTTTGGCCACTAAAAGAGAAAATCCAAATCGATTGCTTAAGACAGAACACTTACCTACTTTAACCGATTGAGAAATAGACCAAAGAGATCAACACCAAATATTCGGCCAACATGAAGACAAAAAGAAAAGGAAGATTTTGACAATAAAAGGAGAGATTCGGCTTGCAAAGTGATGAAAGAAAGTAAAAGAAATGAGAGGGAGAATGTTCGTATTCGGTCACCAAATAAAATGTAGAACAACGTGGATAGGGAATTTTAGGAGAGCTCAAAAGAAATCAAGTAGATGAATGAGGCTAGCAAAATTTAGGAGACACAATTTACAACTTTTAACAAGAGACTAAAAGAATAATTGACATTCTAACCCCTATTTATAGAATTAAGCACCCCTCCCTTGAAGACTCCAACATACGGCCATTTCCTAGAATCTCTCCTAGCCATTAATTCAAAACATTTGAATTAATCAAATCTTTAACTTACTCCCGACCAACCATTTAAAATCAATTCAAAAAATAAAATATATCCCACCTTTTATCCATTACCACCCCTCCAATTTAAAATACAAAATAAAAATAAACTAATATTAATCCATTATCCCACCGAATTCAAAAAAAAAAATAAATACAAAACTCATCCTTATCTTTCAATGCCCATGTGCCGTCCACCTTCACGCCAATCAGCAGCAAAAAGAAGAAAACAACCCCACCTGCAGCCTCCAAGATTCGAACATAGGACCTGGGGGAAACCAGCAGCAGGCCAAGTAGCGCCCAAGCCATTCGCCAACCTGCCTTTCATGACAAAAAGCCCCAACATTTATTTTTAAATCCTTCCTACTTCAGCCCATCACCACATAACAAAATAAAAACGCCAAAAATGCCGCTCCAGCCCTCGAACCTGCGCCCTTTCTCTCCTCCAGCGCCTAAGTGGTGCATGAGAGCCACTTTGCCAACTGGAATTTCATGTCCACCATCCTGGCCATTAATTTTTAAGGCCTACTTAGCCCAGTCCTTTGGCTGACGCAAAAATAAAACAAAATTGCTGCCTTAGCAGCTCGAACCCTTGCTCCCTTAGGCGTCACCTTCCTAGGCTCCAAGCAGCGCCTCCCTGCCACTTTGCCATTTCCTTTCTTGCGTCCTAAACTCCACCAAATTATTTTAAGGCCTTCTCGACCCATTTCCCCTTTTTTACACTAAAAATCTAAAATTTTCCAAAGCCTTCTCCTTTCATCCAAGCATTCTTAAATCCTCTAAACACATCCAAGCACACCCAAAAACCTTCCAACACCTAAATTATACTCAAACTGCATAGCCCCTAAACCTTGGATGTTACAATTCTACCCCCTTAAAAATAATTTCGTCCTCGAAATTACTTATTACCGGATAGTCATGACTCGCTATTCTATGCCTACTGCGTCCCCTAGAACTCATCTCTGTCGTCACGATTTAATCTGATTAACAAGTTTTATGCATTAGAAGTTTGGTTCCACTATTTAACCACGAGCATATTTTATGAAAGAAAGATTTTAGAAGTAGTTCTTTCGATCACACAGAGGTTCAGTTCGAGTTCGCTACCCCAATTCAGAGAATCACCTTCGTTCCTCACTAGGGACACATTCATTCATCATCAAAACACATTCATTCCTCAGCAGAGGCACATTCAGTGGTATCTACCACACACATTCACTATTCGGACATTTCTGCCCGTTTCTACCCCAGGGGTATTTCCGTCATTTTCCTACAGGGGTATTTCGGTAATAAACCAAAGCGATTCCAAAAACTGTAATAAGTCAGGATCTTTTTTTTTTAAAAAAAATTCCCAAAATTGAAGAGTATTTTTGAAAATTTCACAAATTGGAGATATAACAGGATTTTGAAAACCAGGGGGTATTTTGGTAATTTTGTCAACCAGGGTAATTCTGTAAGTCTCCAAAGTCGGGGTATTATTTTGAAATACAGAAAATTGGGTCCTTTTGCAACGTAAGAAAATTTTATTAAACTTGGGGTTAATCTAGAAATTTTGAAAGTCAGGGGCATTTTAGAAATTTTTAACACAGGGGTATTTTCGTAAATTTTCCCAAATTGATATTTTGAAAACCAGAGATTCTAATATTTTGCAAAGAAAAATCATTTTAACAAAAGTTGAGGGTAGTGTTGTAATTTTATAATACAGGGGCATTTTTGTAATTTTGCCACTAGGGGCATTTTGGTAATTTTGGTAAATCGAGAAAATGTCTTTCAAAACCGGATTTAGGATTTACAAAAGGGATAACTTTGAAAATTTTAAACTAAGGGTTTTAAAACAGTAAGGCTAATCCCTTTCGGGTTTTAATAATTGGTTTAGCCTATGAACAACTCTTGGTTAAGGTGAACCGTAGCTACGCACCAGGTAGGATTCCTGCGAAGAGGAGGTGAGTCACGAGGGCTAGCTAAGTACTGTGCTCTTCCGGATCCAATCCTAGACATGCGCACACAGGTTGCCACACCTTAACTCGGCAACTTATTTCACAGGTTTGTTTATTAGACACTTTAAACTTTATGCACGTGTTTGAGTAGACTAGTCCTAGGGTCCAATAGCCCTATCATTCTATTCTACGAGCCCAAATAAACCCATCACAGTTCATAATAGTAAAGCACTTCAAAAGTCCGAAGTACTTACCTGGTGGACCTCGGGTCGGAGGTACAGGTGCCATGCCAGAATAACCTAAAATTTTTTTTCATAAAAGCCCATATTTTCGAAAAGCCTATTTTGAAAATGTTTCGGGCCCAAAAACCCTCAAAGCCGAAGTTTTGAACACGGCTCGATATCAAATCAGAACATCCCCAAACCCGGTCCACAAGTCCTGACCGGATCTGGTATGTCACTGCGAAAAACATTTGAAAAAAAAAATCTTTTGTCTTTGGAATAAACTTGAAAATTTTGTTAACATTTGGAAAATGTGTCCATTAAAAATTATTTAATAATCTAAGCTTGATTTGAATTAAAACTTTATTATAAGTTGGTATGATATTAATCATTTGTAAAAATATTTCTAAGTATAGTATAAACTTTAATAATAAATAAAGTACTTTAAATCAAAAGGGCCCTTATTACATCAAATCAATACCCAAAATACTGATGATATAAAATAATTAAATCAAATAAAACATCTACTGCATAAAATCTGCTTTTGCATGGCCACCTTTGTCTGTACTCCAACTCGGTCCATTAATCACAAATCACCTGCGATGTTGGATAAATAATTGGGTGAGTCACACAGACTTAGTGTGTGATTAAACCACTGATATCCACCCACATGTTAGCCACAAATCAACCCAATTATCAAATGCAACATGTAAACATATAGACATTACCACGATCTGGGCTTGGCCCACAATCAAATCATATTCAAGCACTGGGCTAGGCCCTTTTCTCATCAGTCCACTGATCACTGGGCTTGGCCCATTTCCACGTATGTTCTCAAAACATACCTATCCACATGTCATACTGGGCTTGGCCCATTTCCATATCATTTCATAACAAAACCATGCAATCATGATACCCAACCAAATCCTAAGGTCCATCCGCTACACACCCCTTGTCCGACCTACCACACACCAGGGGATTATCGAATCACCCTCTCCTTTTCCCTCCTAAAGGCAACCAATGCCATCCACGATGTAGCACGTAGCTAACATCAAACCACGATGGGGCACATAGCAACCCATCAAGCCATGACATGGCATAAGCCGATATCAGTCCAGGTAACCACGCGAACTAAATCACAAAGATCCACAACGCGACCTCAGTCAACGCCAATCCACGATGTAGCACAAAGTCGACATCAACCACGCACTCAAGTACACCGCACCTTCTTTCATAACCCACCCATGCACATGTAACATGATATAATGACAAGATGATGCATGTGCATGTCATTCACAATCATAGGCATACTCACATATTAAAAAACAATTATCACATATTAACCAATTTGCTACTAACTCGGTCATCATCATACCCTTAAGGGTATCCATTTCACATATGGTCTCGCATTCATTAGTAAGCGTATAGCACAACGAGAGATCATACAAATCCCAAAATAATGGCTAACTACACACCTTATAACTCAAGCTCTAAACCCTCGATCCCGACGCTATCGTTTAGCGAGACTACCGCTATCTCGCCTATAGTTTTCACGACACGTCCACACCCCGGTGGCCAATCTCGTACAGCAGAAACCGATCTCTTTTTGAACTTCGGGATGGGAGCTTTCCCTTTCTCCTCTTGACTGGCACTCGCATCCATAACGATATCTAATCAACACACGATTAATACCGATCTCAAATGAATAAACCATAAACTATACATCCTCATCAAACGAATCGAGATCCCAAAGGCTTTCTTTACTCTTGTCGATTTGTCCCTAAAAGATCATAGCCACCACTTGGTCAACACATAAACACATACAATGGCCTAAGGCCGATTACCAATGAATCACTTACCCTTTTACTCGGATCCCAAACACCACTAATCTTCAAGTTTTCAAAATCCTCATTACGATATTAGAATCGGCTAATACCAAAACTAAGGCCAACCATTCGGTTTTGGCCACTAAAAGAGAAAATCCAAATCGATTGCTTAAGATAGAACACTTACCTACTTTAACCGATTGAGAAATAGCCCAAAGAGATCAACACCAAATATTCGGCCAACATGAAGACAAAAAGAAAAGGAAGATTTTGACAATAAAAGGGAGAGATTCGGCTTGCAAAATGATGAAAGAAAGTAAAAGAAATGAGAGGGAGAATGCTCGTATTCGGTCACCAAATAAAATGTAGAACAACGTGAATAGGGAATTTTAGGAGAGCTCAAAAGAAATCAAGTAGAGAATGAGGCTAGCAAAATTTAGGAGACACAATTTACAACTTTTCAGCAAGAGACTAAAAGAATAATTCGGCATTCTAACCCCCTATTTATAGAATTCGGCACCCTCTCCCCTTGAAGACTCCAACATACGGCCATTTCCTAGAATCTCTCCTAGCCATTAATTCAAACACATTTGAATTAATCAAATCTTCTAACTTACTCCCAGCCAACCAATTAAAATCAATTCAAAAAAATAAAATATATCCCACCTTTTATCCATTACCACCCCTTCAATTTAAAATACAAAATAAAAATAAACTAATATTAATCCATTATCCCACCGAATTCAAAAAAAAAATAAATACAAAACTCATCCTTATCTTCCAATGCCCATGTGCCGTCCACCTTCACGCCAATCAGTAGCAAAAAGAAGAAAACAACCCCACCTGCAGCCTCCAAGATTCGAACATAGGACCTGGGGGAAACCAGCAGCCAAGTAGCGCCCAGGCCATTCGGCCAACATGCCTTTCATGACAAAAAGCCCCAACATTTATTTTTAAATCCTTCCTACTTCATCCCATCACCACATAACAAAATAAAACGCCAAAATGCCGCTCCACCCTCGAACTCGCCCTTTCTCTCCTCCAGTAGCTAAGTGGCGCATGAGAGCCACTTTATAATCGGACTTTCATGTCCACCATCTCGCCATTAATTTTAAGGCCTACTTAGCCCGATCCTTTGGTGGCACAAAAATAAAACAAAATTGCTGCCTTAGCAGCTCGAACCCTTGCTCCCTTAGGCGTCACCTTCCAGGCTCCAAGCAGCGCCTCCCTGCCACTTTGCCATTTCCTTTCTTGCATCCTAAACTCACCAAATTATTTTAAGGCCTTCTCGCCCCATTTCCCCTTTTTTACACTAAAAATCTAAAATTTTCCAAAGCCTTCTCCTTTCATCCAAGCATTTTTAAATCCTCTAAACACATCCAAACACACCCAAAAACCTTCCAACACCTAAATTATACTCAAACTGCATAGCCCCTAAACCTTGGATGTTACATAACGCATCTTGAAACCTCTTGGGTCGAGACTGAGTTATAGGTCCTTGTGGCAACTCAATGGGTTCGGCGGTAACTTCTCGAGCTATGGTCGCATCAGGTAAGTTGCAAGTTGGTACAAGTATGTACATAAAACTCATGCTTAATAAGCTCGATATGTGATGAAACCTCGGATTGGTTCGATTGAGTAAGTTATGATGTTAATATTTTAATAACATTTATGCTAAGCTTGATTATGAATTCACAATGACATTTATGTTAATTTAATGCATGTTAAATATATTTTGAAGTGTGTATGATGCTTAGTATTTGCATAGGAACTTACTAAGCTTTAAAGCTTACTCCCTTTTCTTTTACTTCGTCTTATAGTGTCACCAAGCCAGCTAGGAGATCAGAGACTGCCAGAGATCCATTCACACTATCAAATTATCATTTTGGGTACTTATGATTACAATATTTTGAGTATTGGCATGTATAGGGACTTGGTCTTTTTGTTATGTGTCATAATTGATTTGACCATATGTGTTGGCTTTAATAGTTGATAATTCATTTTGTAAATGGCCATTTGATATTGGCTAATATTGGTTAAGTATGTATACATAGGATGATGTTCTCATGAATGTGAGAAATTGCACTATTTGAGATGCTAAGTAAGTGATGTTTGTATGTGATAAATGATAGTATGTAAATGATATGTGGATGCCTTGTGTATGGCTGATTGGGTTGAAAGTATATGCTTGAATTGGTGCTATGTTTTGTTGTATAGTTTGGTGCATGGAAGGGTGGCAAAAAGGCATAGTAAATAGCCTTATATTTGTCCATACGAGTAGACACACGGCATGCCCCACGGGCATGTGTTTCGGTCGTGTGTCCCTACACTTTAACTGTTGCAAAATAGAATGCTTAGTAATGAGCACACGGACAGAGACACGGGCGTGTGTCTCAGCCGTGAGGACGACACGGTCTCAAACACAGGCGTGTGCCCTGGCCGTGTGAAGTCTACACCTATTTTATGAAAAATTATGAAAATTTAATCGATCACACGGCTTAAGCACACGGGCATGTGACTTGGCCATGTGGCCTCAATTTGATTATGACAACATAAACAGAATGCTCCCTAATTTGAACATGGCCTGAAGCACGAGCATGTCATAGGGTCACACGGGCGTGTCTCGAACCCACACGGGTGTGTGACCCCTTTTTCATAAAATATTTTCTAAGTTCTCCAAAAGTTTCCAAAGTTCTCGGTTTAGTTCTAAACCTCTTACGATGCATATTTTGGGCATCGTAGGCTCATTTTCGACGATATGAATGTTTTTGAAAAAAAATTAAATTTGAGTGGAAATTCATGTTTCGATTTTGAATGTTTGCTTGTGAATAAGTCCAGTAATGCCTCGTACCCTATTCTGGCATCAGATATGGGTAATGGATGTTACATTTAGTGGTATCAAAGCTATGATTTACTCAATTTTTGAACTAACGTAGTGTGTGTAAGAGTCTAGCTATACATGCCATACATGAACTGTGATAGTGTGATGACTCTTGGCAATTTTAAATTGTGTTTTCATATAGTAATGGATCCCAATCGAGCTGAGGCTGATGAAGTTGAATGTAATGCGTGGCTCCCGCTCAAGGTGCAGCACCGTCTGATAGTAGACCCTCTATGGTGTAACACCCCAAACTCGGCCCATGCGTTATAATCAAGAAAAACATGTTAACTCATTTTTATTCGTATTATTTTGTTATAATCAAGAAAACAAATTTGATTTGAAACATATGATAAAAATACCACTAATCTCAAAGGTGGATTTGATAATTTGATAATTTGAACAAGAAATCTTATAATCCGTGACTTTTGAAAATATCGTTGATAATTCAAGAGAAAATTTCTAAGTTAAAAATATTTGTAAAAGTTAGTTATAAAATCCATTTGTCAATCTATTTTAAAAATCTTTATTTAAGTTTTAGAAAATTCCCATTTAAAACAATTTAAGAAAAATAATAAATACGTCTAAACATAAAGCAAATTAAAGTGTATCCCAGAGGCCTTATTACAACTTTAAAACCCATATAGTAAAAGTAATAAAATAAACGGAAGAAGAAATTAAAAATTCAAAACACCATTTCTGAAGTATGGCCTCCACCGAGTCATCCATGGCCCAAGTCCACATCACTGAGCAGTACCTGCATGGATTAAGAAAGAAGGGTTGAGTTACAAGAACTCAATGTATAATCCCCTTACCGTCATCCTCTAGGCCTGAACCTGTAAAGCAACATCTTGGGCCTGAGCCCATATAGCATAATCTTGGGCCTAAGCCCATTTACATAATAGAATATACATATGTGCAATGTATGTAACCCGACCCATCCATCCATCACACCCCATACCAACCATCACACCTCTGGGGATCAAGTCAACCCACCTCGCCAATCACACCAAAATGCAGGAAAATTGCCATTTATAATATTTTATTGTGGCCAAGCCACAGATATCATGTGCAAACATTATAATAAACAGTTTATTATGGCAATGCCACCGGGCTACACTTCTCTTCAACATTTTTCCCAACCCATGCAATATATGAAAATGCAACATACATAATAAGATGTTCGCATATAAATAGCAACCATTTATCAAGTAATTTATTACAATGACTCGACCCATTTAAGCAATAATAATTCGGCCCATTAAGGCATTCTAGCAAATTAGCCCTTTAGGGGTATTTTTGTAATTGGCCCATAAGGGCATTTTTGTAGTTCGGCCCAAAAGGGAATTTTTGTAATTTGGTAATCTCGCAACCCCAGGGTATTTTGATAATTTATCATCCAAGGGTATTTTTGTAATTTTGTAACCCCGGACTTAACTACTAATTTGGGGCATAAAAATTGAAACTGTCCATCTATGTCACGTTGACTAAATTGAGAATAACTCGAGTTAGGAAACTCAAAATTTAGATCCGTAAATTTTCCTTGAAACTAGACTCATATATCTTCTTACTACCAATTTTCTAGAAATTTTGGCTTAACCATTTAATACAATTTAATCATTAAAGTTTTCCCCTATTTCATTGACTAACAATTCTGACCTCTCTTACCTTAAATTCAAATATCTCATTGTACAGTTTTCATATGCTGCTCCCACTTGTTTCTATTGAAAATAAACTCACTAAGGAATCTATAAATTTAAGCTATAACTCATAATTTACTTTGTAAAATTTTGAATGATTTTTTTCCAAGACAGAACAGGGAACCACGGAGTCATTCAGAACCAGTCTCACTAAAATTAAAATATCACAGAATATAAAATTCATTTTCCTACTCTTTTTCTTTCATATAAAAATAGACACAACACGCTTTAATTATATATCTTATTCAATTTCTAATTCTCTTTCTCCTATTTTTTATGATTTTTCAAAATCATGTCTCTACTGCTAACCAATAACTGTTTCATTGCAAAATATGGTTTCCACTACGAACATACGCATGCCCGAGTGATCACAAATGCCGATTTCGAATTTTTCGATCCTTCGACCGAATCACAAAACACTTCATGCAAATATTCAAAGAAGTGTGGGATCACACACCATTTCAAGCATGTATTCGAAAGGGGTATTAGATTACACACCTTATTCAAATTTCCTAAAGAACCACTCTTCGTTGCCCCCACAATCGTGATCCTTCTCTACTAGGTTCTAAAATCCAGCCTTGTACTTTGGCTATTGCAACGAGTTCCTAAAAATGAATAAGTGATGTACCAAAGGGTTAGCCTTCATCCAATATTCGGCCCTTCCACAAGAGTAAGAAATTGATATCATCACTACAAAATAGAATCACATGAGTGGCGCAAAACATCGAAATAAAGAGTAACATCTTACCACCAATATTCGGCCTAATCACCCACTTACCAATCAACTTTCAAAACTAAGGCTAAAAAAATGATAGGTAGTAGCACAAAATGGCTTCAAAGTTTAGGCAAAACAAAGGAAGAATGCTCTCTTTTTGGCTTTGAAGTAACGGCTAAGAGGAAAAATTGGAGAAAGAAAATGACACCAAAAAGCTAAGGAGAAAACAACCTCTCAAGCACCAAAAATTGCCAATTGCCTAAAGAAAATTCGGCTATCCCCTTTCCCTCCTAAAACCATGTATTACCTTTTGCCTAAAGGAAAAATGTTGACCAAAATCCTTTCCAAAACATTTTCCTCACTTTGGGCCAACATGTTCCCTATTCTTTCCTTTTCTTTTTCCTTCTTTCGTTCACCCATTCTTTCCTTATTTCCTTAGCCATCTTTCCTAAAAGGAAAAGTCTTCCTTACCACAATTGAAGCCTTGCCGGAAACTATGGATGAATATCACAAAAAAAAAAAAAATCAAATTTTCACCAAGTGGGATTCAAACCTTTTCCCCTAAAGCCCTTCATGTGATGCCTCACCACCTTGCTACTAGCTTCTCTTGTGCTAGCTAAATACATACTTATTTCCTTAAACCTTGATGCCACTTACCATCTCTCCTTAAAGTACTCAAACACTAAAATTTTCCTTTAGCCTAACTTAAACTCGAACCTTCCTAGAAACCTCGTAACTTTCCAAAATCACCTTCCTAATAAGTTTAACTTGAAATAAAGCCATTCTCTTGTTCTCAAAAAAAATTTAAATGCTTTCGTGCTCAAGACCTAATGGGCCCAATTTCGGGATGTTACATATGGTTAGTCAAGGAGAAGGAGGCAGGGAAACCTTTCTCCATATGATGAATGAGTGGTATATGAAATTTGTTCAAAGAAATCGAATGCCCAACCTCCTCCACCCCACCTATTCCTCGACTGGTTCTCGTAGCCCCATAAGGTATGGACTTTGTAAGGATGAATAAGCCCCCGATTGATAAAATCCAAAAGCTTGGGGTTGAAAATTTTCGAGCTAATATGGATGATGAACACAAGAGAGCCGAGTTTTGGCTCGAAAACTCCATCAGGGTATTTGATAAGTTGTCCTGTACACAAGATGAGTGTTTAAAAGTCTGCTATCTCTCTTCTGAGTGATTATGCATACAACACTTGTATCTGTAGTTCCGAGAGAAAGGGTCACCTAGGACTTCTTTTAAGAGGAGTTCCAAAAGAAGTATATTAGCCAATGGTTCATTGTTAAGAAACGTAAAGAATTTCTTGAGCTGAAATAGGGTCATATGACAGTGACCGAATATGAGAGAGAATTTGTCAGACGGAGCAAATACGCTCAAGAGTGTGTTTCTACGGAGGTTATTATGTGCAAAAGATTTGAGGATGGATTGAATGAATATATTTGTATATTAGTCAAGATCTTAAAGCTGTTGAACGGGCTTGTTAGGTCGAAGAATTAAACAAAGAGAAGAGGAAAGATGATCTTGAAGCTAGAGACTCGAGGAAAAGATCGATGAGTAAGTCATTCCCATCCCAGTCTAAGAAATCAAAAGAGATGTATTCCCGCTTGAATGTTTCAACAAGGTATTCATGTAGAGATCGTTAGAAATAACATTCGAGTTTTAAATCTCAAGCTATTTTCGATGGGAAGTGTGGGCAATGTAAAGTCTAATATGCTCGAATGTCAACATTAAGGAAGAAGACATCCCGATGAATGTAGAATGAATGACCGGGCTTGTTTTAGTTGTGGTTATCAAGATCATTTTATTAGAGATTGCCCGAAGATGGCAGAGAAAGAGAAATTTTAGAGTGCAAGGCCCAGTAATACTGCTTCTAGAGGAAGACACCCGGGGAATACTTGAAATGGTGCCAGTAGTAAAGGTGTGACGAAAGAAACCACGGTGAGATCTGAAGCTCGGGCACCTGCTAGAGCCTATCCCATCCATGCTCGCGAAGAAGCGATATCTCCCGATGTAAATACTGGTACTTTTTCTCTTTATGCTACTGACGTTATTGCATTAACTGACCCTGGATCTACTCATTCGTATGTTTGTATGAATTTGGTAAATAATAAGAAATGTAACACCCTAGTTCTAGGGGTTATGCATGTAGTGCATAACTCAAGTGATGGTAGGTTTATGGTGAAGTTGGATGAGTTTTAAGGGGTTTGGAGAACCCTAGAAGGTAGGTGATGCCTTAGGAAATTTTTAGTTTTATTTTTGCGTCATGAGAAGGGGAGGAGTTGGTTTGGTTTTGGCATCTAAAAAGGAGGATTTTACTATTTCAAATTGTTTTGAATGTGTGGCTAAGAGAAGAGATGGGTTGGCTTTTGTTTGAAATGGTTTGAAAGGAGGGTGTAGAGTGGAACTAGGAGGAAATCAAGGGATTGGGTGAAAGGAAAAGGAGTTGGACGGCTAGGGGGTTCTCATGAGGATATTTTCGGCCATGAAGGTTTGGGGGGAGTGGCCGAATTCTATTTAAGGGATGGTGAGCTTCCTTTAGCCGAATTTTGGCTTGCTCTCCTAAAACCTTCACCTTTTCTTATTTCAAACACAACCTCTACTTGTTCTTTCGAATCCCTTTCTCTTTTGAACATCTCTTGCTTTCTCTTCTTTTCCTATAAATAGCTGAACCTCTTCAAGCCCAATCAACTTTCCTTTTTCTTCTCTTATTCCATCAAAATCGAATGCACTCTTAGTCGAAACCTATCTCTCCTCTTGCCATCTTGCTAAAGCCGATTCTTAGGGCCGTCAAGCACTCTCTCTCAGTATCTGCAAGCGTGTGGTAGTAAGTAAGCTATTCCCTAGTATCAGTTTTGTTTCTTTCTCTTGTGGGGTGTCGAAACCAAAGGGTGGTCTTGGTATTTGGAGTTGGTCAAATGTTCTTAAGGTCTTAATATGGTATTTCTTTCATGTGTAGCCAAAGGAAGGAAACACTGAGGATTTTTTTTCAAGGCTTGATTGCATAAGGTAAGGGGCAGATCGACAGAAGCATTTAGTAGCCTCTGGGATTCAAGTTGGTTTTGGTAAGCAATTTTGGTAAGATTCGTTGTTAGATTTATGGTTTGGAGGATTAATCGTTTGGTCTGATTAAGCATTTTGATAGAGGCGAATACCAGTCAAGGAGGGCAAGAGAAAGTCCCTATCTCGAAGTTCAAGAAAAGAGCTGTCTCGATGGTTCAAGATTGGCCACCGGGGTGTGGGCCAGCGTCAGAGCAGCAGTTTAGGCAGATCACCGTAGTTTCGTTTAGCGATAGCATTGAGATCGAGGGTCTGGAACTTCAAGTGATAAGGTGCATAATCATCGCACTGTTTCTTCGGTTAATTGTTTATTAATGTGTACTTGTGTATGCTGTGTGATGGCTGACATTAAAGGCTAAGGTGATGGATACCCATATGTGGGGTAATCGATTATCAGGTTGGTAAATTGTGTTATTAAATTTACTTATGGTGTATGTATGATATGGTAATGAGCATGTGATGTATACTCATTCGATATGATTGACTTGACATGATGCATCGACACTTATGCATGGGGATTGGATGTGACCAAGGAAGGATGGGTATACACATTGATGTACGTGGTCTAATGTTAGCCTCGTGCTACATTAGCGCTTGATGATTAGCTGTGTGCTACATCAAGGGAGGTGTGGCTAGGTGCCTATCTCGGCAGTTGATAGCTGAGTGCATCACCGTAGATAGATTACTGTCGGGATCATGATGTGATCGGTGGTTCAGCCACGGCCTTGTGCAGCAGGTCTGCCGAGGTAAGATATGTGGGATCACTCGGTTGTGATCGGTGGATTAGCCATGGCCTTTGGCAGGGAGTCTGCTAAGGTTGGCGTAATTGATGGGCTTAGGTTGGGTTGGATCATAATTGCATTTCTGTTGGTATGGATTGTATGGTTATGGGCTAAGCCCAAAGGTGTGGAAACATGTGTAATGATTATGCACTGAGTCTGTGGACTTACCCAGTTTTTCTTAACCATTTCAGGTGATGCATAAAGTTGGACCGGGTTGGAGAGGATGCAGGGTGGCCATGCTGAAGAAGATGTTTTAATTATTTTATGGAATTTAATATTAAGTACTTTGTTTAAGTATTGGTTGTAATAAGGGTTTAAATTTTATTATTTTGGTATTATTTTATTATTATTATTATTTATGGCTTGTTTAAATTAAATTACTACATGAAGATGATTTTATTTTTTAGCAACCTATTTACTCAAAATATATGTATGCTAAAGTTTTAATTTGGACATTTTATAATAACAAAGTTTACTTATAATTTTTAAATGGACATGGTTTTCAAAAGTTAATAAATTTTAATGTTTTATCTTAAGTCAAAAAGATTTCTCAACCGTCTTTCCACAGTGGCATTCCAAATTCGGTCGTAGTGAATGGGCCGGGTTTTGGGGTGTTACAAATTGGTATCAGAGCCCGGTTCAAAACTCAGCTTTGGGGGTTTTGGGGTCCACAAACATTTTTCAGAATGGGCTTTTCAAAATATGGGCTTTTATAAAAAGTTTTCAGGTTATTCTGGCATGGCACTGCATTCTCTACCAAGTCCACTGTAAGTACTTCAAGCTCTTGAAGTGATTTGTTTATATGAAATGTTATGGGTTTATTTGGGCTCGTAGATTAGAATATTGAGGGTTTTGGACTCTAGGATTAGTCTACTCAAACACATGCATAAGACTTAAAGATTGCTAAACAAACCGGTGAAGTAAGTCACCGAGTTAAGGTGTGGTAATCACTGTACGCATGTCTAGGAGTGGTATTCATAAGAGCTTGGTATTTAAGCAGTCCTAGTGACTCACCTCCTCTTTACTCGAATCCTACCTGGTGCATAGCTACAGTTTACCTTAACCAAGAGGACTTATTCATAGGTTAAACCAATTATTAAAACCCGAAAGGGATTAGCCTTACTGTTTTAAAAACTCTTAGTTTTAAAATCTCCAAAGATTTACCCTTTGGGTTGTAAGCCCTAAATCTAATTTTGAAAGACGTTTTTCTCGACTTACAAAATTACGAAAATACCCCTACCTGCAAAATTACAAAAATGCCCCTGTATTGTAAAATTTTCGTACCACCCTCAACTTTTATTAAAATGATTTACTTTGCAAAATACCAAAATCCCGGGTTTTCAAAATATTAAGATACTTTGGTTTGGGGAATTTTACCAAAATACCCCTAGTTGATAAATTGCCAAAATGCCCTTGGTTTCTAAATTTTTATACCATCCTCGACTTTTACTAAAATATTCTTATTTTACGAATATCAGAAAATCCTATTTTGCAAAATATTGAGATATCCAGATTTGGAAATTTACAAGAATACCCCTAACTTACAAAATTACCAAAATAACCCCCCAGTTTTTGAAATTTCAGCAACACTTTTAATTCAAAAATTTTCAAAATACCTTTAAGTTTCAAAAATTTTGAAATGCCTCTGATTTGTAAAATTCAAATTTGACCTTGATTTATTATCGAAATACCCCTATAGGAAAATGACGAAATTACCCCTGGGTTGGGAATGTTCAAGGAAGTGACATGGATGAATGTATGTGTCTTTAGTAAAGAATGTAAATGTTTGAATTAGAATAGAGAACTTGAGATGAAAATTTGATTGATCGAAAGAACTACTTCTGGAAACTATTTTTCATAAAATTTGCTCGTGGATAAACAATGGAACAAAAATTTCTAATGCATAAACTTTCTAAACAGATTAAGTCGTGACGCTAGATATGAGTTCTAGGGGGCGTGGTCACAATGCTCATGGACGTGGTAGAGGCAGGATGGCAGTATCGGAACCGGTTGGGTCTGGCCATGGGTCAGAGAACGATGTGCCGCCGCCACTAGCTATTGAGGTTGAACATCAGGATCAGACCGGAGGAGACAATGCAGTATTACAGGCTATGCTACGGGTGCTCGAGAGAGTGGCAGGAGCCAATGTTGGAAATGGGACTCGAAAGTCTGTGGCTGAAAGACTTAGGTCGAATGGAGCCGAGGTTTTCAGAGGAGTGTCTGGGGTAGCTCCGAACGTGGCAGAATACTAGCTTGAGACAGTTGAAAGGATTATGGACGACTTGGATTTAACTGTAGAGGAGAAGCTTAGGGGTGCTGTTTCGTTGCTACGAGGATGAGACCTACCAGTGGTGGCTCACGGTTAAGGAAGCTACCCCTGTCGATCGAGTGGACTGAGGTTACTTCAAGATCAAGTTTGAAGGGAAGTATATCGGAGTGAGCTATGTGAACGCTCAGAGGAAGGCGTTCCTCAATTTGGTGCAAGGAGGCAAGTCAATAGCGGAATATGAGGTTGAGTTCCTGCGGTTGAGCCGGTACGCTCGGGGCATCGTGGCTACAGATTATGAGAGATGCGTCAGATTTGAAGATGGGCTGCAGGATGAGCTGCGGGTATTGATTATCCGCAACGAGAACAAGACTTCGCCATCTTAGTGGAGAAAGCTCGGATAGCTGAGGAGGTCAAGAGGACCGAGAGGCAGAATAGAGATAGAGAAAGGAGCTGGGATAAGAGAAGTTATGGACCGTCAAAATTTTCTGGGAGTCTTCAGAAAAGACTGACGATTGAGAATTCTGCCTGTGCTGGGAATCCAGATCGTCCATGTGCTCGGTGTGGAAGATATCATATTGGCAAGTGCTGGAATCGGGATCGAGAATGCTTCAGATGCAAGTCCAAGTCTCATCTGATTAAGGATTGTCCTCAGGATCCGAATAGGACTTTGACAAGAGGCCAAGGTTATGTGCGGTGGCGAGAGATGGTCGCAGCGACGAGGGTCGTGGTTTGAGCCATGGAGGAATGGCTCGGTCGAGGTCGTGGAGCATTAGGCCGTGGTAATGGTGGCATTGAGGCAAGACGACCGTATTGGTATATGCAGTTTGTCGGAAGGAGGATAATAATGTGCCAGAGTTGACATCGGGTACGTTCTCTATTTCTAGAATCCCCTAAATTGTCTTACTTGTGGATAAGTCAGATTGTTTTCTGTTGCTAGTAAAGTATGTGGAACCTTGAGTATGAACTTAGGAACTGTGCCTAGAAATATGATGGTTCTTTAAGATCAAAGTGCACAGCAGTAATTCCTATTTAGTTTAGCCAAGTAATTTCGAGGACGAAATTATTTTAAGGAGGGTAGAATTGTAACACCCTGGTTCTAGGGGTTATGCATTTAGTGCATAACTCAAGTGATGGTAGATTTATGGTGAAGTTGGATGAGTTTTAAGGGGTTTGGAGACCCTAGAAGGTAGGCGATGCCTTAGGAAATTTTTGGTTTTGCTTTTGCGTCATGAGAAGGGGAGGAGTTGGTTTCGGTTTTGGCACCTAAAAAGGAGGATTTTACTATTTCAAATTATTTTGAATGTGTGGCTAGGAGAAGAGATGGGTTGGCTTTTGTTTGAAATGGTTTGAAAGGAGGGTGTAGAGTGGAACTAGGAGGAAATCAAGGGATTGGGTGAAAGGAAAAGGAGTTGGATGGCTAGGGGGTTCTCATGAGGATATTTTCGGCCATGAAGGTTTGGAGGGAGTGGCCGAATTCTATTTAAGGGATGGTGAGCTTCCTTTAGCCGAATTTTGGCTTGCTCTCCTAAAACCTTCACCTTTTCTTATTTCAAACACTACCTCTACCTGTTCTTTCGAATCCTTTTCTCTTTTGAACATTTCTTGCTTTCTCTTCTTTTCCTATCAATAGCTGAACCTCTTCAAGCCCAATCAACTTTCCTTTTTCTTCTCTTATTCCATCAAAACCGAATGCACTCTTAGCCGAAACCTGTCTCTCCTCTTGTCATCTTGCTAAAGCCGATTCTTGGGGCCGTCAAGCACTCTCTCTCAGTATCTGCAAGCGTGTGGTAGTAAGTAAGCTATTCCCTAGTATCAGTTTTGTTTCTTTCTCTTGTGGGGTGTCAAAACCAAAGGGTGGCCTTGGTATTTGGAGTTGGCTGAATGTTCTTAAGGTCTTAATATGGTATTTCTTTCATGTGTAGCCAAAGGAAGGAAACACTGAGGATTTTTTTTCAAGGCTTGATTGCATAAGGTAAGGGGCAGATCGACAGAAGCATTTAGTAGCCTCCGGGATTCAAGTTGGTTTTGGTAAGCAATTTTGGTAAGATTCGTTGTTAGATTTATGGTTTGGAGGATTAATCGTTTGGTCTGATTAAGTGTTTTGATAGAGGCGAATACCAGTCAAGGAGGGCAAGGGAAAGTCCCTATCCCAAAGTTCAAGAAAAGAGCTGTCTCGGCGGTTCGAGATTGGCCACCGGGGTGTGGGCCAGCGTCAGAGCAGCAGTTTAGGCAGATCATCATAGTTTCGTTTAGCGATAGCATTGAGATCGATGGTCTAGAACTTCAAGTGATAAGGTGCATAATCATCACCTCGTTTCTTTGTTAATTGTTTATTAATGTGTACTTGTGTATCTTTGCGTGATAATGACATTAAAGGCTAAGGTGATGGATACCCATATGTGGGGTAATCGATTATCAGGTTGGTAAATTGTGTTATTAAATTTACTTATGGTGTATGTATGATATGGTAATGAGCATGTGATGTATACTCATTCGATATGATTGAATTGACATGATGCATCGACACTTATGCATGGGGATTGGATGTGACCAAGGAAGGATGGGTATACACATTGATGTACGTGGTCTAATGTTAGCCTCGTGCTACATTAGCGCTTGATGATTAGCTGTGTGCTACATCAAGGGAGGTGTGGCTAGATGCCTATCTCGGCGGTTGATAGCTGAGTGCATCACCGTAGACAGATTACTGTCGGGATCACGATGTGATCGGTGGCTCAGCCACGGCCTTGTGCAGCAGGTCTGCCGAGGTAAGATATGTGGGATCACTCGGTTGTGATCGGTGGATTAGCCACGGCCTTTGGCAGGGAGTCTGCTAAGGTTGGCGTAATGGATGGACTTAGGTTGGGTTGGATCATAATTGCATTTCTGTTGGTATGGATTGTATGGTTATGGGCTAAGCCCAAACGTGTGGAAACATGTGTAATGATTATGCACTGAGTCTGTGGATTCACCCAGTTTTTCTCAACCATTTCAGGTGATGCGTAAAGTTGGACCGGGTTGGAGAGGATGCAGGGTGGCCATGCCAAAGATGATGTTTTAATTATTTTATGGAATTTAATATTAAGTACTTTGTTTAAGTATTGGTTGTAATAAGGGTTTAAATTTTATTATTTTGGTATTATTTTATTATTATTATTATTTATGGCTTGTTTAAATTAAATTACTACATGAAGATGATTTTATTTTTTAGCAACCTATTTACTCAAAATATATGTATGCTAAAGTTTTAATTTGGACATTTTATAATAACAAAGTTTACTTATAATTTTTAAATGGACACGGTTTTCAAAAGTTAATAAATTTTAATGTTTTATCTTAAGTCAAAAAGATTTCTCAACCGTCTTTCCACAGTGGCATTCCAAATTCGGTCATAGTGAATGGGCCGGGTTTTGGGGTGTTACAAGAAATTTCCTGTTGAGTTTACTGAATTTGTGATTAAGGTATCAAACCCTTTAGGCAAGCATGTTTTAGTTGACAAAGTATGTAAGAATTGTCCTTTGATAATTAAAGGTCACTGTTTTCCAACTGACTTGATATTGTTGCCATTTGATGAGTTTAATGTCATTTTGGGTATGGATTGGCTGACTTTGCATAATGCTATAGTAAATTGTAGATAGAAAGTTATTGAGTTAAAATGTGAAAATGGTGAAATTTCTTTGGGTTGAATTAGATGAGTTAGATAGATTGCCTGTGCTGATTTCTTCAATGTTAGCTCAGAAATGTATAAGAAAAGGGTGTGAAGCTTACCTAGCCTATGTGTTAAACACGAAAGAGTCTAAATTGAAAATTGAATTGGTGACGGTGGTGTGTGAATATTCAGATGTTTTTCTAGAGGAGTTGCCAGGATTGCCTTCAATTAGTGAAGTTAAGTATGGTATTGAGTTAGTCCCCGGTGTTTCACCGATATCGATTGGTCCATATGGAATGGCTCCGACCGAATTGAAAGAGTTAAAGACTCAGTTTCAAGAGTTGATAGATAAGGGTTTTACGAGACCAAGTTATTCTCCCTAGAGTGCTCCAGTGTTGTTCGTAAAGAAGAAAGATGGGACCCTGAGACTTTGTATAGATTACTGACAGCTCAATAAGGTAACCATTAAGAACAAGTATCATTTTCCAATGATTGATGATTTATTTGACCAACTGAAAGGAATGACAATGTTCTCGAAGATAGATTTGAGATCTGGTTACTATCAGTTGAGAGAAAAAGAGTCAAATGTGCCGAAAACTACTTTCAGAACAGGGTACGGACACTATGAATTTCTTGTCATGAACTTTGGACTAACAAATGCTCCTTCTGTTTTTATGGACCTAATGAATCTAATCTTTAGACCGTATTTGGACAAGTCTGTAGTTGTTTTTATTGATGACATATTGATTTATTCTCGTAATGAGTCTGAGCATGTCGAACACTTGAGAATTATTTTGCAAAGTTTGAGAGATAAGAAGTTGCATGCTAAGTTCAGTAAAAGTGAGTTTTGGCTCTGAGAAGTTAGATTTTTAAGACATATTGTCTTAGGTGATGGCATTCGGGCTGATCCAAGTAAGATTTTGGCAATTGTTGATTGGAAACCACCAAGGAATGTATCTGAAGTTAGAAGCTTTTTGGGCTTAGTCGGTTACTACCGCCGGATCGTCAAAGGGTTTTCAATGATTGCTACCCCTATGACCAAGCTGTTGCAAAAATATGTCAAATTTGTATGGTCCAGAAAATGTCAGTAAAGTTTTGAGAGGTTGAAAGCTTTATTAACCGAGGCACCTATTTTAGTGCAACTTGAACTGGAAAAGGAGTTTTTAATTTATAAAAACACTCAGTGAATGGATTGGGGTGTGTGCTAATACAAGAGGGAAAAGTGATAGCCTATGCCTCGAGACAGTTGAAACCACATGAGAAGAATTATTCGACACATGACACATGATTTTGAGTTAGTCGCCATTGTGTTCACTCTAAAAATTTGGAGACATCATTTGTTCAGTGAGAAATGCCATGTTTTTACGGATCACAAGAGTTTGAAGTATTTGATGACTCAGAAAGATTTAAATTTGTGGCAACAAAGATGGCTTGAGTTACTGAAAGACTATGAGTTGGTGATTGCTTATCACCCAGGTAAGGCGAATGTTTTTATAGATGCCCTATGTAGGAAATCCTTGTTTGCCTTAAGAGCCATGAACATGAGGTTAACATTGTCCGATAATAATTCAATTATAGTTAAGTTGAGAGCTAGACCGTTATTTCTACAGCAAATTTGTGAAGCTAAAAAATATGACTGTGAGTTGGAAGCCAAGAGAGCTTATTATGAATCAGTTAGTGATTCAGATTTTCATGTCGGATTCGATGATTGTTTGATGTTCCAAGGTAGAGTTTATGTACCGAAAAATGATGAACTTATTTAGAAAATTCTTTATGAGGAGCATAATGGTTGTTTATCTGTGCATCCGGGGAATACGAAAATATATAATGATTTTGTAACACCCCTAACCCGTATCCGTCGTCGGATTAGGGTTACGAGGCATTACCAAACTAACCACAATTCATTACACTCATATAACTCATCTTATTACAAATAAAACCTAAACAATCCATGCTTTCAAGTCAAACGTATACTGACCATTTATATAATGAAATTTGAAACTAATTTTACATACATCAAAGCTAAAATTCTTACACTTAATAAGCTTAATGTTCGGCACAAATAAGCATTTCAATCATGCTGTTCAAATACCTAATTTATAAGTAAGCTTATAACGATTCATAAACTAACTATCTATATTATGACATTTATTTATAACATATTAACAAACATTATCAAATAGACCTATAAATTTTTTATAGGTACTATATAGAACATGTAACACCCCAAACCCGGCCCACGAGTCCTGACCGGATCTGGTATGTCACGGAGTAAAATAATTTGAGTCACTTTGAAAACTTTGTGAAAACTTGGTAGAATTTGGCTGAAGTAGGAAAAATGGGGTTCGAAAACTTAGTTGGGCTTTTATAAACATAGTTGGGTTGATAGACCCTTTTGAAAACATTGATCATGTATCATTTTAAAATCATCAAGGTGATAGTTGACTTAGTGAATTTTGTTACCCGATGGTAACTTCTTGGAAAGCCCATTAAATTTTGTTAAGTTTGAAAAGGTTACTTTTAGCCAGTTCAATTAATATTTATAAAATTCCATTTGTAACATAACATAGGTAAAATAAAATAGTGAAACAAACATCCAAAATAATAATAGCGGCCTTATTACAATCCCAAAATAAAAGACTTAGAAAATAATTAAATTTAACAATAGCAAAGTAAATCGAATCCAACAATAAGCATGGCCGCCTCGAGTCCTCTCCAGCTCCATCTCCGTGATCTATTCATCTGCAAATTGTTAAGGGAAAGGGGGTGAGTCATCAAGACTCAGTGTGTAATCCCCCACCCGGTAAAGCAACCCATACACAAGTCATTAATAAACATGCACATGCAACCCAACCTAACCATCCATACTCCTTTTCTACCCTGTGTGGTCAAAACCACTGGTGGTCAAAACCAATGATGACTTAGAGTCACAAATCAAATGATGGGGCCAACCCATCGTGTGATCAAAACCACTGACGACCATAGGTTACAAATAATCAAGTGTGGTCAAAACCACTGGTGGTACCAAACCACTAGGACTTAGTCGCAAATAATCAATCGATGTGGTCAAAACCACTGATGAACATAGGTCACAAATAATCTGATGGGGCCAACCCAACTTGTGGTCAAAACCACTGATGATCATAGATCACAAATAATCTGATGGGGCCAACCCATCTTGTGGTCAAAACCACTGGTGATCATAGATCACAAATAATCTGATGGGGCCAACCCATCTTGTGGTCAAAACCATCGGCGACGATCCATAAATTCTTCCCCCTCCTCTCATCAATCCCACCATCACATGCTTATACATCAATTAACACATATCATGTCATAGCATTTAACATCATGTGATGGCATGCAAATCGTATATCAAAAATCACAAATTAGGGACTTAAGGAAACCATGATTATGCCACAAGCTAATCACAACCAAAAGATTAAAGGCAAACAATTAAATCATGTAAATTAATAAAGTGTGTAGTGAGTTTCTACACACTTTTTCTACCGAAATTCCTAGATCCAGAAGATCGATCCACGTCGCTAGATCTCCGTCCTATAATCGACCAAAAAGCATGGTTAGGATTTAGGCCTATTCGGCCAAACCAAGTAATATTAGAGGCTCTTTACGACCTTACCTTTGAACGGATTTGATTTCCAATCAAATCCCAAAGCCTAAATTAGTCCTAAATTAAGTGGTACATGTTAGTCTCGGCATTTAACATAAACTTTTTAATTGAAAGGCCCTTGGCCGAAAGTGCTTACCAACTTACCTTGGAAAATAAATCCCGAAAGCTTCCCTACAATTGGTTTAGACATAATGTTATAACCATAGATCTTGATCTAACAAAATAGAACATTCGACTAGGTCCACTTACCTCTTTTAACCGATTGAAGAAAAACAACACCCTTTGTTTTGATGTTCGACCAAAGCTACACCAAATAGGGGAGTAGATTCGCTAAGGAAAACAAAGAGATCTTGGAATTTTGAATAATTTTGGGCGCTTTGTCTAAAGGAATTTTGGCAAGAAGGTGGTAGGGGTTTGGCTAATGGAGGAAGGAGAAGAAGAAAGAAAAGAAGTAGGGGATTAAGGAGGATTTGACTTGTAAAGAAGAAGAAAAGAAGTGGAACTTTAGCAATATAGGAGAGGAAATTAATGACAACAAGTGAGAAAAAGAAGAGAAAAATTAAATAACTTTTGGCCCTTCTTTTTTGTAAAAAAACAATTATGGATGACCCTAAGGAGTCCCAATGCTAGCCAAATTCTCTTTATTTTGTGATAATTTCCAGCCTTGAATTATCACAAAATAAATCTAACTTTAATCTCCTAATCCCTCAATAATTTAATAGCAAATAAAACACTAAAATTCCCCTCTTCCGGTGATTATGACATAAAAATATGCCTAATTAGGAGTCCTATATCTTAACTCCCTCCAACGCCGCTGTATTGAAGGAAAAGGAAAAAATAAAAACGCAAGGTGCAGGGCTTGGGGTTCGAACCAGCGTCCTGCTGTAGGAAGCAGCAGCAGCAGCCCCCTACAACGCCCCTTGCCATCTCTTCCAACCCGACTTTCATGTCAAATAACCCCTTCATTTATTTATAAGCCTTATTCCTGGCCCCCTTTCTTTTAACGCCAATCAGCCCAAAAAAAAACAAAACACTTCCTTGCGTCCCTCATGTCTCGAACCCGAGACCCCTTGCCAACACCCTTAAGTGGCGCCCCAAGCCACTCCAACCACCTGGACTTTCATGTCCATTCCTTACCCAAAATTTCTTTAAAGCCTTCTTTGCTTGGGCCCATCACGCATAAAATAAAAGCAAAACGCCCTCTAGCCACTCGAACCCGTGACTGCGCCCATTCTCTCCTCCGGTTCTTAAGTGGCGTTGGTTACCACTTTACCAATCCGATTTTTATGACATAACACCTCCACATTTAATTATAAGACCTTCCTAGGCCGATCACTCCAAAATTAAAAGCCAAAATCCATTCCAATAGCTCGAACCTATGACCCCTTAGCACCCTGAGGCGTCACCTTCCAAGGCCATGAGTAGCGCCTCCTTGCCACTCTACCAAATAAATTCTTGTGTCATGTTCCTTCCAAAATTTTATTTAAACCCTATCTCCACCTAGCTCCTTCTTTTAAGTACCTTAAAAGAGATTTTAATTCCAAATCCGACCTAAATCGGGGTTATTTCTAGACCCTAAATCATGCCAAATAAAATCATATTTATTTATTTCTTGAAGCCCACATGGAATTTATTTAAATTACAAATAACCCCTAATTCAGGGTGTTACAGTTCTACCCCCCTTAAAAATAATTTCGTCCTCGAAATTTCTTACTAACGATTAATCGTGCATCTTAACTCGCCGCACTACGCTTATGCTGCGCACTCTAATCTTATAAAAATATCATACTTCCTATGCACAATCTCTAAGTTCACGTCCCTTAGAACTCATTTCTAACGATTGCATTTATCTGTTTAAGAATTTTATGCTTAGTACTTGTTTCACTGGATTATTCGCGAAGAAATTTTATGATAGAAGTTGTAAGAGTGGTTCTTTCGTATCATACAAACACACAGTCTTTCTTTCATTCAATCAAAGAGACGTTGTTGATTTCATGGTGATTGTTTTTCCACTACCCAGGGGTATTTTCGTAATTTGTCCTACAGGGGTATTTTTCGTAATTTTCAAAAATACAAGTTCTTGGATGATTTTGTCCAAAAATTATTTTAAAAACTCTTAATTTCCTGGGTATTTTGAAAAATTTTGAAATTCGGGGCATTTCGATAATTTTGGACCTCAAGGGCGTTTCGGTAATTTTTTTTTACAAATCGGGGTGAATTTACAAAATTTGATAAATCTGGGATGTTTCAAAAGTTGTAAAACTTTGAGGGCTCTTTTTGATAATTGCACTTTCCAAAATAGTGATGTTGCAAAATTTTGAAAGTTAGGGGTATTCTAGTAATTTTTGTAGGTTAGGGGCAATTTTGTAATTTTACAAAATCATGACGTTTTCGAATTTTAAGATTTTTGGGCACTTTTCATGTGATGAAATTTTTTATTAAAATCGTGGGTATTTTGTAAATTTCATAATTCAAAGGCATTTTTGTAATTTTACCCCTAAGGGTATTTTAGTAATTTTCCATAATCAGGGTATTTTCACAGAATGACTTTTCAAAATTTGGGTTCTAAGTGATTTTACAAAAGAAGGATATTTTGAAAATTTCTATTTGAAAATTTTCATACGGAGGGTATTTTACAAACCGGGGGTATTTTGGTCATTTTTCATACTGAGGGGTATTTTGGTCATTCATTTTTTTTGAAACAAGGTTTTATTTTCCTCAAAAACAAAACGGCTACTCCCTTTCGGGTTTTAGTTATCGAGTTTAGCCTGTGAGTGTGTCGTCTCGGCTAGGATGAACAGATTACTACGCATGGTAGGATTCAAGTGAGTAGGAAGTGAGTCACGAGGACTGCTTAAATACCAGGCTCCCACCGAATCCAATCCTAGACATGCGTATAACGATTGCCACATCCCTTGCTTAGTGACAACTCACAGGGTTTGTTTAAGTAATTATTAAATCTTATGCATAGTTGGGGTATGCTAGCCCTAGAGTTCAACAGTTTCTATTTTAATAGTCTACGTTCCCAATTTACCCTTCTACCCCACATCAAAAGAATTCACAAAAATTAATAGAGGTACTTACCTGGGCGGATAGGTGTCGGAGACTCGGTGCCATGCTGTTCAAGCCACAAACAATTTCTCAAACATTATAATAAGGCCTACTATCCAAAACCAAGCAGTTTGGGCCTTGGGCCCCAGTGAGTTTTGGTGGGCTCGATACCAATTTGTAACACCCCAAACCCGCCCACGAGTCTGATTGGATCGGTATGTCACGAGTAAAATAATTTGAGTCACTTTGAAAACTTGGTGAAAACTTGGTAGAATTTGGCTGAAGTAGGAAAAACGGGGTTTGAAAACTTAGTTGGGCTTTTATAAACATAGTTGGGTTGATAGACCCTTTTGAAAACATTGATCATGTATCATTTTAAAATCATCAAGGTGATAGTTGACTTAGTGAATTTTGTTACCCGATGGTAACTTCTTGGAAAACTCGTTAAATTTTGTTAAGTTTGAAAAGGTTACTTTTAACCTGTTCAATTAATATTTATAAAATTCCATTTGTAACATAACATAGGTAAAATAAAATAGTGAAACAAACATCCAAAATAATAATAGTGGCCTTATTACAATCCCAAAATAAAAGACTTAGAAAATAATTAATTTTAACAATAGCAAAGTAAATCGAATCCAACAATAAGCATGGCCGCCTCGAGTCTTCTCGGCTCCATCTCCATGATCTATTCATCGCAAATTGTTAAGGAAAGGGGTGAGTCACCAAGACTTAGTGTGTAATCCCCCACAGTAAAAGCAACCCATACACAAGTCATTAATAAACATGCACATGCAACCCAACCTAACCATCCATACTCCTTTTCTACCCGTGTGGTCAAAACCCTTTGGTGGTCAAAACCATCGATGACTTAGAGTCACAAATCAAATGATGGGGCCAACCCATCGTGTGGTCAAAACCACTCGATGACCATAGGTCACAAATAATCAAGTGTGGTCAAAACCATTGGTGGTACCAAACCTTTGGGACTTAGTCGCAAATAATCAATCGATGTGGTCAAAACCATCGATGACCATAGGTCACAAATAATCTGATGGGGCCAACCCATCTTGTGGTCAAAACCACTAATGATCATAGGTCACAAATAATCGATGGGGCCAACCCATCTTGTGGTCAAAACCATCATGCATAGTCCATAAATTCTTCCCTCCTCTCATCAATCCCACCATCACATGCTTATACATCAATTAACACATATCATGTCATAGCATTTAACATCATGTGATGGCATGCAAATCGTATATCAAAAATCACAAATTAGGGGACTTACCCGGAAACCATGATTATGCCACAAGCTAATCACAACCAAAAGATTAAAGGCAAACAATTAAATCATGTAAATTAATAAAGTGTGTAGTGAGTTTCTACACACCTGTTTCTACCGGAATTCCTAGATCCCAAAGATCCGATCTACGTCGCTAGATCTCTTGTCCTATAATCGACCAAAAAGCATGGTTAGGGACTTAGGCCTATTCGGCCAAACCAAGTAATATTAGAGGCTCTTTTACGGCCTTACCTTTGAATGGATTTGATTTCCAACCAAATCCCGAAGCCTAAATTAGTCCTAAATTCGTGGTACATGTTAGTCTTGGCATTTAACATAAACTTTTTAATTGAAAGGCCCTTGGCCGAAAGTGCTTACCAACTTACCTTGGAAAATAAATCCCGAAAGCTTCCCTACAATTGGTTTAGACATATTGTTATAACCATAGATCTTGATCCAACAAAACAGAACATTTGACTAGGTCCACTTACCTCTTTTAACCGATTGAAGAAAAACAGCACCCTTTGTTTTGATGTTCGGCCAAAGCTACACCAAATAGGGGGAGTAGATTCGGCTAAGGAAAACAAAAGAGATGCTGGAATTTTGAATAATTTTGGGCAGTTTGTCTAAGGGAATTTTGGCAGCAAGGTGGTAAGGGTTTGGCTAATGGAGGAAGGAGAAGAAGAAAGAAAATAAGTAGAGGGATTAAGGAGGATTTCAGCTTGTAAAAGAAGAAGAAAAGAAGTGGAACTTTAGCAATATAGGCGAGAGGAAATTCAAAGACAACAAGTGAGAAAAAGAAGAAAATGTAACATCCCAAAATGGGGTTATTTGGAATTTAATCATTTTTCTTATGTGTGAATTGTTGAGACATTATTTATGGAATAATAGAGTTTAATTAAAGGCCTTGAGTTGGCTCGGAATGGTAGAAATAAATATATTATTTGCGTAAAAGGTGGATAGCCTTAGTGAGTAGGGGTTATAAGAATAAATAAGGGAGCTTTTGTCATAAAAGAGCCTAGAATAAGTGGCAAAGGAGGGCCACTTGGGAGCTACACTTAGCGCCATCAAGGAACAAGGAGAACCTTGGTTCAAGTCACAATTTTCCCTTTTGGCATTATGTTGGGCGGCACTTGAGGAGAGTCCTCTCTCCTTTAAACTCTTTAATTATTATTAATAGATAATATGAGCATTTTATTTTAAGGATAATCAAGAAGATTATGAAGATTAAAAGAATTATTATTGGATTATTATTAGAGTATTCAAATTATTTGAATGGTTTTAAATTAAGTGGCTTGGAGTGATTCAAGGAAGATTGATGGATTTTGGACTATTGGTTGAAGAGTTGGACTGCAAGGCTACTAGGGGGTGCTTAGAATGCTTATAAAAACACCCACTTGATCACTTGTTTTCTTTTTTCCAAGTTTGCTAGAAAATCTCCAAACCCTCTCTTCTTATATTTTTTCCTTTCCATCCTCCCAAAACTTTGGTCGAAACCCTCTTTTGCTTCTTCCATTGCCGAATTTCCATCCTCAAATCCCTACTTCTTTTATTTCCTACTAGCCGAATTAACTATTCCCTTTACCTTTCTTCTTTTTCCTCACTAAAAGTCCAGCCTTATTTAGGCGACCATAGCGAATCTAATACCTATCAAAGTGTGAAATTCCTTCTCTTTCTTTAAACTTTACTTGGCGAATAGTATAGTGGTTTGGGATTTCTCCTATATTCGATTGTTGCGAAGGTAAGTGATGGCGAACACCCTTTTCATATTTTCCTTTCTCTGTCGACTTGTGGGTTGGAGAAAAGCGAAATTTCGGCATTTGCAAGCAGAGGACTAACCACTCTTTGGGCCGATTTCATCTAGGAACTCAAGGATTCTGGCGATAGATCTAACCCTCCTTTCTCGATATTTGGTTGGTAAGTAATGGTAAGATCTACTTTAGTTAAGTAGTTGTTAAATCGATTAAGTAGAAGGCTACTAATTTAGTTAAGTGGATTTTAGGGTGGTGAAGCAAAGGTTGATACTCAAGACTTTCGGGTAAGGATTCGGGTTCAAAGGAGAACCCTTTAAATTGTTTAATTTGGCGAATAGGCCATAGGGCTAACCCATGGTTGGTAGAATGTAGGTACAAAGAAATCTAAGGTGGTCGACTCCTTCATTGGGATTTAGATCACTCGGTGGTGACGGTGTGTACATACACACTTATAGCGATTAATATGTGTGATAAATTATTTTGCTTGTAAATCGCTTGATGTAGATATGGATATAGTACCTTAAAAGGTACAAGCAAGGACCTCGGTAAGTCTCTATTTATATGAGATTATTATGATGCTTTTGGGAAGCATGATTTATTTAATACATGTGATAAATGTATGATCTCTGTTATGATTGTGATATGGGTTGATGAGTGGAGGCGGTATTAATCGTGCCGGCGGGCACCAGTGTTTTAGTAACACACCGTGACTATATGTCACGGAGGTTTGGTACCTCCGGAGGTTTGGTACCTCAATAGCGACTTATCCACGTGGTTAACACCACAGTGGGTTGGCCCACTTGAGATATGGGATAAATGCGCGGTGATTTGGTATCACACGATGGGTTGGCCCCATCAAATGATCTGTGTCACGGACACCGGTGTTTTAGTAACACATTGTGACTATATGTCACCAAAGTGGTTTAGCACCACCGGTAGTTTGGTACCACAACAGGGGTAGAGCGATGGCGTTCGGATGGCTAGGTCGGAATTAAATATTACGCATATTAATTGTTATGTGTTGTGTATGAAAATGTTTTAAAAGCGGGAAGGGTTACATCTTGAGTCTTGGTGACTCACCTTCTCCATTATTTTTTTCGGTGATGCTTAGATCGCGGACATGGAGCCGGAGGGACTTGAGGAGGCCATGCGGTGGATTTAAAATTAAATGGACTTTATTTTAGTTATTTTAAATTTGGTTATTGGGTTGTTTTATTTTGGATGTAATAAGGCCTCATTATACTCTACTTTAGTTATTTTCTTATATGTTGGATATTTTATTTTTACTATAAAATTTGAATCACGCGTTTTTTAAAATTAACACGAAAAATGTTTTATCGTGCCATCGAACTGTCGAAGTTTGTATAATAACTTGACTTAATTAAATTTTGAATTTAGTCCAAGAAGGTTTTCAACAAGATAACCAAAACGAGTTGTTTTCAACAAAACTTAAATTGGATTTTCAAATGGGTTTCAAAAAGTTTTCAAGTAACGACCCATATTCGGTCCTAACGTTTGGGTAGGATTTGAAATGATTAAAATTGGTATCGAGCCAGTTCAAAACTTCATTTGTGGGGCCCAAGGCCCAAAAATGTTTTAGTAGGCCTTATTAATTGATTTTGGGTTTTAAAGCAGCATGGCCCAAGTCTCCGGCACCGATCCGCCGAGGTAAGTACATCTAAACCTCTTTGTGAAGTATATTACGTAGAGAAGGGTAGGAAGCATGGAGCGTAGATAGACTTATAGGAACTTGAACCCTAGGATTAGATTACTCAAACACACAAACAGAACATAAGACTTAAAGAACGAAACCAACCTATGACTTAGTCATTTGAGCTAGGGTGTGGTAACCCTTGCACGCATGTCTAAAATTGGAGCCAGGAAGAGCACGGCATTTAAGCGGTCAGAGTGACTCACCACCTCTTGCAGGTATCCCACAGTGCGTAGCTTGGGTTCACCACAACTCGAGAGGCTCGGTGGTGTGGTAACCTCTGCGCATGTCTAGAAAGGTTCGATTGGGAGCTTGGTATTTAAGCGATCAGCGTGACTCACCTCCTCTCCACACTAAACACACTTTGCACAGTGCGTAGCTTGGGTTCACCCACGACCGGGAGGGCTCGGTCATGGGCTAAACATAATGACTAAAACCCGAAAGGGAATTAGCCCTGATTTTCGAAAAAGGAAGGAAACAACAAAACTTGGTTTTAAAACTTTTCAAATCACTCCTTCAAAAGTAAGAACAACTCTTTTTACAACGTTTTCCCGAAAAGTTCGATTTGTGGAAAATTACGAAAATGCCCTTGGGGTAAAATTACTAAAATACCACTTGGTTCATAAAACATCAACTCAATGATTTTGTCCAAAATTCCAATTATTTCTCAAATATTCAACTCACTTTGGAAATCCTCAATGAAACACGTGGTTTTGGAAAAATTCTAAGCACGCCTCAACTTATAAAATTACCAAACGCCTCGAGTACAAAATTTTTGCAACATCACCGTTTTAAGAAAGAAAAATTCTCAAAAGGGACCCTCGAGTTTTACAATTACTAAAACACCCGGATATACAAAATTACAAATTACCCCGATGGACAAAATTACCAAAATACCCCGGTTTCAAAGTGATGTTGTATCTTTAAAATTTTACAACTTTTTAGAAAAACCCTCCAGGTTTGGGAATTTCAAAAGCGACCCACTTTACTAAAGTTTTAAAATTTCTTTTATTACGAAAATACCACAGTAGGAAATGGCGGAAATACCCACAGGGTAGAAATGGGCGTAAATGTCAGGAGTGAATAGGTATGGAAAGCATTAAGGAATGGATGCATGAACTCCTTTGTATGAACTAGGATAGAAGATGAAAACTTTTTTGCTCGAAAGAATCTCGATTAAACCTTATCCATAAAATTTTTCGCATGAGTAATAAAGTGGAACAAATGCTAACACATAAAAATTTTCTTAATCGATTAAAAGCGCAAGTAGATAGAATGAGTTCTAGAGGACAAGGATGCCGTGGGCCTTGATGAGGGGTAGGATGATGAGTGTCGAGAACACGTTAGGTCGGGCAAGGTTCTAAAATGAAGTACCACCGCCACCACCACCTCCTACTTTTAGAGTGAGGAGGCAGGATCGGTGGTGGTGAGGCGGTCGCATAGCAGTAATGCGAGTTCTCGAGATTGTGGTGGGCGGTGGAAATCTAGGAGCTCAATCTATCCCGGCGAATCCGAGGCTAATGGGCCGAGGTATTTTGGGGTGTGTCGAGTGGCGCCCAGTCTAGCAGTATTGGTGGAATCTCTGAAAGGATAATGGATGATCTTGACTGACCGAGGAGGAAAAGTTGAAAGGCGGTGTCGCTTCTAAAGGATGAAGCGTGCAGGTGGTGGTGACGATTCGGGATGGAGCCACGGTGATGATCTCACGTGAGACTACTTTAAAACCGCTTTTGGAAGAAGTATGTGGGCACCGGCTACTTGATCTGTGAGAGGAAGGCTTTTCGGGTCTAGTACAAGGAACTAAGTCCGTGGTAGAGTATGAGGCGAGTTTTAAAATTTGAGTAGGTATGCGGAGGAATCGTGTACTTGAGCATGTATTGCGTCCGCTTTGAGGACGGGCCTTGAGATGATTTGAGGTTCTTGATTGCCCATGACAAGTTCGTGAGTTCTCATCTCCGTAGAAAAGGCTAAGGTAGCCGAAGGGATCAAGGAGGTGTGAGGCAAAGTTATAGTAGGAATAATCAGAAGAGAGGATTTGGGTCAGCTGGGTCCAATGGTAGTGATAGTGGGCCAAATCAAGCAGCAAGGCCCGTAGCTACTAATCAGAGACCGGCCCAGTGCAATCACTGTGGGAAGTCCCATTGGGGAAATTGTTCGACTGGCGATAGAGGATGTTTTGAGTGTGGGTCTTTAGAGCATCGGGTCAGAGATTGTCCCCGGAAGCGAGCTCGAAATCAGGCAGAGGGGTAGAATCGTACTCAGGATAGAAATGTGGGACCGCAGAGGGGTCGCGGTAATGGCCGAGGAAGCAATGGTCCTAACCGAGGTCGTGGAATTTGGGGCAGAGGTTCAGGTAGCACAGAGGCTAGGCAGCCTGGCTTAGTCTATGCGGCGAGGCGTCGCGAGGAGGGTGACGCATCGGATGTCATAACAGAATGCGTTTCGATTTTGGTCTTCCTTATTATGCATTAATTGATGTGGGGTCTACACATTCAGACGTAGCCGATGGTGTGGTAGAGACTTTGAACCTAGACTCTAAGATTGCTTCTAGAGTGATGACCGTAGTTAGTCCGTTAGGTCACTCTGTAGTGGTAGACAAACTTTATAGAGGCGTACCCTAGAACTCAAGGGGTAGTATTTGTGGTCGATCGATGGAACTACTGGTTTGGGAGTTCGATTTGATCCTTGGAATGGATTGGTGGTTAAGTATCGGCGAATTTGGATTCTTGTGACTAAGCGCATGGTTCTTAAGACGGTGAGAATGATGAAGTGGTCATGATAGGTGATAGAAGGAATTACCTATCCAACGTGGTGTCTGCCTTGAAGGTTGAGAAGATGGTCAAGAAGGGTTGTAAGGCGTTCTTGGTTCAAATCTGTGCTTTGGAAGTTAAGGAGTCGATGGTTGAAAGGGTCCGAACGGTTGGGGAATTTCTTGATGTGTTCGGAGGAACTTAAAGGTGCGCCTCGGATCGGGAAGTCGAATTGATATAGACTTGCTACCCGGGCAGCTTTGTGTCTATAGCACCTTACCGGATGGCACCAAAGGAATTGGTGGGTGAAGGCTCAAATTCAGAGCTCTTGGATAAAGGTTTATTCGACCTAGTATATCTCCGGGGGGCGCTGTATTGTTTGTCAAGAAGAAGGATGGTTCTATGCGGATGTGCATCGACTACCGTCGATTAAACAAGTTAACGATCAAAACAAGTACCCATTGCCTCGGATCGATGACTTGTTTGACCCGATTGAAGGGGCGTCGGTGTTTTCGAAGATAGACCTTAGGTCGGGTTACCATCAACTTAAGGTGAAGGAGGCCGATGTTCACAAGGCGGCATTAGAACTCGGTATGGGCATTACGAGTTTCTAGTGATGCCATTTGGGTTGACCAATGCCGTGGCGTTCATGGACTTAATGAATAGGGTATTCCACGATTACCTAGACCAATTCGTCGTGGTGTTCATAGGCGACATATTAGTCTACTCAAAGGCGGAGGAGGAGCACGACAAGCATTTACGGATAGTCCCGCAAGTGTTGAGGAAAAGCAATTGTATGCCAAATTCGATAAGTGCGAATTTTGGGTGAGGAGGTGGCTTTCTTAGGTCACGTGGTGTCGTGGAAGGATTAGAGTGGATCCCATAAGATTGAAGCGGTGTTGGAGTGGAAACCGCCTAAGTCGGTGGGCGAGATCTGAAGTTTTACGGGTTTAGCGAGGTATTATCGGAGGTTTGTGGAAGGGTTCTCTCGATCGCGGCCTAGATTGACTAAGTTGCTAAGAAAAGGTGTTCCATTTGTATGGTTGGAAGCGACAAGAAAGTTTTGATAAGTGAGGAAGATTACGGAAGCTCGGTTCTAGTACAACCGAGGCGTGGAAATTATTCACGAGTCTATTGTGATGCATCTCACACTTGGTTTGGGGTGTGTGTTGATGAGGATGGGAAGGTAGTAGCCTATCGTCCGTCGGTGAGACCGCATGAGGTTAACTACCCAACTCACGACCTGGAGTTAGCAGCAGTCGTCTTCGCTCTGAAGATATAGAGACATTATCTTTATGGGGAGAAGTCGGTAATTTACACGGACCACAAAAGTTTGAGGTATCTTTTGACTCAGAAAGATTTGAATCTGAGACAGCGCCGATGGATTGAACTGTTGAAGGACTACAACTGTTGCATCGAATATCATCCGGGTAAGGCTAACGTGGTGGCTGACGCGTTGAGCCGGAAGGTTGTGGCGGATTTAAGAGCAATGTTTGCTCGATTGAGCCTATATGATGACGGAAGCCTTTTGGCGAACTTCACGTTAAGCCAACGTGGATCGAGGAGATTAAGAACAAGCGGTTAGTCGATGAAGGGTTAAATGCGAAGAGAATACAAGTTCGGGATGGTGGTTTAGAGGGTATAGTGTATTTGGTGATGGTGTGCTATGTTTTCAAGGGCGGCCTTGTATGCCAAAAAATATGGAGTTGAGGCGGAAAATTCTCGGGATGTTCATAGTAGCCCATCGCTATGCATCCGGAGGAAGCAAGATGTATGGAGATCTCTGAAGCAGATTACGGTGGCCGGGTTGAAGCGTGAGATAACGAAATTCGTAGGGAAGTGTTTAACGTGTCGAGAGGTTAAAAGTGAACACCGATTGCCATCGGGGCTACTTCAGCGGTAAAGATTCCTCAATGGAAATGGGAGAGGATCACTATGGATTTCGTCGGTCTACCCTTACGCCCATGACAAGAAAGATGCGGTTTGGGTAATTGTAGACCGTCGACTAAATCACTCACTTCATCGGTGAGAATGGATTACTCACTCGAGAAGCTAGCAAAGTTGTATGTGGCGAGATAGTCATATTGCATGGTGTACCGTGTCGGTTATCTTAGATAGGGACCCAAGGTTCACTTGAGGTTTTGGAAGCGTTACATCAGCGTTGGGTACGGTTGGATTTCAAAGACGACTTTCCATCCTCGGTCGACGGCAATCCGAAAGGTCATCTGAGATCTTAGAAGATATCTTTGAGGGTTGTGTCTTGGAATTAGAGGTAGTTGGGAGAATTCTTACCCCTAGCCGGAGTTCGCCTACAACAATAGCTACCAGCGAGTATTCAGATGGCACCATCTGAAACCTTGTATGGACAAAATGCCGAACTCAAGCGTGTTGGGCGGAGTTGGGTGAGCGACAAGTGTTGGGCCCGAAATGGTAGCGAGGCGAAGACAAAGTCAAAGTGATTCGGTCTCGTCTCAAGGAAGCATCGAGATAGGCGAAGTCTTATCCGATCTCAAACGCAAGGAAATGGAGTATCTTTGTGGGAGATAAGGTCTTCTGAAGGTGTCGCCTTGGAAGAAGGTACTAAGCTTTAGGCGAAAAGGAAGCCGAGCCCAAGATTCATTAGCCCATATCTGATCAAGCGAGTAGGACCGGTAGCTTATCGCCTTGAGCTGCCGGCGAGTTAAGTCGGATACATGGCGTCTTTCACGTATCAATCTTTGAGGCAGTATCGGTCGGATCCATCACATGTGGTGCTGTGATGTAAATCGAGGTTAACGCAGACTTATCTTTTGAGGAGGAACAGGTTCGGATCTTGGATAGAGATATAAAGGTTCTACGTGGGAAGTCGGTGCCCTTAGTGAAAGTGCTATGGCGGAACCATGGTCTTTGAGGAAGCTACGTGGGAACACGAGGATGTGATCTGGCTGACAATACCTCATCTGTTTTAGTTATGTAATTTCGTGATGAAATTTATTTTAAGGGGGTAGAAGCGTAACATCCCAAAATGGGGTTATTTGGAATTTAATCATTTTTCTTATGTATGAATTGTTGAGACATTATTTATGGAATAATAGAGTTTAATTAAAGGCCTTGAGTTGGCTCGGAATGGTAGAAATAAATATATTATTTGCGTAAAAGGTGGATAGCCTTAGTGAGTAGGGGTTATAAGAATAAATAAGGGAGCTTTTGTCATAAAAGAGCCTAGAATAAGTGGCAAAGGGAGGGCCACTTGGGAGCTACACTTAGCGCCATCAAGGAACAAGGAGAACCTTGGTTGAGTCACAATTTTCCCTTTTTGGCATTATGTTGGATGGCACTTGAGGAGAGTCCTCTCTCCTTTAAACTCTTTAATTATTATTAATAGATAATATGAGCATTTTATTTTAAGGATAATCAAGAAGATTATGAAGATTAAAAGAATTATTATTGGATTATTGTTAGAGTATTCAAATTATTTGAATGGTTTTAAATTAAGTGGCTTGGAGTGATTCAAGGAAGATTGATGGATTTTGGACTCTTGGTTGAAGAGTTGGACGGCAAGGCTACTAGGGGGTGCGAATGCTTATAAAAACACCCACTTGATCACTTGTTTTCTTTTTTCCAAGTTTGCTAGTAGAATCTCAAACCCTCTCTTCTTATATTTTTCCTTTCCATCCTCCCAAAACTTTGGTGAAACCCTATTTTGCTTCTTCCATTGCGAATTTCCATCCTCAAATCCCTACTTCTTTTATTTCCTACTAGCCAATTAACTATTCCTTTACCTTTCTTCTTTTCCTCACTAAAAGTCCGACCTTATTTAGGCGACCATAATAGAATCTAATACCTATCAAAGTCCGAAATTCCTTCTCTTTTCTTTAAACTCTACTTGGCGAATAGTATAGTGGTTTGGGTTTCTCCTATATTCGATTGTTGCGAAGGTAAGTGATGGCGAACACCCTTTTCATATTTTCCTTTCTCTGTCGACTTGTGGGTTGGAGAAAAGCGAAATTTTGGCATTTGCAAGCGGAGGACTAACCACTCTTTGGGCCGATTTCATCTAGGAACTCAAGGATTCTGGCGGTAGATCTAACCCTCCTTTCTCGATATTTGGTTGGTAAGTAATGGTAAGATCGACTTTAGTTAAGTAGTTGTTAAATCGATTAAGCGAAGGCTACTAATTTAGTTAAGTCTTGGATTTTAGGGTGGTGAAGCAAAGGTTGATACTCAAGACTTTGGGTAAGATTCGGGTTCAAAGGAGAACCCTTTAAATTGTTTAATTTGGCGAATAGGCCATAGGGCTAACCCATGGTTGGTAGAATGTAGGTACAAAGAAATCTAAGGTGGTCGACTCCTTCATTGGGATTTAGATCACTTTCGGTGGTGACAGTGTGTACATACACGATTATAGCGATTAATATGTGCGATAAATTATTTTGATTGTAAATCGCTTGATGTAGATATGGATATAGTACCTTAAAAGGTACAAGTAAGGACCTCGGTAAGTCTCTATTTGTATGAGATTATTATGATACTTTTGGGAAGCATGATTTATTTAATACATGTGATAAATGTATGATCTCTGTTATGATTGTGATATGGGTTGATGAGTGGAGGCGGTATTAATCGTGTAAGCGGGCACCAGTGTTTTAGTAACACACCGTGACTATATGTCACCGGAGGTTTGGTACCTCAGGAGGTTTAGTACCTCAATAGCGACTTATCCTATGGTTAACACCACCAGTGGGTTGGCCCACTTGAGATATGGGATAAATCGCGGTGATTTGGTATCACACGATGGGTTGGCCCCATCAAATGATCGTGTCTCACGGACACGGTGTTTTAGTAACACATTGTGACTATATGCCACCGGTGGTTTGGCGCCACCGGTGGTTTGGTACCACAGGGGGGTAGCGATGGCGTTCGGATGGCTAGGTCGGGAATTAAATATTACGCATATTAATTGTTATGTGTTGTGTATGAAAAATGTTTTAAAAGCAGGGAAGGGTTACATCTTGAGTCTTGGTGACTCACCTTCTCCATTATTTTTTTCGGTGATGCTTAGATCGCGGACATGGAGTAGGAGGGACTTGAGGAGGCCATGCGGTGGATTTAAAATTAAATGGACTTTAATTTTAGTTATTTTAAATTTGGTTATTGGGTTGTTTTATTTTGGATGTAATAAGGCCTCATTATACTCTACTTTAGTTATTTTCTTATATGTTGGATATTTTATTTTTACTATAAAATTTGAATCACGCATTTTTTTTAAAATTAACACGAAAAATGTTTTATCGTGCCATCGAACATCTGAAGTTTGTATAATAACTTGACTTAATTAAATTTTGAATTTAGTCAAGAAGGTTTTCAACAAGATAACCAAAAGCGAGTTGTTTTCAACAAAACTTAAATTGGATTTTCAAATGGGTTTCAAAAGTTTTCCGTAACGACCCATATTCGGTCCTAACGTTTGGTAGGGTTTGGGCTATTACAAAATTAGTATCGAGCCAGTTCAAAACTTCGGTGTGTGGGGCCCAAGGCCCAAAAATGTTTTAGTAGGCCTTATTAATTGATTTTGGGTTTTAAAGCAGCATGGCCCAAGTCTCAAGACCGATCCGCCGGTAAGTACATCTAAACCTCTTTGTGAAGTATATTACAGTAGAAGGGTAGGAAGCATGGGCGTAGATAGACTTATAGGAACTTGAACCCTAGGATTAGATTACTCAAACACACAAGCAGAACATAAGACTTAAAGAACGAAACCAACCTATGACTTAGTCTTTGAGCTAGGGTGTGGTAACCCTTGTACACATGTCTAGGATTGGAATCGGAAGAGCACAGTACTTAGCGGTCAGTGACTCACCACCTCTTGGGTATCCTACACAGTGCGTAGCTTAGGTTCACCCTAACTCGGAGGGCTCAATGGTGTGGTAACCTCTGCGCATGTCTAGAAAGGTTGGTGGGAGCTTGGTATTTAAGCGATCAGCGTGACTCACCTCCTCTCCACACGAAGCACTGCACAGTGCGTAGCTTGGGTTCACCACGACCGGGAGGGCTCGGTCATGGGCTAAACATAATGACTAAAACCCGAAAGGAATTAGCCACGATTTTGAAAAGGAAGGAAACAACAAAACTTGGTTTTAAAACTTTTCAAATCACTCCTTCAAAAGTAAGAACAACTCTTTTACAACGTTTTCCTCGAAAAGTTTGATTTGTGGAAAATTACGAAAATGCCCTTAGGGGTAAAATTACTAAAATACCACTTGGTTCATAAAACATCAACTCAATGATTTTGTCCAAAATTCCAATTATTTCTCAAATATTCAACTCGACTTTGAAATCCTCAATGAAGCACGTGGGTTTTGGAAAAATTACAGCACGCCTCAACTTATAAAATTACCAAAAGACCACAGTACAAAATTTTTGCAACATCACCGTTTTAAGAAAGAAAAATTCTCAAAAGGACCCTCGAGTTTTACAATTACTAAAACACCACGGATATACAAAATTACAAATTACCACGATGGACAAAATTACCAAAATACCCCGGTTTCAAAGTGATGTTGTATCTTTAAAATTTTACAACTTTTTGAAAAACCCTCAGGTTTTGGGAATTTCAAAAGCGACCCACTTTACTAAAGTTTTAAAAATTTCTTTTATTACGAAAATACCACAGCAGGAAATGGCGAAAATACCACAGGGTAGAAATGGGCAGAAATGTCCGAGGAGTGAATAGGTATGGAAAGCATTAAGGAATGGATGCATGAACTCCTTTGTATGAACTAGGATAGAAGACTGAAAACTTGTTTGCTCGAAAGAATCTCTGATTAAACCTTATCCATAAAATTTCTTGCGAGTAATAAAGTGGAACAAATGCTAACACATAAAATTTTCTTAATCAGTTAAAAGCGCAAGTAGATAGAATGAGTTCTAGAGGGCGAGGGGCAGTGTGGCCTTGGTAGGGGTAGGATGACCGTGTCGAACACGTTAGGTCGGAGACGGGGTTACGAAAATGAAGTACCACCGCCACCACCACCTCCTACTTTTAGAGTGAGGCGAGGATCGGGGCCAGGTGGTGAGGCGGTGTCATGGCAGTATTGCGAGTTCGGAGATTATGGTGGGGGTGGAAATCTAGGAGCTCAAATCTATCCCCGAGCGAATCAAGGGCTAATGGGTGAGGTATTTGAGGCGTGTCGGGAGTGGCGCCAGTCAAAGTGAGTATTGGTGGAATCTGAAAGGATAATGGATGATCTTGACCTAACCGAGGAGGAAAAGTGAAAGGCGGTGTCGCTTCTAAAGGATAAAGCGTGCAGTGGTGGTGACAGTTTGGGATGGAGCCACGGTGATGATCTCACGTGGGACTACTTTAAAGCGCTTTTCGGAGAAGAAGTATGTGGGCACCAGCTACTGTGTGTGAGAGGAAGGCTTTTACAGGTCTAGTACAAGGAACTAAGTCCGTGGTGAGTATGAGGCGAGTTTTAAGGTGAGTAGGTATGCGGAGGAATCGTAGCCATGAGCATGAGTGTTTGCGTCCGCTTTGAGGACGGACCTTGAGATGATTTGAGGTTCTTGATTACCCATGACAAGTTCGTGAGTTCTCATCTCGGTAGAAAAGGCTAAGGTGGCGAAGGGATCAATGAAATTTGTGAGGCAAAGTTATAGTAGGAATAATCAAGAGAGGATTTGGGTCGGTGGGTCCGGTGGTAGTGATCGAGGAAGAAGGCTAGCGAGTGGGCCAAATCAAGCGGCAAAGGCCCGTAGCTACTAATCGAGACCTCGGCCCGGTCAATCATTGTGGGAAGTCCCATTGGGGAAATTGTTCGATTGGCGATAGAGGATGTTTTGAGTGTGGGTCTTTAGAGCATCGGTCGAAGATTATCCCGAGCGAGCTCGAAATCAGGCAGAGGGGCAGAACCGTACTCAGGATAGAAATGTGGGACCGCAGAGGGGTCGTGGTAATGGCCGAGGAAGCAATGGTCCTAAACGAGGTCGTGGAATTCGGGGCAGAGAGGCTAGACAGCCTGGCTTAGTCTCAGTCTGCGAGGCGTCGCGAGGAGGGTGACGCACCGGATGTCATAACCGGTATGTTTCTGATTTTTGGTCTTCCTTATTATGCATTAATTGATGTGGGGTCTACACATTCGTATGTAGCCAGTAGTGTGGTAGAGACTTTGAACCTAGACTCTAAGATTGCTTCTAGAGTGATGACTGTAGTTAGTCCGTTAGGTCACTCTGTAGTGGTAGACAAACTTTATAGAGGCGTACCCTAGAACTCCAAGGGTAGTATTTGTGGTCGATCGATGGAACTACCGTTTGGGGAGTTCGATTTGATCCTTGGAATGGATTAGTGGTTAAGTATCGGCGAATTTGGATTGCGCCGCTAAGCGCATGGTTCTAAGACGGCCGAGAATGATGAAGTGGTCATGATAGGTGATAGAAGGAATTACCTATCCAACGTGGTGTCTGCCTTGAAGGTTGAGAAGATGGTCAAGAAGGGCTATAAGGCGTTCTTGGTTCAAATCTGTGCTTTGGAAGTTATGGAGTCGATGGTTGAAAGGTCCGAGCGGTTGGGGAGTTTCTTGATGTGTTCCCGGAGGAACTTAGGGTGCGCCTCAGATCGGAAGTCGAATTGATATAGACTTGCTACGGAGCGACACTGTGTCTATAGCACCTTACGGATGGCACCAAAGGAATTGGTGGGTGAAGGCTCAAATTCGAGAGCTCTTGGATAAAGGATTTATTGACCTAGTATATCTCAAGTGGGAGTGCCTGTATTGTTTGTCAAGAAGAAGGGCGGTTCTATGCGGATGTGCATCGACTACCGTCGATTAAACAAGTTAACGATCAAAACAAGTACCCATTGCCTCGGATCGATGACTTGTTTGACCGATTGAAGAAGCGTCGGTGTTTTGAAGATAGACCTTAGGTCGGGTTACCATCAACTTAAGGTGAAGGGCCGATGTTCACAAGGCGGCATTAGAACTTCGGTATGGGCGTCTGAGTTTCTAGTGATGCCATTCGGGTTGACCAATGCCGTGGCGTTCATGGACTTAATGAATAGGGTATTCCAACGATTACCTAGACCAATTCGTCGTGGTGTTCATAGGCGACATATTGGTCTACTCAAAGACGGAGGAGGAGCACGACAAGCATTTACTGGATAGTCCCGCAAGTGTTGAGGAAAAAAATTGTATGCCAAATTGATGAAGTGCAATTTTGGCTAAGGAGGTGGCTTTCTTAGGTCACGTGGTGTCGTGGAAGGATTAGAGTGGATCCCATAAGATTGAGCGGTGTTGGAGTGGAAACCGCCTAAGTCGATTGGCGAGAATCTGAAGTTTTACGGGTTTAGCGAGGTATTATCGGAGGTTTGTGGAAGGGTTCTCTCGATCGTGTGTAGTTGACTAAGTTGCTAAGAAAAGGTGTTCCATTCGTATGGTTGGAAAAGCGACAAGAAAGTTTTGATAAGTGAGGAAGATTACGCGGAAGCTCGGTTCTAGTACAACCCGAGCGGGGAAATTATTCACGATCTATTGTGATGCATCTCACCTTTGGTTTGGGGTGTGTGTTGATCTGAGGATGGGAAGGTAGTAGCCTATCGTCCGTCATTTGAGACCGCATGAGGTTAACTACCCAACTCACGACACAGAGTTAGCGGCGATCGTCTTCGCTCGAAGATATGGAACATTATCTTTATGGGGAGAAGTCGGTAATTTACGGACCACAAAAGTTTGAGGTATCTTTGACTCGAGAAGATTTGAATCGAGGCGGTAGATGGATTGAGCTGTTGAAGGACTACAAGCTGTTCCATCGAATATCATCCGGGTAAGGCTAACGTGGTGGGCGACGCGTTGGCCGGAAGGTTGTGGCGGATTTAAGAGCAATGTTTGCTCAGTTGAGCCTATATGACGAAGCCTTTTGGCGAACTTCACGTTAAGCCAGCGTGGATCGAGGAGATTAAGAACAAGCGATTAGTGGATGAAGGGTTAAATCTGAAGAGAATACAAGTTCGGGATAGTGGTTTAGAGGGTATAATGTATTGGTGATGGTGTGCTATGTTTTTAAGGGCGGCCTTGTATGCCAAAAAATATGGAGTTGAGGCGGAAAATTCTCGGGATGCTCATAGCGACCCATCGCTATGCATCGGGAGGAAGCAAGATGTATGGAGATCTCGGAAGCAGATTACGGTGGCCCGGGTTGAAGCGTGAGATAACGAATTCGTAGGGAAGTGTTTAGCGTGTCGGCGAGTTAAGGTGAACACCGGTTGCCATCGAGGCTACTTCAACCGGTAAAGATTCCTCAATGGAAATGGGAGAGGATCACTATGGATTTCGTCGGTGATCTACCCTTACGCTTGACAAGAAAGATGCGATTTGGGTAATTGTAGACCGTCGACTAAATCGACTCACTTCATCTGGGTGAGAATGGATTACTCACTCGAAGCTAGCAAAGTTGTATGTGGCGAGATAGTCGATTGCATGGTGTACGTGTCGGTTATCTCGGATAGGGACTCAAGGTTCACTTCGAGGTTTTGGAAGCGTTACATCAAGCGTTGAGTGCAGCAGTTAGATTTCAACCTGACTTTCCATCCTCGGTCAGACGGGCAATCCGAGAAAGGTCATCTGATCTTAGAAGATATGTTGAGGGTTGTGTCTTGGAATTCGAGGTAGTTGGGAGGAATTCTTACCCCTAGCCGAAGTTCGCCTACAACAATAGCTACCAGCGAGTATTCAGATGGCACCATACTAAGCCTTGTATGGGCGGAAATGCGAACTCAAGCGTGTTGGGCGGAGTTGGGTGAACGACAAGTGTTGGGCCCGAAATGGTAGCGAGGCGAAGACAAAGTCAAAGTGATTGGTCTCGTCTCAAGGAAGCATCGAGATAGGCGAAGTCTTATGCCGATCTCAAGCGCAAGAAATGGAGTATCTTTGTGGGAGATAAGGTCTTCTGAAGGTGTCGCCTTGGAAGAAGGTACTAAGATTTGGGCGAAAAGGAAGCTGAGCCCAAGATTCATTAGCCCATATCTGATCTTGAAGCGAGTAGGACCGGTAGCTTATCGACTTGAGCTGCCGTGAGTTAAGTCGGATACATAGCGTCTTTCACGTATCAATCTTTGAGGCAGTATCGGTCGGATCCATCACATGTGGTGCTGTGATGTAAATCGAGGTTAGCAGACTTATCTTTTGAGGAGGAAGGTTCGGATCTTGGATAGAGATATAAAGGTTCTCGTAGGAAGTCGGTGCCCTTAGTGAAAGTGCTATGGCGGAACCATGGTCTTTGAGGAAGCTACGTGGGAACACGAGGATGTGATCTGGCTGACAATACCCTCATCTGTTTTAGTTATGTAATTTGGAATGAAATTTATTTTAAGGGGTAGAAGGCTGTAACATCCCAAAATGGGGTTATTTGGAATTTAATCATTTTTCTTATGTATGAATTGTTGAGACATTATTTATGGAATAATAGAGTTTAATTAAAGGCCTTGAGTTGGCTCGGAATGGTAGAAATAAATATATTATTTGCGTAAAAGGTGGATAGCCTTAGTGAGTAGGGGTTATAAGAATAAATAAAGGAGCTTTTGTCATAAAAGAGCCTAGAATAAGTGGCAAAGGAGGGCCACTTGGGAGCTACACTTAGCGCCATCAAGGAACAAGGAGAACCTTGGTTGAGTCACAATTTTCCCTTTTGGCATTATGTTGGGCTGACACTTGAGGAGAGTCCTCTCTCCTTTAAACTCTTTAATTATTATTAATAGATAATATGAGCATTTTATTTTAAGGATAATCAAGAAGATTATGAAGATTAAAAGAATTATTATTGGATTATTATTAGAGTATTCAAATTATTTGAATGGTTTTAAATTAAGTGGCTTGGAGTGATTCAAGGAAGATTGATGGATTTTGGACTCTTGGTTGAAGAGTTGAATGGCAAGGCTACTAGGGGGTGCGAATGCTTATAAAAACACCCACTTGATCACTTGTTTTGTTTTTTCCAAGTTTGCTAGCGAATCTCCAAACCCTCTCTTCTTATTTTTTTTCCTTTCCATCCTCCCAAAACTTTGGTGAAACCCTCTTTGCTTCTTCCATTCTTGAATTTCCATCCTCAAATCCCTACTTCTTTTATTTCCTACTAGCGAATTAACTATTCCCTTTACCTTTCTTCTTTTCCTCACTAAAAGTCCAGCCTTATTTAGGCGACCATAGTAGAATCTAATACCTATCAAAGTCTGAAATTCCTTCTCTTTTCTTTAAACTCTACTTGGCGAATAGTATAGTGGTTTGGATTTCTCCTATATTCGATTGTTGCGAAGGTAAGTGATGGCGAACACCCTTTTCATATTTTCCTTTCTCTGTCGACTTGTGGGTTGGAGAAAAGCGAAATTCGGCATTTGCAAGCAGAGGACTAACCACTCTTTGGGCCGATTTCATCTAGGAACTCAAGGATTCTGGCGATGAGATCTAACCCTCCTTTCTCGATATTTGGTTGGTAAGTAATGGTAAGATCTACTTTAGTTAAGTAGTTGTTAAATCGATTAAGCGAAGGCTACTAATTTAGTTAAGTGCCGATTTTAGGGTGGTGAAGCAAAAGGTTGATACTCAAGACTTTCGGGTAAGATTCGGGTTCAAAGGAGAACCCTTTAAATTGTTTAATTTGGCGAATAGGCCATAGGGCTAACCCATGGTTGGTAGAATGTAGGTACAAAGAAATCTAAGGTGGTCGACTCCTTCATTGGGATTTAGATCACTCGGTGGTGACGGTGTGTACATACACACTTATAGTAGTTAATATGTGTGATAAATTATTTTGCTTGTAAATCGCTTGATGTAGATATGGATATAGTACCTTAAAAGGTACAAGCAAGGACCTCGGTAAGTCTCTATTTATATGAGATTATTATGATGCTTTTGGGAAGCATGATTTATTTAATACATGTGATAAATGTATGATCTACATTATGATTGTGATATGGGTTGATGAGTGGAGGCGGTATTAATCGTGCCGGCGGGCACCAGTGTTTTAGTAACACACCGTGACTATATGTCACCGGAGGTTTGGTACCTCCGGAGGTTTAGTACCTCAATAGCGACTTATCCACGTGGTTAACACCACCGTGGGTTGGCCCCACTTGAGATATGGGATAAATGCGCGGTGATTTGGTATCACACGATGGGTTGGCCCCATCAAATGATCGTGTCTCACGGACACGGTGTTTTGGTAACACATTGTGACTATATGTCACCGGTGGTTTGGCACCACCGGTGGTTTGGTACCACAACAGGGTAGCGATGGCGTTCGGATGGCTAGGTCGGAATTAAATATTACGCATATTAATTGTTATGTGTTGTGTATGAAAAATGTTTTAAAAGCGGGAAGGGTTACATCTTGAGTCTTGGTGACTCACCTTCTCCATTATTTTTTCGGTGATGCTTAGATCGCGGACATGGGCCGGGAGGGACTTGAGGAGGCCATGCGGTGGATTTAAAATTAAATGGACTTTAATTTTAGTTATTTTAAATTTGGTTATTGGGTTGTTTTATTTTGGATGTAATAAGGCCTCATTATACTCTACTTTAGTTATTTTCTTATATGTTGGATATTTTTATTTTTACTATAAAATTTGAATCACTGCGTTTTTTAAAATTAACACGAAAATGTTTTATCGTGCCATCAGAACATCTGAAGTTTGTATAATAACTTGACTTAATTAAATTTTGAATTTAGTCAAGAAGGTTTTCAACAAGATAACCAAAAGCGAGTTGTTTTCAACAAAACTTAAATTGGATTTTCAAATGGGTTTCAAAAAGTTTTCCAGAGTAACGACCCATATTAGGTCCTAACGTTTGGTAGGGTTTGGGTATTCTGAAAAAAATTGAAGAACTTTTGGCCTTCTTTCTTTGTAAAAAAAAAACAATTATGGATGACCCTAAGGAGTCCCAATGCTAGCCAAATTCTCTTTATTTTGTGATAATTTCCAGCCTTGAATTATCACAAAATAAATCTAACTAATCTCTAATCCCTCAACAATTTAATAGCAAATAAAACACTAAAATTCCCCTCTTCCAGCTAATTATGACATAAAAATATGCCTAATTAGGAGTCCTATATCTTGCTAACTCCCTCCAATGCAATTTGTATTGAAGGAAAGGAAAAAATAAAAGCATGAGGTGCGGGGCTTGGGGTTGAACCGGTGTCTGCAGAGGAAGCAAAGAAGTGACCCCACAACGCCCCTTGCCATCTCTTCCAACCCGACTTTCATGTCAAATAACCCCTTCATTTATTTATAAGCCTTATTCTGGCCCCTTTCTTTTAACGCCAATCATTGAAAAAAAAAAAACAAAACACTTCCTTGCGTCCGCATGTCTCGAACCCGAGACCCTTGCAACACCCTTAAGTGGCGCCCAAGCCACTCCAACCACTGGACTTTCATGTCCATTCCTTACCCAAAATTTCTTTAAAGCCTTCTTTGCTTGGGCCCATCACCGTATAAAAATAAAATGCAAAACGCCCCTCTAGCCACTCGAACCCGTGACCTGCGCCCATTCTCTCCTCTAGTTCTTAAGTGGCGTTCGGTTACCACTTTACCAATCCGATTTTTATGACATAACACCTCCACATTTAATTATAAGACCTTCCTAGGCCGATCACTCCAAAAATTAAAAGCCAAAAATCCATTCCAGCAGCTCGAACCTATGACCTCTTAGCACCCTGAGGCGTCACCTTCCAAGGCCATGAGTAGCGCCTCCTTGCCACTCTACCAAAGAGATTCTTGTGTCATGTTCCTTCCAAAATTTTATTTAAACCCTATGTCCACCTAGCTCCCTTCTTTTAAGTACCTTAAAAAGAGATTTTTAATTCCAAATCCGACCTAAATCGGGGTTATTTCTAGACCCTAAATCATGCCAAATAAAATCATATTTATTTCTTGAAGCCCACATGGAATTTATTTAAATTACAAATAACCCCTAATTTAGGGTGTTACAGAACACATTTCATTATGAAACCTATAATTACATTCGGTCACAATTGGTAAATAATAGCTATTGTGGATTTGAAGTCAAATACATGTTTCAACATTACACCAAAATTACCTAAAACAATCAAATCACTCATCACATATTCGGCAATCATAATTCTTCCCAATATTTATACACATTATACCACTCAAGTATCTATTAATTTTAAATTTTTTATTACATAATTTATAAAATACATACCACAATTGAAGTCATATATATATATATATACTACCTCAATAATTCAAGCGGATCATAGGAACATCCAGCATCCATGTTATACTTTATAACACATTTCCAAAATGAACCAAATATATTTGTTTGATTGTACATCATATATATATCATCATTATCACGCCATAATACCAACCACAAGCGTATAAATACATCATAAAATATACCTCCATTATAAACTAATAACAAAACCGACTTCACATAATAACCATAATATCAAGATTTAGCCATTTTCGCATTGCATTATACACATTATGTTCATAGAAAATTCAAAAGAGAGACATAGCCTATACATGCCATTGACTTACAGTTCATTTTTGAAAAGGTACCAAACTATTGAAAATAGTGTGATGTACTTCAACGATGATCCTCGAGCACGTGACGATCACTCAAAAGAAATCTAAAACACGAGAACAACCAAGAACCAAGTAAGCTTTAACTGCTTAGTAAGTTATAAGCAATTACATAGAAATAAAGCATTCTATCATCATATAGTAAATTAGTATATTTTATAACCTTAAGACCTAATATACACATATTCAAAAAAAAAAAAAAGATTTCATAACCAATGTTATATATATATATATCACCTTCACATGATATAACAAAAGCATATACATCTATCACTTACCAAAATTTTTACTTACATCTCAAGCTCTTATAAACCACGTATTGATATGCATAATACAAAATTTCATCTCATTCACTATTACTTACTTTACTACCCTTATATGATCTATAATCACAAATCCGATCATTTTACTTTACTTAAAACCATCAATAATTGGCATCTTTGAAAGAGCATCAAACTTGCATACTCGGTATTAAATTTTGTAACGTATCGCACACTTAGTGCCGTTACTGTAACATTTCGCACACTTAGTGCCGTCACATTGACATCTCGCACAATTAGTGCCAAATTTTTATAACGCATCGTACACTTAGTGCCGTTACTGCAACATTTCGCACACTTAGTGCCAATTGACCGATTTTGCACACATAGTGCTCGGTTTTTGAATTCGTACCCTTAGTGCATTACCTGAACCTGTTATTCGATTAAATAAACACACATATATACATATATACAAATTGTCTTATTTCATTCCCATACCAACATCACATTTGGCTATACTATTAACATGTAATTATACATCGCATTTGGTTATATTCATTTCTCAAATTAATATCTTCCATAGCTATATCATCAACATATACATATACTTCATATTTGAATAAATTCAACTCTCAACCAATATCACATTCGGCTACATCACATTGATCATACCTACCTCTATTAATTATATGTACATTCATTACAGTTAAAAGCTCAATTCGATTTAATTGCTTAAAAACTTACCTCGACTATCGACGGAGTTTGTTTTCCCGACTATTCGATTAACTTCGCCTTTCCCCGATCCACTCCCGATCCTTTTTGTTCTTGGTCTAAATAAATTACAAATTAAGCTCATTCAATGTATTTTCATTCAATTTAGTCCAAAAACACATATCAACAATTTATAATTTTACCCCTAACATTTTAAACTTTTTGCAATTTAGTCCCTATAGCATAAAACACAAAATATGCAAAATTTGGCCACACTTCTTTAGGGTCGAATATTCACACTCCTAATACAAGCTCATACATTTAATTTATTTTTCTATTTAGTCCTTCAAAAATTTATTTTAACAATTTAATCCAAATTACTCAATTTCATCAAAAATTCAAAGATTAAACTTGTTAATCTAACACATATAATTAATATATCATCACCAAATATAAAAAATAACAAGCTTCCTTCCATGGAAACTCACGAATTACATAATAAATTCCTAAATCTAAACATGGGCTAGCTAAAACATTAAGCAACGATCTCAAAAATATAAAAATTATCAAAAACCAAAACCAATTCATACCTTAATCAAAGTTTTCTAATGCAGAAATAGCTTAAGGTTTTCTTTTCTCCTTTCTTAGGCATTCGGTCAAGAAGATGAAGCAATTGCATGTCTTTTCTCTTTGGTTTTATTTTATTATAACATTATAATATGATTTTATCATTTTTAACTTATATATATATATTAAAATATAACTTAATAACATAAAATATAAGAAACATTTTTCAATCACTATTACATGCAAATGATGACTGACACTAAGCTTTATTTTTGGCTAAATTTCACTATTAATACTTCAATTTAAGAAGCCAACTTCAATTTAGTACTTACACATTCAACCACCAAATTTTCTTTTTATGCGATTAAGCCCTTTTTTCACAATTAAGCACCAAAATAATCAAATTTTAATCTAAAATTTTCACACACACCAATTCACACATAATAAGCATAGAAAATAATATTAAAATATTTTTCAACTCAGATTTGTGGTTCTGAAACCACCGTTCTGAATAAGGTCAAAATTGAGCTATTACAGATTTGAAGAAATTGTATTGGTGGTCTGGTATGAAAAGAGATATCTCCGAGTTTGTTTTGAAATGTTTTATTTGTCAACAAGTAAAAGTCAAACATCAAGTACCTTCGGGTTTACTTCAGCCAGTGATGGTACCCGAATGAAAATGGGACAGAATTACGATGGATTTCATAACTAGATTACCTCTGACTCCGAAAAAGAAAGATCCCGTTTAGGTCATTGTTGATAGACTGACGAAATCGGATCATTTTATTCCGGTACGTACCGATTATTCTCTTGATAAAGAAGCTAAGTTGTACATTTCTGAGATTATAAGATTGGACAGAGTTCCCGCTTCAATTATTTTGGATAGAGATCCGAGGTTCACTTCAAGATTTGGAAGAAGCTATAAGAGGCTTTGGGTACGAAATTGAAATTTAGTACTGCATTTCATCTACGGACTGACGGTCAATCTGAAAGGGTAATTTAGATACTTGAAGATATGCTTTGATGCTGTGTTCTAGAATTTGATGGTAGTTGGGAAAAATATCTACCATTGGTTGAATTTGCTTATACCAACAGCTATCAGTCGAGTATAAAAATGGCACCTTATGAGGCATTGTATGGCCTCAAGTGTCGAACACCTTTATTTTGGACAGAGCTTAATGAGAAACAAATTCACGAGGTTGACTTGGTTAAGGAAATCAAAGAAAAACTAAAGGTAATCCGAGATTGCTTGAAAGCCACTTCAGATCGACAAAAGTCGTATGCAGACTTGAAAAAAAATAGATTGAGTTTCAAGTTAGGGACAAAGTGTTTTTGAAAGTATCTTCATCGAAGAAGATTCTAAGATTTGGCCAAAAAGGCAAGTTGAGTCCACGTTTCATTGGGTCGTATAAAGTTACTGAAAGAATAGGGCCAGTGGCATATTGGTTAGCTCTACTGACAAAGTTGGAAAGAATCCATAATATGTTTCATGTGTCTATGCTGCGACATTATCGATCAAACCCTTCACATGTGATTCCTGATAGAGGTCGAGATTCGACCCGATATGACTTATGGTGAAGAATCGATCAAGATTTTGGCTTAAAAAGTTAAACAGTTGAGAAATAAGAGTATAGCCCTAGTGAAAGTTTTATGGAAACGACACGGATTCAAAGAGACTACGTGGGAACCTGAGGATCCTGTGTGAAACTAGTACCCAAACCTATTCTCTGGTAAGATTTACGGAACGAAAATCCTAAGGGGAGAGTTGTAGCAGCCTGAGTTTGGGCCAAGTTAGAATAGTGGTTTTGGAACCACAAATTTAACATAGCAAAGTTCATTTTTATTATATTTTTCTGGTTTACAGTTTGACAGAATGATTTTGTGAAAATTTCATTCAAAATTTTAACATTTGGGCACTCAATTTAGTCAAAAGGACTACATTGTAAAAAGTGCAAAAGTTGAGTTCTACATGTTAGAGATGTCTAATTGCTATGAGATTTTTAAATTAGAGGTTCTTATATTATAATTAGACCATTTCTTAAGATAGAGGACAAAAATGGACATGGTGAGATAAAATTTTAAAGTTTGGCAAAAAGGGCATTTTGGTCATTTGGTAAATAAAAGAATAAAAAGGGTTAAATCAAGTCAAAATTGGTGTCGATCTTCTCTCCTTGGCCGAATTTTACAAGACACCATAGCTAGGGTTTTCTTCGACTTTCAAGCTTGATTGTAAGTACATTATAGCCCCGTTTTTAATGGTCTTTATGTTTTTGAAATCGTTATCACTGGATTTACCTATTTCTACCATTGATTTAAGAAAAGATCAAGGTCTAGGATTTGACCTATGTTGGATATTTGTGTATTTTGATGTCTAATGGTAGATTATGCATGTTTGCTGTGTGATAAACAACTTTTTCTAGGTGGTTTTTGATGAAAATGTCAAAAAGACCTATTTGTAAAAAGATTATAAAATGTGTAAAAGTCTGATTAAATGAAAAATGTGGACTACTATAAGTATAAAAGAGGATCGTCTTGGCTTGGGAATCAAATTGAATATATTTCATTTTTTGAGCTTAGGGGCAAAAATATAAATATGTCAAAGTTTAGGGGCAAAAATATAATTTTTCCTTAATGTGATTTTTGGACTGAATTGAGTAATGTGGATAATAAATAAGTTGAATTTGATATTATAGATCAAGAAAGACAAGTTTCGAACCTTGATCGGGGGAAAAACAAGGTTATTAACGATTAGGTCCATTTCTGCTATTTTTGTACCGAGGTAAGTTCGTATGTAAATATTGCATTATTATTATGTTATTATTGTATGAATTGTGATTTACTCTTTGAATGAATTCAACAAAGTTCGACAAGCGAGAAAAAATCCGGTTGAACCTTAGGAATAGTTAAGATACAAATGTCATGATATTAGGGTTAGTTGAGATTACGTGTAAGACCATATCTGGGGTATGGCATCAATATGACATTTTTTGTAAGACCATAGCTGGGCTATTGGCATCGATATGAAATCCCATGTAAGACAATATTTGAGATATGGCATTGGTGTAGTGCTATGTGCGTGAAATTTCCTGAGTATCCTTTAGTATTCCAAGTGGTTCAATGGGAAACTTAACGAAAAGATTTAAGTTGTGAAAGACAATGGTATGGTGTGAAAGATTATGGTAAGTTGCAAGTTGGTACAGGTATGTACATAAAACTCATGCTTAATGAGCTCGATATGTATTAAAACCTCGGATTGGTTCGATTGAGTAAGTTATGATGTTAAAATTTTAATAACATCTATGCTAAGCTTGATTATGAATTCAGAATGATATTTATGTTAATTTACTTTATGTTAAATATATGTTAAAGTGTGTATGATGCTTATTATTTGCATAGGAACTTCCTAAGCTTTAAAGCTTACTCCTTTTCTTTTCCTTCATCTTATAGTGTCACCAAGCCAACTCGGGGATCAGAGACTATTGAAGATCCCTTTACCAAGCCAGCTCTAGGACTGAAAACTATCAGAGATCCATTCACACTATCAAATTATCATTTTGGGTGCTTATGATTACAATATTTTGAGTTATGGCATGTATAGGGACTTGATCTTTTTGTTATGTGTCATAATTAATTTGGCCATATGTGTTGGCTTTAACAGTTGATAATTTTCTAAATGGCCATTTGATATTGGCTAATATTGGTTAAGTATATATACATATGATGATGTTCTCATGAATGCGAGAAATTGCATGATTTGAGATGCCAGGTAGGTGATGTTTGTATGTGATAAATGATAGTATGTAAATGATATGTGGATGCCTTGGGTATGGTTGATTGGGTTGAAAGCATATGCTTGTAACGCCCCATAAATTTAAGGTCATTGTTTTTGCAAGCTTAGACGTAATTATCATGGTTGCTTGTAGGTCAGGTAATATGGGCATGTTTTGTGGATTTTAGGAAGCTTGGGTTCAAGTATGGCATTTGGAAAAATTTTAATTTTTGCTCTTTTGGAAACCTGGATGTTAGCTTAAAGGGCATATATTAAGTTTTGTTTGTTTTGTGACATAAGAGATCTTGTGTTGTGGTGGCAAGTGGCGTGTTGGGGATTTTAAAAGGGAGTGGGTTCGAATCCCATGGCATGTAAAAAGAGGGTTTTATTTTATGTCTCTGTGGCGTGAGAGGTAGAGTTTGATTCAAACTCTACAGAGGTTGTTGGATATTGTTCATCAGAATTTGAATGGGTTTGAATGGGGGGTTTGGAGTAAATCTAGAAGAAATCGGTGGAGATTTTTAAGGAATTGGGATATGAAGGGTGTCATAGCCGAATTGAGAAGCTAGAGTAGGGGAATTGGGCTAAGGGACTTCATTTGGTGCATTTTCGGCATTTTTGAGAGTGTAGAAACCGATGATCCTCTCATTAATTTGGTTTTTTCCTTCTTATATTTCAGGTTTTACTCTCCTTGTAGTGTTTCGTGCAGCATTTTTGACCATTCGGGTCTTTCTTTTTTCAACATTATTTCTCAACTATTGTTAACTTTTGCCGAAACACAAATTCCAAGTGCTGAATTCTCCCTTGAAGCATTTCTTTCTTCTTCACATTTTCTCTCTACCGAATTGGTATTCTTCTTCCTCTCTTTGGCTAAATCGAATTAAGTTTCTTCTGTTTCCTTTCTTCTTGATTAATAGCCACTTGCCTCCTCCTCACATCTTTTAAAACTCTGACAAGACGAATATTGGGGTAAGCAACTGGGTTGTTTCTTGTCACTTTTTAATTTTCCCTTTTAGGATTATCATGGTTACTATTCAATGATCTTATTTCAGTTTATCCCTTAGGTCGAATTCAATACTCCACCCACATGTGTTGCTCCTTTAAGTCAGCTTTCGATTCTGATGGATTCAATAAGTGTTCTCCGTCTTGCTTAAGTTAATGTGATGGGTGTAAACTACATCCTTAATCAACCCTCTAACGGGATTTGTTGTTATGCAGTGAGTGGTAAATCAACAATTCTGGGAGTCTAGCAAAGTAATTTTAGGGTTAAAGCCTATACTCCTATTTGCCAAGGTTAGTGGTAAGGGTAGTGTAGAGATTTAGGGTTTGTAAATCCTATTAACAATTTAAGGACTGATTGAATTTTTAGATTGAATCTAGGTTGGTGATCTTGGAATTTCGCAAGTGGTCGCTAAAACGAGTGTAATCATACACCCAGTATTGTTACTGCTAAAATGATGAACATTGCTATGTATTCATACCCCTGTGTTACTGTGAATCGGCAAAAGTCGAAAAGCCGAAACTTCAGCATCTAACGGCTCACGAGTGTACGAACGCTCGTATGGTAAACTGAGCCCACAAATCATTGGGGACAGACTGTAGAGGGCCACGATCGTTCTCGTGGGCTTGGGTCGTAATGGGCCTCGTTGGGTTGAGATGGGGCATGTGGGCCCAATGGGCTCATGGGCCCCACATGGGTAAAATCCACGGTAAGTGCCTAATAATGGATTGGGCTGTGAAGTTTGTATAGCCGTGATGAAATCCGGGCTGAATGGGCCACACGAGCTTGTGGGCCAACTTGAGCCGAGTAATGGACCATACGCTCAATTACACTGTTTTGGGCCATATAGGTTATCTGAGTCATTGGAGACGAATGTAAACCTTTTAAGGGTCGTCATCTATGCCGAGACCCTAAAAGTAGATAAATGGCCAAAATACCCTTGAGGGGTGAAATTACTGTTTTACCCTTAATTGACGAAATGACCATTATACCCCTAGCGGTAGTTTAATTGATGTGTATATGATATCTATATGATTGGTTATGAATATGACATACTATACACGTAATATTTATGACACTACATTCTGCATTGGGGTTGGTATTCTAATTTGGAGGAAGTACTGTACTAGTGGCTCTACCACGTTTTTACTATTCTAGTGGCTTCGTCGCGTATTCTGATCTTAGTGGCTGGGCCACGATTACTATTGTTAACAACTTTGTTGTGTTACTAGTAGCAACTATGCTGTGATATTGGTGTGTTGGCTGGGTGGGTCGACTTAGTCCCCACATGGTGTGTTGGTTGGTACAGGTGGTGTGTTGGCTAGATTGGGTTGGGTTGCATCTCTGTTCTGTACTATTATTATTTTGGGCTTAGACCCACACTGCTACTGTATAGGGCCAAAGCGCAGACTGATCTTTTACTGTATAGGGCTTAGGCCCAGTCTGTTTCTGCTTGCATCGATTGTTATTTGACTGCTAAGGGATTACACACTGAGTTTTCGCAAACTCACCCTTTCTTTTAACTGTACAGGAAATCCCCAGACGTAATCGATTTGGAGCCGTGAGGGACCCAGAGGTGACCACGTGAACATTGATTTTTCGCTTGAGACTTAAATATTTTTAATTTATACTTGGGTTTGATTATGTATTAAGGCCATTTAAGGTTTAACTTTTATTTGGTTTTAACTTCTTACTTCTACCTGCTAGATTAGGAAAAATGGGTTTTTCAAAATAATAACAGTTTCCAAAGAAAATCACGCATTTTATATTTTAAGGTTTACAATTAGAAAAGCTTCTGCGGTTTTTAATTTAGAGTAATAAACTTGTAACAAGTGATATGACTAATAATTGGTCAACAAGTTTTGATTTTACAACACCAACGTTTTCAATAGCAATTAGTTAAAAGGGATTTAAAACTTTAGTCACGAACTTTCATCGACAAGACCAGTTTTCAAATCAACACTTTGATGTGACACATCAGATCCGGTCGTAACGTCTCGGCTGGGTTTGGTGTGTTACATTTAGTGGTATCAGAGTCAAGTTGTAAAACTTGGCTGTGGAATGGGTTCTTGAAAATTTTTCTAAAATTGTCTAAATTTTGGTTTTGGAAAGAAAATTGAAAGGTTGTTACTGAAAGTGTAGCACCCTGAGTCTCTTGCGCCAAATCTGTAAGTTCTCTGACATTGTTTACCACTATAGATTGAAATGTTATATAGAGAAATTACTATAGCTAGTAGTACTTTAAAAAAACTCTTTTTGTAGGTAAATTAAAACTGTAGAAGACTGAAAACTGTAGTGAGATATCTCAATCGGTGAAAACAAAAACTTTAAATACTGATTTTCATAAAACATCCGCTAATAATTATTGGAATTATGAACTAATTCATAAGACTTTTAAAATAGAAAATACGCTGTATCGATATGAGCACAAGTGGTACTCGTTGAAGGGGTACACAAGGCCACGGTAGAGGACGAGGTACTAGGGCTGGGTCTTCAACATCGGGTCACATGCCTGCTAGAGAGGCACCAGCCTCACCAGTAACTGAGACGGGTATCATGATCGAGCAGTTGGGGATGATGCCCTATCCCAAGCAATGCTCCACATTCTAGAGAGGGTTGCAAGAGCGAGTATTGGGTCAGTGGACCGGGGGTCAATTTCTGAGCGACTCCGTCTAATGGAGCAAAAATCTTCAAGGGTGTTTATGGTGTAGCCCCGAATGTGGCAGACTATTGGTTAAAGGATACCAAGCGAATAATGGATGACCTTGACTGTACTGTGGAACAGAAATTAAAGGAAGCAGTGTCCTTGCTACAAGACGAGGCATACCAGTGGTGGCTCACTGTGAGAGAGGGTACGCAGGCCGACCATTTGACGAGGGATTTCTTCAAGATGGAATATCAAAAGAAGTATGTGGGTGCAACTTATGTGGATGCCCGAAGAAAAGAATTCCTGAGTCTGACCTAGGGGAATAAGACAGTGGCAGTATATGAGGCAGAATTTTTACGGTTGAGTCGTTATGCTCGCGGTATAGTCGCACCTGAGTATGAACATTGTGTATAGTTGAAAGATAGCCTCCGGGATGAGTTACGTGTGCTGATAGCTCCACAGAGGGAGCAAGACATTGTTGCCCTTGTTGAGAAAGAAAAAATTTGCTGAGGATTTGAAGCGCTCTGAGCCCCAGAATTGCGAGAAAGATAAGGGTAGATTTAAAAGGGATTCAGGGCCCTCGAGTTCTTCTAGAAGGCCGATAAAAAAGGCCAGATTTGATGGGTCAGTCCGAGCAGTTCCTGTTACTATGGTTAGACCACAGCCTTGCACAGATTGTGGGAGAGTTCACCAGGATGAGTGCTGGAAATGAACTTGGGTGTGTTTTAGATGTGGGTCCATGGATCATCAGGTTAAGAACTCTACTCAGAGGCCTTTTCAGATGGAAGCCGCAGGTCAAGGCCATGTTTAGCCAGGGAGAGGTGGTCAGCAGGCACCGAGAGGCCGTGGTTAGGCCAGAGGGGGAGATGGTTTGGGAAGAGGACGTGGAGCACCGGGTAGAGGTGCTGGTAACACTGAGGCGAGACAGCCAGCTTTGGTCTATGCTACTCATTGTTGAGAGGATAGCGACGCCCCGGACGTCATAACTGGTATGTTCCTAATTTATAATGTACCATACACTGCTTTAATTGACATTGGGTCTACACATTCGTATGTTGCATGCACTATGTCTAGGACGCTGGGTTTTCAGTTTGAAACTACTGATAGTGAGATGATTGTGTTAAGTCCACTGAGACAGTCGGTTAGGGTGAATAACTTGTTCAGAGACATGGCCCTAGAGGTCCAAGAGGTTATCTTTCCGACGGATTTGATGGAACTGCTAAGCGTATTTGGATTGCGTTGCTAAGCGTATGGTGTTGAACTCTACTGAGGATGAGGAGGTGGTTGTGTTGGGGGAGCAAAGAGATTATCTGTCTAATGTATTCTTAGCATTAAAGGCTGAGAATGTAACATCCTAGAATTAGGAGTTCTGTGTTTTATGTTACGCTATGTGTTTGGCTCATTTAGGTTGCTATTTAGGTGTGTTTAGGGTTCTAGAGAGGCTCGGGTTCGAGCCAGAGCTTTTGTAAAATTTTTCATTTTGGACATAAGGGGAGAGAGCTTGTGGAAGTAGGCCTTAAGGGTAATTATGGGCGTTTGATGACAAAAAAAAAAAAAGAGCTCTTGGTGGAGTGGATGTGGCGTCACTGGTAGAGCAAAGGGGGAGGAGTTCAAATCTCATCTGCTACATTGTGGAGCTTTAATTTTTATGCTTAATGAGGGGAAGAAGTGAAGTTCGGCTTGGGCTCTGAGGGGTGGTTATTGAATGAGTCAACTAGATTGAAATGGATGGAGGGGAGGAGCTTGGGGCGGTTGAAGTGGTCAACCAGTTTGAATTGGTGGATGGTGAGGGCTTGGTGGAGAAAATCTAGGAGCAAATCATGGGATTTGAGAGGGTGGATGAGAGTTGGCCAAATATGGGTGTTGTAGGGGGAAAATTTCAACTATGTGATGTAGTTGGCTAGGGAATTTTGTCATTTTGGTGTGAGATAGCTAAAACCGAACCATAAGAGTGTTGTGCCGAATTCTATAGTTCTCTTTAGTTTTTTTTTTGACGTTTTGGTGTTGTTCTTAAGGCATTTCGGGTTGTTACTCACTTTGTGTTTGTGTCGAATCTTTCAATTTTCTCTCCATCTTTTCTTTTCATTTGTGTGATAGCATAATTTCAACTCTTTCCTGTTTCCTTTCTTTTCTTCTTTGCACTTCTATTTTCTCCTTTTCTTGACCGAACCATTTTCTTCCACACTTCTTCTACTTCTTTTTCTTTCCTCTCTTTGCTCTTCTATTTCTTTCTTCACTAGCCGAACCTCAGTTTGCCATTTTCTTCTATTTTCTTTTCATCTATTTATTGTTCTATGCTTGAGCCGAAACCTCTCTAGTGTCTAACAAAAGCCATCTCTTTCATCCTGTGCCATTTAGACGAACCTCAAGAAGCAAAGTGCTAGTTGTCTGCCGAAGGTCCCTCTTCAATCGGATTTTGGTTGTGCAAGGTAATGAAAAATTCTATAGCTTTTTCCTTTATCTTTCGGTCTTATGTGGTCATAGTCGAAATGGCTACTTTTGTTTCTTAATGTTAGTTTGCGGGTAATCTCTTCTGTCTTTCTCTTAACATGGCATGGTCGCTATGGATTAAAATCTATGGCTGAATCTTTTCATCCGACTTTAGGGTTCCCTTTGGTTTAATCCATATCCGAATTTAGTGTTGTGTGACTTCTTGTTAACCAAGGTAAGGAGTTTATTCTTTAGTTCTTTACGATTAGACTCTATCCGTTGATTTTGCCATAACCAAACCTCCTGATTTGACAACCAACATTTCTCTATAAAAGTACTGTTCTGATCAAGACTCTCTTCATGGATGCAAGTGCTAGCCTACCTAAGGGGGTAGAGCTAAAGGAGCCTGAGGGGAGTGGACTCGTAGTCTCTGCTCCCAAGTTCAAACGACGTATAGTGTCAGTGGTTCGAGACTTTCGTCAGGTTGTGGTAGAGAGCCGACATCCATTTGGGATAGGCAGATAATGGTTATTCCCACTAGTGAGAGCAACGACGATCAGGAGTGTTTAGTCCTTCACATAATCAAGTGTGTAATTCTCACACCTTCATTTGTTTATTTAGTAATGAATATGTGTATAGGTTAAAAGCCAAATTAACTGTAATGATAGTTGAGATACCCTTAAGGGTAAGATTAAAGATACCAGGTTAGTAACCTTTATGACTGTGTCATTTAAATAACTTAGCATGAATATATGTATGCTCCGATCATCTGATGTACACTGATATATGTTTACATTCATTACATTATGATAAATGTTGCATGGGATTGGGATTTGATACTGATGAAAAGGGGCTGTGTATTTCGATGGCTATGCCACATATTTCGGTGACTCGATCACATTATTTCGGTGGATATGCCACATATTTCGGTGACTCTGTCACATTATTTTAGCTTTGAGCAGCATGACTATCAGCATGACTGCCAATGAGGTGTGTAGCAGATGGAGGGTTGATTGTAGAAATCCTCACAGGTGTGATAGGTTGGATATAGAGTGGTGTGTAGCGGATGGAATACTAGGCTGGGCTACGTTGCATTGCATTCACTATCTGATATGCCATGTTGTTAGGGCTACGACCCAATTCGATCCATATGGGCTTCGGCCAAATTTGGTTTTCATGAGGGCGAAGGCCTAATTTGCTTTGGTGGGCTTAGGCACAGATTTCATACGTTTGGGGAATTGCACAATGAGTTCTCGTAACACGCCTTTCTGCTTTAATTTTACAGGTAATTCCCAGCACTAAGGATTTTGATGCCGAGATGGACTTTGGGGTGGCCATTCGCCGTTACTTTAGTAAATCTCATTTTACTTCACCTTAAATATTTACTTTAATTCGGGTTTATGTTTTGTAATAAGGCCTCTGGCATTTTATTTGGATATTAACTTTAATTTTGGATTTTGCTTATTGTTAGACATTCAAATGGGATTTTCCTAAAACTTTAATTACTGTTTTCCAACATATTAACGAACGGTTCACATCTATAAATAATTAAACCCGGATTTTTTCAAACCTACAAAATTGCTTTCAAAATGTCACATTTTTGGAATCCACTGAAACTAATTTATGGGTTAGAGAACCAAGTTTTCGGTGTTAAGGGTATTAACAACAAAAAGAATGAAATTCTTAAAGCAAATTTGATTTTCAAAAGGGAAACAAAACTCGAAATTTTTAACGATCGCGAAGTTTCTTTTACAACCTCTCCATGTGATATGTTAGATCCGGTCGCAGCGTTTAGGCCGAGTTTAGGGTGTTACAGAGAAACTAGTTTTGAAGAGTTGCGAGACATTTTTAGCTTATGTCAGCAGTTCTGATTTTAAAGGTCCTTCTAATGGAGATGTCAGAACTACTAAGGAGTTTTCAGATGTATTTGCTGAAGAGCTTCCTGGGTTGGCCCCAAACCGTTAGGTCAAATTTGGTATTGAGATCCTATCAGGAATAGCCCCGGTGTCCATCGCCCCTTATAGGATGGCACCAATAAAGCTGGTGGAGTTAAAGGCTCAAATTCAAGAGCTAGTGGATCAAGGATTCATTCGGCCAAGTGTGTCTCCATGGGCAGCGCACTAGTGTTATTCGTGAAGAATAAGGATAGATCCATACGCATGTGCATCGATTATCATCAACTGAACAAACTGACTATTAAGAACAAGTACCCTTCACCGAGGATAGATGATCTGTTTAACCAGCTGAGAGGAGCTTCAATTTTCTCCAAGATAGATCTTCGATCTGGGTACCAACAACTAAAGGTTAAGGAGGCGGATGTGTATAAGACTATGTTTAGGATCGTTATGGTTATTACGAGTTTCTAGTAATGCCGTTTGGGTTGATGAATGCACCAGCTTCTTTCATGGATGTGATGAACCGAGTATTCCAGGCCTATTTGGATCGGTTTGTAGTTGTGTTTATAGACAACATCCTGGTGTATTCCAGAACCAAGGAGGATCATGATGCACATCTTCGAATTGTTTTGCAAATTCTGAGGTGAAAGAAGCTATACGCAAAGTTTAGCAAGTGTGAGTTCTGGTTGCGAGAAGTGACATTTTTGGGTTACGTAGTTTTTGCTGAGGGGATTAGGGTTGATCCTCGAAAAATTGAAACCGTATTGAAATGGAAACCACCAAAGACTGAATCTGAGATTCGAAGCTTTCTGGGTCTGGCTGGGTATTACAGACGTTTTGTTGAGGGTTTTCAGCGATTCTTGCACCTCGACTAAATTCTTTGCGTAAAGGTGTACCGTTTAATTGACAGATAAGCAGCAAGAGAGTTTTGAGAAATTGAAGAAAGTTTTGACTGAAGCCCTTGTGTTAATACAAATAGAGTTTGGGAAGGAATTCAATATCTACAATGATACGTCGCACAATGGATTAGGTTCTGTGTTGATGCAAGAGGGTAAGGTCATTGCTTATGCGTCTCGTCAACTTAAGCCTCACGAGGCAAATTACCCCACTCACAACTTAGAGTTAGCTATTGGTATTCGCACGAAAGATTTGGAGGAACTACTTATATGGTGAGAAGTCTATTATTTACACAGATCATAAAAGCCTCAAGTACCTCCTTACTCAGAAGGAGTTAAATCTTAGGCAATGAAGAGGGATAGAGTAGCTTAAGGATTATGACTACTTGATTGAGTACTATCTTGGTAAAGCTAATGTAGTAGCCGATGCACTGAGCCGTAGGGTTGTGTCTGATTTGAGAGCAATGTTTGCTCATCTCAGCCTGTTTGAAAATGGTAGTTTGTTAGTTGAACTCCAAGTGAGACCGACCTGGATTGATCGAATTAAGGAGAAACAGTTGTTGGATGAGTCGTTTGTTCCTCATTTCCAATTGGTTGAGAAGGGGGAGACTGCGGATTTTAGGCTAAATAGTGATGGAGTACTATGTTTCCATGGTAGAGTTTGTATACCAAGAGATTCTGATCTGAGGCAGTCTATCCTACAGGAGGTGCATAGCAGTCCTTATACTATGCATTCTGGTGGAAACAAGTTGTATCGAGATTTGCGTGAACTGTGCTAGTGGCCAGGGCTTAAGCGTGAGGTTACTGATTTCGTGGGTAAATGTCTGACATGCCAGCAAGTTAAGGCTGAGCACCAACTTCCTTCTAGTTTACTGCAGCCAGTAAACATTCCACTCTGGAAGTAGGAGAGGATAACCATAGATTTTGTAAGTGGGCTACCCTTAACACCGACTAAGAATGACTCGGTATAGGTTATTGTTAACCAACTAACTAAATCTGCCCACTTTATACCGGTCGTGCTAATTATCCACTGTAGAGGTTGGCTAAGGTATACGTGGCTGAGATTGTGAGATTGTAACGGGGTAGCAGTTTCTATTATTTTGGACAAAGATCTCAGATTCACATCTCGATTCTGGAAAAAGTTACACGAGGCTTTGGGTACAAGGTTGGACTTCAGTACTGCATTTGATCCTCAGACTGACGGTCAGTCGGAGAGGGTGATTCAGATATTGGAGGGCATGTTAAGAAGCTTTGTAATTGATTTCAAAGGCAGTTGGGAAGACTACATGCCACTAGCAGAGTTCACATATAACAACATCTACCAATCCAGTATTCAGATGGCACCGTACGAGGTGTTATACGGTCGTAGGTGTCGCACCCCTACCTATTGGATAGAACTTAGTGAGTAGCGAGTTTTGGGGCTAGAGTTAGTTTTTGAAACTGAAGAAAAAGTAAAGTTGATCTGAGATCGGATAAAGGAAGCATCTGATAGGTAGAAGTCGTATGTAGATTTAAAGCGTAAAGAGATAGAGTACTCTGTGAAGGATTATGTCTTTTTGAAGGTCTCACCATGGAAAAAGATTTTGGGATTTGGACAGAAAGGCAAACTGAGCCCTAGATTCATTGGACCTTAATGAATATTAAAGCGTGTGGGACCGGTCTCCTATCAACTTGAGTTGCCTCCTAAGTTAAATAGGATACATGAGGTGTTCCACGTCTCTATGCTGAGGCGATACCGCTCTAATCCCTCACATATAGTGCCGGTTGAGGAGATTGAGGTTAGGCCTGATCTGAATTTTGAGAAGAACCGGTGCAGATACTGGATCGTGATGTTAAGGTATTAAGGAGGAAATACGTTCCTTTGGTCAAGGTGCTTTGGCGTAATCACGGTACCGAGGAAGCCACGTGGGAGCTTGAGGAGGCGATGCAACAACAATATCCTCACCTATTCTGACCAAGTAAATTTTGAGGCCGAAATTTCTTTTTAGGGGAGTAAAGTTGTAATGCCCCAAAAATTTAGGGTCATTTTTTTTACAAGCTTGGTGATAAACCATAATATGAACATATTTTAATCCCACATTTAGCATGTTTTCGATGATTTATCCCTTTAATTATGGAAATAGGTGGTCCTAATCCTTTGTTTTCATGTTTTATGCTTAGGAGAGTACTAGAGGATGAAAAGAACAAAAAATGAGCTGAAAACAGAGTAACTGGACAAAATTACAAAACCGACACGGCCTGGGCCTAAGCTACACGGCTGTGCCTCCTTCACAGACTCGAACACTGCTTGGCCTCGACTTACACGGGCGTGTGCCACGGGCGTGTCCCTGACGCAACAAAGAATAGTTTCATTTGGATTAGGGTACTTAGAGGAAAAGAAAGTCAATCCAAAAGCCTATATAAACATCATAGAGGCCAAACTTCAAGGGGTTCAGCTAGGCCAAGGAGCCAAGCCAGAGGGCCAGAATTGTGGGATTCACTCGAAGAAAGCCAGTTGATTCATCTTAAGAAGCCAGAATCATACTCAAGACTGAGGATCTCTCCTTCAATTCCTTTAGGGGGTTTTAGGGTTTTTATTTTTGTTTTATATTTTCTCCTGAGATGTTTTCTTTTATAATTATGAACTAAACCCCTCAAATACTTTAGGGGGATAAAACTTAAGACGGGTCTTGTTATTGTTTTCTGAGCTGTATGATAAATACTTGATTTGTTCTTAATTGTGTGTTCCTAATTCTTGATTTGATATTCCAGGATATTGATTCAAGTACTGATGTGCTTAGGCAGTGTAGCAAAAGTTCCTGTTTAAGAGTAGATCTAGCATAGTTAAGCGGAGTTTATCGCAACCCTAGAAATAGGATGACGAAAATCTACCGGATTAGGGTCAAACCTAATATGGGAGTCCATAGATCGAGTTAATGCAATCTTAGGGGTTTTAATTAGAAAGAGATTTCAATTAATCAACCTAGGATTAGATGTTAACCATTGAAAAAGGTATTAATATAAATTAGGGAATCCTACGGATCAAGTCAAGTGACTAAATCGTCTGGTTCAGAGTTAGATAACAAGTGAAGTCTAGGTGGATTCTTCCTCGGGTATTGTCTTAATTAATTGGTTTTTCCCACAAGTATTTCCCCAATTCATTCTCTTTGTCTTCGCATCTTTAGTTTAGTTGTTAGTTAACTTTAGATTAAACAACAATTCTCTTAATTCTTAGGTTAAATAATAAAAAAGAAAGTTAGTATTAGTACTTTTTGTTCCTTTGCGTTTGACAATCCGGTCTTGCCACTAAACTATACTATTATTCGATAGGTGCGCTTGCCTCCATCGTTGTCTTAGTTAGTTTCTAGGTTCGATCATTCTTTTTATAAATTTTTAAGACTCTGACACACGATCATGTTTTTGGCGCCGTTGTCGGGGAACTACAATATTAAGAAAGCTCAATTTTTATTACTTTAGCCATACTATATTTTATTTTTGCAATTAAATTTTATTTTTACCTTTTTAATTTTCTTTTTCTTTTGTCTTTTCCTAGCAGGTATCTCTAGTTTATGACTAGAAGGAACCTGACAGGACCTCTACTTTACGACAGTGAAATTGAAAGCACAGCTCGTAAAACTCGTAGAGAGATAAGGCGAAGCTTAAATTACATAGAAGAAGAGCAAGAAGACAAAATTAATACTATATGGATGAGAATAATCCGCTAACTCCAGAGGTGGCCAAAAATTGTGCTCCTCGAACTATGTATGATTATGCTAAACCTAAATTAACAGGAACTGAGTCAAGTATTGTTAGACCTGCTATTGCTGCTAATAATTTTGAATTGAAACCTAACATTAAACAAATGATACAACAATTCGTTTAGTTTGATGGTTTGCAGGATGAAGATCCAAATAATCACTTGGTAAATTTCCTAGAATTTTGTGATACTTTTAAAATTAGTGGCGTTTCTGATGATGCCATCCGTCTTCGGTTATTTCCCTTCTTATTAAGAAATAAAGCTAAACAATGGTTGAATTCTCTTCCACGAGGATCAATTGCTACATGGGATCAAATGATCGAAAAATTTTTATTAAAATATTTTTCGCCGGCCAAAATGGCCAAATTAAGGAATGATATCTCTTCTTTTGTGCAGAGGGATTTAGAAACATTATACGATGCATGTGGGAGATACAAAGATTGTAACACCCCAAACCCGGTCAATACACCACGACCGAATCTGGTATGCTACAGGGAAAAAGGTTTTGGGTGGTTTAGGTTTGAGTTTAAAAATTTGAGGAAAACACTTCGCTAAAATTCTGTATTTGAAGAAAAACTTGAGTAGGTTTTGGCTTAAATATTTATGTTGTATTTGAAAACCCGAGAGCTTTGAAAATTTATCTAAGTGTAGGTAAAACTAATTTATGTCGGTTTGAAGTCTAAGTTGTTTCATGTTATTACTAAAGTATCTTGTCTTAGTAGAAAACCATATTTAAGTTAGAAAAACAATTCGAGTTCATTTTGTTCTAAGTTGTAGTATGATACCCGATGGTATAGTTTAAAACATCGTTTTTGAAGTTTTGAAAACGTTGTCTTTCCATGTTTTAGCACATTTTAACTCCAGTAGTTTGTTAAAGCATATTATACATCCAACTTAATCGTAAACAAAACATAATTTAAAAAGGCCATTTACAACCCAAACAAAACCAAATAGTGATAATAAAACTTAAGTACCAAATTTCTTAAAAGTCCGAGCAAATCTTTATTTCGGTATGGCATGAGCACCTCGAGTCCATCCCGGCTCCATGTCCGCGTCTAAGTGTCACCTAAAAAGTCAAAGGAGAGGGTGAGTCGAGTGACTCAGTGTGTAAATCCCGCTCCAGAAGAACAACATGCTAACACACATCATACAAAGCAATATAATTAATGCAACCCGATCCTAACCATCCATATCGCCTTTTCTACCCCGTGTGGTACCAAACCACCGGTGGTGCCAAACCACCTGGTGACATATAGTCACAATGTGTTACCAAAACACTTGGTGTCCCAAAGACACAATTGTGCTACCAAAGCCGGTGCCAGTAGTCACAAATCAATGATGGGGCCAACCCATCGTGTGATACCAAATCACTAGCAGACGATCCCATATCTCATGTGGGGCCAACCCACGGTGGTTAAACCACAGGACAAGTCGCAATGAGGTGCCAAACCTCCGTGTCCCAAAGACACAATTGTGCTACTAAAGCACCGGTGACCGTAGTCACAAATCATTGATGGGGCCAACCCATCGTGTGATACCAAATCATGGCGTCAATCCCATATCTCACAAGTGGGGCCAACCCACGGTGGTGTTAACCACGAGGGACGAGACGCCGAGGTACCAAACCTCTGGAGGTGCCAAACCTCCGTGACCCAAAGTCACAAAGTGTGTTACCAAAACACTTGGTGCTCGTCGGACAAAATATCTTTGCTCCCTCCACTCGTATCACCCATCAACATACCACACTCATGTAATCATACATATCATATAATCATGCATATCATGCTAATATGTCTAATCTCATACCCCATGTCACATATATCCACAACCATGGTATCATATAGATCATCAAGTAAACACATAATAATAATCTTGACTTACCCGAGTCGAGAATCATACCCATTAGGGTATCATATCAATCATCAACATTTCATTAATCATCACACGGGTTATCAATCACATTACTAAGCGAAGTGTGTTAGTTTACACACGATATATCGGAGATTAAAGCCTAAGAGGCGATCAAACCTTTTGATCACCTCAACAACTGGTCCTACATTCGGCCAACAAAAGGGTTAACCCTAACCCAATACTATTGACCAACAAAGTAAATGACCCAAGGGGTTGCGTTAAATCCTACCTCTGCGAATGGTTCGGTTTCCAATCAACCCGAACCAATAATGCCTCTTACCAACCGATCACACCTAGAAAAGAATAATGATTAATGTCTCCTCATGACTTAACTTAAAGAAAATTAAGCGAAATCGAATCCAAAACACCCTTCTTACCACCACTTACCCAACGATCGATTAAAGAACCGAGGCTACGCTTGAGTGCTTGAATCCCGGATGTCCTATGACAAAGCGATTCCAACCAAATTAATCGCCATAAAACAAACACCAAAACCAACACTTACCCTCTTCTAGATGCCGATGAGAAGCGAAGCCTTACCCAAAAAGCATTCGGCCTAACCCAAGAACCTTTTCCAAGGCTTGAAAACGAACTACCAAAAGCAATCCACACCACCCTTAGATTCGCCAAAGAACAAAACAAAAGGGAAGGAAGATTCGCCAATACTAAAATCAAATGGAAGAGAATATTTGGCTAGATCCTTTAGAGGGTTGAAACAAAGGAAATAAACCAAGGAGAAAAGAATCGGAATGGAGATTAGCAATGAGAGGAAGGTTAAACTTTGCAAGAAAGAAAACAAAGAAGAAAGCTAAGGGAGAGTAAGTGTTTGGTCATGGGAAAAGAAAGCCATCAAGCAAAATGACAAAACCAAGTGTCTTTGTATTCAAGAGAACATTCGCCATTGAGAGTACCAAAAGAATAAGGCAACCGGTATATGTCACTTGGACTTTCGGTTTTCAAGAAAGAAAATGGAAAAACAAATGAAGTTTTCGACTACTAAAGGCCAAAATCGGCGAGGGTAGGCTTGTGGTAGCTTTCGGTTTTGATGAAGAGAAAAATGGATGATGTAGGCTTTTGGTGAAATATGTTACGGTCAATAAGGGAGAGAAGAAGGTGGTTTTGGTTTACAAGCAACAAGAGAAGAAAGGGTCTCTAGTTTGGCTTTGCACAGAGGAGAAGAAGGAAGAAACAAGGTATACTTTCGGTAATAAGGTGCTAGAGGTTTGCTTAAGTGAAAATGGAAAAGAAAAGAGTAGTTTTTCAAAATGAAAAGAAGAGCAGGAGGTTCGGTTTAGACTATTTGCAAGTGAAGAGTGTTTTCTTTGCAAGCTATTGACTAACCAAGACTAAACTTGTTGACACAAGGAGAAGAAAAAACTTAATTGACCCTCCCTAAAACCGAAAATACACCCTTAAAAGGCCAAGGGAGTTTTGCACTTCCCAAGCTCCCCAAACACTCCTCCAAACCGGCCAAATCCCCCACAACACTCCACACCACTCAATTCAAATGAGTTTACCAAGTCTTCCTCCTACTTTCACTCTCCACCCCTCTTTTGAATGTGAAGACCAAGTCCAAGCTAGAGTTCAAGTTGCCTTTTACCTCTTCCTCCATGCCGTCCAAAATGAGAGCCAAAAGGAGTGGGATTCTCGCGACTTGAACACAAGACCTCCCCCTTGTAGATAACGCCACACACACACTCTCCATGTGGCGCATGCTTGCCACTTTGCTAGCTCCTCATTTGTGCTATAATTTCACTTAATTTAATTAAAAACCCCATCTCCTACAGCTCCTATCCCCTAAAGCCCAAAAATAAAAACTTATCCACCTACTCAGGCACACTCCTAGTCTACGGCTAAGCCCCGAAAACACCCAAACAACATCATTGCAAGAAATTAATCATGCAACAATTGCCAGAAATAAATTAACCCCTTAACCCGGGATATTACAGTTCTACCCCCTTAAAATAATTTCGACCTCGAAATTACAGTCGTCAAGAGTTGCGGTATTCTTTGTCTCATCATATCCTCGGGTTCCCCGTCGCTTCTTCCACGCCATGATTCCGCCAAAGAACCTTAACCAGAGGCACAGACTTCCTGCGTAGAACCTTCACATCCCGATCTAAAATCTGTACAGGCTCTTCCTCTATGGACATATCTGGATTTACCTCGATCTCCTCTACTGTTACCACATGTGATGGATCGGAACGATATCGCCGAAGCATCGAAACGTGGAACACGTCGTGAATCGACTTAGCTCGGTGGCAACTCGGTGATATGTAATCGTCCCACTCGTCTTAATACCTTATACGGCCCAATAAACCTCGGACTTAGCTTGCCTTTCTTCCCGAACCTTAATACTTTCTTCCACGGTGAGACCTTTAGGAAAACTCGATCTCCCACAGCAAACTCAATATCTCTCCGCTTAAGATCGGCATAGGACTTCTGCCGGTCAGAAGCTTCCTTCAATCGAGCCTGAATCAACTTAACCTTGTCTTGGTCTCAAACAACTAGCTCTGGTCCCAATAAGCGGCGTTCACTTAACTCGTCCAACAAGTCGGTGAGCGACACTTTCACCGTCTAGCGCCTCATAAGGTGCCATCTTAATGCTCGCTTAGTATTTGTTGTGGCGAATTCACTAACGGTAGATACTCCTCCCCACTACCCTCAAGTCCAAAACACACCCTCAAGCATGTCCTCCAATATCGTATAACTCTTTCCATCGCCCGTTAGTCTGCGGATGAAATCCGTCTTTGAAATCTAGCAGTACCCAGAGTCGATGCAAAGCCTTCCGAACCTTGACGTGAATTGGGGTCCCTATCCGAGATGATCGACACGGGCACCCGTGCGATCTCACAATCTCGACACATACTGACTTCGCCAACCTCTGAAGTGAGTAATCCACCCTCAGGAATAAAGTGGCGGATTTAGTCGGTAGATCCACAACTACCCAAAGCTGAATCCTTCTTGCTCGGTGTAAGTGGTAATCCACTGACGAAATCCATAGTTATTCTTTCCCACTTCCATCGTGGAATCTTCACTGGCTGAAGCAACCCAGATGCAAGCGATGCTCGACCTTGACACGTTGACAAGTCAGACACTTACCTACAAACTCTGTCACCTCCTTTTTCAGACCCGGCCACCAGAACTGTTCCCTGAGATCCTTATACATTTTGCTACCTCCAGGATGCATAGCGTAGGGGCTGCTATGTGCATCCTGCAGAATCTTTTGCCTCAACTCAGAATCTCTCGGCATACAAGCCTTCCCCTGAAAACACAGCACCCCATCATTGGACAAGCTGTAACCCTTCAAACCATCATTCTGCACTTGTGTCCTCTGCGCACTCAGAACTTCATCCAACAATCGCTTTTCTACGATCCGCTCAACCCAAGTGAAGCAACTGCAGCTCGCGAGAATACTCCCGTCGTCGTACAAACTCAAGTGGGCAAACAACGCTCTTAGATCCGAAATAACCTTACGGCTCAACACGTCTGCCACGACGTTAGCCTTGCCGGATGATACTCGATTGAGCAATCGTAGTCTTTCAAGACTCAATCCATGGTGACATCTCGATTCAAGTCTTTACGAGTCAAGGTACTTGAGACTCTTATGGTCCGTATAGACTATCGACCTTTCTCCGTACAAGTAATGCCTCCATATCTTTAAAGCAAATACTACGGTAGTAAGCTCCAAATCGTCGTGTAGGATAATTTACCTCATGTGGCCTCAAATTGCCGGGATCGTAAGCCACCACCTTCCCTTCTGATCAAGACACAACCCAAGCTGTATGTGATGCATCGCAGACATCAGAAATTCCTTACCAGCCTCGGGTTGAATCGAGCAGGAGCTTGGTCAAAATCTTCTTCAACTTATCGAAGCTCTCCTGTTGCTTCACAGTCCAAATAAGCGGAACTCCCTTTCTCAATAATTTGGTCATTGGTGCTGCAATCAACGAGAAACCCTCTACAAATCTTCGGTAGTATCCCGCCAAGCCCGTAAAACTCAATTTCCGCTCTTGACCTAGGCGGCTTTCAATCCAAAATCGTTTCTATCTTACGGGGTCCACTCTAATCCCCTCGGATTACACTACATGCCCCAAAATGTCACCTCCCCGAGCGAACTCGCATTCTTGAACTTCGTGATAGAAATGCTTTCTCCTTAGAATCGCAATACCACCGTAAATGAGTATCATGCTCTTCCTCGTCCTTGAATATACCAAGATGTCGCCGATAAAACTACCACGAAATGATCTAGGTATCGTTGGAACACCCTATTCATCGATCCATGAAAGTCACGGTGCGTTAGTCAACCCGAACGGCATAACCAAGAACTCAAAGTGCCCATACCAAATCAAATGCCGTCTTACAAATATCCGCCTCTTTTACCTTCAAATGGTGATACCTGGACCTTAGGTCGATCTTCAAGAAAACCGACGCCTCTTGGTGATCAAACAAGTCATCTATCCGCGGTGGATACTTGTTTTGATCGTCGACTTATTCGATTAGCGGTAGTCTATGCACATCCGCATAGTACCGTCTTTCTTCTTTACAAAAGTACGCAAAGCGCTCCCAAGGCGAAATACTTGGCTCGATAAAACCCCGGTCCAATAACTCCGGATTTGAGCCTTAAGCTCCACTAATTCTTTAGGTGCCATCTCAGCGGAGCAATGGATACGGTGCGATTTGCAATGTGATCTATCCGAATTCTACCTCCGTCGGTGGCAAACAGGAAGCTCCTCAGAAACACATCCACAAATTCCCTAATCGTCAACTGTCTCCACAGCGAGACTCCTTAGTCTCCAAGGCATACACATGAACCACATACGCTCACGACCCTTCGACCATTTTCTCGACTTTGAGCATATACCACATTGGACAGATAGTTTCTCCTATTACCGATCAGAACCACTTCATCACCCTCAGCTGTGCTCAGAACCATGCGCTTAGCCGCGCAGTCCAACTTCGCCTGATACTTACTCAGCCAGTCCATCCCCAAAATCAGATCGAACTCCCCAAACGGCAGTTCCATCAGATCAGCCTCGAAAGATACCCCTTGGAGTTCTAGAGGTACGTCTCTATATAGTTTATCTACCACTACAGAGTGACCTAGAGGGCTTATTACGGTCATCTGCCTAGAAGATATCTCAGAGTCTAAATCCATTGTCTCTACTATACTACTGGCAACATAAGAGTGCGTAGACCCCACATCAATTAAAGCAGTATAAGGAGAACCAAAAATCAAAACGCGTCGGTGATGACGTCCGGTGCAAGGCCTCCTCTCGGCGCCGCAAACATATACCAATCCAGTACGTCGGCCTCGTAACTACTGCACCTCCGCTGCGGTGCTCCACGGCCCCACCAAAGCTTACCTCCTGCGCCATTACCTCGGCCCCTGCGGTGGTCCATTATTTCAGTATTGATTACGGCCCGATTCTCGGTGAATTCTAGCCAACTTGCGGACAATCCTCACTCGGTGGTCCAATGAGCCACACTCAAAACAACCTCTACCATCACCCAACATCCTCCCCAATGAGCCTTCCCACAACGGTTACAATGCGGCGGTCCCTGTCTGCGACAACAAACCTACCGACCGATTCGCCCACTCGGTCTAGCCTCTTCTGCATTGACACCGATGACCCGAAGATCCAAAACTCCTTTGTGACGGTTTTATCCATACTCTACCTCACGAGACTCTTTAATGCCCTCGACAACCTTCGCCTTTTCAGCGAACCGCAAATTCACGCTCTCTGTTTGGCGCAATTATCGACCTCGGTTCGTCTCATGAGCCATCCTCAAAAGCGAACGCACCTCTCATGCTCAGTAGCCACCATACCCCTGGCATACCGACTCAGCCTCAGAAACTCTGCCTCGTACTCCGACACAGATTTGCTCCCCTGAACTAACCTCAGAAATGCTTTTCTCTGCTCATTTATGTAGTTAGCTCCGACGTACTTCTTCTGATAAAAGCTGCTCGAAAATAGTCCCATGTCAGATCTTCCATTGCGGTCATTATCACGGACCGTGAGCCACCACTGGTATGACTCATCTCGGAGAAGTGATACGATCCCTTTAATTTTTCTTGACTGTTAGGTCGGATCATCCATGATCCGCTCTGTCGCTTCACCAAGATCAAGCGAGGTTAGGAGCAACACCGAGACACCCGAAAGAATTGACCCCATTTGTTCAAGTCGCCAGCACGATTTCCTAGCTCCTACGCCCCACCGCTCCGGCTACCCTCTCTAAAACCCGCAAACATCGCTCAGGATATTGCATCATCGCCGATTCATTCTCGAACTCACCACCTCCAGCTGGTGGCGAACGGTACCTCATTCTCTGAACCCTGCCCAGAACCTACGGGCTCGTAAATACCATCATCAAGCAACCACGCCCACGACCACGTCCACCTCGGTACTCATGACTAAATCTCCCGATTAAAAATTTTATCTATCGGTCATTATTCCACTATTTTTAAAGCAAAGTTTTATGAATTTTAAAGAGACTTTGTTTCGCGAGTCCACAGAGTCCTATCGGTTTGGTCTCAGAGTAGTCCTACTAGTCGACCAATCATATCAATCAATATCACAACAAATAGTACGGGTACTTACAGGTGGTGGTGCGTGGGAGACTCGGTGTCATGCCTTTCAAACTATACTTTAAAATGAATACTTGAAAACTATAGTTTTAAAACATTTTGGGCCTCGGCCCATGTACGAGCTTTGAACTTGGCTCGATACCACAAATGTAACACCCCAAACCGGTCAATACACCACAATTTAACGGTATGCTCTGAGGAAAAAGGTTTTGGGTGGTTTAGGTTTGAGTTTAAAATTTGAGGAAAACACTTCGCTAAAATTACGTATTTGAAGAAAAACTTGAGTAGGTTTTGGCTTAAATATTTATGTTGTATTTGAAAACCCGAGAGCTTTGAAAATTTATCTAAGTGTAGGTAAAACTAATTTATGTCGGTTTGAAGTCTAAGTTGTTTCATGTTATTACTAAAGTATCTTGTCTTAGTAGAAAACCATATTTAAGTTATAAAAACAATTCGAGTTCATTTTGTTCTAAGTTGTAGTATGATACCGATGGTATAGTTTAAAACATCGTTTTTGAAGTTTTGAAAAGCGTTGTCTTTCCAAGTTTTAGCACATTTTAACTCCAGAGTTTGTTAAAGCATATTATACATCCAACAATCGTAAACAAAACATAATTTAAAAAGGCCATTTACAACCCAAACAAAACCAAATAGTGATAATAAAACTTAAGTACCAAATTTCTTAAAAGTCCGAGCAAATCTTTATTTGGTATGGCATGAGCACCTCGAGTCCATCACGGCTCCATGTCCGCGTCTAAGTGTCACCTGAAAAGTCAAAGGAGAGGGTGAATCGAGTGACTCGGTGTGTAAATCCGCTCTAGAAGAACAACATGCTAACACACATCATACAAAGCAATATAATTAATGCAACTTTGATCCTAACCATCCATATCGCCTTTTCTACCCCGTGTGGTACCAAACCCTTGGTGGTGCCAAACCACCGGTGACATATAGTCACAATGTGTTACCAAAACACTTGGTGTCCCAAAGACACAATTGTGCTACCAAAGCTGGTGACCGTAGTCACAAATCCAATGATGGGGCCAACCCATCGTGTGATACCAAATCACTAGCAGGCGATCCCATATCTCATGTGGGGCCAACCCACGGTGGTTAAACCACGGGGACAAGTCGCAATGAGGTGCCAAACCTGGTGTCCCAAAGACACAATTGTGCTACCAAAGCTTTGGTGACCGTAGTCACAAATCATTGATGGGGCCAACCCATCGTGTGATACCAAATCACTGGCGTCAATCCCATATCTCACAAGTGGGGCCAACCCACGGTGGTGTTAACCACGAGGACGAGACGCCGAGGTACCAAACCTCTGGAGGTGCCAAACCTCCGTGACCCAAAGTCACAAAGTGTGTTACCAAAACATTGGTGCTCAAACAACACAAAATATCTTTGCTCCCTCCACTCGTATCACCCATCAACATACCACACTCATGTAATCATACATATCATATAATCATTCATATCATGCTAATATGTCTAATCTCATACCCCATGTCACATATATCCACAACCATGGTATCATATAGATCATCGATAAACACATAATAATAATCTTGACTTACCCGAGTCGAATCATACCCATTAGGGTATCATATCAATCATCACTGTTTCATTAATCATCACACAAAGTTATCAATCACATTACTAAGCGAAGTGTGTTGGTTTACACACGATATATCGGAGATTAAAGCCTAAGCGATCGAAACCTTTTGATCACCTCAACGACAGTCCTACATTCGGCCAACAAAAGGGTTAACCCTAACCCAATACTATTCGCCAACAAAGTAATGACCCAAGGGGTTGCGTTAAATCTACCTCTGCGAATGGTTCGGTTTCCAATCAACCCGAACCAATAATGCCTCTTACCAACTGATCACACCCTAGAAAAGAATAATGATTAATCTCTCCTCATGACTTAACTTAAAGAAAATTAAACGAAATCGAATCCAAAACACCCCTTCTTACCACCACTTACCCAACGATCGACCAAAGAACCGAGGCTACGCTTGAGTGCTTGAATCCGGATGTCCTATGACAAAACGATTCCAACCAAATTAATATGCCATAAAACAAACACCAAAACCAACACTTACCCTCTTCTAGATGCCGATGAGAACAGAAGCCTTACCCAAAAAGCATTCGGCCTAACCCAAGAACCTTTTCCAAGGCTTGAAAACGAACTACCAAAAGCAATCCACACCACCCTTAGATTCGGCCAAAGAACAAAACAAAAAGGGAAGGGAAGATTCGGCCAATACTAAAATCAAATGGAAGAGAATATTTGGCTAGATCCTTTAGAGGGTTGAAACAAAAGGAAATAAACCAAGGAGAAAAGGAATCGGAATGGAGATTAGCAATGAGAGGGAAGGTTCGGCTTTGCAAGAAAGAAAACAAAGAAGAAAGCTAAGGGAGAGTAAGTGTTTCGGTCATGGGAAAAAGAAAGCCATCAAGCAAAATGACAAAATTCGGTCATGGGAAAAAGAAAGCCATCAAGCAAAATGACAAAACCAAGTGTCTTTGTATTCAAGAGAACATTCGGCCATTGAGAGTACCAAAAGAATAAGGCAACTTCGGTATATGTCACTTGGACTTTCGGTTTTCAAGAAAGAAAATGGAAAAACAAATGAAGTTTTCGGCTACTAAAGGCCAAAATCGGCAGGGGTAGGCTTGTGGTAGCTTCGGTTTTGATGAAGAGAAAAATGGATGATGTAGGCTTTTGGTGAAATATATTACGGTCAATAAGGGAGAGAAGAAGGCTGGTTTTGGTTTACAAGCAACAAGAGAAGAAAGGGTCTCTAGTTTTGGCTTTGCACAGAGGAGAAGAAGGAAGAAACAAGGTATACTTTCGGCAATAAGGTGCTAGAGGTTTCGGCTTAAGTGAAAATGGAAAAGAAAAGAGTAGTTTTTCCAAAATGAAAAGAAGAGCAGGAGGTTCGGTTTAGACTATTTGCAAGTGAAGAGTGTTTTCTTTGCAAGCTTTTGATTAACCAAGACTCGGCTTGTTGACACAAGAAGAAGAAAAAACTTAATTGACCCCTCCCCTAAAATCGAAAATACACCCCAAAAGGCCAAGGGAGTTTCGGCACTTCCCAAGCTCCCCCAAACACTCCTCCAAACCAGCCAAATCCCCCACAACACTCCACACCACTCAATTCAAATGAGTTTACCAAGTCTTCCTCCTACTTTCACTCTCCACCCTCTTTGAATGTGAAGACCAAGTCCAAGCTAGAGTTCAAGTTGCCTTCTACCTCTTCCTCCATGTCAGTCAAAATGAGAGCCAAAAGGAGTGGGATTCTCATGACTTGAACACAAGACCTCCCCTTGTAGATAACGCCACACACACTCTCCATGTGGCGATGCTTGCCACTTTGCTAGCTCCTCATTTGTGCTATAATTTCACTTAATTTAATTAAAACCCCATCTCCTCAGCTCCTATCCCTAAAGCCCAAAAATAAAAACTTATCCACCTACTCAGGCACACTCCTAGTCTATGGCTAAGCCCCGAAAACACCCAAACAACATCATAGCAAGAAATTAATCATGCAACAATTGCCAGAAATAAATTAACCCCTTAACCCGGGATGTTACAAAGATCTATTGAGAAGGTGTCACACCATGGATTACCCTTGTGGCTACAGGTCCAAACCTTTTACAACAGTGTAAACCCTTCAACGAGACAACTAATTTATTCAACAGCTGGCGGAACCCTAAATAACAAAACTCCTAAGGGGGCCTATGAATTTATAGAGGAGATGTCACTGAAAAACTATCAGTGGCAAGTTACAAGGACAAGGCCAACAAAAATAGCTGGAGCTTTCAACCTCGACATAGTAACCATGCTATCAAATCAGGTAGAACTGTTAAATAAAAAGATTGATGGTTTATGTGGTTCTTCGCAGGTACATCAAGTTATGCAATGTGACTAAATCTAGGAAACGTGGCGAATCCTGAATACCCACCCTACAATCATGGCATGGAAAGCGAGCAAATAAACTATACGGGTAACAATTTCAGATCTCAAAATAACCCTTATAGTAATACTTATAATCCAAGTTGGAGATACCATCCCAATCAAAGACAACAACCCTACCCACATGAAAAGAAGCCAAACCTTGAAAAGATGCTAAAAAAATTTATAGAGGTGTCAGAAACCCATTTCCAAAATACCGAAATGATATTGAATAATCATCAAGCATCAATTCAAGGGATTAAAGATCAAATTGGACATCTAACTAAGTTAGTCTCTGAAAGGGAACCTAAAAATTTAACTAGTGAAAAAGAGCATGCGAAGGCAGCTACACTTAGGACTGGAAAGGAGTTGGTTGAAACAAAGAAGAAGATACCACATGAAACTGATAAAGCAAAAGCTGAGGAAGAAAATGAGAATGCAATTCCAGTACGTGAAGAAATTAAACCACTAATCCCATATCCATCAAAGTTGAAGAAAGACCACTTAAATGCATAATACGATAAATTTCTTGAACTTTTTAAACAATTACATATCAACTTACCTTCTGTTGAAGCTATTTCGCTGATGCCGACATACGCAAAATTTCTAAAAGAGCTTCTAACAAATAAAAGAAAGTTTGAAGAGATATCAACAATGGAATTTAATAAAGAATGTTTAGCCATCCTCCAAAACAAGCTATCAACCAAATTGAAAGATCTAGGAGGTTTCACTATTCCCTATTTAATTGGTAGGTTAAACATAGATAAAGCACTAGCTGATCTAGGTGCAAGTATTAATTTAATGCCTTATAAAATGTTTAAGCAACTTGGTCTCGAGGAACCTAAACCCACTAGGATGAGTATTCAGTTAGCTGACAGATCTGTTAAATATCCTAGGGAATTATCAAACATATTCTGGTAAAAGTTGATAAATTTATATTCCCTGTTGATTTTGTTGTGCTTTACATGAATGAGGACGTTGAGGTGCCTATAATTTTAGGACGCCCCTTTTTAGCTACTACCAGGGCTGTTATTGATGTAGGTGATGGTAAACTTACGCTAAGGGTAGGCGATGAAGAAATTATTTTTCAAATTTACGATGCTATGCGATATTCTAGAGAACAAGATGATTCCTGTTATTTTATTAATGCCATTGATCATATTATTCAAGATTCTTTGTAGGAAATCATACATGACGACACGATGGAACTGTGTCTTACCCAAAATGGGGGTAGAAAACGACACCGATGAGTTGAATTCTAATACATATTCCTATAGAAAAAAAAGAAAGAAGAAGGCATTAAAATCAATGATGAACTAAAACAAAAACCCTCTATTGATGAGCCACCCAAATTAGAATTAAAACAGTTGCCAAAACACTTAGAATATGCATTCCTCGGGGATAATTCCATAGTACCAGTAATTATCACTTCAAAACTAGAACCCAAAGAGAAAGACAAGCTGCTACAGGTATTAAAGGAGCATAAAAAGAGCCATAGCTTGGAAAATTTCTGACATTAAAGGATAAGTCCATCATTTTGCACCCATAAAATTTTAATGGAAGATGAATATAAACCATTTGTGCAACCTCAAAGATGAGTGAATCCTAACATGAAGGAAGTTGTTAAAGCTGAGGTAATTAAACTTCTAGATGTTGGAATCATTTATCCTATTTTTGACAGTACTTAGGTAAGCCCTGTGCAGGTTGTTCCAAAGAAAGGAGGCATGACTATTGTAACCAACAAAAAGAATGAATTGATTCCTACAAGAACAGTTACAGGTTGGAGAGTTTACATTGATTATAGGAAGTTGAACGATGCTACGAGAAAAGATCACTTCCCTCTACCATTTATTGATTAGACGTTAGAAAGATTATATGGGTATATGTACTACTGCTTTCTAGATGGGCTCTCTGGCTACTTCCAAATCCCAATAGCTCCTGAGGATCAAGAAAAGACAACATTTACATGCCCATATGGTACATTTGCTTATCGTAGAATGGCTTTTGGATTATATAATGCTCCTACTACTTTTCAGCATTGCATGCTAGCCATCTTTGATGAACTCGTGGAAGATATTATGGAGCTATTTATGGACGACTTTTCAGTATTTGGTAATTCTTTCCATTTTTTCCTTAAAAATTTCAAACGAGTTTTTATGAGATATGAGGAAACGAACCTTGTGTTGAATTGGGAAAAGTGTCATTTTATGGTTCGAGAAGGGATTGTGTTAGGACATAAAATTTCTAGTAAAAGGATTGAGGTAGATAAAACAAAGGTTGAAACCAGAGAAAAATACCTTCTCCTAGTTCAGTCAAGGCTATTAGAAGCTTTTTAGGACATGCTGGATTTTATAGAAGATTCATTAAAGATTTCTCTAAAATAGCAAAACCTATAACGAAATTAGTAGAAAAAGATGTACCTTTCAATTTTGATTAGGAATGTTTAGACGCATTTAATATCCTCAAAGATAAATTAATAAATGCTCCAATTATAATTGCACATGATTGGAACTTTCCCTTTGAACTAATGTGTGATGCGAGTGATTTTTGCAGTAGGTGCAGTTTTAGGATAGCGAAGAGACAAGCACTTTTAGCCGATTTATTACTCTAACAAGACATTAACAGCCATACAAGAAAATTACACCACTACAGAAAAAGAATTGCTAGGTGTGGTTTTTGCATTTGATAAATTTAGACAATACTTGATATTATCTAAAGTTGTCGTTTACACTGACCATTCAGCTCTTCGCTATCTTTTAACTAAATCTCATGCAAAACTTTAACTTATAAGATGAATTTTACTCTTACAGGAATTTGATTTGAAAATTCAGGATAAGAAAGGAGCTGAAAATCTTACAGTAGATCATCTTTCTAGGCTTGAAAACCCACATATCAAAGAACTCGACGAGAGTGAGATAAATGACTCATTTCCTGAAGAACAACTCTTTTCTATAATCGACTTTGAGGTACCTTGGTTTGCAGATATTGCAAATTACTTAGCTGCTAACATCTTACCAAAAAGGTTAACACATCATCAAAAGAAGCCGTTCTTTACTGATGTGAAAAACTATTTTTGGGAGGATCCTTTTCTTTTTCGTAGATGTGCAAATCAAGTAATTCGGAGATGTGTTACAAAAGCAGAAGCAAGTAAAATCCTAGAACATTGCCATTTAGGACCTTTAGGAGGACATTATAGTGGGATTAAGACAGCACATAAAACACTCGAATCAGGTTTTTATTGGCCTACTCTATTTAAAGATGCCAACAGGTATGTTGCTTCATGTGATAAATGGCAGAGAACAGGTAATATCTCTAAACGCGATGAAATGCCTCAAACATATATGCTATCATGTGAAATATTTGATGTATGGGGTATTGACTTTATGGCTCCATTTCCTAGTTCATTTGTAAATAAATACATCTTAGTAGTAGTAGATTATATGTCAAAATGGGTGGAAGCTCAAGCTTTACCTACTAACGATGCTAGAGTAGCAGTAAGATTTCTTAAGAAACTCTTCTCTCGATTTGGAACACTTAGAGCAATTATTAGTGATAGGGGTACTCACTTTTGTAATACTCAATTTGATAGAGTCTTAAAGAAATATGGAGTACAACATAGGACAGCTACCCCTTATCATCCTCAAACCAGCGGACAAGTGGAAGTAGCAAATCGATAACTTAAGCGTATTTTAGAGAAAACAGTAGAATCAAATAGGAAAGATTGGGCATTAAAAGTAGACGATGTTTATAGGCCTACAGAAAAACTTTTAAAACTCCTATAGGAACATCCCCATACAAACTTCTCTATGGAAAAAGTTTTCATCTACCATTTGAGTTAGAGCACAAAGCTTTTTGGGCTATAAAATTTCTAAATTACGATCCTAAAACTGCAGGTAAAAAAAGGATGATGCAGTTGAACGAGCTTGATGAATGGAGAGCTAATGCCTATGAGAACTCACGACTATATAAGGAGGCAACAAAATGATGCCATGATGCTCGTTTAAAACAACCAAAGCAATTTGAAGTAGGAGATTTAGTCCTGCTACACAATTCAAGGTTAAAATTGTTCTCTGGAAAGCTAAAATAAAGATGGTGAGGTCCATTCGTAATCAAAACTATTTTCCCCTATGGCACAATAGAGGTAACTCATCCAAATTATGGCACATTCAAGGTAAATGGTCAGCGACTGAAAATTTATAATGGTGAAGGCTTTAGGGATACAAGAGAGGAGCTTCAACTCTGTGAACCTTCATTTAGAAACAAAAATAGGGAAAGTCTAACTTAAGACTTTAAACATGCGCTTCTTGGAGTGTAACTTGAGCACTAACTTTATTAATATTCTATTCTCAATTTCTAGCACCTAACTACAAACTAACCAATTCAGAAAAGCACAAGTTTCCCTACCACACGGCCTTGCACACGGGCGTGGCCGTGGCCGTGGCCGTGTGGATACCACAAACAGGTACATGGCCGTAGCAAAGATGTTGCAAAAATAGGACAATAATTTTCCCCAAGCCACAGGCTCCAACTAAACGACACGGCCGTCCGACTTGGCCGTGGTCGAAACTGCCTAAAAACCACAAGCTGAAATAAATCCACATGCCCGTGTACTACGATCATGGCCAATACAGATTAATTGACACGGGTGTGAGACATCCTGGTGTCAACAAACCATGGTTGATTTCTGAGTAATAAACACGGGTATTCGACACGCCCGTGCCGCAAGACTGTGGTCAACACTAACTTACGAACACGAGTAGAGGACCCTCTCCACGGGCGTGGGAGAAGCAAATGAGACAATACACGGGTGTGTAAAATGTCCGCGTGGCCCAACACGCCCACGAAACATGGGCGTGTGATATAATTAAAATGCGGCCAAATTAAAAAATCTCGAAAAACACAGGCTGAATAAAGAGAACACGGCGTGGCCTCTAATCGTGTTCCTCACCCCCTATTTAAAGCAACAAACGCTTGTCTCTCCCCCAAAATTTTCCCCAACCTACCAAAACCCTAGCCGTTTCTCTTCAAAACCACTACCCCATTCCGGCCACCAACAAATCCTCTCTTCTCTTGACTTTCCCTATCCCTTATCCCTTTCTCTCTTTTACATACCCATAGAAAATTAGTCCACGCCCGTGCTGACGGAATACACGCCTGTCCAAAAATGTGACACGATCATGTTCCCCCATCTATTTGTAGCACACGCTCGTGCATCACACCTCAACGCCCGTGCTCCGACAACTACCTCAACCAGTCACTTCTCTCCAAACACTCAACCGATCATCTCTCCTTTTTACATTTTCCTCCATTAAACTATCTTATCACTAGAATATTATTTAGTTTCTAGTTAGTTCATTCTTATTTCTTAATATTAGTTATATTCACTATTAGATTGATTAATTTAGTCCTTGTTTAAATAATAGCAATTAGTATTTATGTAAAATACTAGTTTATTCTTATCATGATTTTTATCCTTATTATATTGTTGAGTTCTTAAATGTTATGCAATATGTCTTGGTTGGAAATGTTACTTGAATCATTGAATATCTATTATTTTTATGACCATAATGTCATCGTCCTGAGGCAAGAAAATCGTAGTCCCTAGTTCTTAAAAATGAAAGAGACCCGGTTCGTCATCAGCCAGCGTCATTCGCGGAAGTGCGCCACCCATTCTTACAATTTCCTCCAGGATCCTAGAAGGACCTTTATAAGATACTTCGCGTACGACCCCTCGGCGCAGGGAGCTGTATTGATTGGGCCGCTTTGGAGTAGGTCCAATTAGCCAACGACGTACAGGCTCTCCTGACTACCGATCCATGGGACCAATTCTTCAATATCATCGAGCCCACATATCTAGAGCTCACTTTGGAGCTCTATTCCATGTTCCACCGTCAGACGGTGATGACGCACCACAATGACCCTAACGCGATCCAATTCTGTCTCGAAGGCATTGTACGAGAACGGAATGTACCACAAGTTGGTGCCACATTGGGACTCTATACTGACGAATTTATGGAGGAACATGATCTTTTGGACCTCCATCGCTAGATCCATAACTCCCCGGTGATATGTTGGTACAATATAGCCCCCAATCAGACAATTATGACCCTAGTCACACCAAAGCGATAGCTTTGCCCCATCCTTGTGATACTTACGCGTCATTTTAGCTCACACATTGACAGGAAGGAGAGAGAGCACCAAGGTCATTAACACACATGACGCCTACTTCCTATGGTACGAATTACACACCTATAAACCCGAAGAACTATAAACTCGAAGAACTAAACTATCGATCTCGTTAACGTCCTCACTTGCAGAGTTCACAGTGATCTGTTTATCCATTTTAGAAGTCGACCCATAACCCGGTGGCCAGTCTCGAACTGTCGATACTACTCGCTTCTTGAATTTAGGGGTAGGGACTACGTGTCCAACACCCTCATTTGCTTGGCTGGTATTTGATTACATGAAAATATCTTGGTCAAAAGACCGAGTTAAGACATTGGAACAGATTTGGTTAATCAACTCAAAGAGAAAAGGAAGAGAACGGACAGTAAAGTGAAGAAGATCCCTTACCGAAACTGAAAGATGCCCCTAAAGATTCGACACAAGTCGTCAAAGCAGAGAAGATTTGACCTAATGATGATACCTCAAAGTGAGAGATGAGTGTCAGTTGTGAAGAACCAACACCATGAGAAGTAAAAAAACAAATGGATTTCAGCTTGAGAAAAAGAAAGAACACGAGATGAATCATTTAGGGTAAAGGGGGTAAAGGTTCGACTAAGGAAAATAGATGAAGAAATAAACAAGTGGTATGGGTGGTGATAAGTTTCGGCTAAGGGGTTTAGAGGTGTGAAACAAAATGTGAACAAAAGAAACAAAAAGAGAAAAAGAGAGGAAGGGAGAGTTGGGGTTCGGCTTTTGAAGAAGTAATGGAGAAAGTGTGGAGCAAAGCAGATAAAAGAGAAGGGAGACGAGAAGGGTGCTACAGGTTTCGATTTTGATGGTGAGGCAAAGAACTCAAGTTACCAAAAATTCAAAAGAGAGGGAGAGAAATGGTTTCGGTTTAGGCTAAAAGAAGAATGGACAAAGACCCAAGGGGTTTCAGTTGTACAAAGAAAGAACAAAGTTGCTAAAATGCCCAACACTTTAAAATTCGAAAAGAGAGAGCTTATTACATCTAAAAGCTAACCCTTCCAAACTTTTGGCACCTAAACTCATCAAACTGAAACCGACCTCCTCCCCCTACATCAAGCTTCAAAAATTCGGCTAACACCCTTCTCCACTTTCTTCCCCTTGATTTTCTCCTATCTTCACTCACAACCTCCCATTTTAATTGATTTGAACAAGTCAACACCCACCTTTCTCTCATAACCTCAAATTTAAAATGTTTGACTAATTCCACACCCCCTCTTCAAGGACCCTTGCCGAATAGAACTCTACTCATCCTGATGCCAAAATAAATTCCAAAATGTAAACTGTGCGCCTCAAACCTGCTCATTGCCTGCTTTTTGTGGCGTCACTCTCCTGCCTCTTAAGTGGCGCCTCTTTGCCACCTTGCCACATTAATTCTTATGTCACCAAACACAACCAATGAACCTTAAGTCCTACCCCAATCAGCTTCCCTCTTAAAGTGCCCAAAATTGAAATTTTGGCCAATATTTCGACTTAACCCCAGGCCTTCCTAGAGACACAAACATGCTCAAACAACATACAAAGTATACCAAACACACAGATACAAAGTAAATGCAACGCCCCTAAATCTTGAATGTTACAGTTCTACCCCCTTAAAGAAATTTTAGCCTCAAAATTACCTGGTCAAAAGGGGTGAGGGTATTGCTGTCGCATTGCATCCTCTGGCTCCCACATAGCTCTTCTAAACCGTTATTTCTCCACCAAATTTTGACCAAAGGGACTAATTTCCTTCTTAGCACCTTGACGTCTCGTTCCAAGATCTGAATCGGTTCCTCCTCATAAGAAAAATCTGACCTTACCTCAATTTCCTCCACTGGCACAATATGAGAAGGATCCGATCGGTAGCTTCTTAACATTGAAACGTGGAACACATCATGCATCTGTTTCAATTCTGAAGGTAACTCCAGCTGATACACCACTGGTCCAACACGTTTCGAAACCCGATAAGGCCCGATAAATCTAGGACTTAGCTTACCCTTCTGTCCAAACCTCTTCACCTTCTTCCATGGTGAAACTTTCAAGAACACCTGATCTTCCACTGCAAACTCTATCTCCTTCTGCTTCAGATTTGCATATGACTTTTGCCTGTCGGACGCTTCTTTCAATCGTGCCCGAATTAACTTAACCTTCTCCTCTAACTCTGTAACCAATTCTGGACCCAAAATCTGGTGTTCATCCAATTCTATCCAACAGTTAAGAGTATGACACCTCTACCCATACAATGCTTCATAGGGCGCCATCTGAATACTAGATTGGTAGCTGTTGTTGTATGCAAATTCTGCCAATAGTAGAAACTCCTCCCAGGTACCCCTGCAGTCAATGACACACCCTCTCAACATATCCTCCAAGATTTGAATCACTCTTTCAGACTGACCATCAGTCTGTGGATGAAAAGCTGTCCTGAAGTCTAATCTTGTACCCAAAGCCTGATGTAGTGCCCTCCAGAATCACGACGTAAACCTAGGGTCTCTATCTGATATGATCGATACTGGTACCCCATGCAACCTCACGATTTCTACCACATACAGCTTAGCCAACCTCTGAAGAGAATAGTCAACATGAACAGGTATGAAGTGAGTAGACTTCGTCAACTGATCCACGACCACCTACACTGAATCTTTCTTAGTTGGCGTAAGAGGTAGCCCACTAACAAAGTCTATAGTGATCCTCTCCCATTTCCACCGTGGATTCTTCACTGGCTGCAATAACCCCTAAGGCAACTGATGCTCCACTTTTACCTGCTGACACGTTAAACACTTTCCAACAAACTCTGTAACTTCCTACTTCAATCCAGGCCACCAGAACTGTTCACACAGATCCCGGTACATCTTACTTCCTTTAGGATGCATAGCATAAGGGCTACTATGCGCATCCTGAAGAATCATCTGCCTCAACTCCACATCCTTGACATGCAAACCTTCTCACGAAAACACAAAACCCCGTCACTGTTCAAACTGTAATCTTCTACCCACCATTTTATACTTGCAGAAGTCGAGCACTCAAGACATCATCCTATAACTGTTTCTCTTTAATCTGGTTTACCCATGTCGGCTTCACTTGAAGTTCAGCTAATAGACTTCCGTCATCATATAAACTGAGATGGGTGAATATTGCTCTCAAATCTGATATTACTTTCGACTTAACGCATTCGCCACCATATTAGCTTTATCCGGATGATATTCGATCAAGCAATCATAATCTTTCAACAGCTCAATCCACCTCCGCTGCCTTAAATTAAATTTCTTCTTAGTTAGAAGATATTTCAAACTCTTGTGGTCGGTGTAGATAACGGACTTCTCTCCATACAAATAATGTCTCCAGATCTTCAGAGTGAAAACTACCACAGCCAACTACAAATCATTCGTGGGATAATTAATCTCATGCAATCTTAACTACCGAGATGCGTACGCAGCAACCTTCTCATCCTGCATTAACACACAACCTAACCCCGTGTGAAGAGCATCACAATAAACCACAAACTCTTTACTGGCCTCAGGCTGAATCAACACTAGAGCCTCTGTCAAAATCCTCTTCAGCTTCTCAAAACGTTCCTGTTGCTTACCAGTCCAAACAAATGGTACCCCTTTTCGTAACAACTTGGTTAAGGGTGCCGCAATTAAGGAGAAACCTCAACAAACCTTCTATAATAACCTGCCAATCCCAAGAAACTTCAGAACTCTACCATGGACTTAGGCGATTTCCAGTCCAACACAGCTTAAATTTTTCGGGGATCAAACCTAATCCCTTCTACAGATACAACATGACCCAGAAAGGTAACTTCCTTCAACCAAAACTCACACTTGCTAAACTTGGCGTACAATTGCTTCTCCCTCAAAATCTGCAAAACCACCGGAAGATGCGGATCGTGCTCCTCTTCTGTCTTGGAATATACCAGAATGTCGTTTATGAAAATTACAATGAATCGATTCAGATAGGGTTGGAAAACTCGGTTTATCATATCCATGAACACAGTTGGTGCATTTGTCAACCCAAACGGCATCATCAGGAACTCGTACTGGCCATAGCGAGTTCGAAAAGCCGTCTTGTGAATATCTACTTCCCTGACCTTACGCTGATGGTATCCTGACCTTAAATCTATCTTTGAAATGACTGAAGCCCCCTTGAGCTGGTCAAACAGATTATCTATCCTTGGCAGTGGGTACTTGTTCTTAATCGTCAACTTATTCAACTGGCAGTAATCAATACACATTCACTTGGACCCATCTTTCTTCTTCACAAATAGTACCGGCGCTCCCCACGGAGATACACTGTGTCGGATAAAACCACGATCTAACAACTCTTGGATCTGAGCTTTAAGTTCAACTAGCTCCTTCAGTGCCATCATATAAGGAGCGATGGACACCAGAGTCGTACCCGTAAGTAGCTCAATTCTGAACTCCACCTCACGATCCGGAGGCAACCCTGGAAGCTCTTTAAGAAAGACATCCACAAATTCCTTCACTGTTCTAACCTCATTCATGGTCACTTCTTTTGCATCCAATTCACTGACAAAAGTTAGGAAAGCCACGCACCCTTTTCTCACCATTCTTTTCGCCTTAAGAGCAGACACTACATTGGACAAGTAGTCTCTCCTTTCGCCTTTCACCAAAACTTTATTACCCTCTAGAGTCCTTAACACCATGCGCTTAGTAGCACAATCCAAGTTTGCACGATATCTTACCAACCAATCCATGCCTAAGATCAAATCAAACTCCTAAAATGGTAGTTCCATCAAATTAGCTAGGAAAATAAACCCTTATACTTCTAGAGGCACACTTCTAAAAAGTTTATTTTGTACTACAGATTGCCCTAAAGGACTAAGTACAGTCATCTCCCTAGAAGCAGTTTCAAAGTTCATGTTCAAGGTTCCAGACACCACACAAGCAACACAGGAATGCTTCAACCCAATATTAATTAATGCAGTAAAGGGTAACCTAAAATGAGAAACGTACCCGTTATAATGTCTGGTGCATCCCCCTCTTCTCGGCATCTGGCTACATAAACTAACCCAAGCTGTCTTGCCTCTGTATTTCCAGCACCTCTACCCGGTGCTCCATAACCCCGACCAAAACCACTCCCTCCTCTGTTCGGACCACGACCTCTTAGCATCTACTGTTTACCCCTTCCTGGCTGCACATACCCCTGACCTACCATTCGAGCCCTGGTCATTTCTAGTGGACAATTCCTTAACAGATGATCCCATGACCAACACTTGAAACATTCCCTAACTCTTCCCCAACACTCTCCCGCATGTGATCTGCCACACTGAGCACACTATCGAAATTGCCCAACAGCAGCTAGCGTTGCAGCTCAACATGATCCATCAACCTTTTCCACCAGGATAGCAAAATCTCTCTCCCGATGTGGAGTTATTAACACTCGCAGCTCATCTCGCAGCCCATATTCAAACTGCAGGTAATGCTCATAATCTGTCACAACTATCCCTCGGGCGTACCGGCTCAACCGTAGGAATTCTGACTCATACTCAGCTACTGATTTACCTCCTTGAACTAAATTCAAGAATGCTTTCCTCTGAGCATCCACATAACTGGCCCCAACGTACTTCCCTTGAAACATCATCTTAATGATATCTCAATCAACTCGGTCCACCGGAGTACCCTCTCTCACGGTGAGCCACCACTGATATGCCTCATTCCGAAGTAGAGACACCGCACCCTTCAGCTTCTCCTCCGCCGTGCAGTCCAAATCATCCATAATTCTCTCTACTGCCTCTAGCCAATACTCAGCCACGTTTGGAGCTACCCCAGAGATCCCCCTAAACATTTCAGCTCCATTAGCTCAGAGTCGCTCAGGGATGGACTTCCGAGCTGCTGTTCTAGTGCTTTCCCCAGCCATTCATTCCAACACACGCAGCATTTCTTGAGACAGGGTATCATCTCCACCAGTTCTGTCCTGCGATCCTGCTTCCACCACAGGTGATGCTGGCGCTTCGCCCTTAGGCTCATTTCTCGCTTCTAAGAGTTCAACCTCAGTACCCCAGCCTCTTCCATGGCCGGGTGTAACATGTCCATGTCCTCTACCACTCATGTCTACCACTCCGTTTTACTCTGATTACAAATTTTATGCGTCAGTATTTCCTTACACTGTTTATTAACAAGTAGTTTTATGAAGATAGAATTATGAGTAGTTTTTTCGCAAGCACATGCATACCTAACGATTTTTATCTCTACCATAGAGTTTCTAAATCCTATTATTCATAGCGATATATCCATAACACATAGCTACCTCATGCAAATTATCTAACAATCAGAAAACTTACCTGGAAGACTTGGGCCAGAAACTCGGGTGCCACCTTTCTAGAAAATAGGTTCCTATATATATATATATATATATATTCTAAACCATTTTAAATACAAAATTTGGAAAACGTTTTAAACCCAAAACCTAAGGCCAAGCTTTTTAAACCTGGCTCTGATACTAAATTGTAACACCCCAAACTTGGCCCAAACACCACGATCGGATCTGGCATGTTACTAAAAAAAGAGTTTAAAAAGTTTCACGAGCTCCAGTTGATTTCTAAGACTTTCTAGAAAAACTCAAATTTTGTAGTTCAGTTGAAATTCTGTTATTCATTTAAGTTATAAAATTTAAATAGCCAAGCCTTACAGTTAGGTGACATCATAAAAACACTTATCGATTATTCGATTGTTAGATTATTAACAATATCCTCTTTTTATAAGAAATGTTGTTTAACCGGTTGTAGAGAAACCTCAGTTTTGTATTTTATCAAAACACCCTATTAAGTAGTTTGTAATTTATGTGTCCAAAAATTAAAATCCAAAAGAAAATTTACCAAATTTAAGTGGCCTTATTACAAATAAAAATTCCCCAAAAGTATCAAACGATAAATAAAATAAGGTTTAATGGAGTAACCCATGCATCGCCACCTCGAGTCCATTCCAGCCTAGTCCAAAGAACTATGAGTTACCTGCAAGTTGTTGAAGAAAATAGAGTGAGTCACCAGACTCAATGTGCAATTAGTCCACAAAATCCACAAGTGGGCCTGTGCCCCAAAACACCATCGGCCGAAGCCCAATCATTACAGTATAAACAAATTAATCAACATGATAGCCCAACCTAGCTTAATTTTCCATCCCTACACACTGCTCCATAAATCCGTCCTCAACACAACTGTGGGGATTTCTACAATCAACCCTCCATCCTCTACACACCTCTTTGGCAGTCATGCTGACAGACACACTGCTCAAAGTCAATATAACATGGTCTAGCCACCGATCAACATGTGATCAAATCACCGATACGATAATGAGGCACCAAGCCATCATTTAGTGTTACTATGTCACCGATATACACTTCCCCTTCATATCATTATCATCCCAATATCCCATGCACATGCAACATAGTATAATAGACATGTTATATGATGTCATACCTGTAATACTTAGTGTACACACACAATCATGCTATCAACAATAATTATAAGGATTGATTATAATATACTGACTTGGGGTTTTGGTTTTACCCAACATGGATAGTGTGGTAATTACACACCTGTAAACCCGAAGAACTAAACTATCGATCTCGCTAACGTCCTCACTCGTAGGGATCACAGCAATTTGCTTATCCTTTTCAGAAGCCGGCCCACAACCCGGTGGCCAGTCTCGAACTGTCGATACTGCTCACTTCTTGAATTTAAGGGTAGGTACTACATGTCCAACCCCCTCCTTTGCTTGGCTGCTATTTGATTCTATGAAAAGATTTTGGTTAGAAGACCAAGTTAAGACATTGGAACAGAGAAAATAAGAATATACGTTCCAAGTGAAGATTTCTTACCTAGATCGATATAATCCGGAGATGGAGTCGATTGAGTACCTATGCAAATATTAAGTGAGAATCGATTGAAAGAAAAATAGATTAGGAGATATGGACTTTCGGCCAAATGAGATACATGAACCCTCCTACCACCATTCGGCCAACACCACTTACCAAAATCTATCAACCGCTGATTAGATACAGATAGGAGTATTAATTCGAAGTCCCTACTACCTTCGGCCAAAGCACCATGACACCATATTAACACCTTTGGTTAATCAACCCAAAGAGAAAAGGAAGAGAACAGACAGTAAAGTGAAGAAGATCCCTTACCAAAACCAAAATATGCCCCCAAAGATTCGGCACAAGTGGTCAAAGCAGAGAAGATTCAACCTAATGATGATACCTCAAAGTGAGAGATGAGTTTTGGTTGTGAAGAACCAACACCATAAAGTAAAAAATAATGATGAAATAAAATAAAAACAAAAAATAAATAATGGAAAATGAAAGACAACTAGAAAAATAGAGAATGAGGTTTAAATAGAGATGTAACCCGTGTTTTGGGATTTTGAATTTTGAACGCATTCAGGGTGTTCAGGCATTGCCGTGAGTGTCGTGGCACGCCCGTGTCTTTCTTCACATGGTCATTTAATACGAGCGTGCTCTTCCCGTGTTTGATAAGTCAGAATGTTGGGACGATTGAAAGGCACGGCTGTGTTTAGCTCGTGCTTGACAAGTCAGGAACCTCGCACGGGGCATCGGAACGGGCGTGGACTATTATCACTACCCGTATTGGGAAAAGAAATTTTTCTATGTCGTGCACGGCTACTGGCACACCCATGGTTCATCCCCTGGCTTCCACATGGCCACGGGCATGCCCGTGTGTAGGGCCGTGTGGCCTAGAAATCTGCTCTTTGGTTAGTTTATGGTTAGGTGCCAAAACGAAAAAGAAAATAAAAGAAAAAAATAAAAACTGTAAAAATGTAAAAATGGGGTTAGTGCTCAGGTTGCCTCCCAAGAAGCGCTCTTTTATAATCTTAGCTAGACTTTACCTCTCATTCGTATGGTCATGGTGGTTTAAGGAGGTGAAAATCCTTTCTCATGCGATCACTTCGGCTATGGATATATAGTTTAAATCAAGTAATGTTTACCTCATGTAGAATTTAGGATTGCTGACCTCGACTGTGCCGTATAGGAAGACATTTAGTACCTCAAAAGTGATTTCTTCATTTGTCTTGAGGTCAGAATTGGTGATTCGAGGGTCTTCCTTATTCAACAATACCTAATCTACTAATTTGAAGTGATCCGTTGTTCCTATCAGCTCGTCTGGGGGCTCCTTTGGTTTCACTTCGTGCGGTTCCTATTCCTCTTTGATTTGTATTTCCTGCTATTTTAGTTCGTCAACCCCAAGGCTTTGTTCCTTATGTATTTCTTTTTTGTTGGAATGAGGTTTAGAATCTAGCTCATCTAAGTGATTTCATGATACTTCCTGTAAAGAATGTTGAACCAAATGATTATCAATAGAACTAACGTCCGTACCTTTATTACTCGATGTCCTAGCTGAGTTAAGAGCTTGAAGAGTGATTGTTTCATCGTCTACACGAAGTGTGAGGTCACCAAATTCTTCTTCTATGTGGTCTTTCTTTATTGCATAGGGATATGGCACACGAGGTTGGTACTCTGTAATTGCCGATTTTGGTAAATCATGGTACACCTCAACCTTACCTTTTATTACCACAAGTTCTTCCCTTGGGTTTGGATCCACTAACAATTCACTGTTATGAGCTTGTGCGGCTTGGGGCCCATGATTTGGCTCAAGTTTGTAGCCTTGTGGTGTTTTCTATGGTGAAAGTTAAACAATTTGATTATCAAATGAATTTACTTTCTCACCTTCATCACTTGATGTCTTGGCCGAGTCAAAAGCTTGTAGACTGATTGATTCGTCTCCTACACGAAGAATGAGTTCTCCTGTACCAACATCAATTTTAGTCCTGGCAATTGCTAGAAAGGGTTTTCTTAAAATTAAAGGAATCGTGTTGTCCTCATCCATGTCTAAAACAACAAAGTCTACTGGGAATACAAATTTATCAATTTTGATTAGAATATTTTCTATTATACCCCTAGGAATTCTTATAGTTGTATCAGTTAATTGAATGCTCATCCTAGTTTGTCTGGGTTTCCCTAGACCTAGTTGTTTAAACATTTTGTAAGGCATAACATTGATGCTTGCCCCTAAATTCGCTAATGCATTATCAATAGATAAACTACCAATTAAACATGGAATTGTAAAACTCCCTAGATCTTTTAGATTTCGTGGTAGTCTATTTTGTAGAATTGATGAGCATATTGCATTTAGCTCCACGTGGTGCTCTTCGCCTAATTTGTGTTTGTTGGAGAGGAAAGTTAATATGTACTTTCTTTAATAGTTTAAGAAACTTACCGAACTGTTCCTCTGAATCGTCTCTTTTCATTGCTTCGGGATAAGGTATGCAGGGTAGGTAATCCTTGATTACCGGTTTAGACTTTTCTTGTGTTACCTCTATCTTACCTTCGTCTACCTTATTTCCTTGTATTGAGTTTGGTTCATCTAACCCCTTACTATCTTGAACTGAGATGGCTTGAATTTGCTCCTTTGGGTTAACCTAAGTGTTACTTGGTAGACGTCCTAGTGGTCGTTCTGACATTAGCTTTGCGAGATGTCCCACTGACCTAGTAAGTTCTCAAACTTGATTCTCGATCCCTTTGATCAATTTTTGTTGTTCATCAGTGTCGCTTCAGTCTTTTTGAAATGAGAATCTGTGGCTGCCATGAATTTCTTCAGCATCTCTTCAAGATTCGGCTCCTCTTCTTGTTGGTGAGGTGATTGTTGAAAATCTGAAGGAAGTTCCGATCTTTGGCTATTTTGATCATCCCACGAGAAATTGGGATGGTACTTCCAACCTGCATTATAAGTGTCACTATAAAAATTATTTTGATATCTAGAATAGTTACCTGTATAGTGAGCTTGCTCGTTTTCCATGCCATATCCGTAGTGTGGGTACTCAGGATTCGCCACGCCTCCTAGATTTAAATCATATTGTATTTCTGGATGTTCCTGTGAGGGACTATACCAATCATCAATCTTTTTATTCATCATCTTTAACTGATTAGATAACCTGGTGACCAAGCCGAGGTTGAAGACACTGGCTGTTTTAGCAGGAAAATTTTCTGCCAAAAGCAAAATAGATGAAAAAATTAGCAAAGTAAAAATAAAATAATAATAATGATAAATTGTAAAAAAAATTGGCTAATGTAATAAAAATAAAGCTTTCATAATATTTCAGTGTTCCTCGGCAACGGCGCTAAAAACTTGATCATGTCAAACAGTCGAGTTTTAATATTTATAAAAGAGTGATCGAACCTGTAGACTAACTATGACAACGATAGAGGCAAGTGCACCCATCGAAAGTAGTACAGTTTAGGCAAGAATATCTTATCGAACCCAAAGGAACCTAAAAGTACTACTACTCACTTTCTTTCTATTATTTAGCCTGAAATATGGAGTGGTGGTTTATAAGTGAAATACTTAAACTAAATGCAAAGACAAAAGAATGAATTAGAGAAAGGCTTTAGGAAAACTCAGTTGATGAAGACAATACCCTCAGGAAGAATCCACCTATGACTTCACTTATTAATTATCCTTAAATCATATGATTTCTTTACTTAGCTTGATCCGTGAAACTCCCTAACATATATAAACCCTCTCTCGAGGCGAATAACGTCTAACCTTAGGTTAATTAGTGAAACTCTCGTTCTCTTATAATAACCCCCTAAGGAAGCAGTAAATCGATCAATGGAATCCCATATTAGGTTTCACCCAAATCCTGCAAAATCTCGTAACCCTATCTCTAGGCGCCCGATCAACTCTGCTTAATTATGCTTGATCTACTCTTAGGTAGGGTCTATTCCTCCTCTACCTAAGCATGATAAACCGTAAAAGTAACATATTTTAATTCCACATTTAGTATGATTTTGGATGAATTTATCCTCGATTTATGTAAAAAGGTGCTCTTAATCCTTTCTTTTCGTGTCTTATACTCAGGAAAGCACATAAGGATAAAAAGAATGTAAAACCAGCTTAAAACGAACCAAATTGGGCCAACCCAAGAAATCGACATGGCCTGGACATCAAGCTACACGGCCGTGCCTTGCCATTCACTTCACACAACCATGCCACGATTTACACGGCCATGCCCCAATTGACAGACTCGAAGCAAGACTTGTACCTCGACATGCACGGCCGTGCCACAACCATGCCTAAATCAATAAAATAGAGACACGGGCTAGAAGATGACTTACACAGGCATGCCATGACTGTGCCCCTACCGCGGGAAAGAGCAATTTCACTCAGATTAGGATGCTTGGAGCCCAAAAAACGCAATCCTAAGTCTACTTAAACACCTAGGAACGAATTATGCTTGAATTATGAGTATTTAAAAGCCAAGTAAAGCATCCCAAAAGTATATATAAACACCCCAAGGCGGCTAATCAAGGGCGTCAAGTTTTAGTAGAGTTTTCTGCCAGAGCTTTACCCATTTAGGGAATTACTCGAAGATAGCCAATTGATCCATCTCGAAGAGCTGGAAGTCTACTCAAGATGTAGGATCTCTCCTTCAATTCCTTCAGGGGGTTTTAGGGATTTCTAATGTTTTGTTTTATCTTTTCTCTTAAGATGTTTTCTTATTTAGTTATGAACTAAACCCGCCAGATACTTGAAGGGATGAAACCTATGATGGATTTTGTTATTATTTTCTTAATTTATATGATAAATACTTAGTTTGTTCTTAATTATGTTGCTTAATTTAATCTGACATGCTTAGGTGGAGGAGAAATAGACCTTGCCTAAGAGTAGATTTAGCATAATTAAGCGGTGTTGATCGGGCGCCTGGAGATAGGGTTACAAGATTTTTTCGGATTAGGGTGAAACCTAATATGGGAATCCATTGATTGATTTATTACTTCCTTAGGGGATTATTATAAAAGAATGAGAGTTCCACTAATTAACCTAAGGTTAGACGTTATTCGCTTCGAGAGAAGGTTTAATATAAGTTAGGGAGTCTCACGAATCAAGCTAAGTAGAGAAATCATATGATTTAGGGATAAATAATAAGTGAAGTCATAGGTGGATTCTTCCTAAGGGTATCGTCTTTATCAATTGAGTTTTCCAAAGTCTTTTCCCAATTTATTCGTTTACCTTTGCATTTTAGTTTAAAGTATTTCATTAGTTTTAGATAAATCATCCAATCACTCCATATTTCAGGCTAAATAATAGAAAGAAAATGAGTAGTAGTACTTTTAGGTTCCTTGGGTTCGATAAGATATTCTTGCCTTAACTATACTACTGTTCGATAGGTGCACTTGCCTCTATCGTTGTCATAGTTAGTCTACAGGTTCGATCATTCTTTATAAATTTTAAAACTAGACTGTTTTGTAGCGATCAAGTTTTTGGCGCCGTTGTCGGGGAACTCTAAAATATTAAGAAAGCTCTATTTCTATTACTTTAGCCATTATTTTTATTTTTTACTAATTCTCTTTCTTTCGTTCTTAAACTTGTAAGGTACCTCTAGTTTATGACTAGAAGAAACCCTAGAGGGGCAGTAGAATACGAAAGTGATATTGAAGCTACCGCTCGCATAAATCGCAGAGAAACTAGACGAGCTCTAGACTATCAAAGAGAAGAGCAGAAAAGATCCAATCCTACTAAAGGGATGGCCGAAAATAATCCACCTGATGCGCAAGAATAGAATGCTCTGTATACTATGTATGATTATGCTAAACCTAATTTGACAGGAGTAGGATCTAGTATTGTTAGGCTCGCTATAGCTGCTAATAATTTTGAATTAAAGCCTAACACAATACAAATGATTCAACAATTCGTTCAATTTGATGGTTTGCAGGATGAGGATCCAAACACTCATATATCTAATTTTTTAGAATTCTATGATACATTCAAAATAAATGGCGTATCTGACGATGCCATGTGTCATCGATTATTTCCTTTTTCATTAAGGAACAAAGCAAAGTAGTGGTTGAACTCGTTACCACGAGGGTCAATCACCACATGGGATCAAATGACCGAAAAGTTTCTTTTAAAATATTTTCCACTAGCCAAAACGGCTAAATTTAGGAATGATATTTCTTCTTTTGTGCAGAATGATGCAGAAACATTATATGATGCATGGGAAAGATGTAAGGATCTCCTAAGGAGATGCCCACACCACGGATTACCTTTGTGGCTTCAAGTCCAAACTTTCTACAATGGTGTGAATTCTCCAACTAGGAAAATGATTGATTCATCAGTCGATGGAACTCTGAATAATAAAACTCCTGAAGCAGCTTATGATTTTATTGAAGAGATGTCGTTGAACACCTATAAATGGCAAATTACAAGGGCTAAACTGACAAAATCAGTCAGAGTTTTTAACATAGACGCAGTGACAATGTTGTCAGCACAAATGGAGTTAATGAATAAAAAGATTGATAATTTATATTCTTCAGAGGTACATCAAGTCATACAATGCGAAGCAAGTGGGAATGTGGCGAATTCTGAGTACCCACCTTACCAACTAGAAGCAGAAAACGAGCAGACAAACTATATAGGTAACAATTTCAGATCTAATAATAATCCTTATAGTAACACTTACAATCCAGGTTGGAGAAACCACCCAAATTTTTGTGTGGATGACAAGTAAATCAAAGGCAAAACCTCTTTCAAATTACCAAAATCAACCTTATCCACCGAAAAGGAAGCTGAATCTTAAAGAGATGCTAAAAAAATTCATGGCAGACACAAATGCCCGTCTCCAAAGAACTGATACAACACTTGATAACCAAGGAATATCGATCAAAGAAATCAAGGAACAAGTCGGGGAAATCACTAGGTCAGTGGGACAACTCACAAAGCTTATTTCAGAGTGTGAACAAGGCTATCTACCAAGCAACAAAAAAATAAACCCAAAAGAACAGATACAAGCCATCACATATCAAGAGGATACAAAGGTAGACAAGCCCACCTCAGTACAAGAAACCAAGGAAGAAACAGGTAAAATTGAGGTAGCACAAGAAAAACCGGTAATTAAAGAGTACCACCCTCGAATACCTTATCCCGAAGCATTGAAAAGAGATGATTCAGAGGAACAATTCGGTATGTTTCTAAAACTTCTAAAGAAATTACACATTAACTTACCTCTTTTTGAAGCTCTTTTTCAGATGCTCGACTCAAGGAGATTTTTAAGATAGCTCTTAACAAACAAACGCAAAATAGATGAAGAGCAACATGTGGAACTTAATGCAACATGCTTAGAAATGCTACAAAATCGACTATCGCAAAAATTAAAAGATCTAGGTAGTTTTACGATTCCATGTTTAATTGGTAATTTAACTATTGATAATGCATTAGCTGATTTAGGGGCAAGTATAAATGTCATGCCTTATACACTATTTAAATGACTAGGTCTAGGGAAGCCCAAACAAACTAGGATGAGTATCCAACTAGCTGATAAAACTATTAGAATTCCTAGGGGCATTATTGAAGACATTTTAGTAAAAATCGATAAATCCGTCTTCCCAATACATTTTATTGTTTTAGACATCGATGAGGAAAATTCAATCCCTTTAATTTTAGGAAGACCTTTTCTTGCAACTGCCAAGACTAAAATCGATGTTGCCACAGTAGAACTCATACTTTGTGTAGGAGATGAATTAGTTAATCTTCAAGCTCTCGACTCATCCAGAACCACAAAAGATGGAGGTAAGGAAGTCGTTTCAATAGATAATCAAAATATTCAACCTTCATCACAGGAAACATCACAAAGCATCAAAATTGAGCCAACACAAAATTGTACGATCAACAATTTAGAAGAGCAGAAGATACACACCAAAGAAAAACCAGATCCACACGAAATAAAACCTTAGGAACCACTAGAAGAGCTCATAGGGACATCAAATCACTTGAAAATAGGAGACCAGGTGCTGTTAGACAAAGTCGATCCTCACATCACTCAACAGACCTGAAGAAAAAGGAAGAAATACTCTTTCAGGTCCACAATATTTTCCCACACGAAATAGTCGAGGTAAGCAATCCAACATTCGGCAATTTCAAGGTAAATGCTTCTCGACCTAAACTTTGTCACGAAAATAAAACTATCTGTAAGAGGGAAAATATTCAAACTTTTAAACCTCCCAAAAATTTTCAAAGTCTAGGACAGTCTAGCTTAAGACTATAAACAAGTGCTTCTCGGGAGGCAACCCGAGGCTAACACTTTTTTTTTCTCAAAATTATTTTTCTTTTCTTTTCTTTTCTTTTCTCTCTTCTCTCTCCACAATTAAAGCAAAGATGCAGGTTTCTAGGCCACACGGCCTTACACATGGCCGAGCTTGTGGCTGTTTGGACCACCAGAACTACCACACTAACAGAGCAGAGCCATGCAAGTAAGTCTAACCACCCCCAAAAGTCACGGATCCAACCACCCACAACACGGGCACCGATAAAAATATCATGGTCGTGCCTCACAGCCGTGCTAAGATACTGACTTTGTAACATCCTGAAATAATGAGCCTATGCGCCTAGTGTGTGTATATATTTAAGGTGTTAATTTAACTGTTAGAGGTCCAAGTTGGGCTCAGAATGTGGTCAAGGCCTTGGTGAATTCTTGCGTGGACACTATAAGGTTTAAAAGGTGGTATATGTGTTTAAAATATCAAAATGGACTTGTGGCCCAGTGGTCAGTGACGCAACTTAGGGAGCAAGGAGGTACGCCATACAAGGGAAGTAAGGGGCCCAAATTTATGTTTCATGGAGCCCAATCTTTTTTAATTTAAGTTAGCTAATTTTGGCATTAGGGTTAGGTGGAGTGGACGGATACAAGGCTCAAATGTAGGAGGATATATGTATAGGATAATGTAGATATTATAGTTGATAATGTGAAAGATACAAGGGGAAAAAGATAGGAGCTATTGCAAGGCTAGGTGTTGGCCGAAATTCCATCACCTAGAGGAGTGAAGAAATCAGCTTCTTTAATGGCAGGGGGTGCCAAAATTTCCATGCTATTTGATTAATTAATTGGTTATTAAGAAGTGTGTTTTCGATTTTAAGCAGTAGGTGCTGAAATATTCTATAAATAGAGGGGATATCTCTTCAATTTCGACATTTGAAACCCTATTCTTTTCTTCTTTTCTTGTGCCGAAATTCTCAATATTCCTTTGAAATTCTTTTCTTTTGATTTCTTCAAAAGCTAAAACCTTACAATCTTCTCAACATCTTCCCTTTCAAAAGTCGAAATCCTAAATTCTTTTCTCATCTTCATAGCCGAATATACCCTATTCCTTCTAGCGATTCCCTCAACTAAAAGTCGAAACTATTTAGATCTCTTCTTATTTTCTTCTCTTTTTAATCTCCTCAAAAGTCGAGAATTCTTAAGAGTTGTCGAATTTCCTATAAAGGTAAGTGTTGGCCAGTGCTATTATTCTTATTATTTTTTGACTTTTAAGCCAAAACAGAATGGTTAGATGGTGTTTAGGACCATCCTTAAATTGACGTTCTTTTTCTGATCTCGTGTTCTCTTTCTTTGGGCGACATTTCGGGATTTGTAGGGAATCAAATTGCCTAGGATTCTAAGTCAGAAGTTGGTAAGCATTCGAATCACGTTTTTGGGATTTAAGGTAAGATGGTTTTCTCTAGATTTTCATTAGATTCGTTTATCATATGTGAGATCTTAACTTCATGATTTGGAGTAACGACCATGTGTTGTGATAGTGGTTATGACAAGGACTTCTGACGGATTTAAATATGGATCAGGCAAAGGAGAGAATCCCTAAGTTTAAGAAACGAGCGGTATTTATCGTTCGAGATTGGCCACCTAGTTGTGGACCGACTTCTGAACAACACCTTAGGCAGATAGCGATGGTGTTGGCTACAGATAGCGTCGACTTAGAGGGTCTCGTTCTAATGGTAATAAGGTGTGTAGATCTCTAGCACACACTTTCTAATTGTTCTTTATGTGTTATGGGCTAGAAAGCAAGAAAGTGGCTGTGTAGATAGCCGAATAAAGCCCTAAAAGGGTTAGGCAAGGATGCCAGGTACACAATCATAGAAATCACTATGTATGACAAAATATATGAAAGTCTGTATGATATTTTCCTTATGTATGTATGCATGGGGAGAAATATGATAATCAAGGGGAAGTCCATAATGGGTCACAAGGTGATCGGTGGTAGAAATCCCATGAATATAAACATGGGTCACAAGGTGACCTGTGATAGAAATCCCACGAATATAAACATGGGTCACAAGGTGACCGGTGGTAGAAATCCCACAAATCAAATGGTCGGTCATACAGTGATCGGTGGCAATGCCACGTTTAATGATTTCTGAATAATAGAACAGGCAGTTCAGCTGTTGTTATGGTGTGTAGCGGATGGAGGATTGATTGTAGAAATCCCCAAGGAGTGACAGTCGGTACGGGTTGGTGTATCATGTATTTATTGTTTATCATGTATTTATGATTCTTGCCTCCATGTATGGGCCAAGGCCCATAATGTGTTTGTGGGCCTCAAGTTAATGTGTTTGGAATTTATACACCGAGTCTTGGTGACTCGCGCTTTCATTTTCTCTACTCTTTCAGATGAGCGGTAGATCATGGACATGGAGCCGAGATGGACTCGAGGGGCCATCAAGACTATTACTATTTCCATAGACTATTTTTGGTTTTAGTTTTTGTTTATGTTTTAATTTTTGGGAACATCTTTGTGTTATAAGGCCTCCATAACTTAGATTCCAATTTATTATCTTATTATGTTGGGTTTTTACAAACTTATGTTTTTTTTTAAATCTTAAATATAAAATGAAATGATAAATGAGCTTTTCAAAACCAATCAACGCAAGTATTAAAGTTATTTTGCAGAACCTCACATTTAACGGACTATTCGGCTAAAATAAGCTAAGTTTTTCCAAAACCCTCCAGAGTAAAGTTTTTAAGATTTAACATGTAGCATACCAGATCCGATAATGACGTATGGGCCACTGGGTTTGGGGTGTTACATTTTGGTATCAGAGCCCAGTTCAAAACTCAGCTGTGAAATGGGTTTAGTGATGTTTTAACATGGATTTGAAAAAAATTCTTAAAGATATGGCCTTCGAGTCTACCAGCACCCGATCCTCGCAGGTAAGTACCCTAACTCTTGCTGTGATATACTTATTGGGTTGATGGGCTTTATGGACGTAGACTAGGATAATAATAGTGATGGACTCTAAGCCTAGTTAAACAACTCTTCAATTTCATAAGATTTAATCCAACCAAACAAACCTATGAACAAGTCGCAAGATTAGGGTGTGGCAACAGGCATATGCATGTCTAGGATTGGATTCAGATGGAGCTTGGTATTTAAGCAGTCCTAGTGACTCACCTCCTCTTCGCTAGAATCCTACCTGGTGCGTAGTGACTGTTCACCTTAGCCATGGGGACTTGTTGACGGGCCAAAATTTATAATTAAAACCCGAGAGAGACCAGCCACCCTATTTTGTAAAATTACTAAAAAACCTCTAGTTTTGAAAATTTTTGAAATACCCTTAATTTGTAAAATTACTAAAATACCCCTAATGTGTAAAATGACCAAAATACCCCTAATTTGTAAAATTATCGAAATACCCTCGGACCCCCAAATTACCAAAATAACTTTATCCTAAAAAATCACCAAGAAACCCTATTTTGAAAAAAATTATTACGAAAATACCCCTATAGGATAAAATTACAAAAATACCCCTAGGTAGTGAAATGACGAAATACCCCTAAGTGAGGAATGTGAGTTCATGAATGTTTGCTTGTGTGGTTGATGAATGTATGTGATGCTCTGATTGATGTGAAATGAATGAGAATTCTAGAATTAGGAATCTGAGACTCAATGGTGAACTTGTAGATAGAATCTGAATTGAAAAACCTTTATTAAAACTACTTTCCATAAGACTGTCCGTCATTAATCAGTGGAAGAAAACTAATAAATCATAACATTTTTAATCAAATAAATCACAAACGGTAGAATGAGCACTAGAGGACGTGGTGTGCGTGGCCGAGGTAAAGGCAGGATTTTCGTGTCAGAACCCGTAGGGCCTGGTCACGAGTCCGGGAATGAGGTACCAGTGCCACCAGCTGTGGAGGTGAAATTTCATGATCAAACGGCCAGAGAGGATGCTGTATCTCAGGCTATATTAAGGGTTTTGGAGAGAGTTGTTGGCGTAGGTGTGGGCACAGGAGCGAAAATCTGTGCCAGAGTGACTTAGGAGCAACGGGGCAGAAGTGTTTAGGGGAATTTATGGTATAGCCTAGAGTTCAGCTGAGTATTGGTTAGAGGCAGTTGAACGTATAATGGATGATCTGGATCTCACGGAGGAAGAGAAATTGAAAGGAGTTATCTCTCTCTTGAGGGACGAAGCCTACCAATGGTGGCTCATGGTTAAAGATGGTGTGGCGGCTGACCGCATAACATGGGAGTTCTTCAAAACAGTGTTTTAGAACAAGTACGTTGGATCGAGCTATGTGGATGTGCAACGCAGAGCATTCCTGAACCTCGTTCAAGGAAGTAAGTCCATAGTGGCGTACAAAGCGAAATTCTTACGCTTGAGCCTTTATGCTCGAGGGATAGTGGCTATGGAGCATGAGTGGTGTGTTTGATTTGAGGATGGCCTGAAGGACAAATTACGTGTGTTGATAGCTCCGCAATGAGAACGAGAATTTGTGGTACTTGTGGAGAAAGCTAAGATAGCGGAAGAGGTGAAACGGACGGAAAAGTTGAACCGGGATAGAGATAGGGGTGGAGGTAAGAGAAACTTTGGATCATCGGGGACAAATAAAATTAATCAAAAATGACCAAGGCCAAATGGGCTGAGACGAGATAATAGACCTGCTGCTGCTAATCAGACACTGAAGTGTGCTCAATATGGTAAATCCCATGCAGGTGAGTGTAGAGCAGGCAGTGTAAAGTGCTTTAGGTGTGGGTCTTTTGACCATCAAGTTAGGAACTGTCCGCAGCCGAAGGGCAATGAGGGGCCCATGGTCAAGGGAATGTCGACTGGCGAGAGGAGGTGGGGTAGCTAGAGGTGGTAGCATTTCGATCGGGTAGTGGTAGTAGTAGTAGAGGGCCAAAATCTTGAAGCGAGACAGTAGGGGTTAGTCTATGCTGTCAAATGTTGAGAGGAGGCTGACACACCGAATGTTATAACCGGTACGTTCTTAATTTTTGGTTTGTCCTATATTGCATTAATTGACATCGGATCGACACATGCATATGTTGCTAGTAGGGTATCTGAAACTTTAAGTGTAGATGCTGAGGTTTCCTTTAGGGAAATGACTATAGTAAGCCCATTAGGACATTCTATGGTGGTAAATAATCTTTATCGGGAAATACCTTTAGAGGTTCAGGGGATAATTTTTGGAACAGATCTAATAGAATTACCGTTCGGGGAGTTTGATTTAATCTTAGGCATGGATTGGCTTGTGAAGTTTCAAGCTAATCTAGATTGTGCAGCTAAGCATATGGTGTTAAAAACCTCTGAGGGTGACGAAGTGTTGGTAATAGGAGAAAGGGGGAACTATCTGTTGAACGTGGTAACTGCCTTAAGAACAGAAAGGATGGTAAGAAAAGGGTGTGAGGCAGTCTTAATGTTTGTTCGTGCTATGAAAGCTAAGGAACTAACAGTGGGAGACGTTAGGATGGTGAAAGAATTTCCTGATGTTTTTCCTGAAGAGCTTTGGGATTACCTCCGAATCATGAACTGGAGTTTGGAATTGATCTTTTTCTGGGAACAGCGCCGGTATCGATAGCTCCATACCTAATGGCACCAAAGGAGTTGGTGGAGTTGAAAGCGCAGATTCAAGAGTTGTTGGAAAAAGGGTTTATTCGACCTAGTGTGTCGTCGTGGGGAGCACCGATTTTATTCATTAAGAAGAAGGATGGGTCAATGTGTATGTGTATTGACTATCACCAGTTGAATAAGTTAACGATCAAGAACAAGTATCCATTGCCGAGGATCGATGACTTGTTCGATCAGTTGAAGGGGGCCTTAGTCTTTTTGAAGATAGATCTGAGGTCAGGGTATCATCAGCTTAAGGTTAAGGAGGATGATATTCATAGGACGGCCTTTAGGACTCGCTATGGTCACCATGAGTTCACGGTGATGCCATTTGGGTTGACCAATGCGCCAGCAGCATTTATGGATATGATGAACCGAGTGTTCCAACCCTACCTAGATCAGTTTGTCGTTGTTTTTATTGATGACATCTTAGTTTATTCAAGATCGGGGGAGGAGCATGACTCATATCTGTGAATAGTTCTGCAGATTCTAAGGGAAAAGCAGTTGTATGCCAAATTCAGTAAGTGTGAATTTTGGCCGAAAGAGGTTACTTTTCTAGGGCACATTGTGCCGGCTGAGGGGATTAGGGTAGACCCTCGAAAGATTGAAGCAGTGTTGGAGAGGAAACCACCTAAGTCCGAAGCTAAGATTTGGAGTTTTCTGGGTCTGGCTGGTTACTATCAAAGGTTCATCAAAGGATTCTCTTTAATTGTGGCACCGTCAACCAAGTTGTTACAGAAAGGAGTTCCGTTTGTTTGGTCTGTTAAGCAACATGAGAGTTTCGAGAAGTTAAAAAGGATTTTGACGGAAGCTCTGGTGTTGATTTAGCCGGAGGCTGGGAAGGAATTTGTGATTTATTGTGATGCTTCACACACGGGATTAGGATGTGTGCTGATGCAAGATGGAAAGGTTGTAGCATACGCATCTCGGCAGTTAAGACCGTATAAAGCAAATTTTCCCACCCATGACCTGGATTTGGCGGTAGTGGTATTTGCTTTGAAGATTTGGAGGCATTATCTTTACGGGGAGAAACCTATCATTTTCACTGATCATAAGAGTTTGAAGTATCTTTTGACTCAGAAGGAGTTGAATTTAAGACAGAGGAGGTGGATCGAGTTGTTAAAGGATTATGACTGTTGATTGAGTATCATCTAGGTAAGGCCAATGTGGTGGCAGATGCTCTAAGCCGTAAGGTGATCTCTGACTTGAGAGCGATGTTTGCTCACCTTAGTCTATACGACGATGGGAGTTTATTGGTGGAACTTCAAGTGAAACCTTCATGGGTCAGTCTGGTTAAGGAAAAGTAGCAAATGAATGAGTTGCTGAAGGGAAAGGTTCCGGATGGAGCAAGTGAAAAACCAATGGAGTTTAGTATGAATGAGGAAGGGCTGATATGTTTCAAAGGAAGAGTATGCATGCTGAGGGATCCTGAGTGGAGGCATATGATTTTGCAAGAAGCGCATAGTAGTCCATACGCTATGCATCCCGGAGGGAGTAAGATGTATCAGGATTTATGGGAATAGTTTTGGTGGCCGGGCTTAAAACGAGAAGTGATCAAAGTTGTGGCAAAGTGTTTAACCTATTAGTAAGTAAAAGCAGAGCATCAGTTACCATCTGGGTTATTACAGCTGGTGAAAATCCCTCAGTGGAAGTGGGAAGGAATCACAATGGACTTTATTAGTGGGCTACCTCTCACGCCTACTAAGAAAGATTCAATTTAGGTGATCATTGATTGGTTGATGAAGTTCGCTCATTTTGTACCAGTTTGGGTCGACTATTCCTTACAAAGGTTGGCTAAGCTGTATACAGAGGAGATTGTGAGGTTGCATGGAGTACCTATGTCTATTATCTCAGACCGAGATCCTAGGTTTACGTCTAGGTTTTGGAGGGCGTTGCATCAAGCGTTGGGTACGGAGTTGGATTTTAGTACAGCATTTCATCCTCAGATGAAGCGGGTGATTCAGATCTTGGAGGACAGGTTAAGGTGTTGTGTCATAGATTTTAGAGGTAGTTGGGAAGACTCCCTACCATTGGCGGAGTTTGTGTACAACAACAGTTACCAGTAAAGTATTCGGATGGCGCCCTATGAAGCTTTGTATTGGCGGAAGTGTCGTACCCCTACTTGTTGGACGAAATTAGGGGAAAATCGAATTTTGAGTCTAGACTTGGTCGCTGAGACGGAGGAGAAGGTGAAACTATTTCTGGCTAGACTAAAGGAGGCGACGGATAGACAGAAGTCCTATGCCGACTTAAAGCGTAAGGACATAGAGTTTGCAGTATGTGACATGGTATTCTTAAAGGTGTCGCCGTGGAAAAAGGTGCTAAGATTTGGGTGAAAGGGGAAATTAAGTTTCCGCTTCATTGGACCTTACCGGGTGCTGAAACGAGTAGGACCAGTAGCATATCAACTTAAGTTACCCTCAGAGCTAAGTTAAATTCACAATGTATTTCACGTCTCTATGTTAAGATGTTACCATTCGAATCTATCTCATGTAGTGCCTGTGGAGGAAATCGTGGTAAGACTCGATCTATCCTTCGAAGAGGAACCGGTGGAAATTCTAGATCGTGATATCAAGGTGTTGCGAAGGAAACGGTTCCATTGGTTAAGGTGTTGTGCCGGAACCATGGTTCTGAAGAGGCAACTTGGGAACCATAGGAAGCGATGCGACAACAATACCCTCATCTTTTCTGATCAGGTAATTTCGAGGCCGAAATTTCTTTAAGGGGGTAGAACTGTAACATCTTGAAATAATGGGCCTATGCGCATAGTGTGTGTATATATTTAAGGTGTTAATTTAACTGTTAAGGGTCCAAGTTGGGCTCAGAATGTAGTCAAGGCCTTGGTGAATTCTTGCTTGGACACTATAAGGTTTAAAAGGTGGTATCTGTGCTTAAATTATCAAAATAGGCTTGTGGCCTAGTGGTCAGTGACGCCACCTAGGGAGCAAGGAGGAGATGCCATACAAGGGGAGTAAGGGGCCCAAATTTATGTTTCATCAAGCCCAATCTCTTTTAATTTAAGTTAGCTAATTTTCGACATTAGGGTTAGGTGGAGTGGACGACTACAAGGCTCAAATGTAGGTGGATATATGTATAGGATAATGTAGAAATTATAGTTGATAACATGAAAGATACAAGGGCAAAAAGATAGGAGCTATCTGCAAGGCTAGGTGTTGGCCGAAATTCCATCACCTAGAGGAGTGAGAAAATCGGCTTCTTTAATGGTAGGGGGTGCCGAAATTTCCATGTTATTTGATTAATCGATTGGTTATTAGGAATGGTGTTTTCGGTTTTAAGCAGTAGGTGCCGAAATCTTCTATAAATAGAGGGGATATCTCTTCAATTCCAACATTTGGAACCCTATTCTTTTCTTCTTTTCTTGTGTTGAAATTCTCAGTATTCCTCTGAAATTATTTTATTTTGATTTCTTCAAAAGCCAAAACCTCCCAATCTTCTCAACATCTTCCCCTTCAAAAGCCAAAATCCTGAATTCTTTTCTCATCTCCATAGCCAAATATACCCTATTCCTTCTGCCGATTCCCTCAACTAAAAGCCGAAACTACTTAGATCTCTTCTTATTTTCTTCTCTTCTTAATCTCCTCAAAAGCCAAGAATTCCTAAGAGTTACCGAATTTTCTGTAAAGGTAAGTGTTGGCCAGTGCTATTATTCTTGTTATTTTTTAGCTTTTAGGCCAAAGTCGAATGGCTAGATGGTGTGTAGGACCATCCATAAATTGTCATTCTCTTTCTGATCTCGTGTTCTCTTTCTTTGTGCGGCATTCATAGATTTGTAGGGAATCAAATCGCCTAGGATTCTAAGTTAGTAGTTGGTAAGCATTCGAATCACATTTTCAGGGTTTAAGGTAAGATGGTTTTCTCTAGATTTTCATTAGATTCGTTTATCGTGTGAGATCTTAACTTCATGATGTGGAGTAACGACCATGTGTTGCGATAGTGGTTCTGACAAGGACTTATGATGGATTTAAATATGATTAGGCAAAGGAGAGAATCCCTAAGTTTAAGAAATGAGCGGTTTCTGCCGTTCGAGATTGGCCACCTGGTTGTAGACTGGCTTCTGAACAACACTTTAGGCAGATAGCAGTGGTGTTGGCTAGAGATAGCATCGACTTAGAAGGTCTCGTTTTAACGGCAGTAAGGTGTGTAGATCTCTCACACACACTTTCTAATTATTCTTTATGTGTTATGGGCTAAAAAGCTGGAAAGTGGCTGTGTAGACAGCCGAATAAAGCACAAAAAGGGTTAGGCAAGGATGCCAGGTACGCAATAATAGAAATCACTATGTATGAAGAAATATATGAAAGTCCGAATGATGTTTTCCTTATATATGTATGCATGGGGGGAAATATGATAATGAAGGGGAAGTGCATAATGGGTCACAAGGTGACTGGTGGTAGAAACCCCACGAATATAAACATGGGTCACAAGGTGACTGGTTGTAGAAATTCCACAAATAAAATGTTACATCACACAGTGATCGGTGGCAATGCCACATTTAATGATTTCTGAATAACAGAAACAGGCAGTTCCGTTGTCGTTATGGTGTGTAGCGGATGGAGGGTTGATTGTAGAAATCCCCAAGGAGTGACGGTTGGTATGGATTGGTGTGTAGAGGATAGAATTCTAGGATGGGTTGGGCTATTCATTATTTATTATTTATCATGTATTTATGATTGTTGCCTCCATGTATGGGCCAAGGCCCATAATGTCTTTATGGGCTTCAGGTCAGTGTGTTCGAAATTTATACACTGAGTCTTGTGACTCGTGCTTGCATTTTCTCTACTCTTTCAGATGAGCAGTAGATCGTGGACATGGGAGTCAAGAAGGACTCGAGGGACCATCAAGACTATTACTATTTCCATAGACTATTTTTGGTTTTCGTTTTCATTTATGTTTTAATTTTTGGGAACATCTTTGTGTAACTTTTTTTTAAAGTCTTAAATATAAAATGAAATGATAAACGGGCTTTTCAAAACCAATCAATGCAAGTATTAAAGTTATTTTGCAAAACCTCACATTTAACGAACTATTCGGCTAAAATAAGCTAAGTTTTTCCAAAACCCTTCAGAGTAAAGTTTTTAAGATTTAACCTGTAGCATTCCAGATTTGGTAATGACGTATGGATCGGGTTTGGGGTGTTACAGACTTAATTAGCACGGGCTCCTATACCGTGCATTCCAACCGTGCTCCTATACTGTCTTTTTTAGGAATGGGCGTGCAAGCCAACAAAACGGGCGTGGAAGGACAACACACCCCACAACACGGCCGTGCGATACGACCGTGTGAATCGACACACCCTCGGTACACGGGCATGGGAACGTGCCAGATTTGAAATCCTATTTAAATCCCTACAGCCCGTCCTCTTTGTCCCATCTTCTTTCTTATTCCTTATTTCTCTTTTCTTTCAAATTTTTCTCCCTATTCATAGAAAAGATCCAAGACACTTGAGCAATACAAAGATCATGGCGAAGAAACGTAAGCATCATCTCCTTAGAGGAGACCTCAACATGAGTTCATGCTGGCAGGTTCACTTAATTGACATGCCAAGGGTCTAGGAAACCTTTTCGGTTCTATTTTTCTTTTCTCATCTCCTTTATTTTCCTTATCTATACTTCTTTTCTGCTTAATTTAATTTATTTCATATTAGTTTCTTGGTTTTAGGTTCTAAAGGCTGCTAGGGAATCACACACCACAACCTTCGAGGTCACACCCAATTTGCAAACCATCCAACAATAAGTACTCCTTAGTCCATTAGTCTTTTCTTTCAATTTTAGTTTTCTTTTTAGTCTCCTTCTTTTTACTTCCTTAATCTTTAAATTTATTATTAGTATATTATTATTATTTCTCTAGATCACTTGGCAATATCTTCACAGGCTACCCAATTTCTTTATCAAGCAAATTTCTTCTCGGTAGTCACTCCACCAGGCCCATAGAAAACACCATCACCGCCACCAAAGACGCCAGGGATCATCCAGATTTCAGCGAGTATTACTTTCCCTACTTCTCTTTTTGATTTGGCACATAAATTTCATTATCTATCTTTGTACATTGAGGGCAATGTATATCTTAAGTGTGGGGGCAATAGTGCCTAACTTTTTTGCATAATTCTCAAAACCCTGAAATTAGTCTTGATCTTAAGTATTTTTCTCGTATTATTAATTAGGATGAAATTTCTAATGATTTATGATTTTTATTGATATGTTTTAGAATAAGTATTAGTTAATTGTGCATTCATAATTAAATTTGAAGAATACTAGAGAATCGAGCATGATAAGTTTACTTTCTAAAAAATTAAAATTGATAGGTTGTTGAACTGAATTTGAGTATCACCTTGAAGTTCAAAATTTATAAGGATTGATGTCAAAACACCCATAATTTTTGTGAGATTTTGAGCCTTGTAGAGCATATATATTCTTTTTCGTGCTCACTTTATTGATTATGAGTGTGTCAACTTTGAACTGTTATTCTAGAACTTGCCTCGTGTATACATGTCAAGACCACATTAATGATTTGATATACTGAGATGATAAAGGCACCTAGGTTTTAACCCGATTCACTCCGCTAAAAAGCCTACCCATACAAATTAACCCCTAGTGAACCCCGTTGAATCCTAACAACCTTTTTATTGACTCACCCACTAATATTAACCAAAAATCCCTTTGTATTTGTTATCAACATTCCTGTAACTACCCCTCTATAGAGAATTGATTTGATCAATTGCCGAATTAGGTTATTTCAATTATCAAAGTTCCTTCTATTATGTTTGTTTTAGTTTGTTCTTAAAAAAAATCCAAGTTTATTCAATATTAGTAGTATACAATAGAGCTTTGAGCATTTAAACTCCAATTGTTGAAAAAGCTCATATTAAAGTATTATTAAAATACTCTTTATTATAGAGTAATTATCAATAATGATATTATTAGTTTTCATTCGAAGTCAATATTCATATTTAGTTCAGTGTTTCTAATTAGACAATTTGTCAAGTCAGTCTCAATTATAACCTTCTAATTCAGCCTTTATCCACACCTTTTAACCCAAGCCTCGTTCCAACCCTGATTAAAGACCTTTTGATTTGTGTATCATCTCATATACAGTGGTGGAGATTTGATTTTCAGGCAAGCCAATGGGAGTAACTTTTCACGTTCGATTTAGAGTGCTTATTCTTGAATATAAAACACCTTTGAGAGATTTGAGTAAATCTTTAGCGAGGATGTCAGTCCTTGTCAATTTTGAATTAAAGGTAATTACTTAGATAAGGGGAGACACCTATGTTTTCGTACTACAAAGGTATGACTTATCGTAATTGAATCTTTAGGACTCTTTGAGTTGAATTATCCATGTATAAATTATCTATGAATAATGATGAGACATTGTTAATAGGAATTATGAATTGTAGGAAGTTCATTTTAATTATAAGTTGAGAATTTTGCTTGAGGATAAGCAAAAGCTTAAGTGTGGGGGTATTTGATAAACTGTAAAAGTAACATATTTTAATTCCACATTTAGTATGCTTTTGGTTGAATTTATCCTCGATTTATGTAAAAGGTGCTCTTAATCCTTTCTTTTCATGTCTTGTGCTCAGGAAAGCACCTAAGGATAAAAAGAACATAAAACCGACTTAAAACAGACCAAATTGGGCCAACCCAAGAAATCGACACGGCCTGGACTTCAAGCTACACGGCCGTGCCTTGCCATTCACTTCGCACGACCATGCCACGATTTACACGGCCATGCCCCAATTGACAGACTCGAAGCACAGCATCTACCTTGACATGCACGGCTGTGCCATAGCCGTGCCTAAATCAATAGAATAGAGACACGGGCTAGAAGATGACTTACACGGGCGTGCCATTACCATGCCCCTGCCGCGGGAAAGAGCAATTTCACTCAGATTAGGATGCTTGGAGCCCAAGAAACGCAATCCGAAGTCTACTTAAACACCTAGGAACGAATTATGCTTGAATTATAGGTATTTAGGAGCCAAGTAAAGCATCCCAAAAGTATATATAAAAACCCCAAGGCGGCTATTCAAGGGCGTCAAGTTTTAGCAGAGTTTTCTGCCAGAACTTTACTCATTTAGGGAATTACTCGAAGATAGCCAGTTGATCCATCTCGAAGAGCTGGAATTCTACTCAAGATGGAGGATCTCTCCTTCAATTCCTTCAGGGGGTTTTATGGATTTCTAATGTTTTTTATCTTTTCTCTTGAGATGTTTTCTTGTTTAGTTATGAACTAAACCCTTCAGATACCTGAAGGGGATGAAACCTATGATGGATTTTGTTATTGTTTTCTAAATTTATATGATAAATACTTAGTTTGTTCTTAATTATGTTGCTTAATTTAATCTGATGTGCTTAGGTGGAAGGGAATAGACCCTGCCTAAGAGTAGATCTAGCATAATTGAGCGGAGTTGATCGGGCGCCTAGAGATAGGGTTACGAGATTTTGCCGGATTAGGGTGAAACATAATATGGGAATCCATTGATCGATTTACTGCTTCCTCGGGGGTTATTATAAGAGAATGAGAGTTCCACTAATTAGCCTAAGGTTAGATGGTATTCGCTTCGAGAAAAGGTTTAATATAGGTTAGGGAGTCTCACGGATCAAGCTAAGTAAAGAAATCATATGGTTTCGGGATAAATAATGAGTGAAGTCATAGGTGGATTCTTCCTGAGGGTATCATCTTTATCAACTGAGTTTTCCAAAGTCTTTTCCCAATTTATTCGTTTATCTTTGCATTTTAGTTTAAAGTTTTTCATTAGTTTTAGATAAATCAACCAATCACTCCATATTTCAGGCTAAATAATAGAAAGAAAGTGAGTAGTAGTACTTTTAGATTCCTTGGGTTCGATAAGATATTCTTGCCTTAACTATACTACTGTTTGATTGGTGCACTTTCCTCTATCATTGTCATAGTTAGTCTACAGCTTCGATCATTATTTATGAATTTTAAAACTAGACTGTTTTGCAGCGATCAAGGCACATCAGATTAATTTAAGCAACATAATTATGAACAAACTAAGTACCTATAATATAATTTAGAATCAAATAATAAAATCCATTATAGGTTTCATCCCCTTCAGGTTTCTGAAGGGTTTAGTTCATAACTAAATAAGAAAACATCTCAAGAGAAAAGATAAAACAAAACATAAGAAATCCCTAAAACTCCCTGAAGGAATTGAAGGAGAGATCCTCCTTCTTGAATAGAGTTTTGGCTTTTTGAGATGGATTAACTGGCTATCTTCAAGTGATTCCCTAAAAGATGAAAGCTTTGGCAAAAGCCTCTGCCAAAAAATCATGTCTGTTTTGGCTTCTGCCGAACTCCCCTTACAAGTTTCCCTCTTGGGTGTTTATATAGGCTTTGAGATGCATTGCTTGGCCCCTAAGTATCCTAATTCAAGTAGAATTCCTCCTAGGATGTTTAAGTAGACTTAGGAATGTGTTTCTTTGCCTCCAAGCATCCAAATCCGAGTGAAATTGCTCTTTCTCGTAGTAGGGGAATGGTCATGGTACATGTATGTGTAAATCGTCTTCAGGCCGTGTCTCGATTCTGTCGATTGGGGCACGGCTGTGTAAATCGTGGCATGATCGTGTGAAGTAATTTGACGAGGCACGGCCGTGCGGCTTGAAGTCTAGGCCGTGTCGATTTCCTCTTTGGCCCAAATTGGCCCGTTTTAAGCCTTTTTACATTCCTTTTATCCTTAGGTGCTTTCCTGAGTATAAGACATGAAAAGAAAGGATTAAGAGCACCTTTTTACATAAATCAATGGCTAAATCATCCAAAAGCATACTAAATGTGGGATTAAAATATGTTACTTTTACAGTTTATCATAATTATCAATAGTGGTATTATTAGTTTTCATTCGATGCAAATATTCATATTCAGTTTATTGTTTTTAGATTAGGTAATTAGTCAATTTGATCTCGATTCTAACCCTCTAATTCAGCCTGTATCCACACCCTTAACCTTAGCCCCGTTACAACCCTGATAAAGACCTTTTGATCATGGATCATCTTATATCTGATGGTAGAGATTTGATTTTCGGAAAGCCTATGGGATTAACTTTTCAGGTTCGACTTATGAGTGCTTATTCTTGAACCTTAAACACTTTGAGTGATTTGAGTGAACCTTCATTGAGGATGTCAATCCTTGTCGATTTTGAATTAAAGGTAATTATTCAGATTAGGGGAGACACCTATGTTTTCGTGCTATAAAGGTATGACTTATCATAATTGAATCTTTAGGGTTCTTTGAGTTAAATTATCCATGTATAAATTATCTATGAATTATGATGAGACATCGTCGATAGAAATTATTAATTATGGAAAGTTCATTTTAATTATAAGTTGAAAATTTTGCTTGAGCACAAACAAAAGCTTAAGTGTGGTGGTGTTTGATAAACCATAAAAGTAATATATTTTAATCCCACATTTAGTATGCTTTTGGATGAATTATCCTTGATTTATGTAAAAAGGTGCTCTTAATCCTTTCTTTTCATGTCTTATACTCAGGAAAGCACCTAAGGATAAAAAGAAAGTAAAATGGGCTTAAAACGGACTAAATTGGGCCAACCCAAGAATTCGACACGGCCTGGCCCAAAGCCCACACGACTGTGCCTCACCGATTACCTAGGGCACGACCTCAACTCTACCACACACGGCCATGCATAATCCATTTACCACACACGGATGTGCCTGGTGATCTACATGGCCATGTCCCTATCGATAGACCTGAAGCATGGCCTGAATCCCAACTTACAAGGCCGTGCCACGTTCGTGCCCAAAACAACAGAATCAAGGCATGGCCCAACCTATAATTACATGGGCGTGTGCCATGGGTGTGCCACTACCGCGGGAATGAACAATTTCACTTGGATTTAGATGTTTGAAGCCAAAGAGACATACTCTTAATTCTACTTAAACACCGTAATAGTAATTCTACCTGAAAGAGGTACTTAGAAGCCAAGTAAAGCATCTCAAAAGCCTAAATAAACAACCCAAGGAAGACATTAGGGGGAGTTTAGCAGAAGCGAAATAGGACGGCTTTTTGGCAGAGGCTTTTGTCGAAGCTTTCATCTTTTAGGGAAATATTCGAAGATATCCAGTTGATCCATCTCAAGAAGCCAGAGTTCTACTTAAGACGGTGGATCTCCTCTTCAATTCCTTCAGGGGGTTTTAGGGATTTCTTATGTTTTGTTTCATCTTTTCTATTGAGATGTTTTCCTACTTTGTTATGAACTAAACCCTTCAGATACCTGAATGAGATGAAACCTATGATGGATTTTGTTATTTGATTTCTAAATTATATGATAAGTACTTAGTTTGTTCTTAATTATGTTGCTTAATTTAATCGATGTGCTTAGGTGGAGGAGGAATAGACCCCGCCAAGAGTAGATCTAGCATAATTGAGCAGAGTTGATCGGCGCCTAGAGATAGGGTTACGAGATTTTGCCGGATTAGGGTGAAACCTAATATGGGAATCCATTGATCAATTTACTGCTTCCTTTGGGGGTTATTATAAGAGAACGAGAGTTCCACTAATTAACCTAAGGTTAGACGTTATTCGCCTCGAGAGAGGGCTTAACATAGGTTAGGGAGTCTCACGGATCAAGCTAAGTAAAGAAATCATATGGTTTGGGGAATAAATAATAAGTGAAGTCATAGGTGGATTCTTCCTGAGGGTATCTTCTTCATCAACTAAGTTTTCCTAAAGTCTTTCTCCAATTCATTCTTTTGTCTTTGCATCTAGTTTAGTTTTTCATTAGTTTCATAAACCAATCACTCCATATTTTAGGCTAAATAATAGAAAGAAAGTGAGTAGTAGTACTTTTAGGTTTCTTTGGGTTTTATAAGATATTCTTGCCTAAACTATACTACTGTTAGATAGGTGCACTTGCCTCTATCGTTGTCATAGTTAGTCTACAGGTTCGATCATTCTTTTTATAAATTTTAAAACTTGACTGTTTGACACGATCAGCACTCCATGTAACCTTACTACCTCCGCAATATACAACTCAGCTAACCTTTCCAGAGAATAATCAATAGGCACTGGTATAAAATGAGCCGACTTCGTTAATCTATCAACTATAGCCCCCATAGTATCTTTCTTTTCTGGAGTCATAGGCAACCCCGTCACGAAGTCCATGGTGACCCGACCCCACTTCCACTCGGGAACCATCACTAGTTAAAGTAATCCCGAAGGCACTTGATGTTCAGCTTTCACTTGTTGACAAATCAGACATTTTGTTACATACTCTGAGATATCTCTTTTCATTCCTGACCACCAATAAGATTTCCTCAGATCATTGTACATTTTCGTACTGCCCAAGTGTACTGATAAATGACTACTATATGCCTCTTTTAAATTTCTCGGATCAACTCGTCGTCTCTGGGTACACAAATTCTATCATGGAACAGTAAGAAACCATTAGAACTTACTCGAAATTCAGAATCAGCTCCTGATTCACACTTAGCTCTTTTAACTAGTATGTCATTATCATTCCTTTCAGCTTCACATATTTGTTGAGCAAATAGTGGACTAGCTTTCAAATAAGCTAGTATAGCACCATCATTAGACAATGACAAACTCGTGCTCATAGCTCTCAAAGCATACAAGGATTTTATACTTAAAGCATCCACAACTACATTCGCTTTCCCCAGGTTGTAATCGATCACTAGCTCGTAGTCCTTCAATAATTCAAGCCATCATCATTGCCGTAAATTTAACTCTTTTTGATTCATCAAGTACCTCAAACTCTTATCATCCATGAAGATTCAGCACTTGTCTTCGTATAAATAATGTCACTAAATCTTCAACACGAAAACAATCGCGGCCAACTACAAATCATAAGTCGGGTAATTATTCTTATGTGGTTTTAGCTGCCTCGAGGCGTAAGTGACTACCTTACCCTCTTGCATCAACATACAACCTATAACATTTAACGATGCATCACTATAGACCACAAACTCTTTTTTCGACTCAGGTTGTACCAAAATCGGTGCCTCTGTCAACAACGTTTTCAATCTCTAGAAACTCTGTTGGCATTTTTAGTCCATTCAGACTTAACATCCTTGTGCAATAGTTTCATCATCGGAGTAGCAATCATAGAGAATCTTTTCACGAATCACCTATAATACCTCGCTAAACCCAAAAAGCTTCTGACTTTCGACACGTTCTTCGATAGTTTCCACTCCACAATAGCTGAGACCTTTCTTGGATCAACTCTGATACCCTCACCTGACACAATGTGTACTAAGAATCCAACCTCTCGAACCCAAAACTCGCTCTTACTAAATTTAGCATATAACTTCTTGTCTCTCAAAATCTGTAAGACAATCCTTAGAAGCTCGCATGATCACTCTTATCTCGAGAGTAAACCAATATGTCATCAATAAAAACAACTACGAACATGTCCAAATACAGTCGAAAGATACGATTCATTAAGTCTATAAAAATAGCAGGAGCATTCGTTAAATCGAAAAGCAGGACCAGAAACTCATAATGGTCATACCTCATCTGAAATGTCATTTTCGAAACATCTTGCTCCTTAACCCTCAACTGGTAATAACAGGATCTCAGGTCAATCTTGGAGAACACCATAGCTCCCTTCAGTTGATCAAATAGATCATCTATCCTCGGTAAAGGATACTTGTTCTTCAGAGTTACTTTATTGAGTTGCTTATAGTCTATGAACAATCTCATTGACCCATCTTTCTTCTTTACAAAGAGTACTGGGGCACCCCACGGTGAATAGCTAGGTCTTACAAAACCCCTATCTGTCAACTCTTGCAACTTAACCTTTAGCTCTTTCAATTCCAACGGCGCCATCCTATACGGGGCTATAGAGATAGGTGCCATTCCTGAAACTAACTCAATTCCAAACTTGACCTCTCTAATTTGAGGTAACCCAGGTAACTCTTCCGAGAATGCATCCGGATACACACATACAACCGACACTGTTTCAATCCTTGCCTTCAACTCTTGAGTGTTCATTACAAAACCAAGTTATGACTCACACCCTTTTCTGAAATATTTCTCAGCCACTAAGGAAGAGATCATCATTGGTAAATTATCTAACTCACCTGATTCAACCCGAATAACATCTCCACTTTCACATTTCAATTCAATGAATTTACTACCAAAATTCACTAAAAAACTATGGGCATTCAACCAATCCATACCAAGAATCAAATCAAAATCATCAAATGGCAACAACATAAGGTTTGCTGGAAAACAATGACCCCTAATTGTCAAGGGACAATTTCTACACACCTTGTCCACTAACACATGTTTTCCTAACAAGTTGGACACCTTTACCACAAATTTAGTAGACTTAGTAGTCATATTCAAACCAAATGCCAATCTCAAACAAATATAAGAATGGGTCGACCCGGGGTCAATCAAAGCAATAACAAAGGTGTCATGAAGAGAAAAGGAACCCGTTATTACATATGGCGATGATGCCTCTTCTCAAGCACGAATAACATAGGTCCTTACTGGCGCCCGACCTTCTGACCTCAACGTAGAGTCTCGTGATACACCTCTACCACTAGTCCCACCTCCCAAGTTCTTTTATGGCCTACCTGTAGAGGATACATTTCTTGATCTCACCTCTTGCTTTTTCTCTTTATCATCTCTTTCAGGGCAGTTTCGAATGAAATGGTCAGGGGAACCACATTTATAACAATTTCGATTGTTTCCCTAACACTCCCCAGTGTGATGTCTGCTACAACTTGGGCATCCCGGTTTGGACTTTGATTTTCCCACACTTTCCATCGAGGTGGCCTAAACTCTTGAACCCAAGTAATTGTTGCCTCGCTCCCTTTACAAATACCTGACTGATGCAGTCGCCCGAGGGCTCACTTCCTTGGACCTCTTAGATTAACCTTGATAAGATTTACTCATCGATCTTTTTCTCACGTCTCGGGCCTCAATCACGGCCTTCCTCTTTTCCTTACTCAATTCTTCGGCCTTACTGGCCCTATCCACCAACACCACAAACTCCTTTAGCTCTAAAATCCCCACTAAAAGTATGATATCTTTATTCAACCTATCTTCAAATCTCTTGCATAGGATAGCTTTCTTATACACACATTCTTGTGCGTACTTACTGAGCCTAGCAAATTCACATTCATATTCTGCCACAGTCATTTTTCCTTGCTTCAGCTCAAGGAATTCCTTCCGTTTCTAATCCACAAACCGTTGACTTATATTCTTCTTTTGAAACCCTTCCAAAAAGATGTCTCACGTTACCCTCTCTTTAGGAACCATTGAGGTTAACGTTTTCCACCAATGGTATGCCGAGTCCCTTAGCAAAACACAGTGCACTTTAAGATTTCCTCAGGTGTACAGGAGAGTTCATCAAAAATCGTCATTGAGTTCTCAAGCTAGAACTCTGGTCACTCGAGGTCATCATCTATATTAGCTCGAAACTCTTTAGCCCCTTGCTTCCAAATTTTATCTACCCGGGGCTTAGTTATCCTCACCATTTCTACACCTTAGGGAGCAACAAGTACGGGCTGAGGTATAGGTGGAGGTAGAGGAAGTTGGGCATTGGGGTTTGCTTGTACATACTTAGTGTACCAGTTACTCATCATTTGAAGAAAGGCTTCCCGAGCCTCCTCTCCTTGACCTCTAGTCTCAGGTTCACTCTGTAAAGGCGCGATCCCTTACGCGAGAGCCGGCACATTACTAGCTGCATTATCAGTAGTCGACTGATCGGGATCCATATACTACATAGAACAAATTTAAAATAATCAGAAGCCACCACACTATCATCATACGCTTATGGCATGTATAGTTAGACTCCTACACATGCTACGATAATCCTAAAATTGACTAAACCATAGCTCTGATACCACTAAATATAACACCCCTTACCCGTAATCCCCGTCAGAATCGGGCACGAGGCGATACCGCACAAAACTATTTGATCGCCACTTAGGGTTAACGCAACTACTCTACTTGAGTCTCTACAACAACTTTATTTTTGACTTACGAGACCTCAATCGTAACTACGAGGGCTCTCGAGACTATATCGGAAACTCCTACTATCCATAAAATTTTTTTCTCAACTAAACAAAGAGTGCATGCCGTGTTAGAAGACACACATGCTTGTGTGTAGTCTCACACGCCCATGTGCCCAAACCGTGCCTAAAAACCCTATCATTCTTCCAAATTCCCACGGCTAGGGCACACGCCCATGTGGAATAAGACACGGTGTGTACCCTCAAGACATGCCCGTGTCATCCACCCGTGGTCGACACTAACTAATTTCACAGGGCCTAGACATGCCCGTGTGGTTAGTCCGTGGTCTATCCTGACTTAAAATGCTAACATGCAGGGGACACACGGCCAGGTTGCACGCCCGTGGGCTGACTGTGTGTCACACATGGCCTAGACACACGCCCATGTGGCTACCCATGTGGACAAGAACGAAGCTATTTGCCAAGTTCTTTACATTCCCCTAGCTCATACCACATAACTTTATTTATCATACTAATAAACAATTCATGATTTCAATATAAACTCCTATAAGTAACTTATAATTTCATAAATGATAAGGTGAGCGATCAACCTTGGCAATTTACAAAATAATTGTCTTAGCAAGAGCCTATACATCTTTGGCCAAAATAACAAAAAAATCTAACTAGTCTAGCCCCAATACATGCCAAACAAAAATCACTAAGTCTAAATATATCGAGCTGAGCAGATAGTGTGGGCGGACTCCTGGTTATCGACGTATCCCGGCTCGACTCTTTAGCTCTATAAAACAAGGGAAAGAAAGGGGAGTAAGCTTTAAGCTTAGTAAGTTTACATGTAAACAATATAACATTTTAACATTTAATCAAAAATTTCTTAGCTTATTATACTAAGCAAGAAGCAATCTACATTTATGATCATGCTTACTCACTTACTCCATTCCCACGTTTCATCCATATCACAAGCATACATCATACATTCATTAACAAGTTCCCCTGCACTTAGCATCACAATGTCACATAAAACAATTCATCACTATATCTAACTCCATCACTAAAGTTGAATTACTCGGTGGTTTCACACTTAGCCCACCATCTACCTTCATTAGGGTGGTATAGCACATAGCCTACCAAAAGATTAGTTATGGTGGTATCGCACATAGCCCACCAAAAGATTAGTTACGGTGGTAACGCACATAGGCCAACAAATGGTAAATAGACGATGGTATCACACATAGCGCATCATAATTAAACAAAAAGGTTGTATTGCACTTAGCCCACCATCAAGCATTGTCTTTACATATTTATATGATTATTTCATCATTCATACAATAATCATTCAATCCACTGGAATCACGTATGTTCTCAATCATGCCATACATTAATTAGCAACATAATATTTACAAAAATATGCATTGTTTACACAGAAACTTACCTCGGTGCAAAACGTGTTAATTAGCAATTTACTCGATCACCTTGCCTTTCCCACGGTCAAGATTGATTCTGTGCTCTTTTTGATCTATAACAATGAAATTAATTCGTTTAAATCATTCTATGATCATAAGACATCAAATTCTACACTTGGGCAAAAATGACCATTTTGCCCTTGTACATTGGCAAAATTACGGTTTGCCACTAGGCTCATAATTTAATTTTTTCAACACATTTTCTCAATAAAAAAGCCTAGCTAAACATTTATTTCTCTTACATCTACTCAAAATTCCAACTATTTCATGCATTTATAACACAAATTAAATCTTTGCATTCAAGTCCTATTTGGGTGTTTCTATGCTAACACCTTTCACAAAAGTTGTTTCTCACCTCCCTAACATTCATTTTCTTCCATGGAAACTCAGCTAAAAACATAAATACTCTCATGGAAAGTTCCTATACTTTAAGCCATATTGCACATTGGTCCCCTCATTAGCAAGCTTAAGCTTTGGGGACTCCAAAAACATAAAAATAACAAAGAAAGTCCTCTAAAATCACTTACTTCTAGGGAAATAACTTGGCTGAAATTTTAAAGCAATAAAAACCCTCTATGCTTGAAATTTTCGGTGGAGGTGAAGAATGAATAGTGAAAGATGATATCTTTCCTCTTTATCATTTTTTATTCATCCTTTATCACATAATGTCACCAAAATTGACTAAAATTAATGCTCTTGTCCCCCTAGCTTCCTATAGCTGGCCAGCACCCTCAATATGGCCTAATTTCACTTTAAAATCCTCCAAATTACATTCTATAGCTATTAGGTACCCCTATCTTATAAAATAGAACTTTCATATCTCATGTGATTTAGTCCTTTTTCACAATTAAACATGCTATTGCTAGAATTAAAGCACCAAAATTTCCATATAGCCATATATTAATACCATAATACATAAAATAGTACTAAAATAATTCTTCTAAACCTCGATTTAGTTGTTTCGAGACCACGTTTCTGACTAGCCCCAAAATTAGGCTATAACAGAAAGTGGAAATATTAATTAAATAAAAAGATGAAAAGAAAATAAAAATAATATTTTCTCATCTTCTTCCCCAAAATAAACACGAAAACCATAGGAGAGAGAAAAGATACTTTCATGGTTAATTGGGTAAGTTTCTTTGTCCCGTTTTTAGTAATTTTGATATTTTTGGAATTGGGGTAACTTAATCTCTCTATTTGGGGGATTAATTTGAAAAGTTATCAAAGTATGAAAATGGGTCATGGATGTATATGCTGGAAATTAGAAATTTATGGTAGAAAATGAAAGATTATTGATAGATAAACAACTTTTACAAAGTGATTTTTGATGAAAACATAATTTAGGGACTATAATGGAAAGTTGTAAAATTTGATGAAAAGTTTTGAAATTTTATGAATACATGTAACATCCTGGATTTAGGGGCTCTAAATTTTATGTTTTCTATGTGTTTGGCTTGTTCTGTTTGTTAATTTGGTGTGTTTGGGGGTCTTGGGAAGGCTCGGGGTCAAGCCAGATGATCGCTGCAAAACAGTCTAATTTTAAAATTTATAAAGAATGATCGAACCTATAGACTAACTATGACAACGATAGAGGCAAGTGCACCTATCGAACAATAGTATAGTTGAGGCAAGAATATCTTATCGAACCCAAGGAACCTAAAAGTACTACTACTCACTTTCTTTCTATTATTTAGCCTAAAATATAGAGTGATTGGTTGATTTATCTAAAACGAATGAAATGCTTTAAACTAAAATGCAAAGATAAATGAATAAATTGGGAAAAGACTTTGGAAAACTCAGTTGATAAAGACGATACCCTTAGGAAGAATCCACCTATGACTTCACTCATTATTTATCCCTAAACCATATGATTTCTTTACTTAGCTTGATCCGTGAGACTCCCTAACCTATATTAAACATTCTCTCGAAGCGAATAACGTCTACCCTTAGGTTAATTGGTGGAACTCTCTTTCTCTTATAATAACCCCCTAAGGAAGCAGTAAATCGATCAATGGATTCCCATATTAGGTTTCACCCTAATATGGCAAAATCTCGTAACCCTATCTCCAGGCGCCCGATCAACTCCGCTTAATTATGCTAGATCTACTCTCAGGCAGGGTCAATTCCTCCTCCACCTAAGCACATCAGATTAAATTAAGCAGCATAATTAAGAACAAACTAAGTGTTTATCATATAAATTTAGAAAACAATAACAAAATCCATCATAGGTTTCATCCCCTTTAGGTATCTGAAGGGTTTAGTTCATAACTAAATAAGAAAACATCTCAAGAGAAAAGATAAAACAAAACATTAGAAATCCCTAAAACCCCCTGAAGGAATTGAATGAGAGATCCTCCGTCTTGAGTAGAATTTCGGCTCTTTGACATGGATCAACTGGCTATCTTCGAGTAATTCCCGAAATGAGTAAAGCTCTGGCAGAAAATTCTGCTAAAACTTGACACCCTTGAATAGTTGTCTTGGGGTGTTTATATATACCTTTGGGATGCTTTACTTGGCTCCTAAATACTCATAATTCAAGCATAATTGCGTTCCTAGGTGTTTAAGTAGACTTAGGATTGCATTTCTTGGGCTCCAAGCATCCTAATCTGAGTGAAATTACTCTTTCCCGTGGCAGGAGGCACTGTCATGGCATGCCCGTGTAAGTCATCTTCTAGCCCGTGTCTCTATTCTATTGATTTAGGCACGGCTGTGGCACGGTCGTGCACGTCGAGGTACAGGTTGTGGTTCAAGTCTGTCAATTAGGGCATGGCCGTGTAAAATTTGGCATGGCCGTGTGAAGTGAATGGCAAGGCACGGCCATGTAGCTTGAAGTCCAGGCCGTGTCGAATTCCTGTGTTGGCCCAATTTGGTCCGTTTTAAGCCCGTCCTACGTTCTTTTTATCCTTAGGTGCTTTCCTGAGCATAAGACATGAAAAGAAAGGATTAAGAGCACCTTTTTACATAAATCGAGGAATAATTCATCCAAAAGCATACGAAATGTGGGATTAAAATATGTTACTTTTACGGTTTATCAAATACCCCCACACTTAAGCTTTTGCTTGTCCTCAAGCAAAATTCTCAACTTATAATTAAAATGAACTTCCCACAATTCATAATTCCTATTGACAATGTCTCATCATAATTCATAGATAATTTATACATGGATAATTCAACTCAAAGAGTCCTAAAGATTCAATTACGAAAAGTCATACCTTTGTAGTATGAAAACATAAGTGTCTCCCCTTATCTAAGTAATTACCTTTAATTCAAAATCGACAAGGACTGGCATCCTCACTAAAGATTCACTCAAATTACTCAAAGGAGTTTAAGGTTCAAGAATAAGCACTCTAAATTGAACCTAAAAAGTTAATACCATGGGCTTGCCTGAAAATCAAATCTCCACTACTGTATATGAGATGATACACAAATCAAAAGGTCTTTAATCAGGGTTAGAACATGGCTTGGGTTAAAAGGTGTGGATAAAGGCTGAAATAGAATATTAGAATCAAGACTGACTTGACAAATTGTCTAACTAGAAACACTGAACTAGATATGAATATTGACTTCGAATGGAAACTAATAATATCACTATTGATAATTACTCTATAATAAGGAGTATTTTGATAATACTTTAATATGAGCTTTTTCAACAATTGGAGTTTAAATGCTCTAAGCTCTTTTGTATACTAGTAATATTGAATAAACTTTGATTTTTTTTAAGAACAAACTAAAACAAACATAATAGAAGGAACTTTGATAATTGAAATAACCTAATTCGGCAATTGATCAAATCAATTCTCGATAGAGGGGTAGTCAAAGGAATGTTGATAACAAATACAAAGGGATTTTGGGTTAATATTAGTGGGTGAGTCAATAAAAAGGTTGTTAGGATGCAACGGGGTTCGCTAGGGGTTAATTTGTATGAGTAGGCTTTTTAGTGTAGTGAACAGGTTAAAACCTAGGTGCCTTTATCATCTCAGTATATCAAATCATTAATGTGGTCTCGACATGTATAAACGAGGCAAGTTCTAGAATAACAGTTCAAAGTTGACACACTCATAATCAATAAAGTAAGCACGAAAAAGAATATATGCTCTACAAGGCTCAAAATCTCACAAAAATTATGGGTTTTTTGACATCAATCCTTATAAATTTTGAACTTCAAGGTGATACTCAAATTCAGTTCAACAACCTATCAATTTTAATTTTTTAGAAAGTAGACTTATCATGCTCGATTCTCTAGTATTCTTCAAATTTAATTATCAATGCACAATTAACTATGACTTACTCTAAAACATATCAATAAAAATCATAAATCATTAGAAATTTCACCCTAATTAATAATATGAGAAAAATACTTAAGATCAAGACTAAATTCAGGGTTTTGTGAATTATGAAAAAAGTTAGGCACTATTACCCCCACACTTAATATGTACATTGCCCTCAATGTACAAAGATAGATAATGAAATTTATGTGCCAAATAAAAAAGAGAAGTGGGGAAAGTAATACTCCCTGAAATCTGGATGATCCCTGGCGTCTTTGGTGGTGGTGATGTTGTTTTCTATGGGCCTAGTGGAGTGGCTACCGAGAAGCAATTTGCTAGATGAAGAAATTGGGTAGCCTGTGAAGATATAGCCAAGATATTTAGAGAAATAATAATATACAAATAATAAATTTAAAGATTAAGGAAATAAAAAGAAGGAGACTAAGAAGAAAAATGAAATTGAAAGAAAAGACTAATGGACTAAGGAGTCATTATTGTTGGATGGTTTGCGAAGTGAGTGTGACCTCGAAGGCTGTGGTGTGTGATTCCCTAGCAGCCTTTAGAATCTAAAACCAAGAAACTATAATGAAATAAATTAAATTAAGCAGAGAAGTAGTATAGATAAGGAAAATAAAGGAGACGAGAAAAGAAAAATAGAACCGAAAAGGTTTTCGAGACCCTTGGCGTTCCAATTAAGTGAAGCTGCCGGCATGAACTCATGTTTAGGTCTCCACTAAGGAGATGATGCTTACATTTCTTCGACATGATCTTTGTGTTGCTTAAGTGTCTTGAATCTTTTCTATGAATAGGAAGAAAAACTTGAAAGAAAAGAGAAAGAAGGAATAAGAAAGAACATGGGACAAAGAGGACAGGCTGTGGGGATTTATATAGGATTTCAAATCTGGTACGTTCCCACGCCTGTGTCCCAAGGGTGTGCCGATTCACACGGCCGTATCGCACGACCGTGTTGTAGGGTGTGTTGTCCTTCCATGCCCGTTTTGTTGGTTTGCATGCCCGTTCCTAAAAAGCCAGTATAGGAGCACGGTTGGAATGCACGAGCGTGATCTGCCCGTGCTAAATAAGTTAGTATCTTAGCATGGCTTTGAGGCACGGTCGTGTTGTTTTTATTGGTACCCATGCTGTGGGTGGTTGGATCCGTGACGTTGGGGGTGGTTGGACTGACTTGCATGGCTCTGCTCTGTTAGTGTGGTAGTTCTGGTGGTCTGCACGGCCGTATGGCCAAGAAACCTGCATCTTTGCTTTAATTATGGAGAGAGAAGAGAGAAATGAAAATAAAAGAAAAGAAAAATAATTTTGAGAAATAAAAAGTGTTAGCGCTCGGGTTGCCTCCCGAGAAGCGCTTGTTTATAGTCTTAAGCTAGACTGTCCTAGACTTTGAAAATTTTAGGGAGGTTTAAAAGTTTGAATATTTTCCCTCTTACTGACAGTTTTATTTTCATGACAAAGCTTAGGTCGAGAAGCGTTTACCTTGAAATTGTCGAATATTGGATTACTTACCTCGACTATTTCGTGTGGGAAAATATTGTGTACATGAAGGAGTATTTCTTCCTTTTTCTTCACGTCTATTGAAGTGATGTGAGGATCGGCTTTGTCTAACTATAACACCCCAAACCCAGCCCATACGTCATGACCGGATCTGGTATGCTACAGGCTGAATGTTGAAAACTTTGCTTTGAAGGGTTTTGAAAATCTCTGTTTCTTTTAACCGATTAATCATTAGTTGTGACATTTTTGAAGAAACTTTAGCATTTACGTTGAACATGCTAGAAAAACTCATTTTCCTTTCACTTTATAATTAAGACTTTGAAAACATAAGTTTATAAGATGTAACATAAAAACATATATAGTTCGATAACCTAAGTTATGGAGGCCTTATTACAAAAATAATCTCAAAATTTGAACATAAAGAAAAGACCATAGCCTATGAAGATAAAAGATTTGATGGCCCATCGAGTCCGCCTCAGCTCCCATGTCCATGATCTACTGCTCATCTGAAAAGTTGGGAAAAAATAAAAGGGTGAGTCACCAAGACTCAGTGTGCAAATCCCGAAAACACATAAAATCCTTGAGGCCCACAAACACATTATGGTCATTGGCCCATACACAATGGCAACAGAATATTTACATGCAACATGCCCCCTCCCAAAACTAAGAGTCCATCCTCTACACACCCACGTACCAACCATCACACTGTGGGGATTTCTACAATCCACCCTCCATCCGTTAAACATCGTATCGACAGTTGTGCTTCTGTCATAAAGACCGATCACTATGTGACCTATGTGGCAAAGCCACCGATCGCCATGCAACCTTAATAATATATTGTGGTATTTTGACAGCTGCGCTTCCTGTCATAAAGATCGATCACTGTGTGACCTATGTGGTAAAACCACCGATTGCTATACGACCTTCTTCCCCTTCATCATATGAATCCCATCCTATGTATACATACATGCAAGAATCAGAACAATATACTATCTAAACAGATCACAGACTTTCACATACTTTGATACACATAGAGAAGTTTCTATGATTACGTACCTGGCATCCCTTGCCTACCCTTTCTCGGTAATACGACTATTCATACAGCCTCATTTTTTGGCTTTTAGACCATAACATACATATAATACATATTAACTAGTGTGATAGATATCTACACACCTGATTACTGACAAGATGATACTGTCTAAGTCAACACTATTAGTAGCCGCTACGACTGCTAACAGTTTAAGGTTTTGTTCTGAAGCCGGTCCACAACCCAGTGGCCAATCTCGAACTGCTGACACCGCTCGCTTCTTAAACTTATGGATTGGTTTAATAGATCCAATCCCCTCCTTCGCCTGATCGATATTTGATTCCATCAAAAGACCTTATCAGTTGCTACCATCATAACATATGGTTAAGATCACATTTACGATAGCGAATCTAACGAAAATCTAAAGAGAACCCTTTACCTTGAAATCCCAAAAAGAGAGATATGATGTTTAGAGACTAGCGGTTTCGACTTTTAGATCTACGTGATCTACTTCACTTCCCGAATGTCGCCCAACACATAGACACAAGAAACCAACAATCCATTAGCCTTTCGACTTTGTCTTCTAAAAATCGAAAAAGAAAGAAAAAAGAAAAAAATATCAGAATAAATCGGCACCTAGCTTTGCAGAGAATTCAGCAACCCCTTGAAGATTTTGGCTTAATGGAGAAATCGGCACAAGAGGAAAAAGAATGAAGAAGAGAATGAAATGAGAGGTTTCGGCTTCTGAAGAAATCAAAAAAAAAAGATTGCAGAGATCGACTAGGGTTTTGGCTTGTAAAAGAGAACAGAGAATGAGAGAAAAGATTAAGAGAATGGGGTTCAAAGGCAGGAATTGAAGAGATATCCCCGCTAATTAAATAGAATTTCGACACCTACCTCTCAAGATCTGAAAATGCCCCTTCCTCGAACTAAAAACTAATCAATTAATGAGGGAAATTTTGGCACCCCTCTGGCATATTGAAACCGATTTCTTCATCCCTCCAAGAGATGAAAATTCGGCAACCACTTGCTGTTCAGCAGATAACTCCTATTGTTTCTCCGTTATCTTTATCCATTCACACCTCCAAAAGAGGCCTAAATAACACCACATCTTCCTTCCTTTATCAGCATATTATCCACATTACCCAAGTCATTTAATCCCTCCTAATTTTAAGCCTTATTGTCGTCCCACTTGCTCCTCCTTTAAGTGCCGAAAATGGCCCAAATACATGGGCTCCAAGCGGCCATAACTTGGGCCTCTTCACTTGCTAATGACACCACCTTATAGTTCCTTTGTAATGCCCCTTGCTACTGGCCACAAGCCCATTTGTAATTTAAACCACATATACCATCTTTTAAACCCTATAGTGTCTAAACAGAAAATTTAACCAAGGCCTCGGCCCTATCCTAAGCCCAATTTGGACCCCTAACACTCTAATTAACACATTACACATAACCACACATTAAACGCATAGGCCCCTTAATTCAGGATGTTACAGTTCTACCCCCTTAAAGAAATTTCAACCTTGAAATTACCTGATCAGAATAGATGCGGGTACTACTGCCGCATCATCTCCTCTGGTTCCCATGTAGCCTCTTCAGATCTGTGATTCTGCCATAGAACCTTAACAAACGGTACCGTCTTCCTTCGCAACACTTTGACATCACGATCCAAGATTTCCACTGGTTCCTCTTCAAAGGATAGGTCAGGTCTTACATCGATTTCCTCCACAGGCACCACATGACACGGATCTAAACAATATCGTATCAACATAGAAACGTGGAATACATTGTGAATCTGGTTTAGCTCAGAAGGTAGCTCTAGCTGATAGGCTACCAGCCCCACTCGTTTCAACACCGGATAAGGTCCGATAAATCTGGGTCTTAATTTACCCTTCCGTCCAAACCTAAGCACTTTCTTCCATGGCGACACCTTCAAGAACACCTTGTCACCAATTGCAAACTCTATGTCCTTATGTTTCAAGTCTGCATAGGACTTCTGTCGGTCCGACGCTTCCTTTAGTCGAGCTCGAATTAACTCAACCTTCTCTTCTGTCTCGGTAACCAACTCCGAACCCAAAATCTAACTTTTCTCTAATTCCATCCAACAGGTAGGAGTACAACACTTTCGCCCGTACAATGCTTCATAGGGCACCATCTGAATACTAGACTGGTAGCTGTTGTTGTAAGTAAACTCGCCAACGGTAAAAACTCTTCCCAACTACCTCTGAAATCAATGACACATCCCTTTAACATGTCCTCCAAGATCTGAATTACCCGCTCAGACTATCTATCTGTCTGAGAATGAAACACTATACTAAAATCCAACTTCGTACCCAATGCTTTATACAAAGCCTTCCAGAATCGCGACGTCAACCTCGGGTCCCTATCCGATATGATTGATACTGGTGCCCCATGCAACATCACTACCACAGCTATATATAACCTAGCCAGCTTCTGCAGAGAGTAATCAACCCGTACTGGTATGAAATGAGTAGATTTTGTCAAGCGATCAACAATCACCCAGACTGAATCTTTCTTAGTAGGCGTGAGGGGTAGCCCACTAAAAAATTCCATTGTGATCATTTCCCACTTCCATTTTGGAATCTTCACTGGCTACAACAACCTTGATGGTAACTGATGCTCCGCCTTACCTACTGACAGGTCAAACACTTACTCACCAATTCAGTTACCTCACGCTTCAAGCTCGGCCACCAGAATCGATCCCGTAAATCCCGATACATCTTACTCCCTCTGGGGTGCATAGCGTATGAACTTTCATGCGCTTCTTGCAAAATCCTATGCCTCAATTTCAGATCTTTTAGCATGCAAACTCTCCCTTGAAAACATAACAGTCCTTCCTCATTCATACTGAAGTCCGTCGATCCATCACTTGATCCTATATGAAACTTCTCCTTTAGCAACTCATTAGTCTGCTGCTTCTCCTTAACTTGACTGACCCAAGAGGGTTTCACTGAAGTTCAGCCAATAAGCTCCGATCATCATACAAACTAAGGTGAGCAAACATTGCCCTCAAGTTAGAGATTACTTTACGACTTAAGGCATCTGCCACCACATTAGCTTTACCCGGATGGTACTCGATCGAGCAATCATAATCCTTTAACAACTCGATCCACCTCCTCTACCTTAAATTCAACTCCTTCTGGGTCAAAAGGTACTTTAGGCTTTTATGATCTGTATAAATAATAGATTTCTCACTGTACAAATAATGTCTCCAAATCTTTAAAGCAAAAACCACCGCCGCCAACTCCAAATCATGGGTGGGATAATTTGCTTCGTGCGGTCTTAACTGCCGAGATGCATACGCAACAACCTTTCCATCTTGCATCAACACACATCCTAATCCCGTGTGTGATGCATCACAGTAAATCACGAATTCCTTCCCAACCTCCGGTTGAATCAATACTGGAGCCTCCGACAAAATCCTTTTCAACTTCTCGAAACTCTCTTGCTGCTTACTAGACCAAATAAACAGAACTCCTTTCCGTAATAACTTAGTTAATAGTGCCGCGATTGAAGAAAATCCTTCAAAACCTTCGATAGTACCCGACCAGACCAAGAAAACTCTGAATTTTTGCCACAGACCTAGGCGGCTTCCAATCCAACACCGCTTCTCCCTCAGAAAAGTAACTTCACTTAGCCAAAATTCGCACTTACTAAATTTGGCATACAACTGCTTCTCCCTTAGAATCTGCAAAACCACTCGCAGATGTGAATCATGCTCCTCTTTCAATCTTAAGTAAGCCAAGATATCATCTATAAATACCACGACAAACCGATCCAAGTAGGGTTGGAACACTCAGTTCATCAAATCCATAAACGCCACTGGTGCGTTAGTCAACACAAATGCCATTACCAAAAATTTGTAATGGCCATAACAGGTCTTAAAAGTTGTCTTATGAATATCCGATTCTTTGAACTTAAGCTGATGGTATCCTGATCTCAAATCTATCTTTGAGAACACTGACACCCCTTTCAGTTGATCGAACAAGTCATCAATCCTTGGCAACGGATACTTGTTCTTGATAGTCAACTTGTTCAGCTAATGGTAGTCAATGCACATACGCGTTGATCCATCCTTCATCTTAACAAATAACACCGGCGCTCCTCAAGGTGACACACTTGGTTGAATAAATCCTTTATCTAACAACTCTTGTATTTGTGCTTTCAACTCTACCAACTCTTTTGGCGCTATCCTATATGGATCGATAGACACTGATGTTGTTCCCGGAAGAAGATCGATACAAAACTCCACTTCACGATCTAGAGGTAATCCCGGAAGCTCTTCTGGGAAAACATCAAGAAATTCCTTCACCATCCTAATGTCCCCAACAGTTAGGTCCTTGGCTTCAAAACCCCGAACAAACATTAATACTACCTCGCATCCTTTTCTCACCATCCTTTCTGCTCTTAGGGCAGTCACCACATTTGACAAGCAGTTCCCCCTTTCTCCTATCACTAACACTTCACCACTTTTGGGGGTTTTTAACACCATATGCTTGGCTGCACAATCTACATTAGCTTGGTACTTCACCAGCCAATCCATGCCTAAAATTAAATCAAACTCCCCCAACGGTAATTCCATCAGATCAGTCAAGAAAACTATTCCCTAAACTTTTCAGGGTACCTCCCGATAGAGTTTATCTACTACCACAGATTGTCCTAATGGGCTAATTGCAGTCATCGCCCTAGGGGTAATCTCGGAATCTAAACTTAAAGCTTCAGACACACTACTAGCAACATATGAATGTGTCAACCCAATGTCAATCAATGCAGTGTAAGGCAAACCAAATATTAAAAACATACTGGTTATAACATCTGGTGCGTCAGCCTCCTCACGATGTCTAGCAGCATAGACTAACCCCTGCTATCTCACCTCAATGTTTCCTGCCCCTCGGCCTGGTGCTCCACGGCCCCGACCGAAACCGTTACCACCTCTAGTTGGACCACGACCCCTCTGCGGCTGCTGACCTCCTCTACCTGGCAGAGCATTTCCCTGCCCTACGGGTCCTACATCGCTCTGTGGCTGTGGACAGTCCCTAATCTGATGGTCTAAAGACCCACACCTAAAGCACTTTCCACTGCCTGCCCAACACTCACCTACATGGGATTTACCACAGCGAACACACCTCCGTGTCTGGTTAGCAGTAGGTCTCTCCACCAGGTTCGGCCCATCCGACCTAGGTCTTTTCTGAGTACGCCCAGCTGCTCCTGATGATCTAAAATTCCTCCTACTTCCATATTTATCTTCATCCCGATTCAATTTTTCCATTCGCTTTACCTGCTCAGCTATTTTAGCCTTCTCCACAAGCACAACAAATTCCCTCTCCCGTTGTGGAGCTATCAAAAGACTTAAATCATCATTCAGGCCATCTTCAAATTGAACACACCGTTCATGTTCTGTGGCCACTATCCCTCGAGCATAACGGCTCAAGCGTAAGAATTTCACTTCATACGCCGCCACCGACCTACTTCCCTGAACCAAATTCAGAAATGCTCTATGCTGCACATTCACATAACTTGTTCCAATGTACTTACTCTGGAACGCCATTCTAAAGTAATCCCAATTGATACGGTCAGCTACTGTACCATCCTTAACCGTAAGCCACCATTGATAAGCTTCGTCTCGGAGAAGGGATACTACTCCTTTCAGCTTCTCTTCTTCCGTGAAATCTAAATTATCCATTATGGGTTCGACTGCCTCAAACCAATACTCAGCTGTACTCAGGGCAATACCAGAAATTCCCCTAAACACTTTTGCCCCATTAGCTCTAAGTCGCTCCGACATAGATTTTCGGGCTCTTGTGCCCATGCCTGCCCCAGCAACCCTCTCTAACACCCTCAACATCGCCGGAGGCACCGCATCATCTTCGCCCGTCTGATCATGAAATTCCACCTCCACAGATGGTGGCACTGGTACCTCATTCTTCGACTCGTGACCAGACCTTACCAGTTTTGATACAGCAATCCTACCTCTACATGGGCCACACACACCATGTCCTCTAGTGCTCATTCTACCGATTCACATTTATCTGATTGGGAATTTTATGAATTATTAATTTCTTCCACTGATTAATAACGAACAATCTTATGGAAAGTAGTTTTAACAGTAGTTCTTTTGAATTCGAACTCTATCTACAAGGTTCAGTTCTCAAGTGTGTATTTCCTAGCTCTAGAATCCACATACATACAACCATCACACATCAACATACAAGTAGCATCCATGAACTCACATTCATCACATAAGGGTATTTTTGTCATTTCACTACCGAGGGGTACTTTCGTAATTTTATCCTATAGGGGTATTTTCATAATTTTCCAAAATAGGGTATCTTGGTGATTTTACAAAATAGGGGTATTTTGGTAATTTTACAATCTAGGGTATTTTAGTAATTTTTCCAACCGAAGGTATTTCGATAATTTTTACAAATTTTGGTAATTTTTACAAATCCAGGGTATTTCAAAAATTTTACAAAACTAGGAAAATAATTAATTTTACAAAAATAGGGTGGCTGGTCCCTTTCGGGTTTTAGTTATAAATTTTGGCCCGTCAACAAGCCCTCTCGGTTAGAGTGAACAAACTCTATGCACCAGGTAGGATTCCAGCGAAGAGGAGGTGAGCCGCTAGGGCCGCTTAAATACCAAGCTCTCCCAGGATCCAATCCTAGACATGCGTATGCCTGTTACCACACCCTAACCCTATGACTTGTTCACAGACATGTTTAATTAGAAATTAAGTCTTATGAGATTTGAAGAATTGTTTATACTAAACCTAAAGTTCATAAACTCTAGCATATTAGCCTACGTCCCTAGAGAGCCCATCAAGCCCAACATGCATATCACATAATGAGTTTAGAATACTTACCTACGTGGATCGGGTGCTGGTAGACTCGAAGGCCATATCTCAACCGAATTATTCTCAAACTTACATCACTTTTACAAATCACCACTGGACCCATTTCACAACCCGAGTTTTGAACTAGGCTCTGGTACCAAAATGTAACACCCCAAACCCGGCCCATACATCATGACCGGATCTGGTATGCTACGGGTTGAATATTGAAAACTTTGCTTTGAAGGGTTTTGAAAATCTCAGTTTATTTTAACTGATTAATCATTAGTTGTGACACTTTTGAAAAAACTTTAACATTTGCGTTGAACATGCTGGAAAAACCAATTTTCCTTTCACTTTATAATTAAGACTTTGAAAACATAAGTTTATAAGACATAACATAAAAAAATATAGTTTGATAACCTAAGTTATGGAGGCCTTATTACAAAAATAGTCCCAAAATTGGAACGTAAAGAAAAAATTGAAAATAGCCTATGAAGATAAAAGACTTGATAGCCCCTTGAGTCCACCTCGGCTCCCATGTCCATGATCTACTGCTCATCTGAAAAGTTGGGAAAAATAAAATAGTGAGTCACCAAGACTCAGTGCGCAAATCCCGAAAACACATAAAAGCCTTGAAGCCCATAAACATATTATGGTCCTTGGCCCATACACAATGGCAACAGAATATTTACATGCAACATGTCTCCTTCCAAACCTAAGAGTCCATCCTCTACACACCCCCGTACCAACCATCACACCGTGGGGATTTCTACAATCCACCCTCCATCCGCTACACACCACATCGACAACTGTGCTACCTGTCATAAAGACCGATCACTATGTGACCTATGTGGCGAAGCTATTGATCGCCATACGACCTTAATAATATATTGTGGTATTTCAACATCTGTGCTGCCTGTCATAAAGACCGATCACTGTGTTACCTATGTGGCAAAGCCACCGATCACTATGCGACCTTCTTCCCCTTCATCATATCAACCCCATCCAATGTATATATACATGCAAGAATCAGAACGTTATACTATCTAAACAGATCACAGACTTTCACATACTTCGATACACATAGAGATGTTTCTATGATTACGTACCTGGCATCCCTTGCCTACCCTTTCTAGGTAATACGATTGTTTATACGGCCTCATTTTCTGACTTTTAGCCCATAACATACATATAATGCAGATTAACTAGTGTGATAGAGATCTACACACCTAATTACTGACAAGACGATACTATCTAAATCGACACTATCAGTAGCCGCTACGACTGCTAACAATCTAAGATTTTGTTCTGAAGCCGGTCTACAACCCGGTGGCCAATCTCAAACTGCTGACACCGTTCACTTCTTAAAATTAGGGATTATTTTAACAGATCCAATCCCTTCTTTTGCCTGATCGATATTTGATTCCATCAAAAGACCTTATCAGTTGCTACCATCATAACATATGGTTAAGATCACAATTACAATATCGAATCTAATGAAAATCTAAAGAAAACCCCTTACCTTGAAATCCTAAAAAGAGAGATATGAGGTTTAGAGACTAGCGATTCTGACTTTTAGATCTACGTGATCTATTGCACTTCTTGAATGTCACCCAACACGTAGACACAAGAAACAAACAATCCATTAGCCTTTTGGCTTTGTCTTCTAAAAATTGAAAGATAAAGAAAAAAGAAAAAAGAAAAAAATAGATCAGAAGAAATCGGCACCTACCTTTACAGGGAATTCAGCAACCCCTTGAAGATTTTGGCTTAATGGAGAAATCGGTACAAGAGGAAAAAGAATGAAGAAGAGAGTGAAATGTGAGGTTTCGACTTCTGAAGAAATAAAAAAAAGATTACAGAGATTGACTGGGGTTTCGGCTTGTAGAAGAGAACAGAGAATGAGGGAAAAGATTAAGAGAATGGGGTTCAAATGCAGGAATTGAAGAGATATCCCCCTAATTAAAGAGAATTTTGGCACCTACCTCTCAAAAGCTGAAAATGCCTCTTCCTCAAACTAAAAACTAATCAATTAATGAGGGAAATTTTGGCACCCCTCTGGCATATTGAAACCGATTTCTTCCCCCTCCAAGAGATGTCAATTCGGCCACCACTGGTTGTTCAGCAGATAACTCCTATTCTTTCTCCCTTATCTTTATCCATTCACACCTCCAAAAGAGGCCTAAATAACACCACCTCTTCCTTCCTTTATCAGCACATTATCCACATTACCCAAGTCATTTAATCCCTCCTAATTTTAAGCCTTATTGTCGTCCCACTTGGTCCTCCTTTAAGTGCTGAAAATGGCCCAAATACATGGGCTCCAAGTGACCATAACATGGGCCTCTTCACCTGCTAATGATGCCACCTTATAGTTCCTTTGCAGCGCCCTTTGCTACTAGACCACAAGCCCATTTTGTAATTTAAACCACAGATACCATCTTTTAAACCCTATAGTGTCCAAACAAAAAATTAAACCAAGGCCTCGGCCCTATCCTGAGCCCAATCTGGACCCTTAACACTATAATTAACACATTACACATAACCACACATTAAATGCATAGGCCTCTTAATTCAGGATGTTACACTAACAGCACCTAGTCTCCTATTTTAAAGTGATTTGATGTCCCTATGAGCTCTTCTGGTAGTTCCTCAGGTTTTATTTTGTGTGGATCCAATTTTTTTTTTGGTGTGGATCTTCTGCTCTTCAAAATTATTGATCGTACGATTTTGTGTTGGCTCAGTTTTGATGCTTTGTGATGCTTTCTGCGATGAAGGTTGAATAATTTGATTATCTATTGAAATGACTTTCTTACCTTCATCTTCTATGGTTCTAGCTGAGTCGAGAGCTTGATGATTGACTGATTCATCTCCTACACGAAGTATGAGTTCTCCTGTGGCAACATCAAATTTAGCCTTGGCAATTGCAAGAAAAGGTCTTCCTAAAATTAAAGGGGTTGAATTTTCCTCATCCATGTCTAAAACAACAAAATCTACTAGAAGATGAATTTATCGATTTTTACTAAAATGTCTTCAATAATGCCCCTAAAAATTCTAACAGTTTTATCATCTAGTTGGATACTCATCCTAGATTGTTTAGGCTTCCCTAGACCTAGTCGTTTAAATAGTGTATAAGGCATGGCATTTATACTTGCCCCTAAATCAGCTAACACATTATCAATAGTTAAATTACTAATTAAAGATGGAATCGTAAAACTCCTTTGATCTTTTAATTTCTGCGGTAGTTATTTTGTAGCATTGCTGAGCATGTTGCATTAAGTTCCACATGTTGCTCTTCATCTATTTTACGTTTGTTTATTAAGAGATGTCTTAAAAATCTCCTTGAGTAGGACATCTGAAAAAGAGCTTCAAGAAGAGGTAAGTTAATGTGTAATTTCTTTAGAAGTTTTAGAAACTTACCAAATTGTTCCTCTGAATCATCTATTTTCAATGCTTCAGGATAAGGTATTCGAGGGTGGCACTCTTTAATTACTTATTTTTCTTGTGCTACCTCAATTTTATCTGTTTCTTCCTTGGTTTTTTTGTACTGAGTGGGCTTGTCTACCTTTGTATCCTCTTGAGATGTGATGGCTTGTATCTATTCTTTTGGGTTTATTTCTGTGTTCCTTGGTAGACGTCCTTGTTGACGTTTTGAAACAAGCTTTGTGAGTTGTCCCACTGACCTAGTGATTTCCCGGACTTGTTCCTTGATTTTTTTGATCAATATTCCTTGGTTATCAAGTCTTGTATCAGTTCTTTAGAGACTGGCATCTGTGTCTGCCATGAACTTTTTCAGCATCTCTTCAAGACTCGGCTTCTTTTCTGATGGATAAGGTTGATTTTGGCAATTTGGAAGAGGTTGCTGCCTTTGATTTCCTTGTCCTCCCCACGAAAAATTTGGGTGGTTTCTCCAACCTGGATTGTAAGTATTACTATAAGGATTACTATTAGATCTAAAACCGTTACCTATATAGTTTGTGCGCTTTCGTTTTACATACGGTTGGTAAGGTGGGTACTCAGAATTCGCCACATTCCCACTTGCTTCGCATTGTATGACTGGATGTACCTGTGAAGAACATAAATTATCAAGCTTTTTATTCATTAACTCCATTTGTGTTGACAACATTGTCACTGCGTCTATGTTAAAAACTCCGGCTGATTTTGTCGGTTTAGCCCTTGTAGTTTGCCATTGATAAGTGTTCAATGATATCTCTACAATAAAATCGTAAGCCGCTTCAAGAGTTTTATTATTCAAAGTTCCACCGGCTGATGAATCAATCATTTGCCTAGTTGGAGAATTCACACCATTGTAGAAAGTTTGGACTTGAAGCCACAAAGGTAATCCGTGGTGTGGGCATCTCCTTAGGAGATCCTTATATCTTTCTGATGTGTCATATAATGTTTTTGCATCATTCTGCACAAAAGAAGATATATCATTCCAAAATTTAGCCGTTTTTGCTGGTGTAAAATATTTTAAATGAAACTTTTTGATCATTTGATCCCATGTGGTGATTGACCCTCGTGGTAATGAGTTCAACCACTACTTTGCTTTGTTCCTTAATGATGAAGGGAATAATCGAAGACGTATGGCATCGTTAGAAGCGCCATTTATTTTGAAGGCATCACAGAATTTTAAAAAATTAGATATATGAGTGTTTGGATCCTCATCCTGCAAACCATCAAATTGAACGAATTGTTGAATCATTTGTATTGTGTTAGGCTTTAATTAAAAATTATTAGTAGCTATAGCGGGCCTAACAATACTAGATTCTGCTCCTGTTAAATTATGCTTAGCATAACCATACATAGTGCACGGAGCATTCTGTTATTGCACATTTGGTGGATTTTTCTCGTCCATCCCTTCAGTAGGATTGGATCTTTGCTGTTCTTCTCTTTGATAGTATAGGGCTCGTCTTATTTCTCTACGATTTCTGCAAGCGGTTGCGTCAATGTCACTTTCGTATTCTAATGGTCCTTTTAGATTTCTTCTAGTCATAAACTAGAGGTACCTAATATGCAAAGAAAGAAAGAAATTTAGAAAAAAAATAAAAATATATGTATAAAAGAGAAATTTAAAAATAAAAATAATGGCTAGAGTAATAGAAATAAAGCTATAATGGCTAGAGTAATAGAAATAAAGCTTTCTTAAAATTTTAGTGTTCCCCAGCAACTGCGCCAAAAACTTGGTCACTGCAAAATAGTTTAGTTTTAAAATTTATAAAGAATGATCGAACCTGTAGACTAACTATGACAACGATAGAGGCAAGTGCACCTATCAAATAGGAGTATAGTTAAGCCAAGAATATCTTATCGAACCTAGAGAACCTAAAAGTACTACTACTCACTTTCTTTCTATTATTTAGCTTGAAATATGGAGTGATTGGTTGATTTATCTAAAACTAGTGAAATGCTTTAAACTAAAATGCAACGATAAATGAATAAATTGGGAAAAGACTTTGGAAAACTCAGTTGATTAAGACGATACCCTCAAGAAGAATCCACCTATGACTTTACTCATTATTTATCCCTAAACCATATGGTTTCTTTACTTAGCATGATCCGTGTGACTCCCTAACCTATATTAAACCTTCTCTCGAAGCGAATAATGTCTAATCTTAGGTTAATTAGTGGAACTCTCGTTCTCTTATAATAACCCCCTAAGGAAGCAGTAAATCGATCAATGGATTCCCATATTAGGTTTCACCCTAATCTGGCAAAATCTCGTAACCCTATCTCTAGGCACTCGATCAACTCCGCTTAGTTATGCTAGATCTAATCTAGGCAGGGTCTATTCCTCCTCCACCTAAGCACATCAGATTAATTTAAATAACATAATTAAGAACAAACTAAGTATTTATCATATAAATTCAGAAAATAATAAGAAAATCCATCATAGGTTTCATCCTCTTTAGGTATCTGAATGGTTTAGTTCATAACTAAATAAGAAAATATCTCAAGAGAAAAGATAAAACAAAACATTAGAAATCCCTAAAACCCCCTGAAGGAATTGAAGGAGAGATCCTCCGTCTTGAGTAGAATTCTAACTCTTCGAGATGGATCAACTGGCTATCTTCGAGTAATTCCCTAAATGAGTAAAGCTCTGGCAAAAAACTCTGTCAAAACTTGACGCCCTTGAATAGCCACCTTGGGGTGTTTATATATACTTTTTGGATGCTTTACTTGGCTCCTAAATACTCATAATTCAAGCATAATTCATTCCTAGGTGTTTAAGTAGACTTAGGATTGCGTTTCTTGGGCTCCAAGCATCCTAATCTAAGTGAAATTGCTTTTTCCCGCGGTAGGGGCACGGTCATGGCACTCCCGTGTAAGTCGCCTTCTAGCCCGTGTCTCTATTCTGTTGATTTAGGCATGGTTGTGGCATGGCCGTGCATGTCGAGGTGCAGGTCGTACTTCAAGTTTGTCAATTGGAGCATGGCCGTGTAAATTGTGGTATGGCCGTGTGAAGTGAATGGCAAGGCATGGCCATGTAGCTTGAAGTCCAGGCCATGTCGATTTCTTGGGTTGGCCCAATTTGGTCTGTTTTAAGCCTGTTTTATGTTCTTTTTATCCTTAGGGGCTTTCTTGAGCATAAGACACAAAAAGAAAGGATTAAGCACCTTTTTACATAAATGGAGGATAAATTCATCCAAAAGCATACTAAATGTGGGATTAAAATATGTTACTTTTACGGTTGATCAAATACCCCCACACTTAAGCTTTTGCTTGTCCTCAAGCAAAATTCTCAACTTATAATTAAAATGAACTTCCCACAATTCATAATTCCTATTGACAATGTCTCATCATAATTCATAGATAATTTACACATGGATAATTCAACTCAAAGAGTCCTAAAGATTCAATTACGATAAGTCATACCTTTGTAGTACGAAAACATAGGTGTCTCCCCTTATCTAAGTAATTACCTTTAATTCAAAATCGACAAGGACTGACATTCTCACTAAAGATTCACTCAAATCACTCAAAGGTGTTTAAGGTTCAAGAATAAGAACTCTAAATCGAACCTGGAAAGTTAATCCCATAGGCTTGCCTGAAAATCAAATCTCCACCACTGTATATGAGATGATACACAAATCAAAAGGTCTTTAATCAGGGTTGGAACGGGGCTTGGGTTAAAATGTGTGGATAAAGGCTAAATTAGAAGGTTAGAACCGAGACTTACTTGACAAATTGTCTAACTAGAAACACTGAACTAGATATGAATATTGACTTCGAATGAAAACTAATAATATCACTATTGATAATTACTCTATAATAAGGAGTATTTTGATAATACTTTAATACGAGTTTTTTCAACAATTGGAGTTTAAATGCTCTAAGCTCTTTTGTATACTACTAATATTGAATAAACTTGGATTTTTTTTATGAACAAACTAAAGCAAACATAATAGAAGCAACTTTGATAATTGAATTAACCTAATTCGGTAATTGATCAAATCAATTCTCGATAGAGGGGTAGTCAAAGGAATGTTGATAACAAATACAAAGGGATTTTGGGTTAATATTAGTGGGTGAGTCAATAAAAAGGTTGTTAGGATTCAACAGGGTTCACTAGGGGTTAATTTGTATGGGTAGGCTTTTTAGTGTAGTGAATGAGTTAAAACCTAGGTGCCTTTATCATCTCAGTATACCAAACATTAATGTGGTCTCGACATGTATAAACAAGGCAAGTTCTAGAATAACAGTTCAATGTTGACACACTCATAATCAATAAAGTGAGCATGAAAAAGAATACATATGCTCTAAAAGGCTCAAAATCTCACAAAAATTATGGGTGTTTTGACATCAATCCTTATAAATTTTGAACTTCAAGGTGATACTCAAATTCAGTTCAACAACCTATCAATTTTAATTTTTTAGAAAGTAGACTTATCAAGCTCGATTCTCTAGTATTCTTCAAATTTAATTATCAATGCACAATTAACTATGACTTACTCTAAAGCATATCAATAAAAATCATAAATCATTAGAAATTTCACCCTAATTAATAATATGAGAAAACTACTTAAGATCAAGAGTAAATTCAAGGTTTTGAGAATTATGCAAAAAGTTAGGCACTATTACCCCCACACTTAAGGTGTATATTGACCTCAATGTACAAAGATATATAATGAAATTTATGTGCCAAATCAAAAAGAGAAGTGGGGAAAGTAATACTCCCTGAAATCTGGATGATCCCTGATGTCTTTGGTGGCGATGATGGTGTTTTCTATGGGCCTGGTGGAGTGGCTACCGAGAAGCAATTTGCTGGATGAAGAAATTGGGTAGCCTGTAAAGATATAGCCAAGAGATCTAGAGAAATAATAATAATATAATAATAAGAAATTTAAATATTAAGGGGAAAAAAGGAGATTAAGAAGAAAATTGAAATTGAAAGAAAAGACTAATGGACTAAGGAGTCATTATTGTTGTATGGTTTGCGAAGTGGGTGTGACCTCGAAGGCTGTGGTGTGTGATTCCCTAGCAGCCTTTAGAACCTAAAACCAAGAAACTAATATGAAATAAATTAAATTAAGCAGAAAAGAAGTATAGATAAGGAAAATAAAAGAGACGAGAAAAGAAAAATAGAACCGAAAAGGTTTTCGAGACCTTTGGCTTGTCAATTAAGTGAAGCTGCCGGCATGAACTCATGTTGAGGTCTCCTCTAAGGAGATGATGCTTACGTTTCTTTGGTATGATCTTTGTGTTGCTCAAGTGTCTTGGATCTTTTCTATGAATAGGAAGAAAAATTTGAAAGAAAAGAGAAAGAAGAAATAAGAAAGAATATGGGACAAAGAGGACGAGCTGTGGGGATTTAAATAGGATTTCAAATTTGGCACGTTCCCACGCCCGTGTATCGAGGATGTGTCGATTCACACGGCCGTATCGCACGACCGTGTTGTGGGGTATGTTGTCCTTCCACGCCCGTTCCTAAAAAGCTAGTATAGAAGCACGATTGGAATGCACTAGCGTGGTCTGCCCGTGCTAAATAAGTCAGTATCTTAGCACGGCTATGAGGCACACCGTGTTGTTTTTATCGGTGCCGTGCTGTGGGTGGTTGGATCCATGATGTTGGGGGTGGTTGGACTGACTTGCACGGCTCTGCTCTGTCAGTGTGGTAGTTCTGGTGGTCCACACGGCCACGGGCACGGCAGTGTGTAAGGCCGTGTGGCCTGGAAACCTGCATCTTTGCTTTAATTGTGGAGAGAGAAGAGAGAAAATAAAAGAAAAGAAAAGAAAAGAAAAATAATTTTAAGAAATAAAAAGTGTTAGCGCTCGGGTTGCCTCCCGAGAGGCGCTTATTTATAGTCTTAAGCTAGACTGTCCTAGACTTTAAAAATTTTAGGGAGGATTAAAAGTTTGAATATTTTCCCTCTTACTGACAGTTTTATTTTCGTGACAAAGTTTAGGTCGAGAAGCATTTACCTTGAAATTGCCAAATATTGGATTGCTTACCTCGACTATTTCGTGTGGGAAAACATTGTGTACCTGAAGGAGTATTTCTTCCATTTTCTTCAGGTCTGTTGAAGTAATGTGAGGATCAGCTTTGTCTAATAGCACCTGGTCCCCTATTTTAAAGTTATTTGATGTCCCTATGAGCTCTTCTGGTGGCTCATCAGGTTTTATTTCGTGTGGATCTGGTTTTTCTTTGGTGTGTATATTTTGCTCTTCTAAATTGTTGATCGTACGATTTTGTGTTGACTCAGTTTTGATGCTTTGTGATGTTTTCTGTGATGAAGGTTGAATAATATATTGAAACGGCTTTCTTACCATCATCTTCTATGGTTCTGGCTGAGTCAAGAGCTTGAAGATTGACTGATTCATCTCCTACACAAAGTATGAGTTCTCCTGTGGCAACATCAATTTTAGTCTTGGCAGTTGCAAGAAATGGTCTTCCTAAAATTAAAGGGATTGAATTTTCCTTATCCATGTCTAAAACAACAAAATCTACTAGGAAGACAAATTTATCGATTTTTCCTAAAACGTCTTCAATAATGTCCCTAGGAATTCTAACAGTTTTATCAGCTAGTTGGATACTCATCCTAGTTTGTTTGGGCTTCCTAGACCTAGTCGTTTAAGCAATTGTATAAGGCATGGCATTTATACATGCCCTAAATCACTAACGATTATCAATAGTTAAACTACCAATTAAACATGGAACAAGAAACTCCCGGATCTTTTAATTTCTACTAGAGTCGATTTTGTAGCATTCTTGAGCATGTTGTGTTAAGTTCCACATGTTGCTCTTCATCTATTTTGCGTTTGTTTGTTAAGAGCTGTCTTAAAAATCTCCTTGAGTAGGACATCTGAAAAAGAGCTTCAAGAAGACGTAAGTTAATGTGTAATTTCTTTAGAAGTTTTAGAAACTTACTGAATTGTTCCTCTAAATCATCTATTTTCAATGCTTCAGGATACGGTATTCGAGGGTGGTACTCTTTAATTACCAATTTTTCTTGTGCTACCTCAATTTTACATGTTTCTTCCTTGGTTTCTTATACTAAGGTGTGCTTGTCTACCTTTGTATCCTCTTAAAATGTAATGGCTTGTATATGTTCTTTTGGGTTTATTTCTGTGTTGCTTGGTAGACGTCCTTGTTGACGTTCTGAAACAAGCTTTATGAGTTGTCCCACTGACCTAGTGATTTCCCCGACTTGTTCCTTGATTTCTTTGATCGATATTCCTTGGTTATCAAGTGTTGTATTAGTTCCTTGGAGATGGGCATCTGTGTCTGCCATGAACTTTTTCAGCACCTCTTCAAGACTCGGCTTCTTTTTCGGTGGATAAGGTTGATTTCGGTAATTTGGAAGAGGTTGCTGCCTTTGATTTCCTTGTCCTCCCCACGAAAAATTTGGGTGGTTTCTCCAACCTGGATTGTAAGTGTCACTATAAGGATTATTATTAGATCTGAAATTATTACCTATATAGTTTGCCTGCTCATTTTCTGCTTCTGGTTGGTAAGGTGCGTACTCAGAATTCGCCACATTCCCACTTGCTTCGCATTGCATGATTGGATGAACCTGTGAAGAACATAAATTATCAAGCTTTTTATTCATTAACTCCATTTGTGTTGACAACATTGTCATCAAGGTCTATGTTAAAAACTCCGCTGATTTTGTTGGTTTAGCCCTTGTAATTTGCCATTGATAGGTGTTCAACAACATCTCTTCAATAAAATCGTAAGTCGCTTCAGGAGTTTTATTATTTAGAGTTTCACCAGCTGATGAATCAATCATTTGTGTAGTTGGACACCATTGTAGAAAGTTTGGACTTGAAGCCACAAAGGTAATCTGTGGTGTGGGCATCTCCTTATGAGATCCTTATATCTTTCCCATGCATCATATAATGTTCTTGTGTCATTCTACACAAAAGAAGATATATCATTCTTAAATTTAGCCATTTTGGCTGGTGAAAAATATTTTAAAAGAAACATTTCGGTCATTTGATCCCATGTGGTGATTGAACCTCGTGGTAACGAGTTCAACCACTGCTTTGCTTTGTTCCTTAATGAAAAAGAAAATAACCAAAGACATATGGCATCGTCAGAAACACCATTTATTTTGAAGGTATCACAGAATTCTAAAAAATTAGATATATGAGTGTTTGGATCCTCATCCTACAAACCATCAAATTGAACGAATTGTTGAATCAGTTGTATTGTGTTAGGCTTTAATTCAAAATTATTAGCAGCTATAGCAGGCCTAACAATACTAGATTCTGCTCCTGTTAACTTAGGTTTAGTATAATCATACATAGTACGCGGAGCATTCTATTCTTGCATAGTTGGTGGATTGTTCTCGTCCATCCCTTCAGTAGGATTGGATCTTTGCTGTTCTTCCTTTTGATAGTCTAGGCTCGTCTTATTTCTCTGTGATTTCTACGAGCGGTTGCCTCAATGTCACTTTCGTATTCTAATGGTTCTTACGGATTTCTTGTAGTCATAAACTAGAGGTACCTAATATGCAAAGAAAGAAAGAAATTTAGAAAAACAAAAACAAAAATATATGTATAAAAGAGAAATTTAAAAATAAAAATAATGGCTAAAGTAATTGAAATAAAGCTTTCTTAATATTTTAGAGTTCCCCGGCAACGGCGCCAAAAACTTGGTCACTGCAAAACAGTCTAACTTTAAAATTTATAAAGAATGATCGAACCTGTAGACTAACTATGACAACGATAGAGGCAAGTGCACCTATCGAACAATAGTATAGTTAAGGCAAGAATATCTTATCGAACCCAAGGAACATAAAAGTACTACTACTCAATTTTTTTCATTATTTAGCCTGAAATATGGAGTGATTGGTTGATTTATCTAAAACTAATGAAATACTTTAAACTAAAATGCAAAGATAAACGAATAAATTGGGAAAAGACTTTGGAAAACTCAGTTGATAAAGACGATACCCTCAGGATGAATCCACCTATGAATTCACTCATTATTTATCCCTAAACCATATGATTTCTTTACGTAGCTTGATATGTACGACTCCCTAACCTATATTAAACCTTCTCTCAAAGCGAATAACGTCTAACCTTAGGTTAATTAGTGGAACTCTCGTTCTTTTATAATAACCCCCTAAGAAGTAGTAAATCGATCAACGGATTCCCATATTAGGTTTCACCCTAATCCGCCAAAATCTCGTAACCCTATCTCTAAGTGCCCAATCAACTCCGCTTAATTATGCTAGATCTACTCTCAGGCAGGGTCTATTCCTCCTCCACCTAAGCACATCATATTAAATTAAGCAACATAATTAAGAACAAACTAAGTATTTATCATATAAATTCAAAAAATAATAACAAAATCCATCATAGGTTTCATCCCCTTTAGGTATCTGAAGGGGTTAGTTCATAACTAATTAAAAAAACATCTCAAGAGAAAAGATAAAACAAAACATTAGAAATCCCTAAAACCCCCTGAAGGAATTGAAGGAGAGATCCTTCGTCTTGAGTACAATTCTAGCTCTTCGACATGGATCAACTGGCTATCATCGAGTAATTCCCTAAATGAGTAAAGCTCTGGCAGAAAACTCTGCTAAAACTTGACGCCCTTGAATAGCCGCCTTGGGGTGTTTATATATACTTTTGGGATGCTTTACTTGGCTCCTAAATACTCATAATTCAAGCATAATTTGTTCCTAGGTGTTTAAGTAGACTTAGGATTACGTTTCTTGGGCTCCAAGCATCCTAATCCAAGTGAAATTACTTTTCCCATGACAGGAGACCAGTCATGGCACGCCCTTGTAAGTCGTCTTCTAGCCCGTGTTTCTATTCTGTTGATTTATGCACGACTGTGGCACGGTCGTGCACGTCGAGGTATAGGCCATGCTTCGAGTCTTTCAATTGGGGCATGGCCGTGTAAATCGTTGCATGGCCGTGTGAAGTGAATGGCAAGGTACGGTCGTGTAGCTTGAAGTCCAGGCCATGTCGATTTCTTGGGTTGGCCCAATTTGGTCCTTTTAAGCCCGTTTTACATTCTTTTTATCCTTAGGTGCTTTCTTAAGCATAAGACATGAAAATAAAGGATTAGGAGCACCTTTTTACATAAATCGATGATAAATTCATCCAAAAGCATACTAAATGTGGGATTAAAATATAACCAGCTTGAGTTCCCAGCCCAGGTCCACCAGGTAAGTTTTCTAATTGTTAAGTGAATTGCATAAGGTGGTTATATGTTGTGGATGATTGGAATTTAGAATTTTTACTGTAGAGATAAAAACCTTTAGGAATATGTATGCTTTACGAAGGAACTACTTATAATTTTGTTTCATAAAATTTCTCATTAATAAACAAGTGGAAAGATATACTGACCCATAAAATTTATAATCAGAGTAAAGCAGAGCTATAGATATGAGGGGTAGAGGACGTGGACGTGCTACTCGTGGCTGTGAGAGAGGTCAGGGTACCTAGGTTAAACTTTCGGAGGATGAGGGCGAGGCACCAGCCTCACCTGTGGCGAGAACAGGTTCACAAGACAGAACTGGGGGAGACAATACTCTATATCAAGCGATGTTGCAGTATTAGAGCATGTAGCTGGGGCAAGTACTAGAGCTCCAACTCGAAAGTCCATTCCTGAGCGACATCGAGCAAACAGAGCTGAAATATTTAGGGGTATTTCTGGGGTAGCTCCAAACGAGGCTGAATATTGGCCAGAGGCAGTCGAGAGAGTTATAGAAGATTTGGATTGCACAGCCGAGGAGAAGCTGAAGGGCACAGTGTCTTTACTTCAGGATGAAGCCTATCAATGGTGGCTTACTGTGAAAGAGGGTACGTCGGCGGATCGAATAAATTGGGACTTCTTTAAGATGATGTTTCAGGAAATATGTTGGAGCTAGTTACGTGGACGCTCAGAGAAAAAATTTCTTGAATTTGGTCCAAGGGGGTAAATCGGTAGTTGAGTATGAGGCAGAATTCCTACGGTTAAGTCGGTATGCCTAGGGAATAGTTACGTCCGATTATGAGTGATGTGTTCGTTTGAGGGTGGGCTACGAGAAGAGCTGCGAGTGTTGATAGCTCCTTAGAGGGAGAGGGACTTTTCTATTTTAGTGGAAAAAGCAAAGATAGCCAAGAAGGTAAAGCGAACTGAGAGGCAGGATAGGTATAAGGACAAAGGTAGGAATAAGAGGAGTTATGGACCATCGAGATCATCTAGGGGTTTTCAGAAAAGATCTAGGGTTGATGGCCCTATTCATGTTGCAATGCCGGCTGCTGTTGGGCAATTTCGACAGTGTGCTCATTATGGAAGGTTGCATGCAGGAGAGTGCTGGGGAAGAAATAAGGAATGCTTCAAGTGTGGGTCAAAGGATCATCTGATAAAGAATTGCCCGTTAGATATAACTAGGGCTCGGATGGTAGGTTAGGGGTATGTGCAGCCAGGAAGAGGTGGTCAACAGATGCCGAGAGGCCGTGGTCTGAACCAAGGAGGGAATGGTTTTGGTCGGGGTCGTGGAGCACCAGGCAGAGGTGTTAGGGGTACTAAGGCGAGACAGCCTTGGTTGGTTTATGCAACCAGACATCGAGAAGAGAGTGATGCACCAGATGTTATAACGGGTACATTCCTTATTTTTGGTCTACCCTTTACTGCATTAATTGATGTTGGGTCGACATATTCCTATGTTGCTAGTGTGGTGTCTGAAACTCTGAGTATGAATCCTAAAATTGCTTCTAGGGAGATGACTGTACTTAGTCCTTTAAGACAATCGGTAGTGGTAAATAAACTTTTTAGAAATGTGCCTTTAGAAGTTCAAGGGTTAGTTTTCCTAGCTGATTTGATGGAACTACCATTTGGGAAGTTTGATTTGATCTTAGGCATGGACTGGTTGGTAAGGTATCATGCAAATTTAGAATGTGCTTCTAAGCGCATGGTGATAAGGGCTCCTGAGAATGAAGAAATTTTGGTGATAGGCGAGAGGAGAGACTACTTGTCCAATATAGTGTCTGCTCTTAAGGCGGAAAGAACAGTGAGAAAAGGGTGCATGGCCTTCTTAACTTTTGTCAGTGCCTTAGATGCAAAGGAAGTGACCGTGGATGGGGTTAGAGCAGTAAAGGAATTTGTGGATGTCTTTCCTGAAGAGCTGCTAGGGTTGCCTCCGAATCGTGAGGTGGAGTTTCAAATCGAGCTTCTACCAGGTACGGCTCCGGTGTCCATCGCCCCTTATAGGATGGCTCCGAAGGAGCTGGTTGAACTTAAAGCCCAGATCCAAGAGCTGTTGGATCATGGTTTTATCCGACCAAGTGTGTCTCCATGGAGAGCACCGGTGTTATTTGTAAAGAAGAAAAATGGATCTATGCGTATGTACATTGATTACTACTAGTTGAATAAATTGACCATCAAGAACAAGTACATGTTGCCGGGGATAGATGATCTATTTGATCAGCTCAAGGGGGCTTCAGTATTTTCGAAAATAGATTTGAGATCAAGATATCACCAGCTTAAGGTAAAGGAAGCAGATATTCATAAGACGGCTTTCCGGACTCGCTACGGGCACTATGAATTTTTGGTAATGTTGTTTGGGTTGACAAACGCACCAGCCGCGTTCATGGATATGATGAATCGGGTTTTCTACCCTATCTGGACCAATTTGATGTAGTGTTCATAGACGACATTCTAGTATATTTCAAGATAGAAGAGGAGCATGATTCACATCTTCGGGTGGTTCTACAGATTTTGAGGGAGAAGAAATTGTGCGCCAAATTTAGCAAGTCTGAGTTTTGGTTAAAAAAGTTACTTTTCAGGGTCATGTGGTATCTGCAGAAGGGATAAGAGTCGATCCTCGGAAGATTGAAGTGGTGCTGGATTGGAAACCACCTAAGCCTATGGCGGAGATTCGAAGTTTTTTAGGATTGGCAGGTTACTATAAAAGGTTTGTCGAGGGTTTTTCCTCAATTGCGGCACCCTTAACTAAGTTGTGGAGGAAGGGGGTACCTTTTGTGTGGAATGACAAGTAGCAAGAAAGTTTGAGAAGTTGAAAAAAATTTTGACGGAGGCTCCAGTTTTGATCCAGCCTGAGGCTGAAAAAGATTTCGTAGTGTATTGCGATGCTTCTCACACGGGTTTAGGTTGTGTGCTGATGTAGGATGGGAAGGAGGTTGCCTATGCTTCCCGACAATTAAGACCGCATGAGATTAACTATCCCACACATGATCTGGAATTGGCTGCTGTGGTTTTTGCTTTTAAGGTTCAGAGACATTATTTGTATGGAGAGAAGTCTGTTATCTACACTGACCACAAGAGTTTAAAATACCTATTAACTCAGAAGGAGCTAAATGTAAGGTAGCGAAGGTGGATTGAGCTATTGAAGGACTATGATTGCTCGATTGAATATCATCTGGGTGAGGCAAATGTGGTGGCATATGCATTAAGCCAAAAGGTAATATCAGATTTAAGTGCGATGTTCGCCTATCTTAGTCTGTAGGACAACAGAAATTTATTAGCGAAACTGCAAGTGAAGCCGACATCGGTAAGTCAGGTTAAAGAGAAATAGTTATCGGATAATGGCTTGAGTGCTCAACTTCTGCAAGTACAAGATGGTAGAGCAGAGGATTACAGTTTGAACAATGATGGAGTTTTGTGTTTTTGCGAGAAGGTTTGCATGCCGAAGGATGTGGAGTTGAGGCAGATGATTCTTCAAGAAGCGTATAGTAGCCCTTACGTTATGCATCCTGGAGTAAGTAAGTTGTATCGGGATCTGTGTGAGTAGTTTTGGTGGCAAGTATTAAAGCGAAAAGTTACAAAATTTATGCGAAAGTGTTTAACATGTCAGCAGGTCAAAGCTGAACACCAGTTACCTTCGGGGTTGTTGCAACCAGTGAAGATTCCACAGTGGAAATGGTAGAGGATTACTATGGACTTTCTTAGTGGGCTACCTCTTACGCCTACTAAGAAAGATTCAGTATAGGTAATTGTGGAATGGTTGACAAAATTCGCTCATTCCATACCTGTTCGTATGGACTATTCTCTACAAAGATTGGCCAAGTTGTATGTGGCAGAAATTGTAAGGTTGCACGTGGTACCAGTGTCGATCATATCAGATAGAGACCCTAGATTTACGCCGCGATTCTAGAAGGCGTTACATCAGGCTTTGGGCACAATGCTAAACTTTAGCATAGCGTTTCATCCGCAGACAGATAGCCAGTCTGAGAGAGTAATTCAGGTCATGGAGGATATGTTGATGGGGTGTGTCATTGATTTTAGGGGTAGTTGGGAAGAGTTCTTACCATTGGCGGAGTTCGCGTACAACTACAGCTACCAAGCTAGTATTCAGATGGCGCCGTATGAAGCGTTGTATGGACGAAAGTGTCGCACTCCCACCTGTTGGATGGAATTAGGTGAAAGCCATGTTTTAGGTCTGAAAATGGTTACAGAAACAGAGGAGAAGGTTAAGTTAATTTAAACTCGGTTGAAGGAAGTGTCAGACAGATAGAAATCATATGCGGATCTAAAGCGAAAGGAGATAGAGTTTGCAGTAGGTGATCGGGTCTTCTTGAAAGTTTCACCGTGGAAGAAGGTGATGAGATTTGGACGTAAGGATAAGTTAAGTCCCAGGTTTATTGGGCCTTATTGGGTTTTGAAACGTGTTGGACTAGTAGCGAACCGGTTGGAGTTACCTTCAGAATTGACACAGATGCATGATGTGTTCCACATTTCGATGTTAAGACGTTACCGTTCAGATCCATCTCACGTTGTGCTAGTTGAGGAAGTTGAAGCAAGACTAGACTTGTCGTATGAGAAGGAATTGATCCAGATCTTGGATCGAGACGTCAAGGTGCTAAGGGGGAAATCGGTTCGTTAGTCAAAGTTTTGTGGCGGAATCATGGTTTGGAAGAGGCGACGTGGGAGCCAGAAGATGTGATGCAATAGCAATACCCTCATCTCTTTTGATCAGATAATTTTGAGTTTGAAATTTCTTTAAAGGGGTAGAACTGCAATATCCAGGATTTAGGGGCTCTGCATTTACTTCGTATCTATGTCTTTGGTATGCTTTGTATGTTGTTTGATGTGTTTGGGGTCCTTCGGAAGGCTCGGGGTTAAGTTGGAACCTTGGCTAAGATTTTAATTTTTAGCACTGTAGGAGAGAGACTGACTAAGGCAGGACATAAGGGTTGTTACTTGTGTTTGGTAACACAATAATTCAACTAGTAAAGTGGCTAGAAGGCGCCATTTAGGAGGTAGGGAAGTTGTGCCACAAGGAGTAGGGAAAGAGCAGGTTCGAGTTGTACTGTTTACAATTTCAGAATTCTTTTTGGCGTCTAGAAGGGAATGGGTGGATTTGGCTAGGAACCTTGAAGAAAGGGGAGTTGAATTGGTCAAATTTTCTTAAATGGTTGGACAAGAGTGAAAAGTGGAGGTTAAAGCTTTCAAACGAGTTTGAATGGGAGGGTGTGAGTGAAGTTAGGAGAAAGTTAAGGGAATTGGAGTGGGGTGGAGATGTTGGCCGAATGTGGGGTTTTATAGGATGGACTTTCGGTCATGTAGGGGGTGTGTGGGAGTGTTTCGATTTTAGGAGTGTCAGTGCCGAAAATTTTGAAAGGCTAGCTTAAGGTGTAGTGAGCTCTCCTTTTTGTCATTTTGGTTGTGATGTATTTTTGGGGCAATTTGGTTCTTTTCTTGGAGTTGCTGAATTCCTTCAACCATTTCCTCTTCATCATAGTGTTTAGTAAGGCTGAACGCTATAGGGCCCTCATTTCCTTTCTATTTTCTTTCTTTTCTCCTCAGGTTTTTTTCTCTCTTGCCGAATTCTCTTGTCATCCATTATTCTTCTCTTCTTTGGTTTCTTCACTCATTCACAAAAAGTCGAATTTCACTCCTCATTTTCTCTCTTAGTCGAAACCTCTCAACCTCAACATCACTCCATTCTTTCTTTCCCTAGTTGTTCATCATAGCCGAATACATCCCTCAAAACTCTTGTTTGAAATATCTCTTCTTTTTGTCACTCAAGCTGAATCCTTACCCCATGTTTTGGTAAGTCTTCGATATTCTCTTTTCTTTTCTTTTCACTCTAGGCCGAATCTTTTCTCATAAAACCATTTTTTTGAGTTGTCTTCATTCTTCTTCCCTATCTGGACAAACGCAACAGCCGTGCTCATGGATATGATGAATTGGGTTTTTCAACCCTATCTGGACCGGTTCATTATAGTGTTCATAGATGACATTCTAGTATATTCCAAGACAGAAGAGAAGCATGATTCATATCTTCGGGTGGTTCTACAGATTTTGAGGGAGAAGAAATTGTACGCCAAATTTAGCAAGTGTGAGTTTTGGTTAAAAGAAGTTACTTTTCAGGGTCTTGTGCTATCTGTAGAAGGGATAAGGGTCGATCCTCGGAAGATTGAGGCGATGTTGGATTGGAAACCACCTAAGTCTATGGCAGAGATTCAAAGTTTCTTACGATTGGCAGGTTACTACAAAAGGTTTGTCGAGGGTTTTTCCTCAATTGTGTCACCCTTAACTAAGTTGTTGAGGAAAGGGGTACCTTTTGTATGGAATGAAAAGCAGCAGGAAAGTTTCGAGAAGTTGAAAAAAATTTTGACGGAGGCTCCAGTTTTGATCCAGCCTGAGGCTAGAAAAGATTTCATAGTGTATTGTGATGCTTCTCACACGGGGTTAGGTTGTGTGCTAATGCAGGATGGGAAGGTGGTTGCCTATGCTTCCCTAAAATTAAGACCGCATGAGATTAACTATCCCACGCATGATCTGGAATTGGCTACTGTGGTTTTTGCTTTAAAGGTTTGGAGACATTATTTGTATGGAGAGCAGTTTGTTACCTACACTGGCCACAAGAGTTTAAAATATCTGTTAACTCAGAAGGAGCTAAATCTAAGCCAGCGAAGGTGGATTGAGCTATTGAAGGACTATAACTGCTCGATTGAATATCATTCGGGTAAGGCAAATGTGGTGGCAGATGCGTTAAGCCGAAAGGTAATATTAGATTTGAGGGTGATGTTCGCCCACCTTAGTCTATAGGACGACAGAAGTTTATTAGCGAAACTGAAAGTGAAGCCGACATGGGTAAGTTTGGTTGAAGAGAAACAGTTATCGGATGATGTCTTAAGTGCTCAACTTCTGCAAGTACAGGATGGTTGTGTAGTGGGTTACTGTTTGAAAACAATGGAGTTTTGTGTTTCAGTGGGAAGGTTTGTATGCCGAAGGATGTGGAGTTGAGGCAGATGATTCTTCAAGAAGCGCATAGTAGCCCTTACGCTATGCATCCTGGAGGAAGTAAGTTGTATCGGGGTCTACGAGAGTAGTTTTGGTGGCCACGATTAAAGTGAAAACTTACGAAATTTGTGCGAAAGTATTTAACGTGTCAGCAGGTCAAAGCCAAACACCAGTTACCTTCGGGGTTGTTGCAACCGGTGAAGATTCCACAGTGGAAATGGTAGAGGATCACTATGGACTTTGTTAGTGGGCTACCTCTTACGCCTACTAAGAAAGATTCGGTATGGGTAATTGTGGAATGGTTGACAAAATTCGCTTATTTCATACCTGTTCGTGTTGACTATTCTTTGCAAAGATTGGCTAAGTTGTATGTGGCTAAAATTGTGAGGTTGCACGGGGTACCAGTGTCGATCATATCAGATAGAAACCCTAGATTTACGCCGCGATTCTAGAAGGCGTTACATCAGGCTTTGGGCACAAGGCTAGACTTTAGCACAGCGTTTCATTGATTTCAGGGGTAGTTGGGAAGAGTTCTTACCATTGGCGGAGTTTGCGTACAACAACAACTACCAAGCTAGTATTCAGATCGCGCCGTATGAAGCGTTGTATGGACGAAAGTGTTGCACTCCCACCTGTTGGACAGAATTATGTGAATGCCATGTTTTAGGTCTGGAAATGGTTGCAGAAACAGAGGAGAAGGTTAAGTTAATTCGAACTCGGTTGAATAAAGTGTCAGACAGACAGAAATCATATGCGGATCTAAAGTAAAAGGAGATAGATTTTGTAGTAGGTGATCGGGTCTTCTTGAAAGTTTCACCGTTGAAGAAGGTAATGAGAATTGGACGTTAGGGTAAGCTAATCCCAGGTTTATTGGGCCTTATTGGGTTTTGAAAAGTGTGGGACTAGTAGCGTACCAGTTGGAGTTACCTTCAAAATTAAAACAGATGCATGATGTGTTCCACGTTTCGATGTTAAGACGTTACCGTTCGGATCCATCTCAAGTTGTGCCAGTTGAGGAAGTTGAAGTAAGACCAGACTTGTCGTATGAGGAGGATTCGATCCAGATCTTGGATCGAGACATCAAGGTGCTAAGGAGGAAATCAGTTTTGTTAGTCAAAGTTTTGTGGCAGAATCATGGTTTGGAGGAGGCGACGTGGGAGCTAGAAGATGTGATGCAATAGCAAGACCCTCATCTCTTTTGATCAGGTAATTTCGAGGTTGAAATTTCTTTAAGGGGGTAGAACTGTAATATCTGGGACTTAGGGGCTCTGCATTGACTTCGTATCTATGTCTTTGGTATGCTTTGTATGTTTTTTGATGTGTTTGGGGTCCCCGGGAAGGCTCGAGGTTAAGTTGGAACCTTGGCTAAGATTTTAATTTTTAGCACTGTAGGAGAGAGGCTGACTGAGGCAGGACATAAGGGTTGTTACTTGTGTTTGGTAACACAATAATTCAACTTGTAAAGTGGCTATAAGGCGCCATTTAGGAGGTAGGGAAGTGACGCCACAAGGAGTAGGGAAGGAGTAGGTTCGAGTTGCAGTGTTTACAATTTTGGAATTCTTTTTGGCATTTGGAAGGGAAAAGGTGGATTCGGCTAGGAACCTTGAAGAAAGGGAGTTGAATTGGTCAAATTTTCTTAAATGGTTGGACAAGAGTGAAAAGTGGAGGTTGAAGCTTTGAAACGAGTTTGAATGGGAGGGTGTGAGTGAAGTTAGGAGAAAGTTAAGGGATTTGGAGTGGGGTGGAGATTTTGGCCGAATGTGGAGTTCTAGAGGAGGGACTTTCGGTCATGTAGGGGGTGTGTGGGAGTGTTTCGGTTTTAGGAGTGTTAGTGCCAAAAATTTTGAAAGGCTAGCTTAAGGTGTAGTGAGCTCTCCTTTTTGTCATTTTGGTTGTGACATATTTTTTGGGCAATTTGGTTCTTTTCTTGGAGTTTTCAAATTCCCTCAACCATTTCCTCTTCATCATAGTGTTTAGTAAGGCCGAAAGCTATAGGGCACTCCTTTCCTTTCTATTTTCTTTCTTTTCTCCTTAGGTATTTTCCCTCTTGCCGAATTCTCTTAGCATCAATTATTCTTCTTTTCTTTGGTTTCTTCCCTCATTCACAAAAACTCGAATTTCACTCCTCATTTTCTCTCTTAGCCGAAACCTCTCAACCTCAACATCACTCCATTCTTTCATTCCCTAGTTGTTCATCATAGCCGAATACATCCCTCAAAACTCTTGTTTGAAACCTCTCTTCTTTTTGTCACTCAAGCCGAATCCTTACCCCATGTTTTGGTAAGTCTTCGATATTCTCTCCTCTTTTCTTTTCACTCTAGGACAAATCTTTTCTCATAAAACCTTTTTTTTTTTGAGTCTTGTCTTCATTCTTCTTCCCTTACAGTCGAACCTCTGATTATTGTTTCATTTTCTGTTCCTAGAAGTAGCATCTCCCAATTTTGATCTTCTCTGCTTTGACATCTTGTGCCGAATCTTTGGAAGCATCTTTCGATTTCGGTAAAGGGATCTTCTTCACTTTTCCATCTATTTTCTCTCTTTTTCTATTGTGGGTTGGTTAATCAAAGATGATAGGGTGAGGTCTTAGTGTTCTGGCCGAATGGTAGGAAGAGGGCTCATGAATTCTGTTTGGCCGAAAGGCCATCTCTTCTGATCTATTCTTTTTCAGTCGATTCTCACTTGGTGATCTCATAGGTACCCAATCGACTTTCTAATCCAGGCCTTCCGATCTCTGGACTCTATCGGCTTAGGTAAGGAATCTTTATATATCATTATTATTATTCAGCGTATATCCTTAGTTTCTCTACTTCGATGTTTTAACTCGGTCTTCTGACCAAGATCATCTTATGGAATCAAGTGCCAGCCGAGCAAAAGAGGGAGTTGGACACGTAGTCCCCCCTAAATTCAAGAAACGAGCAGTTTCGATGGTTAGGGATTGACCACCAGGGTGTGGGCCAACTTCTAAAAAGGATAAGCAGATCGTTGTGATTCCTACGAGTGAGGACGTTAGCGAGGGCGATAGTGTAGTGCTTCAGGTTTACAGGTGTGTAATTATCACACTATTTCCTTAACTTTATATATGTATGTGTAATGCTTGAAAGTGTGAAATAGCGGCAATGGTGATTAAATTACCCGTGTTGGGTAAACAGGAAAACCAGGTCAGAATATACTTTCATGCGTTATTGATGTTGGTGGATAACCTCATTGTGTGTGTATGTTAAGTATGATATATTTATATACTTAATATCATGTAACCTATTATTTATACCATGTTGCATGTGCATGGGATATTGGGATATAAATGATTTAAAGGGGAAGTGTATCTTGGTGACTTTGTCACGATTGATAATGGCGTGGAGCCTCATTGTGGATTTGGTGATTTAATCATGTGTGGAAACAGTGGCTAGACCACTTATGTGGACTTTGAGTAGTGTGTCTGTCAGCATGACTACCAAAGAGGTGTGTAGCGGATGGAGGGTTGATTGTAGAAATCCCCACAGGTGTGTATGAGGATGGACGTACGGAGTGGTGTGTAGAGGTTGGTACTAGGTTGGATTGTGCTATCATTCTTATTAATGGTGCATGATGTGATGATACAATAGTGGTTTGGGCCAAGCCCATTTGTGGAAATTCTGTGGACTGATTGCACACTGAGTCTGGTGACTCACTTTATTCTTAACAAATTGCAGGTAGCTCGTGATGTTTTAGACTAGGTTGGATCGTACTCGAGGTGGCCATGCGAGGGGTTATTTATTAAACTTAAATTTTTAATTTGGATTTGGTAATCGCTATTTTCTTTGTGATAGTTTTATGATGTAATAAGGCCACTTTAAATTTGGTAAATTTTGGATTCTCCTATCAAGTTGGTTTTCATTATTCATTAATCATAAAATGGTCACATGAAACCGTTTTTTTACGTAAATATATATATATAAAATCTAAAGTTTCTTTGCAAACCTGCTTAAACACACTTTTATTGAAATTAAAGTTTTTTTTTTCATTCTCGACGAATAATGTCTGGATCTAAAGTTAACCATGTTTTTTTTTAAAAAAAAAAATCATCTGATCGCTAAGCTGGCTAAATACCTTTTCCTTAAAATAGAGTTTCTCCTTCCAAATGTGTCATTAAAATTTGGCTTTACTAAATTGTTCCGTATTGTTTTTCAAACCTTATAAAACCTTTCAAACCCTTTTTCCTAGTGACATTCCAGATTCGATCGTGGTGTTTGGGTCGGGTTTGGGATGTTACAGAGTGTTCATCCTTGATTATATAATTGTACACCTAGAGTGTACTACTACTTGGTGACCTTAATACTCGAATATAATGAGTAAAGTCCTGACATCAAATGATCTGAACTTGAAATGAACTACTATGAAACTAGTAATAATAAGAGATAATATATACATGCTTATACATATGTTGATGTTATCATGGATTACATGACTATCAAGGGCAATGAGAACGTGTGTAGGGCTTGAGGTCAAATTAAGTGAATATGCCTTACATAGTTACTCAAAATAGGATGAATGGTCAGTTAAGTACCATGTTATACGAACTTACTAAGTATTTTATGCTTACCCCATTTTATTTTCCCATGTTTTAGAGTAAATCAGAAGCTCGTTAGATTGGAAGCTCGGTAGAGATCACTCATACTATCCATCGGCCCATGTCGGTACAATATGGTAAATCAATTACGGTTGTAATGGAATGTATAGGATGTGTTGGCCATATTGGCATACAAACATAAACGATGCTTGTAATCTAGCCATTGGAATGGCTAGTAATGATTGCTTTGATATACTTGTAATGTCATATTATGTTAGCCACACATATGTTAAGTAGCTGATCAAATTATGTCTAACATAATGACATAACCAAGGTAAGATTGTAAACATGTATGCATCAAATGATATGTCATGATGATGGATGGAATGTGCTTGATTAGAATGCTTGAAATGGTTAGTAATTGTATGTGATGATATATCATGTTAAATGATAGAATTAACTTGAATAAAATCATTGGATTTGTTGGGTTATGAATGCAAGATGTGGTGTAGGATTATGGCAAAGATTGGGGTCAGAAATGAAGCTAGGAATTGCTTTATTTTGTCCACACGGGCGTGTGTCTAGACTTGTGTGACACACGGCCTGGTAACACGGGCATGTGGTTAGGCCATGTGTCCCCTGCACCTTAAATTCGAGAAAATAGAATGCTTAGAATTGAACACACGGGAAGAGACACGGGTGTGTGTCTCAGCCGTGGCCTTGAATACGGGCGTGTGTCTTGGCCGTGTGAAACCTGCATCTCATTCGAATTGAACTAATTAACCATATGGCCTAGCACACAGGTGTGTGGCATGGCCGTGTAGCGTAAGTCAGAGAGCAATCTAAATTAGACACGGCCTGAGGCACGGGCGTGTCTAAGGGTCACAAGGGCGTGTGAGCCCTGCACCTTGGAAATTTTTTGAAATGCCACAAAAATTTTTAAAGTTTTCGATTGAGTCCCGAATTGATTCTAATGCTCGTATTGGACCTCGAGGGTCCATCTAAGGGACGTTACGAATGATCTCAGTTAATGAATAGTGATTGACATGATTTATCTGAGAATGTTCTGAAAAGTTTTGGTAACGCTCTGTAACCCTGTTTCGTGACGGATACGAGTTAGAGGTGTTACAATGAATACAAATCCACCTAAAATAGTTATTTTTCCCTATGAAAACCCATTATTAGAAGATCCACACGAGCGATAAGGAAACACTCGGGAAAAAGTCATTATGGATTAGTAGACGTTGCGCGAGTATGCCCTACCTGCACTAGACGCTGTGTGAGGTAGCATAGAATGGCCGACGATTAATGCCAATAATTTGAAACTAAAAATGACCATGATTTAGATGATCCAAACCACATTGCAAGTAGAAGGAAACTTGGTGGAAGACTTGAACCAACACTTGAAGTGGTTTCTACAAATCTGCGACTCCTTCAAGTGGAACGTAGTATACGACGATGCTCTACATCTTCAGTTATACCCATTCTCATTGTACGATAACATGGCTGATTGGAAAGACTCATTAGAACCGAGCTCCATCACCACATGAAGCAATCTAGCTAAAAATTTTCTCCATCAATTTTTCCTAATTAGTCATACCATTCCTCAGGCGAGAAATAGCCAACTTTAAACACTACAAAGGTAAGTCTCTGTACAAGGCATGAGAACGTTTCAAGACTATATTAAGGAAATGCCCATACCATGGACTGCAAGCGTGGCTCCAAATACAATTTTTTATAATGGTATTGACAAACACATCAATTGCAGCTTAGACGGAGCATCTGATAGATCTTTCATGTTCCACATGTACGAACGAGCTTACAAAATCATTGAAGACATAGCATGAACTCGTACATGTGTCCTAATGAGAGATTTATGTACAAATAAAAGTCTCCAATGTTGAAAGCGGTGAATATAGATAAAGATGATGACCAATTCCAACAAATTCTTGAAAGGCTTAACCATTTGGAGACTTTTGTCAAGATGATGAAGGTGGAGCCACATTTTGAAAACCAACCGGAAGAGGCGAGTTACATAGTTAATAGGGTTGAGATCCCTATTCAAATACCTATAATCCTTGTTGGAGGGATTATCTGAACCTTAAATGGGGAGGTAATCAAGGAGGTGTAAATAAAGCACAAACCCGACAAAACCCTCTTTATCAAACTCCACTAAATCAACAATGAACCATGGGGAACAACCATACTGCAAGTGGTCAAATATTTTATCAACTAGAGTGGGAGATACAAACAATGAAGACGGGCATTCGACAAGTCAAAAAGACATGCAGACGACTTGAATCTTGAATGGGTAGCCTCTGTGACCAAATGAGTCAATTGATGACAATGTTTCAAAAAAATGGTCAACATCTCCCTAGTAATACGGAGAATAACCCTCAGAGAGATGGGAACGAGCACGTAAGGGCGATCACAGTGTGATCAAGCAAGGAATTGAAGCCATCAACCACACCCATCCATGAAGATGAAGAGCTTCCCGAAAAGGTCGACAAACCCACGTAGGAGGAGGAAGAAGCCAAACACCATGAGCCAATTGAAGAGGTAATCAAATCGGTGTCAGAGTCGATAATGTCAAACTCGAGCACAACGAAGGTACCATTCTCGACAAGATTAGAAGACAAACAAAAGAGGGACGAGATAGATTTTAAAAATTTTCTTAATTTATTTAAATCCCTCAATGTCAATTTACTGCTCTTAAAATTAATCGAGAAAATCTCTAAATATGCCAAGTATTTAAATAAAATTATAAAACAACATAAGAAAATGAAAAGGGCAAGCACATTAACATTCATGCCTCATGTAGCATGCTAATTGCAAAGAAGATAGCCCCAAAGTTGAAAGATATAGGTAGCTTTACAATCAAAATAGAGATAAGGGATTGATATTTTAGCAAAGCCCTTTGCGATTTAGGGGCTAGCATAAATTTGATGCCTTATTAATCTACAAGAAACTTAGACTCGGGGATCTAAAAAAACCTTGATAATGCTACAACTTACCGATAGATCATTGGTGCACCCAAAATGTGTACTCGAGGATGTGTTGGTCAAGGTACAGGGATTCATAATCCCCGTTAACCTTGGAATCCTTGACTTTGAGGAAGATCGAGAAATCCCTATTCTGTTAGGTAGGCAATTTCTGGCCACTTATAAATCAACAATTAATCTTAAGTGGAATAAGTTAATCATAAAAATAAGTGAAGAAATAGAAGTGTTCAAATGTGTCTGTGATTGACAAGGTGAGGGATTAGCTAGGTAGGAGTCCTACGTCTTACATAATTTAAACCTTAATAGCCTTGATTGAGGGTATCCCTTCAGTTGTGTTGGTACAGGAAACCAGATTATGAAAGAACGGGATAAATGGTGAGATATCAGAAGAATTGGAATCAATATAAAGAGCAACGATGGTCGAGAGAAACGAATGAAGTCGATGGTAAAGTTTAAGGAATTGCCTCCAAAAGCATGACATAGATTCTTGACCATCAAACTTAATTAATTTGTAAATTTGAATTATTAGATTTAGGAATTATACTTTTTTATTTTGTGTTAGAATTAGTAGGAAATAGGTTTCTGAGTACAACGAAGGAGCTATACGTTAGTAGGGTGCATGCACGAGCAACTGATGACCTTTTACAGGTTATGGAGGGGGCCAAATCTAAGCTATGTCACCACATAGCAATCGTATAGGGAGACACACCTTGGATGGATGTTAGAACATAGGAATAATTAGTGTTGTGTCACGCCATGCCCTCTCTATGGCACGACACATGAGTCATTTTCGAAAAATTTTTGACTTTGGTTTGATGTGATCTTCAAAGATATTCCCCATGTTCACATGACAAGTCAAGGCCTAGAATGCCTCTATATAAAATCCTTATCAACAACCAATACCTTTCAAGCCACCAACATCAAGTATTCTCTTGAATATAGTCGTCTTCCCCTCCCAAGCGTATAATAAATTAGTTATTTACAAAATAACACTAAATGGCAGCAAGACGAGGTACAGACAAAAACTCCAAGCCATTCAAACCAAACATGAATACATTACAAGCAAGAAGTATCGTCGCACAACCAAAGAAGTAGATATTGGAAGAAAAAATCATGAAAATACAACAATACTTGGAATATCAAATGGCTTTCAATCAATAACATGGGAAATTAATAACCCGAGCAATGAAAAAATATGGGATTAAAGATTTCCAATGGCCACAACCACCTCCAAATTGAAACTTATCGAAGAATGTCAAGCCCACAAATCAAGTGCAAGATATCAATAAGAACGAAGATCAAACAACATCAAATGAGGGTGACATTTGAGCACATCTTGAAGGAGCTTGTTTTCTATTCAATTTAGGACTTTATAGTACATTTTTGGTATTTAGGTCTTAGGATTAAATATTAATAAAATATTTTTTTACACATTTTATAAGTGTTGTGACCCAGTAGGCCGACACAAGCCTTAGGTAGTACTAACGTGTACTTGAATATGTAGGATGAAGAATTAAAGACCCAATTGACGTGAAAGTAAGGCACGAGTGATGCACAAGTTTCCTAAGTTGTCAAAGCACAAAACAAATGACACAAGGCAGGATTTCAATGTCATTTTGTGCTATAGACATGGTATGGCACGACACAGATCGACATGATGGCCAAGAATATCGAGGCTATTTTTGTTTGTACAATCAACTTTATATGAAGACCTAGGACGTCTCAAAGATCAAATTTGGGTTTTCAACACTTTTATAAATAAGACATTGGAGTTTGATGTAACTAAGTCATCCTAGATGCACTCAAAAATCCTAGTAGGTTAGGAGTAGGAGTAGATTAATTTTCTTTCGGCTTTTCAATAACTATTTGTTTCTCCTCTTTGAATAAGTTTTGATCCAAGAGTTTATTTATTTTATCGAAGTATTTCAGCTTACTTATTCTTGCATTTGGTTTATTTATTTATTCAAATCAATCGATTTGATACTCCATTCTCCATTCGATATCAAATCTACGATTATTCAAATCTCATTTCTCTTCCGAATCAATCATGTTCCTCACATGACTTGTTTCATTGAGATAAAGATTATGAATAATATGAGTGGCTATATTCCTTAGGGGAGATTACCAAGTGGAAGTGCTTAACAGAGGATTTAGAGTTTTCTCGAGAGGATTAGTTTGTAAATTATGTGTTCTTAAATCACTAGGATTGACAACCCTAGGAAGTTATCATAGGCTAGACAAGATCGGGAGATAAGTCGAATTGATTGAATCGTAATTTATCCTGGTTGAGAAAGTGAGGTCGGAAGATAAGCATGTATCAACCAATCGATTATTTAATTAGGGGCCGGAGGTAATAATTGGTTAATCGACAGCTAATACCTTAAAACCCTAATTTAAAGTTAGTGACAAACCCTTAAGCAAGTTAGTTTTCCTAAGTAGTTTATTGAATTTTATCATTTTTTATTTGTCTTATTTACTTTTTATTAGTATTTAATTTATCTCATTAATCTATTTTTCAATTCATCATAATATATGAATTAATCACTACTTCTTATAATTATTATTGTAAAAAGATTTTTTATAATTTATTTCATCCTCCCTTGATTACGATCTTTGAAACACTTCCAAGTATTTCATTGTACTAACTATATTACAATTTGATACGTTCACTTGCAGACACCGTCATTTTAATTCTTATATATTTTTGGTATTATATTTTACTATAAACGATAACTCGTTTATAGGAAGTCAATGACATATTAGTCTTTCAATCAATTTTCTCATTTTCGATTAAACTAAGGACATGTTTAAGTTCGTCTACTAATACAAGTTGTCTTTCTATATTATGATCAAACAATGTAATATCGCTTAGTATTAGTTTAAACATTAGATAACTTGTGAGTCAGCATTTGGCTTTTTTTTTTTTTTTTTTTGCATGCAAAAACCACATAAGAATATTGTACAAAGTACATTAAAGTAATCCATGAATTGTTTTATTAACCAATCTGTTCGAAAATATTACAAGTGTACATAGACGAAAATACTACACTTAGGACACCAAATCCAATAGTCTTCTATTTTCCCTAGAGAAGTAGATGAGTCATTTTTCGCATTCTTATGCCCTTTATATGTTTCTAGAAGAACTCTCTAGCTAGAAGAATCTTGGTAAAACAAATCCCCAGGGTTTGTCCTTTGATATGATCTTTGACTACATCCACTATCCTGTCAAACACTATCGTCTCCCTTATGATACTTTATATCAATGTGTTTTGTCATTATCTAGTTTCTTTTGGGTTTAGCTATATTCGCACTGTTATAGTGTCATAGCTCAACAATGATGTTTCTCTTTTAAGAATCGGTGGTGTTGGTGAAATGAAAATGATAACATGTTTTGTCATCTTTTGATTTTGATTTATTTATTAATTTACCATTTTAACCTTTTTTAATTAATCAAATTTCATATAAAACTATCACCTAATCGTCCACCATAAAGCAAATTGGTAGATTTGCCATATTGTAACACCCCAAACCCGGTCAACACACCACGATCGAATCTGGTATGTTACAGGGAAAAAGGATTTTGAGAGGTTTAGGTTTAAGTTTAAAAGTTTGATGAAAACACTTCGCTAAATTGTGTATTTGAAGAAAAACTTGAGCAGGCTTGATTAAAATCTAATGATGTAATTGAAAACCCGGAAATTTTTAAAACTTAATCAGATGTGTAGGTACAACAAGTTTATCTCATTTAGAAGTTTAAGTTGTTTAAAATTATTACTAAAACATTTTGACTTAGTAGAAAATCGAGTTTAAGTTAGAAAAATATTTGAGTTCTCTTTATTCCAAATCTTAGTGTGATACCCGATGGTATAGCTTAAAACATCTCGATTTGTAGTTTTGAAATTTGTTATCCTTCCAAGTTTTAGCAAATTTTAACCCAATTAACTTGTTAAGGCATATTAAAAATCTACTTTAAGCATAAACATAGCAAAACATAATTTTAAAGGCCATTTACAAACCAAAATAAAACCAAATAGAAATAAATAAGCTTGAGTACCAAATTCTATAAAAGTCTGAGCAAATCCTTATTTAAGCATGGCATGTGCACCTCGATTCCATCCCGGCTCCATGTCCGCGTCTAAGTGTCACCTAAAATGTCAAAGGAGAGAGTGAGTCACAAGACTTAGTGTATAAATCCCCCTCCCGATAATACAACATGCTAACACACATCATAGCAAAGCAATACAATTAATGCACCCGTTCCTAACCATCCATTACACCTTTTCTACCCGTGTGGTACCAAACCACCGGTGGTGCCAAACCACCGGTGACCCAAAGTCACGATATCCATAACGTGGTGCCAAACCTTTGGTGACCAAGTCACAATAATCCAATGATGGGGCCAACCCATCGTGTGATACCAAATCACTAGAGACAATCCCGTATCTCATAAGTGGGGCCAACCCACGGTGGTGTCAAACCACAAGGACGAGTCGCAATGAGGTGCCAAACCTCTGGTGTCCCAAAGACACAGTGTGATACCAAATCATTGGTGACCGCAGTCACAAATCCGATGATGGGGCCAACCCATCGTGTGATACCAAATCACTGGCGTCAATCCCGTATAATCAACTGTGGGGCCAACCCACCGTGGTACTAAGCCGCTGGGACGAGACGCTGAGGTGCCAAACCTCTGGTGACCCAAAGTCACAAAATATGTAGTACCAAACCACTGGAGGTGCCAAACCTCTGGTGTCCCAAAGACACAGTGTCCCAAAGACACGGATATCATACTCCCCCTCCTCTCATATTACCCATACATGTCATACTGACTCATGTACATTATGTAAAACATGTAATTCATGCCAACATGCCCAATATTGCATCTTATAACACATATCATGGATCATAATATTAGATGTATCAACAATAGAACTCGCAATGCTACGGACTTACCCATATCCGTGATCATACCCTATCGGGTATCAAGACAATCATCACTGTTTCACTTGTTACAACACAGGTTATTAACTTATTACTAAGAAATCAATGTGTTAGCTTAAACACCTGAAATAGCGAAGGTTTTAATCCTAAGAACCGGTCAAAGTCCCTTGATCACCTCAACAACCCTGATCCTACAATCAGCCAACAAGGGGTTAACACTTAAACCATTCGGCCAAAAATAGATAACCCAAAGAGTTGCGTTAAGCCTTACCTTTGCAAATGGTTCGGTTTCCAACCAATCCCGAACCAACACTGGTTCCTTCTGATAATCGGCCTCCCTTCTAAAACACAAACCATTAGTCCCACCAAACTTTGGCTTAACAACTCTAAAGAAACCATTAAAGCAACCTTTTACCACCACTTACCGATTGCTTAACAGAGTAAGAAGGCTCTCCTTGCTTGATTTCGAACTCCAAAGGCCCAATACGAAAAACGATTACCAAATCAAACGTTAACTCCTTTTAACAGATACCAAAATCTGTCCTAAAACTCACTAAAAATCGGCAAGGCACAAGAAAGAGGAGAAATGGCCATTCGGCCAACACTTACCTTCTTGTTAGACCGATTGAACAAGACTCCAACAAGGTCACACTCCTCCTTTGATATACGGAAATAAAGAAACTATAGGAAGAAAGAAAAGATTCAGCTAGCACCCTTAATCAAAATGGGAAAGGAGGTTCGGCCCAAGAGCAATGAAAGAAAACGATTGGGACCAAACAGCTAAAGGGTTTGAAGAAGAAAAGAAGAAGATAAAAGGATGAATAGAGGGGTGCTTTCGGTTTAAAGAAAAAGAGATGGAGGATAAGGTTTTTGGAAAGATATGTTACGGTCAAGAAGGGAGAAAAAAAAAACTAGTTTTGGCTTCAACAATTGGAAAAGAAAGGGAGAGAGATGCACATTCGGCTACCAAGGTTTTCAAATGAGAAAAGAGAAAGAAATGTGGAGAAGAAAGTGTTGTAGTTTCGGCAAGTGTAGGTGCTTGAGGTTTCGGTTTACACAAGATGCAAGTGGAAAAAGGGAACAATATTCGGCCACACATACACTAAGTAAAAAGATGCAAAGCAATTTTGGCAAACGATACTTGGACTTTCGGTTAAAGGAGAAAAAGAGAAGAAGTTTTTGCTAGCTTTTGACACACAAAGAAAAATCAGCTTACCAAAAAGAATTTTGACCGAAAATGCACACTTGCTAAAGGCAAATTCGGCACACCCCTACCATACCAACCGGCCACTCATTTCCCTCCCCCAAAATCTCTCCAAATCCGGCCAAACTCCCCCCAAACACTCCCAAGCCACCAATTCAAATTACCTTGACCAAGTCCTCCTCCACAATTTGCTCTCCACCCACCATTCAAATAGGAAGACTTAGTCCAAGGCAGAGTTTGAACTGCCTACAACTCCTCCCCTCCATGCCGTCAAAATGGAACAAAAATGTGGGATTTTCGCAGCTTGAACCCAGGACATCCTCCCTTGCACTTGACGCCACACCCAAGCTCTAAGTGGCGCATGCTTTGCCACTTTGCTAGCTCTTCACTTGTGCAACAATTCACCAAATAAAATACATAAGACCCAGCTCCTTCAAATTTCTATCACATAAAGCCCAAAAACAAAAATTTTTCTACCACTGAAGCTTACACCTAGCTTATAACTAAGCCCCAACAAAGATCGAAATAACAACATAACACATCAAGCACATGCAAGAAAGCCAAAATAAAATAGCCCCTAACCCGAGATATTACGGTTCTACCCCTTAAAAATAATTTCGCCTCGAAATTACGATCAAAAAGTTATGGTATTCTTGTCTCATCATCTCCTCGGGTTCCCACGTAGCTTCTTCCACGCCATGATTCCACCAAAGAACCTTAACCAAAGGCACAGACTTCCTACACAGAACCTTCACATCCCGATCTAAAATCTGTACAGGCTCTTCCTCCATGGTCAAATCTGGGTTTACCTCAATCTCTCCCACTGCTACCACATGCGATGGATCTGAATGATATCGCCTAAGCATCGACACGTGGAACACGTCGTGAATCTGACTTAGCTCTGCTGGCAACTCGAGCTGATATGCAACTGGTCCCCCTCGTCTCAGTATCTTATACGGCCCAATAAACCTCGGACTTAGCTTGCCTTTTCTCCCGAACCTTAATACTTTCTTCCACGGTGAGACCTTCAGAAAAACTTGATCCCCCACAGCAAACTCTATATCTCTTCTCTTAAGTTTGGCATAAGACTTCTGCCGGTCCGAAGCTTCCTTCAATCGAGCCTGAATCAACTTAACCTTGTCTTCGGTCTCAGCAACCAACTCTGGTCCCAACAACTGACGTTCACTTAACTCTGTTCAACAAGTAGGTGAGCGACACTTCCTACCGCATAACGCCTCATATGGTGCCATCTTGATGCTTGCTTGGTAGCTGTTGTTGTAGGCGAACTCACCTAACGGTAGATACTCCTCCCAACTACCCTCAAGTCCAATACACAACCTCGTAACATGTCCTCCAAGATCTCAGATAACCCTTTTCGATCGCCCGTCGATCCGCAGATGAAATGTCGTCTTTGAAGTCCAAACGCGTACTCCGAGCTCGATGCAACGCTTTGCAGAACCTTGACGTAAATCTGGGATCCTTATCCGAGATGATCGATACTGGCACCCCGTGCAGTCTCACTATCTCTGACACATACAGCTTCGCCAACCTCTGAAGTGAGTAATCCACCCTCACCGAATAAAGTGAGCTAATTTAGTCAGTCGATCCACAATTACCCAAATGAATCCTTCTTGCTCGGTAAGCGGTAATCCACCGATGAAATCCATAGTTATCCTTTCCCACTTCCACGAGGAATCTTCATTGGTCAAGCAACCGACGACAATCGATGCTCACCTTGACCACCGACATGTCGATACTTCCCTACAAACTCGTCACTTCTTTTTTCGGACCTACCACCGTAATCGATCTCGAGATCCCTATACATCTTACTACCTCCAGGATGCATAGCGTAGGGGCTACTATGTGCATCCTGAAGAATCTTTTGCCTTAACTCAGTGTCTCTCGGCATACAAGCCTTCCCCTGAAAACACAGCACCCCATCACTAGACAAACTGTAACCCTCCAGACCATCATTCTGCACTTGTGTCCTCTGCGCACTCAAAACCTCATCCAACAACTATTTTTCTCTGATCCGCTCAACCCAAGTAGGCTTAACGCAGCTCTGCTGAATACTCCGTCGTCATACAAACTCAAGTGGGCAAACAATGCTCTTAACCAAACAACCTTACGGCTCAACGCGTCGCCACAACGTTAGCCTTGCGGATGATACTCAATCGAGCGATCGTAGTCTTTTAGAGCTCAATCCATCTGCTACTGTCTCGATTCAAGTCTTTCTAAGTCAAGGTACTTGAGACTCTTATGATCCGTGTAGACTATCGATCTCTCTCCGTACAAGTAATGCCTCCATATCTTCAAGGCAAAGACTACGTACCGCTAACTCCGGATCGTGCGTTGGATAATTTACCTCATGTGGCCTCATTTGCCGAGATCGTAAGCCACAACCTTCCTTCTTGCATCAAGACACAACCCAAACTCAGATGTGATGCATCGCAAGACACCGTGAATTCCTTACCGACCTCGGTTGAATCGAATCGAGCTTCGTCAAAATCTTCTTCAACTTATCGAAGCTCTCCTGCCGCTCGGTCACCCAAATGAACGGAACCCCTTTTCTTAATAATTTAGTCATCGGTAGCTGCGATCAATGAAAACCCCTCTACAAATCTTCGGTAGTATCCTGCCAAACCCAGAAAACTCTGAATCTCAGCTACTGACCTAGGCGGCTTCCAATCTAAAACCGCTTTAATCTTTCGAGGATCCACTCTAATCCCCTCAACCGATACTACATGACCCAAGAACGTCACCTCCCTAAGCCAGAATTCGTATTTACTAAACTTCGCATAAAGCTGTTTCTCCCTCAAAATTTGTAATACCACCCACAAATGCGCATCATGATCCTCCTCAGTCCTTGAATATACCAAGATGTCGTCAATAAAAACCACTACGAACTGATCCAAATACTGTTGGAACACCCTATTCATCATATCCATGAAGGCTGCCGGCGCGTTAGTTAACCCAAACGGCATAACTAAGAACTCAAAGTGCCCATACCGAGTACGAAATGCCGTCTTGCAGATATCCGCCTCCTTCACCTTTAACTGGTGATACCCAGACCTTAAATCAATCTTCGAGAAAACCGACGCACCCTTCAGCTGATCAAACAAGTCATCTATCCGAGGCAGCGGATACTTGTTTTTGATCGTCAGCTTATTCAGTTGGCGGTAGTCTATACACATCTGCATAGTACCGTCTTTCTTCTTGACAAAGAGTACAAAGGCGCTCCCAAGGTGAAACACTTGGCACGATAAAGCCTCGGTCCGGCAATTCTCGGATCGAGCCTTAAGCTCCACTAACTCTTTAGGCGCCATCACATGCGGAGCTATAGATACGGTAGCGATTTGTAATGATCTATCTCGAACTCTACCTCACGATCTGGTGGCGGATCTTAAGCTCCTCAGAAACACATCAACAAATTCCCTAATCGTATCGAACCGTCTCCACAAGAGACTCTTTAGCCTCCAAGGCATACACATGAACCACATATGCTTCACGACTTTTTCGACCATCTTCTCGGCTTTGGGCGAGATACCATATTAGATGATAATTTCTCCTATTACCAATCGAACTACCTCATCACCCTTAGCTATTTTGAACCATGCGCTTAGCGCGCAATCCAACTTCGTCGGTACTTAACCAGCCAATCCATCCGAGAATCGATCGAACTCCCCAAAAGCGGTTCCATCGGATCGACCACAAACACTACCCCTTGGAGTTCAGAGGTACATCTCTATACAGCTTATCTACAACTATAGAGTGACCTAGAGGGCTTATTACGGTCATCTGCCTAGAAGATATCCCAGAATCTAAATCCATGGTCTTCACTATGCTACTTGCAACATATGAATGTGTTGAACCCACATCAATCAAAGCAGTAAATGGAGAACCAAAGATTAAAAACGTACCGGTTATGACGTCCGGTGAGTCGCTCTCCTCTTGGCGCCTTGCCGCATACACTAGCCCCGGCTGTCTGGCCTCAGAACTACCTGCACCTCTGCCCGGTGCTCCACGGCCCCGATCAGAACCATTACCTCCTTTGCCATTACCTCGGCCCCTCTGCGGTGGTGGTCCGTTATTCCTGTACTGAGTACGGCCCTGACTCTCGGACTGAATTCTAGCCAACTTGCGGACAGTCCCTCACACAGTGGTCCAGCGAGCCACACTCAAAACAGCCTTTTCCACCGGTCCAACATCCTCCCCAATGAGCTTTCCCACAACGGTTACACTACGGCGGTCCCTGCCTAGCAGCAACAAACCGACCAGATTGATTCGGCCCACTCGGTCTAGCCCTTTTCTGCGGATTTCCTGACGACCCAGAAGATCCAAAACTCCTCTTGTGTCGGTTCCTATCCATGCCTTGCCTCACAGACTCTTTAATACCCTCGGCTACCTTCGCCTTCTCAACCAGAACAGCAAATTCACGCTCCTGCTGAGGCGCAATCAACAACCTTAATTCGTCTCTCAGGCCATCCTCAAAACGAACACACCTCTCGTGTTCAGTGGCTACCATACCCCTAGCATACCGACTCAGCCTCAGAAACTCTGCCTCGTACTCTGACACAGATTTACTTCCCTGAACTAACCTCAGAAATGCTTTCCATTGCTCATTAATGTAGTTAGCTCCCACGTACTTTTTTTGATAAGTAGCCCTAAAATAGTCCCAAGTCAGATCTTCCACTGCAGCGCTGTCTCGAACCGTGAGCCACCACTGGTATGACTCATCTCGGAGAAGTGATACTATTCCCTTTAACTTTTCTTCAGCAATCAGGTCTAAATCGTACATGATCCGCTCTGTCGCTTCCAACCAATATTCAGTGATCTTTGGAGCAACACCGAGACACCGAAAGAATTGACCCGCTTGTTCAAGTCGCTCGAGCACGATTTCCTAACTCCTGCGCCTCCGCCTACTCCAGCTACCCTTTCTAAAACCCACAAGATCGCTTTGTGACCTGCGTCATCCCGATGCTGTTCTCAAACTCACCACCTCCCACTAGTGGCGTAAGCAGGTATCTCATTTTCTGACCCTTGACCAGATCCTACGGGTTCAGAAACTGTCATCCTACCTCGACCACGTCCACGACCACGTCCACCTCGGGTACTCATGACTAAATCTCGTCTGATTTAAAGAATTTTATGTATCAGTAATTATTCCACTGTTTAAAAGCAAAGTCTTATGAATATTAAAGGAGCTTTTGTTTTCACGAGTCCACTCAGTCCTATCAATTTTAGTTTCTAAGTGGTCTTACTATCACTAGCCATCCAATTATATCTCATCAATATCATTATCACAACCAATAGTAAGGGTACTTACAGGCGGATTGGTCTTGGGAGACTCGGTGCCATGCCTTTCACACTATACTTTTAAAACATAACACTTAAAACCGAATTTTGAAAACATTTTGGACCGGGCCCCTGACGAGCCTTTGAACTTGGCTCTGATACCACAATTGTAACACCCCAAACCCGGTCAACACACCACGACCGAATCTGGTATGTTACAGGGAAAAAGGATTTTGAGAGGTTTAGGTTTAAGTTTAAAAGTTTGATGAAAACACTTCGCTAAATTGTGTATTTGAAGAAAAACTTGAGCAGGCTTGATTAAAATCTAATGATGTAATTGAAAACCCGAAAATTTTTAAAACTTAATCAGATGTGTAGGTACAACAAGTTTATCTCATTTAGAAGTTTAAGTTGTTTAACATTATTACTAAAACATTTTGACTTAGTAGAAAATCGAGTTTAAGTTAGAAAAATATTTGAGTTCTCTTTATTCCAAATCTTAGTGTGATACCCGATGGTATAGCTTAAAACATCTCGATTTGTAGTTTTGAAATTTGTTGTCCTTCCAAGTTTTAGCAAATTTTAACCCAATTAACTTGTTAAGGCATATTAAAAATCTACTTTAAGCATAAACATAGCAAAACATAATTTTAAAGGCCATTTACAAACCAAAATAAAACCAAATAGAAATAAATAAGCTTAAGTACCAAATTCTATAAAAGTCTGAGCAAATCCTTATTTAAGCATGGCATGTGCACCTCGAGTCCATCCCGGCTCCATGTCCGCGTCTAAGTGTCACCTGAAATGTCAAAGGAGAAAGTGAGTCGCAAGACTCAGTGTATAAATCCCCCTCCCGATAATACAACATGCTAACACACATCATAGCAAAGCAATACAATTAATGCACCCGTTCCTAACCATCCATTACACCTTTTCTACCCCGTGTGGTACCAAACCACTGGTGGTGCCAAACCACTGGTGAACCAAAGTCACGATATCCATAACGTGGTGCCAAACCACTGGTGACCCGAAGTCACAAATAATCCAATGATGGGGCCAACCCATCGTGTGATACCAAATCACTAGCGACAATCCAGATATCATAAGTGGGGCCAACCCACGGTGGTGTCAAACCACGAGGACGAGTCGCAATGAGGTGCCAAACCTCGGTGTCCCAAAGACACGGTGTGATACCAAATCACTTGGTGACCGCAATCACAAATCCGATGATGGGGCCAACCCATCGTGTGATACCAAATCACCGGCGTCAATCCCAGATAATCAATCGTGGGGCCAACCCACCGTGGTACTAAGCCCACTGGGACGAGACGCCGAGGTGCCAAACCTCTGGTGACCCAAAGTCACAAAATATGTGGTACCAAACCACCGGAGGTGCCAAACCTCGGTGTCCCAAAGACACAGTGTCCCAAAGACACGGATATCATACTCCCCCTCCTCTCATATTACCCATACATGTCATACTGACTCATGTACATTATGCAAAACATGTAATTCATGCCAACATGCCCAATATTGCATCTTATAACACATATCATGGATCATAATATTAGATGTATCAATAATAGAACTCGCAATGCTACGGACTTACCCGTATCGTGATCATACCCTATCGAGTATCAAGACAATCATCACTGTTTCACTTGTTACAACACAGGTTATTAACTTATTACTAAGAAATCAGTGTGTTAGCTTACACACCTGAAATAGCGAAGGTTTTAATCCTAAGAACCGATCAAAGTCCCTTGATCACCTCAACAACCCTAATCCTACAATCGGCCAACAAGGGGTTAACACTTAAACCATTCGGCTAAAAATAGATAACCCAAGGGTTGCGTTAAGCCTTACCTTTGCAAATGGTTCGGTTTCCAACCAATCACGAACCAACACTGGTTCTTTCTGATAATCGGCCTCCCCTCTAAAACACAAACCATTAGTCTCACCAAACTTTGGCTTAACAACTCTAAAGAAACCATTAAAGCAACCTTTTACCACCACTTACCGATTGCTTAACAGAGTAAGAAGGCTCTCCTTGCTTGATTTCGAACTCCAAAGGTCCTATACGAAAAATGATTACCAAATCAAACGTTAACTCCTTTTAACAGATACCGAAATCTGTCCTAAAACTCACTAAAAATCGGTAAGGCACAAGAAAGAGGAGAAATGGCCATTCGGCCAACACTTACCTTTTTGTTAGACCGATTGAACAAGACTCCAACAAGGTCACACTCCTCCTTTGATATACGGCAATAAAGAAACTATAGGAAGAAAGAAAAGATTCGGCTAGCACCCTTAATCAAAATGGGAAAGGAGGTCCGGCCTAAGAGCAATGAAAGAAAACGATTGGGACCAAACGGCTAAAGGGTTTGAAGAAGAAAAGAAGAAGATAAAAGGATGAATAGAGGGGTGCTTTCGGTTTAAAGAAAAAGAGATGGAGGATAAGGTTTTTGGAAAGATGTGTTATGGTCAAGAAGGGAGAAAAAAGAAACTAGTTTCGGCTTCAACAATTGGAAAAGAAAGGGAGAGAGATGCACATTCGGCTACCAAGGTTTTCAAATGAGAAAAGAGGAAGAAATGTGGAGAAGAAAGTGTTATAGTTTCGGCAAGTGTAGGTGCTTGAGGTTTCGGTTTACACAAGATGCAAGTGGAAAAAGGGAACAATATTTGGCCACACACACACTAAGTAAAAAGATGCAAAGCAATTTTGGCAAAACGATACTTGGACTTTCGGTTAAAGGAGAAAAAGAGAAGAAGTTTTTGCTAGCTTTTGACACACAAAGAAAAATCAGCTTACCAAAAAGAATTTTGACCGAAAATGCACACTTGCTAAAGGCAAATTCGGCACACCCCTACCACACCAACCGGCCACTCATTTCCCTCCCCTAAAATCTCTCCAAATCCGGCCAAACTCCCCCAAACACTCCCAAGCCACCAATTCAAATTACCTTGATCAAGTCCTCCTCCACAATTTGCTCTCCACCCACCATTCAAATAGGAAGACTTAGTCCAAGGTAGAGTTTGAACTGCCTACTACTCCTCCCCTCCATGCCGTCAAAATGGAACAAAAATGTGGGATTTTCGCAGCTTGAACCCAGGACATCCTCCCTTGCACTTGACGCCACACCCAAGCTCTAAGTGGCACATGCTTTGCCACTTTGTTAGCTCTTCACTTGTGCAACAATTCACCAAATAAAATACATAAGACCCAGCTCCTTCAGCCCCTATCACATAAAGCCCAAAAACAAAAAATTTTCCTACCACTCGAACTTACACCTAGCTTATAACCAAGCCCCAACAGCATCGAAATAACAACATAACACATCAAGCACATGCAGCAAAGCCAAAATAAAATAGCCCATAACCCGGGATATTACACATATAAAGCCCTTAATTCATGATTTTATAAATATTTAATATAATTAAACTTATAACTATTAACTTTTACAACTTTTACAATTTAAAACTTTTTTACATAATTAACTATCTAAACGTTAAAATTTTCTAACCAAATTTTATCATGACACTTTGATAATTCTATAGATATTAAATAAATAATAAAATATTGACTCGTTGATTGGAATCATGGTCTTGAAACCATAGATTTTGACACCGCTGAAAATGGGCTATTACATGATTGGTTGAGTGTTATAGGGATTTGTCGGAGGCCCAAACATGAGTGAAAACATCGTCTAGAGGGGGTATAATGATATTGAAGCCTGGAAGTCATGATACGCTTGATAGTGCTAAATTGAAGAAGCTCAAGGCCTTTTCCAGTGGTATCACGATACCCAACTCCCAAGGATTACCCTATTTCAAGATTGACGAAGATATCGTGATACCAAGCCCTAGGCATCGCAATATCACCAGCTAAGGCAAAAAAAAAAAAAAGAGTAGATGGATAGCCCTTGTCCAACATGTCCATTAATAAAAAGGACACGCTTAACGGCATTTTGGGAATAAAAGAGTGGGTCAACACACTACTAAAAGAAGACAAAATTGGTTGATAGAAAGACATTAGACACAAGCCTTAGTTTAGTTTAGTTTTCTTAAGGTTTTTTCTTCATCTTTTAGGGTTTAATTTTCTCTTCTCTATAGTCTATGATTTTATTTTCTCTACACATTTTTTTTTTGTTTTCTTTATTTCATAGCTGGTACTTAAGTTAGTTACAATTGTAGCTAGGATTTATTTGCTTAGACAAACCTTCAAACTCTTTTTTACTTACATTTTAATTAAATGTCAATGCTGTTCAGTTTCTTTAATTCCTTTTGTTCAAAATAATTTATTTAGTGTTTTTTTTATTGTTCTTGCATCAATGTTGTGCTATCCATGCTTTTGTAATAAAGCTTGGAATTTTATTACTTTGCTTAGGGTTTAAGTTAATACTACTTTCATTTAATTTCTTGTTGTTAATGGGTTTTAATATAAGCATGAGTGGATAAATATCTAGGGGTTGGTTGATGGAAATGATGGGTAATTGATTTTAGAGTTCATTGACTAAATTGCAAAATTAGACTAAATCGAATAGACTTAAAATTTAGGATTGACACCCTAAGGAAAACCAAGATAAGTGAGGTGAGAGGAGATCTTATTGAGCATTAATTAGATAAGTATCGGGTTAGTTGGTGAGGTCGAGAGATAAACTAGACTAATTTGTCAAAATTGGTAAGTTGAGGCTAAAAGGTAAAATAGAGCCAATTTTGGAGTAATAGCAATTTAGATCCCAAATTTAGAAGCCAGCCAACCACATGGAAATCAACCAATTGCTCCCTATTATCATATTTTCTCGTATTTGATAGTTGCGCATAAGTACACATACCCATATGTGGCATTGTCACATCCCAAAATAGGGCTTAGAAGTTTGAGCCTGGCCAATTGTGATCGCTAGTGGGTTTGGTAAGCTAGTGTTCACTAGAAGGCTTAATGAGCTAGAGTTTGCCAGTAGGCTTGTCAAGCTAATTTACACTAGCAGGTCTGGTGAAAAGTTATACACTAGTAAGACTAGAAAGATGGTGTACGCCAACAAGTTTGGAGAGATAGTGTATGTTAGTAGGTCTGGTGAGCTGGTGTTCACTAGTGGATTCAACGAATTATGATCACCAGTAGGTTTGGCGAGGTATGGATCGCCAGAGGACCTAGCGAGATGTAATTACTATTTGGGCCAAAAGTCAAAAGTAGGAGTAGTCAAAGGGTAACTATCCCAAAATTAGGAAGTCAACTTACTTTTCTCTTTACAACACCATTAATGCATGTAACTCTTTCCTACTTCTACTGCGACCAGGGTATCTTATGAACACTAAAGCGCTACGTGCCTATGAATTAAGACATTTCCATTAGAAATTTCATATCATACTCAACAACAAAGCTCTTTTAAATTCTTCATTGATTATTCTGTTATCAAGTTCTAAATAATTCAAAAATTAGCTTTTAGGATCTAAAGTAAGACTCTATTTTCTATTGTGTTGATGTTTGTATAGTTCATAACAAAGGAAACTAGGTTCGCCAAAAGCTAAGCATGTGTGAACCTAGGTTCACTTGTGTTATGTATGAATTTTCATGTTCTTTGTATATTAGTGACTTGTGTATGTTTGTGAGATTGTGAACTGACAGAACCATCTACAAGGGAATACAAGGGAAAGCCGAAGCTTGTTTAAAAGCTTTTAATCAATTGGTGAGTGTTCAAGGATCACCACTTGCATGTGCGAACCATAATGTTATCTAAGAGCTGAAGGTTTTATCCCATGTTCTGGGAGTAAGTCTTGCGAAAGTGCTAAATATGTGTTTTAGGAACAAGTGGAATACAAGCTCTTTATTGCAAGTTCAACCTAAATAGTACTCTATGAACTCCTCATAATTGGCGAGCTCTATGTTTTAACTAATTGTTTGATGAAAAAATCTGAATTCTTGGATGTAATGTCATGCCATACAATTGTGAGTACGCCCTTTATTTTTGTATTTTGTTGAGAGGCCCAAGAACAGGTTGAAGAGATAAGGGAGTGTCGAGCCAAGCTCCACTCAATGGGATATGTTGGTGTGTTAGATAGTGCTTAGCTTTATGATATGTTAAAAGTCGTTGAGTCATTCTGAGTTGTTATAAGATGATTCGCTTATCCAATAGTAAAAACCATATAAATAAGTTTATATTTTCTGAAATATCATGTTTTATAAACTAAAGCTATCTGACAGTAAGTATGGCTAATCAAGTTCGCAAGTTTTATGACCTTGCGAAGTTTCTGTTTAACTTATGTTTTGTTCATTCTTTGTGGTTATTCTTTCTTGTATATTCACAATAACTCACAAACTCCTTTCCATTCAATTTATATAGCTATATCGCAAGGTGAGCAATGGCAAGGCAAGTGATCTAGTGGAAGTATAGATGTTGTAAAGGTAGTATGAGCGAACTCTGGGTCAAAGGCAATGTGGAAATTCTGTTTGGGCTTAGTGATATAATTCTATTGACTTCGCTGATTGTTTTAAGAATTAATTATTTTTATGTTTTCTTATGTTTTTCTTTATGTGTATAATTGTAAACCGATAATGTTTTATAAACACACCTGAATTTTAAATATATAAATATAGTCCAAATTTGATTAATGTTTTCAAAAATTTACAAGTTCACTCTTAAATAAATAATTTATAACATAGTGTTTTCCATAAGCAATGACAAGAAGTATTCAAAACTGACAAAACTTTGCAGAGTTCCCCAAAATTTATGTGAAGTAATAGGGTTGTGAACTGTACAAGTGCAAACCCCATTAATTGGTGAACTGGTATCTATGAACCTTAAATAATTTTTTGAGCAAATGGCTTGTACTAGGGACGAAAGGTTGGGATGTACTGTGTCTTTACTCACTTATGAAACCCATCACTGGTGGAACACTATGAAGTTGGGAACTGCTGCAAACTAATTGACTTGATATTTCTTCCTTTAAATGTTTAAGAAGAAATTCATGGACAAAAGTATATGGAATCTCGCAATCGAGAATTTATTAATCTGGTACTAGGTAAGTTGTTTGTGGTTGAGTACGAAATAGAATTTGTGCGACTGAGCCAGTACACAACTGAGATGGTTTTGTAGGTAAGGTATCGCTACAAAATGTTTTGTTTTGGGATGCATTGCAACATTCAGCTTTATTTGGTACCCCATGACACGACTATAAAGTAAAGGTTATCGAAGAGCAGAGGATGCGCAAGCTAAAATAAGGTCAGGGAAATATGTGTCTTGACAGTCTAGGTGAACATATAAGACGGATCATGACTCACATAACTTTGACAAAAATATCAAATGCAATTTTTTATTAGACCATTCACAACAGCAGTGTAACACCTAGGCTGAAAAAAAGGAGATTCACACAAAATGCCAAATTGGTCACTTTGTGAACACTGTGAACGAAGGCATCCTGGTGAACGTTGTAAGAAGGTAGGAGGATGTTTCAAGTGTGGGTCCAAAGAACACATGATAAGGGACTGCCTAGAATGATTAGAGAGGTCACAAGCTCAAAATTTGACCCCTACACTTGTACAAGCAAACTGGAAAATGAACTCTAGCTCGCACTGTTACTACTCAAGCTAAGACAGGAGGGCTTGCATGAGTTATGCTATGAAGAAACCACATGATCGGGGTTTGACTGACATTAGCATAGGTACCTTCACTCTGCAAACTCTACAATTGTTTTCTTTAATTGATTCTTGTTCAACATAGTTGTACATTTTAAGTGAGCTGGCATGTGAGTTGGGAATTCCATTAGAAGTCATAAATAAAGGATGAATGTCACTAGTTCATTTAGTGAGAGCATGCTAGTTAATTGTGTGTATCGTAGGTTCCCCTTGATGATTCAAGGACATGTCTTCTTCATTGATTTGATGGAATTGCCCTTTTATTGGTTCAACATAATTTTACGAATGGATTGGCTAACTAAGCATAAAGCCAAGATGGGCTTCGAGCCAAAAATTGCAAAGCATTGAAGGGGTGCAAATTGTTGTGGTTTGAGAGTAAACCTAACTTCTATCCAACATGGTATCGATAATAAGAATAGAGAAGATGATAGAGAAAGGTTGCAAAGCCTATCTCGCTTATGTGAAGGGTTCGCAGAACAAAGTGATAGGGGTTTATGATATATACATTGTAGAAGATTTTCCAAATGTGTTTCCAAATGAGCTACCTGGTCTAGCCCCAGATCATGAAGAGGAGTTCGACATCGAACTATACCTTGGTTGCTTGCCAATATCATTTACACCCTATTGCATGGCACCAAAAGAGCTTAAAGAACATAAGATACAACCAAAGGAGTTACTTAACAGAGGCTTTATTCGACCAATTGTGTCACTATGGGGTTCGTTTGTTCTATTTGTGAAGAAGAAATATGGTAGCTCGATGATGTGCATCAACTACAAAAAATTGAACAAACTAACTATAAAAAATAAGTACTTATTACCACGAATAGATGACCCTGTTCAACCAATTGAGAGACGCCACAATTTTCTAAAAAATAGACATAAGACCAAGATACTATTAACTTAAGGTGAATGAGGTAGATGTTGTAAAGACAACATTTAGAACAAGGTAGTCATGTTTGGATTAACAAATGCACCTGCTACATTTATGGACTTGATGAATCGAGTGTTCCATGAGTATTTGGACCAGTGCTTGGTGGTATTCATAAATGGCATTCTAGTGTATTAATTAATCGAAGAGAAGCATGATGGTCACCTACAAACTGAGCTACAAATTCTGTGAGAGAAGCAAATGTTCGCGAAGCTTAACAAGTGTGGGTTTTGGCCTAAGGAGGTAACATTGTTAGGTCATGTGGTTTCGGTAGAGGGAGTTCCCATATACCTACAGATGATTGAGGTAACTTTGGAATGGAGATCACCAAGGAGTGTTACTAAAGTACAAAACTTTCTGGGGCTCACAAGATACTATCCCGGATTTGTTGAGAGTTTTACCACAATTGTAGCACCCTTAACAAAGTTGCTGTGGAAGGATGAGGAGTTTGCATGGATTGATTAAAGATAGAAGAGCTTCAAAAAAATTAAGGTGATACTCACTAAGGCACCTGAACTGATTCAACCAGAATCTAGAAAGGACTTTGTAGTTTATAGTGATGCTTTTGGACATGGGAATGAGTTACGTACTGATGTAAGAAGGAAGGGTGCTGGCTTATGATTCAAGACAGAAGCCTCATGAGTGAAACTACCCAACCCATGACAGATACCATGGACTGCAAGCGTGACTCCAAATATAATTTTTTATAATGGTATTGACAAACACATCAATTGCAGCTTAGACGGAGCATCTGATAGATCTTTCATGTTCCACATGTACGAACGAGCTTACAAAATCATTGAAGACATAGCATGAACTCGTACATGTGTCCTAATGAGAGATTTATGTACAAATCAAAGTCTCCAATGTTGAAAGCGGTGAATATAGATAAAGATGATGACCAATTCCAACAAATTCTTGAAAGGCTTAACCATTTGGAGACTTTGGTCAAGATGATGAAGGTGGAGCCACATTTTGAAAACCAACCGGAAGAGGCGAGTTACATAGTTAATAGGGTTGAGATCCCTATTCAAATACTTATAATCCTTGTTGGAGGGATTATCTGAACCTTAAATGGGGAGGTAATCAAGGAGGTGTAAACAAAGCACAAACCCGACAAAACCCTCTTTATCAAACTCCACTAAATCAACAATGAACCATGGGGAACAACCATACTGCATGTGGTCAAATATTTTATCAACTAGAGTGGGAGATGCAAACAATGAAGACGGGCATTCGACAAGTCAAAAAGACATGCAGACAACTTGAATCTCGAATGGATAGCCTCTGTGACCAAATGAGTCAATTGATGACAATGTTTAAAAAAAATGGTCAACATCTCCCTAGTAATACGGAGAACAACCCTCAGAGAGATGGGAACGAGCACGTAAGGGCGATCACAGTGTGATCAGGCAAGGAATTGAAGCCATCAACCACACCCATCCATGAAGATGAAGAGCTTCCCGAAAAGGTCGACAAACCCACGTAGGAGTAGGATGAAGCCAAACACCATGAGCCAATTGAGGAGGTAATCAAATCGGTGTCAGAGTCGATAATGTCAAACTCGAGCACAATGAAGGTACCATTCTCGACAAGATTAGAGGACAAACAAAAGAGGGACGAGATAGATTTTTAAAATTTTCTTAATTTATTTAAATCCCTCAATGTCAATTTGCTGCTCTTAAAATTAATCGAGAAAATCTCTAAATATGCCAAGTATTTAAAGAAAATTATAAAACAACATAAGAAAATGAAAAGGGAAAGCACATTAACATTCATGCCTCATGTAGCATGCTAATTGCAAAGAAGATAGCCCCAAAGTTGAAAGATATAGGTAGCTTTACAATCAAAATAGAGATAAGGGATTGATATTTTAGCAAAACCCTTTGCGATTTAGGGGCTAGCATAAATTTGATGCCTTATTAATCTACAAGAAACTCAGACTCGGGGATCTAAAAAAACCTTGATAATGCTACAACTTACCGATAGATCATTGGTGCACCCAAAATGTGTACTCGAGGATGTGTTGGTCAAGGTACAGGGATTCATAATCCCCGTTAACCTTGGAATCCTTGACTTTGAGGAAGATCGAGAAATCCCTATTCTGTTAGGTAGGTAATTTCTGGCCACTTATAAATCAACAATTAATCTTAAGTGGAATAAGTTAATCATAAAAATAAGTGAAGAAATAGAAGTGTTCAAATGTGTCTGTGATTGACAAGGTGAGGGATTAGCTAGGTAGGAGTCTTACGTCTTACATAATTTAAACCTTAATAGCCTTGATTGAGGGTATCCCTTCAGTTGTGTTGGTACAGGAAACCAGATTATGAAAGAACGGGATAAATGGTGAGATATCAGAAGGATTGGAACCAATATAAAGAGCAACGATGGTCGAGAGCAACGAATGAAGTCGATGGTAAAGTTTAAGGAAGTGCCTCCAATAGTATGACATAGATTCTTGACCATCAAACTTAATTAATTTGTAAATTTGAATTATTAGATTTAGGAATTATACTTTTTATTTTGTGTTAGAATTAGTAGGAAATAGGTTTCTGAGTACAACGAAGGAGCTATACGTTAGTAGGGTGCATGCACGAGCAACTGATGACCTTTTACAGGTTATGGAGGGGGCCAAATCTAAGCTATGTCACCACATAGCAATCGTATAGGGAGACACACCTTGGATGGATGTTAGAACATAGGAATAATTAGTGTTGTGTCACGCCATGCCCTCTCTATGGCGCGACACATGAGTCATTTTCGAAAAATTTTTGACTTTGGTTTGACGTGATCTTCAAAGATATTCCCCATGTTCACATGACAAGTCAAGGCCTAGAATGCCTCTATATAAAATCCTTATCAACAACCAATACCTTTCAAGCCACCAACATCAAGTATTCTCTCGAATATAGTCATCTTCCCCTCCCAAGCGTATAATAAATTAGTTATTTATGAAATACACTAAATGGCAGCAAGACGAGGTACAGACAAAAACTCCAAGCCATTCAAACCAAACATGAATACATTACAAGCAAGAAGTATCGTTGCACAACCAAAGAAGTAGATATTGGAAGAAAAAATCATGAAAATACAACAATACTTGGAATATCAAATGGCTTTTAATCAATAACATGGGAAATTAATAACCCGAGCAACGAAAAAATATGGGATTAAAGATTTCCAATGGCCACAACCACCTCCAAATTGAAACTTCTCAAAGAATGTCAAGCCCACAAATCAAGCACAAGATATCAACAAGAACGAAGATCAAACAACATTAAATGAGGGTGACATTTGAGCACATCTTGAAGGAGCTTGTTTTCTATTCAATTTAGGACTTTATAGTACATTTTTGGTATTTAGGTCTTAGGATTAAATATTAATAAAATATTTTTTTACACATTTTATAAGTGTTGTGACCCAGTAGGCCGACACAAGCCTTAGGTAGTACTAACGTGTACTTGAATGTGTAGGATGAAGAATTAAAGACCCAATTGACGTGAAAGTAAGGCACGAGTGATGCACAAGTTTCCTAAGTTGTCAAAGAACAAAACAAATGACACAAGGCAGGATTTCAATGTCATTTTGTGCTATAGACATGGTATGGCACGACACAGATCGACATGATGGCCAAGAATGTCGAGGCTATTTTTGTTTGTAGAATCAACTTTATATGAAGACCTAGGATGTCTCAAAGACCAAATTTGGGTTGTCAACACTTTTATAAATAAGACATTGGAGTTTGATGTAACTAAGTCATCCTAGATGCACTCAAAAATCCTAGTAGGTTAGGAGTAGGAGTAGATTAATTTTCTTTCGGCTTTTCAATAACTATTTGTTTCTCCTCTTTGAATAAGTTTTGATCCAAGAGTTTATTTATTTTATCGAAGTATTTCAGCTTACTTATTCTTGCATTTGGTTTATTTATTTATTCAAATCTCCATTCTCCATTCGATATCAAATCTACGATTATTCAAATCTCGTTTCTCTTCCGAATCAATCATGTTCCTCACATGACTTGTTTCATTGAGATAAAGATTATGAATAATATGAGTGGCTATATTCCTTAGGGGAGATTACCAAGTGGAAGTGCTTAACAGAGGATTTAGAGTTTTCTCGAGAGGATTAGTTTGTAAATTATGTGTTCTTAAATCATTAGGATTGACAACCCTAGGAAGTTATCATAGGCTAGACAAGATCGGGAGATAAGTCGAATTGATTGAATCATAATTTATCCTAGTTGAGAAAGTGAGGTCGAAAGATAAGCATGTATCAACCAATCGATTATTTAATTAGAGGCCGGAGGTAATAATTGGTTAATCGACAGCTAATCTACCTTAAAACCCTAATTTAAAGTTAGTGACAAACCCTTAAGCAAGTTAGTTTTCCTAAGTAGTTTATTGAATTTTATCATTTTTTATTTGTCTTATATACTTTTTATTAGTATTTAATTTATCTCATTAATCTATTTTTCAATTCATCATAATATAGGAATTAATCACTACTTCTTATAGTTATTATTGTAAAAAGATTTTTATAATTTATTTCATCCTCCCTTGATTACGATATTTGAAACACTTCCAAGTATTTCATTGTACTAACTATATGACAATTTGATACGTTCACTTGCAGACACTATCATTTTAATTCTTATACATTTTTGGTATTATATTTTACTATAAACGATAACTTGTTTATAGGAAGTCAATGACATATTAGTCTTTCAATCAATTTTCTCATTTCCGATTAAACTAAGGACATGTTTAAGTTCGTCTACTAATACAAGTTGTCTTTCTATATTATGATCAAAATACGTAATATCGCTTAGTATTAGTTTAAACATTAGATAACTTGTAAGTCAACATTTGCCTTTTTTTTTTTTTTTTTTTGCATGCAAAAACCACATAAGAATATTGTACAAAGTACATTAAAGTAATCCATGAATTGTTTTATTAACCAACTGCATTGAAAATATTACAAGTGTACATAGGCGAAAATACTACACTTAGGACACCAAATCCAATAGTCTTCTATTTTCCCTAGAGAAGTAGATGAGTCATTTTTCGCATTCTTATGCCCTTTATATGTTTCTCAAGAACTCTCTAGCTAGAAGAATCTTGGTAAAACAAATCCCGTGGTTTGTCCTTTGATATGATCTTTGACTACATCCACTATCCCGTCAAACACTATCGTCTCCCTTATGATACTTTATATCAATGTGTTTTGTCATTATCTAGTTTCTTTTGGGTTTAGCTATATTCGCACTGTTATAGTGTCATAGCTCAACAATGATGTTTCTCTTTTAAGAATCGGTGGTGTTGGTGAAATGAAAATGATAACATGTTTTGTCATCTTTTGATTTTGATTTATTTATTAATTTACCATTTTAACCTTTTTAATTAATCAAATTTCATATAAAACTATCACCTAATCATCCACCATAAAGCAAATTGGTAGATTTGCCATATAAAGCCCTTAATTCATGATTTTATAAATATTTAATATAATTAAACTTATAGCTATTAACTTTACAACTTTTACAATTTAAACCTTTTTTACATAATTAACTATCTAAACGTTAAAATTTTCTAACCAAATTTTAACATGACACTTTGATAATTCTGTAGATATTAAATAAATAATAAAATATTGACTCGTTTATTGGAATCATGGTCTTGAAACCATAGATTTTGACACCGCTGAAAATGGGCTATTACATGATTGGTTGAGTGTTATAGGGATTTGTCGGAGGCCCAAACATGAGTGAAAACATCGTCTAGAGGGGGTATAATGATATTGAAGCCTGGAAGTCATGATACCCTTGATAGTGCTAAATTGAAGAATCTCAAGGCCTTTTCCAGTGGTATCACGATACCCAACTCCCAAGGATTACTCTATTTCAAGATTGACGAAGATATCGTGATACCAAGCCCTAGGCATCACAATATCACCATCTAAGGCAAAAAAAAAAAAAAAAAGAGTAGATGGATAGCCCTTGTCCAACATGTCCATTAATAAAAAGGACACGCTTAAGGGCATTTTGGGCATAAAAGAGTGGGTCAACACACTACTAAAAGAAGACAAAATTGGTTGATAGAAAGACATTAGACACAAGCCTTAGTTTTGTTTAGTTTTCTTAAGGTTTTTTCTTCATCTTTTAGGGTTTAATTTTCTCTTCTCTATAGTCTAGGATTTTATTTTCTCTACACATTTTTTTTTTGTTTTCTTTATTTCATAGCTGGTACTTAAGTTAGTTACAATTGTAGCTAGGATTTATTTGCTTAGACAAACCTTCAAACTCCTTTTTACTTACATTTTAATTAAATGTCAATGTTGTTCAGTTTCTTTAATTCCTTTTGTTCAAAATAATTTATTTAGTGTTTTTTTTATTGTTCTTGCATCAATGTTGTGCTATCCATGCTTTTGTAATAAAGCTTGGAATTTTATTACTTTGCTTAGGGTTTAAGTTAATACTACTTTCATTTAATTTCTTGTTGTTAATGGGTTTTAATATAAGCATGAGTGGCTAAATATCTAGGGGTTGGTTGATGGAAATGATGGGTAATTAATTTTAGAGTTCATTGACTAAATTGCAAAATTAGACTAAATCGAATAGACTTAAAAATTTAGGATTGACACCCCTAAGGGAAAATCAAGATAAGTGAGGCTGAGAGGAGATCTTATTGAGCATTAATTAGATAAGTCTCGGGTTAGTTGGTGAGGTCGAGAGATAAACTAGACTAATTTGTCAAAATTGGTAAGTTGAGGCTAAAAGGTAAAATAGAGCCAATTTTGGAGTAATAGCAATTTAGATCCCAAATTTAGAAGCCAGCCAACCACATGGAAATCAACCAATTGCTCCCTATTATCATATTTTCTCGTATTTGATAGTTGCGCATAAGTACACATACCCATATGTGGCATTGTCACATCCCAAAATAGGGCTTAGAAGTTTGAGCCTGGCCAATTGTGATCGCTAGTGGGTTTGGTAAGCTGGTGTTCACTAGAAGGCTTAATGAGCTAGAGTTTGCCAGTAGGCTTGTCAAGCTAATTTACACTAGCAGGTCTGGTGAGAAGTTATACACTAATAAGACTAGAAAGATGGTGTACGCCAACAAGTTTGGAGAGATAGTGTATGTTAGTAGGTCTGGTGAGCTGGTGTTCACTAGTGGATTCAACGAATTATGATCGCCAGTAGGTTTGGCGAGGTATGGATTGCCAGAGGGCCTAGCGAGGTGTAATTACTATTTGGGCTAAAAGTCAAAAGTAGGAGTAGTCAAAGGGTAACTATCCCAAAATTAGGAAGTCAACTTACTTTTCTCTTTACAACACTATTAATGCATGTAACTCTTTCCTACTTCTACTGCGACCAGGGTATCTTATGAACACTAAAGCACTACGTGCCTATTAATTAAGACATTTCCATTAGAAATTTCATATCATACTCAACAACAATGCTCTTTAAAATTCTTCATTGATTATTCTATTATCAAGTTCTAAATAATTCAAAAATTAGCTTTCAGGATCTAAAGTAAGACTCTGTTTTCTATTGTGTTGATGTTTGTATAGCTAGGTTCGCCAAAAGCTAAGCATGTGTGAACCTAGGTTCACTTGTGTTATGTATGAATTTTCATGTTCTTTGTATATTAGTGACTTGTGTATGTTTGTGAGATTGTGAACTGACAGAACCATCTACAAGGAAATACAAGGGAAAGCCGAAGCTTGTTTAAAAGCTTTTAATCAATTGGTGAGTGTTCAAGGATCACCACTTGCATGTGCGAACCATAATGTTATCTAAGAGCTGAAGGTTTTATCCCATGTTCTGGGAGTAAGTCTTGCGAAAGTGCTAAATATGTGTTTTTAGGAACAGTGGAATACAAGCTCTTTATTGCAAGTTCAACCTAAATAGTACTCTATGAACTCCTCATAATTGGCGAGCTCTATGTTTTAACTAATTGTTTGATGAAAAAAATCTGAATTCTTGGATGTAATGTCATGCCATACAATTGTGAGTACGTCCCTTTATTTTTTGTATTTTTGTTGAGAGGCCCAAGAACAGGTTGAAGAGATAAGGGAGTGTCGAGCCAAGCTCCACTCAATGGGATATGTTGGTGTGTTAAAGAGTGCTTAGCTTTATGATATGTTAAAAGTCGTTGAGTCATTCTGAGTTGTTATAAGGTGATTCGCTTATCCAACAGTAAAAACCATATAAATAAGTTTATATTTTCTGAAATATCATGTTTTATAAACTAAAGCTATCTGACAGTAAGTATGGCTAATCAAGTTCGCAAGTTTTATGACCTTGCGAAGTTTCTGTTTAACTTATGTTTTGTTCATTCTTTGTGGTTATTCTTTCTTGTATATTCACAATAACTCACAAACTCCTTTCCATTCAATTTATATAGCTATATCGCAAGGTGAGCAATGGCAAGGCAAGTGATCTAGTGGAAGTATAGATGTTGTAAAGGTAGTATGAGCGAACTCTGGGTCAAAGGCAATGTGGAAATTCTGTTTGGGCTTAGTGATATAATTCTGTTGACTTCGCTAATTGTTTTAAGAATTAATTATTTTTATGTTTTCTTATGTTTTTCTTTATGTGTATAATTGCAAACCGATAATGTTTTATAAACACTCCTGAATTTTAAATATATAAATATAGTCCAAATTTGATTAATGTTTTCAAAAGTTTACAAGTTCACTCTTAAATAAATAATTTATAACATAGTGTTTTCCATAAGCAATGGCAAGAAGTATTCAAAACTGACAAAACTTTGCAGAGTTCCCCAAAATTTATGTGAAGTAATAGGGTTGTGAACTATACAAGTGCAAACCCCATTAATTGGTGAACTGGTATCTGTGAACCTTTAATAATTTTTTGAGCAAATGGCTTGTACTAGGGACGAAAGGTTTGGATGTACTGTGTCTTTACTCACTTATGAAACCCATCACTGGTGGAACACTATGAAGTTGGGAACTGCTGCAAACTAATTGACTTGATATTTCTTCCTTTAAATGTTTATGAAGAAATTCATGGGCAAAGAGTATATGGAATCTATAATCGAGAATTTATTAATCTGGTGCTAGGTAAGGTTTGTGGTTGAGTCTGAAATAGAATTTGTGCGATCGAGCGAAGACACAACCGAGATGGTTTTTGGGTAAGGTATCGCTACAAAATGTTTTGTTTTGGGATGCATTGCAACATTCAGCTTTATTTGGTACCCCATGACACGACTATAAAGTAAAGGTTATCGAAGAGTAGAGGATGCGCAAGCTAAAATAAGGTCAGGGAAATATGTGTCTTGACAGTCTAGGTGAACATATAAGACGGATCATGACTCACATAACTTTGACAAAAATATCAAACACAATTTTTTATTAGACCATTCACAACAGCAGTGTAACACCTAGGCTGAAAAAAAGGAGATTCACACAAAATGCCAAATTGGTCACTTTGTGAACACTGTGAACGAAGGCATCCTGGTGAACGTTGCAAGAAGGTAGGAGGATGTTTCAAGTGTGGGTCCAAAGAACACATGATAAGGGACTACCTAGAATGATTAGAGAGGTCACAAGCTCAAAATTTGACCCCTACACTTGTACAAGCAAACTTGAAAATGAACTCTAGCTCGCACTGTTACTACTCAAGCTAAGACAGGAGGGCTTGCACGAGTTATGCTATGAAGAAACCACATGATCGGGGTTTGACTGAATTAGCATAGGTACCTTCACTCTGCAAACTCTACAATTATTTTCTTTAATTGATTCTTGTTCAACACAGTTGTACATTTTAAGTGAGCTGGCATGTGAGTTGGGAATTCCATTAGAAGTCATAAATAAAGGGTGAATGTCACTAGTTCATTTAGTGAGAGCATGCTAGTTAATTGTGTGTATCGTAGGTTCCCCTTGATGATTCAAGGACATGTCTTCTTCATTGATTTGATGGAATTGCCCTTTTATTGGTTCGACATAATTTTACGAATGGATTGGCTAACTAAGCATAAAGCCAAGATGGGCTTCGAGCCAAAAATTGCAAAGCATTGAAGGGGTGGAAATTGTTGTGGTTTGAGAGTAAACCTAACTTCTATCCAACATGGTATTGATAATAAGAACAGAGAAGATGATAGAGAAAGGTTGCGAAGCCTATCTCGCTTATGTGAAGGGTTCACAGAACAAAGTGATAGGGGTTTATGATATATACATTGTAGAAGATTTTCCAAATGTGTTTCCAAACGAGCTACCTGGTCTAGCCCCAGATCATGAAGAGGAGTTCGACATCGAACTATACATTGGTTGCTTGCAATATCATTTACACCCTATTGCATGGCACCAAAAGAGCTTAAAGAACATAAGATACAACCAAAGGAGTTACTTAACAGAGGCTTTATTCAACCAATTGTGTCACTATGGTGTTCGTTTATTCTATTTGTGAAGAAGAAATATGGTAGCTCGATGATGTGCATCAGCTACAAAAAATTGAACAAACTAACTATAAAAAATAAGTACTTATTACCACGAATCAATGACCCTGTTCAACCAATTGAGAGACACCACAATTTTCTAAAAAATAGACATAAGACTAGGATACTATTAACTTAAGGTGAATAAGGTAGATGTTGTAAAGATAACATTTAGAACAAGGTAGTCATGCCCTTTGGATTAACAAATGCACCTGTTACATTTATGGACTTGATGAATCGAGTGTTCCATGAGTATTTGGACCAGTGCGTGGTGGTATTCATAAATGGCATTCTAGTGTATTAATGAATCGAAGAGAAGCATGATGGTCACCTACAAACTATGCTAGAAATTCTGTGAGAGAAGCAAATGTTCGCGAAGCTTAACAAGTGTGGGTTTTGGCCTAAGGAGGTAGCATTGTTAGGTCATGTGGTTTCGGTAGAGGGAGTTCCCATAGACCTACAGATGATTGAGGTAACTTTGGAATGGAGATCGCCAAGGAGTGTTACTAAAGTACAAAACTTTCTGGGGCTCGCAAGATACTATCCCGGATTTGTTGAGGGTTTTACCACAATTGTAGCACCCTTAACAAAGTTGCTGCGGAAGGATGAGGAGTTTGCGTGGATTGATTAAAGATAGAAGAGCTTTAAAAAATTAAGGTGATACTCACTAAAGCACCTGAACTGATTCAACCAGAATCTAGAAAGGACTTTGTAGTTTATAGTGACGCTTTTGGACATGGGAATGAGTTACGTACTGATGTAAGAAGGAAGGGTGATGGCTTATGATTCAAGACAGAAGCCTCATGAGTGAAACTACCCAACCCATGATTTGGAGTGAGTAGTAGTGGTGTTCGAACAAAAAATTTTGGCAACACTACTTATATGGGGAGAGATGTACCATCAACACGAACCATAAAAGCCTTAAATACCTTCTAACACAGAAAGAATTGAACTTACGACAGATAAGGTAGATCAAACTGTTGAAGGATTATGACTGTGTGATAGAATATCACCTTAGAAAGTCAAATGTGGTTGTAGATGCCTAAAGTAGAAAATCAATGAGTGGGTAGCAAGCTTTATTTGCGTGTTTAAGTGTGACAAGTGATGGGGACTGCTCGTTGAACTGCAAGTGAAACCAACCCTCTCACAATAAATAAAACAGACGCAAGTCATAGATAAAGACTTGGTGAAGAGGGTTTTCCAAGTGGAACAAAGAGTTTAGGGGGACTTCACACTAAATGAAGAAAGAGTACTCTGTTATCGTGAAAGACTCTGTGTACCCAGTGATGAAGAATTACAACATGTGATCCTTACTAAAGCTCACAACAACCCTTATGCTATACACCCAGGAAGTAAAAAAATGTAATATGACCTTCGTGAACTATATTGGTGGCCTAGTTTGAAGTGAGATGTCACTGATTTGTGGTGAAGTGCCTAGTTTGTTAGAAGGTGAAAGTAGAACACCAATTTCCCTAAGAATTACTTCAATCACTCAAAATTCTAGAGTGAAAGTGGGAAAGGATCACCTTAGACTTTGTTTTAGGCTTTCCCCTAACTGCAACAGAGAAAGATGCAATATCGGTGATAGTGGATTGACTCGTGAAGAGTTCGCACTTCCTTGGTATTCATACGAACTACACATTGCAAAACCTAGTAGAGATAGTACGACTCCATAGCGTACTAGTTTCCATTACTTTTGACCAAGATCTTTGATTTATTTCAATATTCTGGAAAAGTGTACAATAAGCTTTGGGGTAAAAACTTAACTTCAGTACTGCTTACCATCCACAAACAGATGGACAATCAGAGAGGGTGATACAGGTACTGGAGGACATGCTACGAAGTTGTGTGTTTGAGTTCATTGGAAGTTTGGAATGGTATCTACTTGTAGTAGAGTTCACGTACAAAAATAGCTACCGAGAAAGCATCCAAATGGAACCCTTTGAGTTGTTGTATGGAAGATAATGTGCAACTACTTGTGTTGGGGCAACACTAGATGAAAGGCAAAATTTTGGACCTGAGTTAGTTCACAAAATAGAGGAGAAGTGAAGATGATATGTGAACAACTAAAGACTGCATCAAACAGACAAAAGTTTTATGCTAACTTAAAATGAAGAGATATTGAGTACCAAGTAGGCAAGAAAGTGTTCTCAAAGGTTTAGTCCTAGAAGAAAGTCTTAAGGTTTGGGCGAAAGGGGAAACTAAGCCCAAGCTTCATTGGTCCATATGAAGTGGTTGAAAGGATTGGTCTAGTGGCCTATCGACTCAAGTTTCCACCCGAACTTGAGCAATTCCATGATGTTTTCCATATATCAATGCTAAGGAAGTACCATGCGGACCCATGCCATTCTATGTCAACGGAGGAAATACGGGTGTGATTTGGTCTTACTTCTGACAAGGAACCAGTTGAAACCATAGCTCGCAAGGAAAAAGTTTTGCGAAACAAGAGAGTTCCTTTAATCAAAGTGTTTGGTAAGAGGGGGAGAGTTTTAACATCCCAAAATAAGGCCTAGAAGTTTGAGCCTAGCGAACTGTGATGCTAGTGGGTTTGGTGAGCTAGTGTTCGCTAGAAGACTTGGCGAGCTGGAGTTTTCCATAAGGCTTACTAAGCTAGTTTACACTAGTAGGTTTGGTGAGAAGGTATACTCCAATAGGACCGATAAGATGGTGTACCCCAGTAGGTTTCTTAACTAGTGTTTGCCAGTGGATTCAGAGAATTATGATCACTAATGGGTTTGGCAAAGCAGGGATAGCCAGAGGGCCTAGTAAGTTATGATTACTATTTAGGCCAAAAGACAAAAATAGAAGCAGTCAAAGGGTAATTATTCCAAAATTAGGAAGGCAACTTACTTTTCTTTTCATAACACCATTAATGCATGTAACTATCCTACTTCTACTTCGATTAGGGTATCCTAAAAACACTAAAACACAAAGTACCTATAAATTAAGCCCTTTCTATTACAAATTTCATATTCTGTTAAACAACAAAGCTCTTTCAAATTCTTCGTCAATTATACTTTCATCAAGTTTTAAAGAACCCAAAACTCAGCTATTAGGATCTAAGGTAGCACTCTATTTTCTTTTGTGTTGATGTTTGGAGAGTTAGCAAGAAAGAAAACTAGGTTCGCCAAAAGCTAAGCATGTGCAAATCTATGTTCACTTGTGTTATGTATGAATTTTCATGTGGTTTGTTTGTTAGTGGCATGTGTATGTTTGTGAAATTGTGAACTGACAGAACCATCTACAATGAATGACTAGGGGAAAGTGAAGCTTGTTTAAAAGCTTTTAACCAATTGTTGAGTGTTCAGGGATTGCCACTTGTATGTGTGAACCATATTGTTATCCAGGAGCTTAGGGTTTTATCTTATGTTTTGAGCAAGTCATTTCTAAACATTGTTTTACAAAAGTGTTAAATATGTGTTTTTATGAACAGTTACATATGAGCTCTTTATTGTGAGCTCAACATGAATAGTACTTTATGAGATCCTCATAATTGGCAAGCTCTATATTTTAAGTAATTATTATGATAAACTTCTGAATTGTTTGATATAATGGCATGTCATAGGATGTTGAGTACTCCCCTTTATATTTTGTGTTTTGGGTAAGACGTCCTCGGACAGGACGGAGAGATAAGGGAGTGTCGAGCTAAGCTCAACTCAATTGGACATTTTGGTGTGTTGGAGAGTGCTTAGCTTTATGATATGTTAATACTCACTGAGTCATTCTGAGTTGTTATAAGGAGGTCTGCTTGTCCAATAGTAAAGAACATATGAATAAATTTATATTTTCCAAAATATCATGTTTTACAAACTAAAGCTATCCGATAGTAAGTAGGGCAAACCCAATTCGTATGTTTTATGACCTTTCCAAGTTTCTATTTAACTTATGTTTTTTTGCGTGCTTTGTGGTTATTCTTTCCTGTATATTCATTGAGTTTGCAATAACTCACACACTCCTTTTCATGCACTGTAGATAGCTAGATAGCAAAGTGAGCAACGGTGAGGTAGATGATTCAGGCGAAGTATAAATGTTGTAGAGGTAGTACAAGTGAACTCTGGATCATAGGAAATGTCAAAATTATATTTTGGCTTAGTGATATAATTCTATTGACTCTGTCGATTATTTTAGGATTTAGTTATTTTTATGTTTTCTCATGTTTTTCTTTATGTCTATAATTGAGAACCGATAATGTTTTAGAAACACATCTGAATTTTAATTATATAAATATAGTCAAAATTTGATTGATGTTTTCTAAAATTTACAAGTTCACTCATAAATAAGTAATTTATAAAATAGTGTTTACCATAAGCAATAACATGAAGTATTCAAAACTAACAAAATTTTGCAGAGTTTGCCAAAATTGATGCGAAGTAATAGGGTTATAAACTGTACAAGTGCGAACCCATTGACTGACCAACTGGCATCTACAAACCTTTAATAACTTTTGATATACAAAAAAACCTTCAAACTATGTTCACAGTATCTAAACATTTAAGAGTAGTTTGCGAGGCCCAATGGGCCATAGGGCTCGCGAATGCAAGTCACACTGCTAAATGGGAAATAGATAGGCTTATCATGCCGCGCACACGACTTAAGTGCTTTGGGTCGCGTAAAGCCTAGAGGGGAGGCTGTGTGGGCCCAATGGGCTTTTGGGCCCACACAGACGAAATGTCCGTGATATGATAAGTTATTGATCTAGGATGTTCTGTTGCAAAGCCGTGGTTGTTTCTAGGCTAAATGGGCCACACGAGTGTGTGGGCCCACTTGGGCAGAGTAATGGGCCTTAGGCCCATTTTCACCATTAAGTCAAATTAGATTTCCTAAGACGCTCGAGGCGACGATGGACCTTCTGTTGGGTCGTTAATACCTTCATTTATAAAATTACTAAAATACCCCCGGTTTACGAAATTACTAAAATACCCTTAGTTTGTAAATTTATTGAAATACCCTCAGTTTGCAAAATTATTGAAATACCTTTAGTTTGCAAAATTACTGAAATACCTTCAGTTTGTAAAATTATTGAAATACCCTTAGTTTGGAAAAATACTGAAATACCCTTGGTTTACAAAATTACTGAAATACCCTTAGTTTACAAATTACTGAAATACCCTCGATTTGTAAAATTATTGAAATACCCTCGATTTGTAAAATTAGTGAAATAACCTTGGTTTGTAAAGTCATTGAAATACTTCTGATTTGTGAAATTACCAAAAGACCCGTGATTTATGAAATTACTGAAATACACTTGGTTTACAAATTATTGAATTACCCCTATAGGGTAGAATCACCGAATTACCCTGTAGGGTAGAATTACCGAAATACCCCTATAGGGTAGAATTACTGAATTAACCTTGTAGGGTGGAATTACTTAATTACCCCTGTAGAGTATAATTACTAGAATACCACTGAAGGGTAAGATTACGAAATATCCTTATAGGTTAAAATGACTATTTTTCCCTTGCGGGTAAATGACTGGTTAGGACTATGACTGAACTAACTGTGAATGGAAGACTGTGTTTTAACTGATTTGACTATGGTCATGTGACTGATGTGTTTTTAATATGTTTGTAAATGATTGTTACTGAGCATGGCCATTTTGCATACATGTGTAATTATTAAGCATGATAAGACATATTGCATGGGGTTGGGACTTTGATAAGGAGGAAATACTGTACTAGTGGCTATGCCACGTTTTACTGATTTAGTGGCTTCACCACGTATACTGATTCTAGTGGCTTTGTAACATCCTAAATCTGGCGTTCTGTAATATTTGTGTAAATGCATGTTATGTTGGTTTTGTGTGTTGTTTAAGGGTGTTTAGGGGCCCTAGGGAGGTATGGGGTCTAGTTTGAACCCTGGTAAAATTTTGGTCTTTGGGAACTTTAGTGGGGTGAGCTAGGGGATGCAGGACTTAAGGTTAATTAAGTGTGTTTTCTATCACAAGATGAGCTTATGTCCTAGTGGTGTTGGCGTCATCATGCTTGCAAGGGGGTGAGGTTCGAATCTCACAAGTAGCACTTGGGGGTTTTATTTTTATGCTCAGGAAAGGGAGGTGGCTAAGTCGAGACCAAACTCTGCAGGAGAGAAGGAAGACTTGGTCAAATATTTGAATGAGAGTTAGGGAGTGAAGGGTGGAGTGATTTGTGGAGCAAATCGTGGGATATGGTGGAGTGGAGGAGTTTGGCCGAAAATGGGATGTGCATGGGGAGGAGGATTAGGTCAAAAGATGAAAGCATGAGCAAGGGGTCACTTGGTATCACTTTTGGTAGTGGGTAGTGAGTCTGTTGTTTGTTTTGTTAGTGTCTATTGTGAGTTTTGACCCTTTTTAGCATTTTCGGTATTAGTATTTTGCAAAACATTGCTTTCATTCTCTTTGCTGAAACCACAGGTGCTATTCTCCCATTTTCTCATCTTCTTCAAAAACTTTTTCTTTATTTTAGTATTGTCTGATCATTTTGTCCAAAACTCACCTCCCATCTTCCCTATTTGCATCTTTCTTCTACACTATAGTCGGAACTCTTTTTTTCTTCTTTATCATTTTCTATCTTTCTCACCATCAACTGAACCTCTACTTTCCCCAAATTGAATCGATTCTCCTTCTCTGTTAATAATAGCTGAACATCTTGTAGACTGAAGCTTGGGGGTACTTTGACTGTCAAATTTGCTTCTATTCAGTTTTCCATAGATCAAGGTAGGGGGTTCATTTCCTCTTAATTTTTTTCTACTTTTCTCTATCTTTTTCTCTCTGCTAAAATCGAACTCTTATTTTTGGTCAAGGCTATATCATTTCATTGTTCCTATTGGGAATCTTTTTGGTGTGGAAAAGCCAAAACTTTCTTCTTAGAGTTAGGTTGATTCCTCTAATTAACAAATGGGCAAAGATCATTAGCATTGACTTCAGTAAAGGTAAATGTATGCAAATACTCTCTTATTTCAATGATTAGTGGTATTCTTGTGATTCTGTTTGGTGGTGATGATATCGGCTTCCTGCTCTTGTGGGAGGGCTGAATGTTGAATTAAGGCTAACACTCTAGAACATCACTTATTTACTTTTAGGAACTCATTGCAAATAGCCAATGAGCAAGGCCAGATCTTTAGAACTCTGTAGGAAAGATCACGATTGTGGTAAAGTGACCTAGTGGAATAATACTTTCAGGTTTATGGAATCTTTTAAGAAGTTAGGGCTAACTATCGATTGTTATTATTCAAGGGGCAAGCGAGGAGTAGTTCTCTCAGAAACTGCAAACAGGTGTATAGTCTCACACCCATTTCAATGGTTGTTTGTGATGTTTTATGAATCTGTCAAAGCTGAAAAGCCAACAATTGTGACTAATCAAGCATGCGAACGCTCGTAGTGATAAATTGAGATACGAATCATGACGCTAAGTTGTTGAGAGTGTCACAAACACTCTCGCGATGCTGATGCTATAACAGGCCTACCCGGGCCGAATCGAGCTAAGTGGGTCTAACGGGCTAACTGGTCCATTTGGGCAAAACTGTTGAATTTGTAACAAATGATAGGCCCGGATGAGATATATGAAAATCTAATTCGAAACCATGCATTTTGGGCCACCCGAGCGTGTGGGCCCGTTTGGGCCTAAAATAAGTTTTTAGCCCAATAGTGCCGTAAAAACCCAAAAAGGGTCTCGAGTCACTCGAAGCGATAGTAGGCCTTTGGAAAGGCCATTAATGAGGAAAATATGAAAAATACCCTTGGGGGGTAAATTTCCAAAATGCACCTAGGCTGTGAAATTACCAAAATACCCTCGATGGGTTGAGTGACTATTTTACACTTAGTGTTGCCTAGTAATGCATGTATGTTTACATTACACTATTATATGTTGGTATGTATATTGCATTTTGTCATGTTGCATAGGGCGGGTTAATGACTGAAGAGTAGTGTTGCCTGGTGGCATAGCCACAATATATATATACATAATTATGACTCCGGTGGCTCAACCATAATTATTCTATGATGAACAACTTGTCTGTAACATCGGTGTGTTTGGCGGGGTGGGTTGACTTGATCCCCACAGGTGTGATTGGTTGGTACAGAGGTGTGTTTGGTTGGATTGGGTTGGGATGCACTATTTCATTTGCATTTTCATGATTATAGGCTCAGGCCCAAACTAAGGGCTCAGGCCTAGTTAATATCGGATTAGGGGATTAAACACTGAGTTCATGTAACTCACCCTATTTTCTTTAATCTCGTAGGTAATCCCCGGCGTTAGAAGAGTTGGAGCCGTGGAGGACTCAGTGGTGGCCATACATCGTAGATTTCTCGCAAACCTTAGTAAATTCAGCTTTTACGTTATTTTTTTTAGATTAATTAGTTTGGGTTTAATACTCTGTAATAACTAGAAATTAATTTTATTTTTAAACCTACTTTTTCGTTATTTTTATTGTTAAATGTTTAATACGGGAGTTTTCCTAAAAGAGTTAACAAACTGCTTTCAAAATATCACGTTTTTGCAAGTGCTCAAATTCAAATTTCATATCAAAAGTAGTTTTCAAAGTATTAACAAGTTTTTAAGGAAACGAACATTAAGTGAATCAAGTTTTTATAAATAAACAATGAAACTCTGAATTTTCAAAGGAGACGCAACCTTTTCAATGAACAACTTTACTAAACAACCGCTTAGTTTCTCAACATTCCATCAAAGTGATCAGAGTCTTTACAAACAAGTATCTAAACTTGAAGTTTCAACTTTTTACCCTTTTCATGTGACATGCCCGATCCGGTCGTAACGTCTAGGTCGAGTTTGGGGTGTTACATTTTATGGTATCAGAGCCCAATTGCAAAACTCGGCTGTGGAATGGGTTCGAAATTTTTTAAAAATTTAATTTAGAAATGTATGTCTTTATTGGAAGTATGGCACCATGAGTCTCTGGCACCAAATCTGTAAGTTCCCTTATTTTATGATTGTTGATATGATGATATGACTGTAGTAAGAAAACTGTAAGAGTTAGTAGTGGTACATTGAAACTTCTACTCTAGGAGCTAAGACTATAGAGACAGGGACATTAGGAATTTAATTCACAAAAACAACTCCTATTTCTATTTTTCCATAAAATACTTGTTAATTAATATTGGAACCATATACTGATTCATAAAAATTCTTAAACAAATTAACTCAACTTAGTAGTATGAGTACTAGATGACGTGGACGTGGTACACGCGATCGTGGAAGAGGCCGAGGTGCTGAGGCTGGATCCTTAGAATCAGGGCATGTGCCGAAAGGCGAAGTGACAGCATCACTAGTAAGCGAAAGAATGGTATCAAGACCGAACTGGAGGGGACGACGCTTTGTCCCAATCTATGCTGCGAGTTTAGGAACGTGTTGCTTGAGCAAGTACTGGGTCAGTAGCACGTGGGTCTATTTTTGAGTGACTTAGGTTGAATAGGGCCAAAGTTTTTAGGGGAATTTCTAGTGTAGCCCCAAATGTAGCTGAATACTAAATTGAAGCTATGGAATGAGTTATGGATGATTTGGACTGCACGGCATAACAAAACTGAAAGGGGTTGTGTCATTACTGAGAGACGAGACGTACCAATGATGGCTCACTGTAAGGGAAGGTACTCAAGCTGATCGTATCACTTGGGATTTCTTTAAAGTAGCCTTCCAGGGAAAATATGCCGGGGCTAGCTATGTGGATGCTCGAAGAAAATTTTTTGAATCTGGTTCAGGGAGGTAAATAAGTGGCAAAGTACGAGGAGAAGTTTTTGCGTCTGAGCTGGTACGCCCGGGGAATAGTCTCAACTGATTATGAGCACTTGTGCATTTTGAAAATAGGTTACGAGATGAGTTGCGAATACTGATAGCCCCGTAGAGGGGGAGAGATTTTGTTATATTAGTGGAAAAGGCTAAAATTGTCGAGGAGGTAAAACGCTCTGAGCGACATAATCGAGATAAGGAAAGGGGCAAGAATAAAAGAGATTCTGGGTTCTCAGGTTCTTTAAGGGGATTTCATAAGAGGCCCAGGTTTGATGGGCTAGCTCGAGTGGGAGTTCTAGTTACTACCGATCAGTTACAACCTTGTGTGGAATGTGGGAAATTTTACTTGAGAGAGTCTTTGAAAAGAACCAAAGGGTGTTTTGAATCTTGGTCTATGGATCATCGATCCGTGGATCGTCCTCGAGAACTGTTCGCATACGGGTAGTAGGTTAGAGATTTGGGCAGCCAGGGAGAGGTGGTCAGCAGCAATCGAGAGGTCATGGTCTGGCCAGAGGGGGAAATGGGTCCGGAAGAGGTTGTAGAGTACTAGGTAGAGGTGCGGTAACACAAATGCAAGACAGTGAGACCGGTTTATACGGCACGACGTCGAGAAGATGGCGACGCACCAGACCTCATAACTGGTACATTTCTCATTTTAAATATGCCATTTACAGCTTTGATAGATATTGGATCTACCCATTCATTTATTGCCTGTACTGTATCTGGGACTCTGGGTATAGAATCTGAGATTGTTGCTAGAGAAATATATGTGATTAGTCCCTTAGGACAATCTGTGGTAGTGAACAAGTTGTTTAGGAGTGTGCCTTTAGAAATGCAAGGGATTGTTTTCCCAGTAAACTTGATGGAACTGTCGGTCGGCGAGTTTGATCTTATCTTAGGCATGGACTAGCTAGTTAAGCATTGTTCAAAAGTGGATTGTGCTGCTAAGCGTATGATATTAAAGACTTTAGAGGATAAGGCGGTGATAGGGATAGAAAAAATAAGGGATTATCTATCTCATGTGATTTTGACACTAAAGGCCGAGAAGATGGTGCAAAAAGGGTGTGAAGCGTTTCTAGCTTATGTAAGCATGTCTGATGCCAAGGAATTTCTGTTGGGGATGTCAAAACTGTGAAAGAGTTTTTGGACGTTTTTCTTGAAGAGCTTCGGGATTGCCTTCGAGTCACAAGGTCAAATTTGGCATTGAGCTATTATCGAGAACGGCTCCGGTGTCTATCGCCCCTTATAGGATGGAGCCGAAGAAGCTGGTAGAACTTAAAGCTCAGATCCAGGAGTTGTTGGACCAAGGGTTTATTAGACCAAGTGTATCTCCGTAGGGAGAGCCGGTAGTGTTTGTGAATAAGAATGATGGTTCGATGCGTATGTGCATTGACTATCATCAATTGAACAAGCTAACTGTTAAGAAAAAATACCCACTACCTAGGATTGACAACCTGTTTGGCCAGTTGCGAGGACCTTCCTTTTTCTTGAAAATAGATTTAAGACCGGGATATCATCAGCTAAGGGTCAAAGAGGTAGACATATACAAGATAGCCTTCCGAACTCGTTAAAGGCATTACGAGTTCCTAGTTATGACGTTCAAATTAACGAACGTACCAGCCACATTTATGGATATGATGAATCGGGTTTTCCAACCTTATTTAGACTGGTTCATGGTGGTATTCATAAATGACATCTTAGTGTATTTAAGAACGGAGGAGGAGCATGATTCACACCTTCGGGTTGTTTTACAGATATTGGGAGAGAAGTAACTTTACGCCAAATTTAGTAAGTGTGAGTTTTGGTTGAAAGAGGTGACGTTTTTAGAGTATGTGGTGTCTACTGAGGGAATTAGGGTTGATCCTCGAAAGGTTGAAGCTATTGTGGATTGGAAGCCACCGAAGTCAGTGTTAGAAATCTAAAGTTTTCTGGGTTTGGCTGGGTACTACATGCGGTTCGTTGAGGGGTTTTCCTTAATTACTACACCCCTAACTAAGTTATTGTGTAAGGGAGTACCATTTGTATGGGTTGATAAGCAGCAGGAAAGTTTTGAAAAGTTGAAGAAGATTCTAACGGAAGCACCAGTGTTGATACAACCTAAGGCTGGAAAGGAATTTGTTGTCTATTGTGATGCATCGCACATAGGTCTAGGATGTGTGCTGATGCAAGAAGGGAAAGTAGTGGCATACGCATCACGTAAACTAAGGCCACATGAAGTGAACTATCCCACTCATGATTTGGAACTAGCTGCAGTGGTGTTCACCTTGAAGATATGGAAACATTACCTATACGGAGAAAAGTTGATTATCTATACCGACCACAAGAGTTTAAAATATCTCCTTACCCAAAAGAACTGAATTTAAGACAACGGAGATGGATAGAGTTGCTGAAAGACTATGACTGCTCGATTGAGTATCACCCGGGTAAAGCCAATGTAGTGGCAGATGCACTAAGTCGCAAGGTGGTATCTAATTTGAGAGCAATGTTTGCTTACCTCAGTCTTTATGAGGATGGTAGTTCATTGGATGAAAAGCAGATTAATGAAAAGTAGTTGTTGGATGAAACGTTGGGTTCTCGGCTTCAGCAAGTGAAAAGTAGAGAGATAGTGAATTTTGGATTGAACAGTGAAGGAGTGTTATGTTTCTGTGGAAGAATTTTTATACCGAGGGACTCTGAGTTAAGATAGATGATTCTGCGGGAAGTGCATAGTAGCCCATATGCTATGCATCCCGATGGAAACAAGATGTACCGAGACTTACGTGAACAATACTGGTGGCCAGGGTTGAAACGTGAAGTTATCGACTTTGTAAGCTAGTGTTTGACATGTCAGCAGGTGAAGCCAGAGCATCAACTACCTTAGGGACTGCTGCAACCGATGAAGATTCCACTTTGGAAGTGGGAGAGAATAATAATGGATTTTGTTAGTGGGTTACCCCTGACACCTACTAAGAAAGATTTAGTATGGGTGATTGTTAACCGATTGACTAAGTCCGCCCACTTCATACCGATTCGTAGTAATTACTCGCTGCAGAAGTTGGCCAAGCTGTATGTGGTAGAAATTGTAAGGCTACATGGAGTGCCAGTATCTATCATATCGATAGGGACCCTAGATTTACATCTCGGTTCTAGAAGGCATTACATGAAGCTTTGGGTACAAGATTGGACTTTAGCACAGCGTTTCATCCTCAGACTGATGGTCAGTCGGAGAGGGTAATCCAGATTTTGGAAGATATGTTAAAGGGCTGTGTAATTGATTTCAGAGGTAGTTGGGAAGATTATGTACCATTTGTGGAGTTTACGTACAACAACAGTTACCAATCCAGCCTTTAGATAGCACCCTATGAGGCATTATATGGTCGTAGGTGTCGTACCCCTACTTGTTAGATAGAATTGGGTGAGCGACGATTGTTGGGACTGAAATTGATTTCAGAGACTGAGGAGAAAGTTAAGTTGATATGATATACAGAAGTCGTATGCGGATCTGAAGTGTAAGGAGATAGAGTTTTTAGTGGGGGATTATCTCTTCTTGAAGGCCTCACCTTGGAAGAAGATTTTGAGATTCGGGCGGAAAGGCAAGTTAATTCCTAGGTTCATCGGGCCTTATCGGATAGTGAAGTGTGTGGGACCGGTCTCCTATCAGCTTGAGTTGCCCCTGGAGTTGAATCGGATACATGACGTATTTCATGTTTCTATGCTGAGACGCTACCACTCAGATCAGTCTCATATAGTGCTAGTGGAAGAAATTAAGGTTAGACCTGATCTGTTATTTGAAGAAGAACTAGTGCAGATTTTAGATCGGGATGTTAAGGTGTTGAGGAGGAAATCAGTTCCATTGGTCAAAGTGTTATGGCAAAATCACAGTTCAGAAGAAGCCACGTGGGAGCCTAAGGAGTCAATGCGACAACAATACCCTCACCTCTTTTGACCAGGTAAATTTTGAGGCCAAAATTTCTTTAAGGGGGTATAACTGTAACATCCTAAATCTGAGGGTCTGTAATATTTGTGTAAATGCATATTATGTTGGTTTTGTGTGTTTTTTAAGAGAGTTTGGGGGCCCTAGGGAGGCCTGGGGTCGAGTTTGAACCCTGGTAAAATTTTGGTCTTTGGGCACTTTAGTGGGGTGAGCTAGGGAATGCAGGACTTAAGGTTAATTACGTGTGTTTGCTATCACAAGATAAGCTTATTGCCTAGTGGTGTTGGCATCCTCATGCATGCAAGGGGGTGAGGTTTGAATCTCACAAATAGCACTTTGGGATTTTATTTTTGTGCTCAGGAAAGGGAGGTCGCTGAGTGGTGGCCAAACTCTACAGGAGAAATGGGAGACTTTTTCAAATATTCGAATGAGAGGTGGGGAGTGAAGGGTGGAGTGATTTGTGGAGCAAATCGTGGGATATGGTGGAGTGGAGGAGTTTGGCAAAAAAATGGGTTGTGCATGGGGGGAGGTTTTCGTCAACAGATGAAAGCATGAGCAAGGGGTCCCTTGGTATTATTTTCGGTAGTGGATAGTGATTGTGTTGTTTGGTTCGTTAGTGTCTATTGTGAGTTTTGACTCTTTTTGAAATTTTCGGTATTAGGATTTTAGGGAACATTGCTTTCATTCTCTTTGTCAAAACCACAAGTGCTATAATCCCATTTTCTCATCTTATTCAAAACCTTTTTCTTTATTTTAGTATTGTCTGATCAGTTTGGCTGAAACTCACCTCCCATCTTCCCCATTTGCATCTTTCTTCTACACTATAGTCGGAACTCTTCTTTCTTCTTTATCATTTTCTACCTTTCTCACCATCAATCGAACCTCTACTTTCCCCAAATTGAATCGATTCTTCTTTTCTGTTATCAATAGGAAAACATCTTATAGACTAAAGCTTGCGGGTCCTTTGACTACTGAATCTACCTCTATTCAATTTTTTATAGATCAAGGTAGGGGTTCGTTTCCTCTTAATTCTTTTCTACTTTTCTCTTCCTTTTTCTCTCTGCTAAAATCAAACTCTCACTTTTTGCTCAAGGCTCTATATCAGTTTATTGTTCCTATTGGGAATCTTTTTGGTGTGAAAAAGTCAAAACTTTCTTCTTTGAGTTAGGCTGATTCCTCTGATTAACAAACGGGCAAAGATCGTTAGCGTTGACTTCAGTAAGAGTGAAGGTATGCAAATACTCTCTTATTTTGATGATTAGTGGCATTCTTGTGATTCTGTTTGGTGGTGATGATATCGACTTCCTGCTTTTGTGGGAGGGCCGAATGTTGAATTAAGGCTAACCCTCTGGAACATCACTTATTTACTTTTAGGAACTCGTTGCAAATAGCCAAGGTGCAAGGCCGGACCTTTAGAACTATATAAGGAATATCACGATTGTGGTAAGTGACTCTAGTGGAGTAATACTTTCGGGTTTATGGAATCTTTTAAGAAGTTAGGGCTAATTGTAGGTCGTTATTATTCTAGGGGCAAGCAAGGAGTAGTTCTCTAGGAAACCAAAAACAAGTGTGCAGTCTCACACCCATTTCAATGGTTGTTTGTGATGTTTTGTGAATCGGCCAAAGCCGAAAAGCCAGCAATTGTAACTACTCGAGCATGCGAACGCTCGTAGTGATAAATCAAGATATGAATCATGACGCTAAGTCATTGAGAATGTCACAAACACTCTCGCGATGCTGATGCTATAACGGGCTTAACCAGGCCAAATCGGGCTAAGTGGGCCTAATGGGCTAACCGGCCCATTTGGGAAAAAATGTTGATTTTTTAACAAATGATAAGCCCAGATGTGAAATCTGCATATCTAAGTCCGAACCCATGCATTTTGGGCCACCCGAGCATGTGGGCCTATTTGGGCCTAAAATGGGTTTTAGGGCCTAAAATGGGTTTTAGGACCAATAGTGCCGTAAAGACCCAAAAAGGGTCCCGCATCACTCGAGGCTATAGTAGGCCTTTGGAAAGGCTATTAATGAGGAAATTACGAAAATACCCTTGGAAGGTACATTACTAAAATGCCCCTGGGCTACGAAATTACCAAAATACCCTCGATGGATTGAGTGACTGTTTTACCCTCAGTGTTGCCTAGTAATGTGTGTATGTTTACATTACACTACTATATGTTGGTGTGTATATTGCATTTTGTTATGTTGCATGGGGCGGGTTAATAATTGAATAGCAGTGTAGCCTGGTGGCATAGCCACAATATATATACATAATTATGACTCCGGTGGTTTAGCCACAATTATTTTGTGAATAGCAGCTTGTCTGTGACATCGGTGTTTTTGGCGGGGTGGGTTGACTTGATCCCCACAGGTGTGATTGGTTGGTACGGGGGTGTGTTTGGTTGGATTAGGTTGGGATGCACTATTTCATTTGCATTTTCATGATTATAAGGCTCAGGCCCAAACTGATGTTTTATGGGCTCGGGCCCAATTAATGTCGGATTAGGGGATTACACACTGAGTTCACGTAACTCACCCCTTTTTCTTTAATCCCATAGGTAATCCCTAGCGTTAGAGGAGTTGGAGCCGTGGAGGACTCAGTGGTGGCTATACATTGTAGATTTCTCGCAAACCTTAGTAAATTCAGTTTTTACCTTTTTTTTTAGATTAATTGGTTTGGGTTTAATGTTCTGTAATAAGGCTCTAGACATTAATTTCATTTTTAAACCTGCTTTTTCGTTATTTTTATTGTTAAATGTTTAATACGGGAATTTTCCTAAAAGAGTTAACAAACTACTTTCAAAAATCACATTTCCGCAAGTGCTCAAATTTGAATTTCATAACAAAAGCAGTTTTCAAAGTATTAATAAATTTTTTAAGACACGGACATTAAGTGAATCGGGTTTTTATAAACAAACAATGGAACTCTGAATTTTCAAAGGAGACGCAACCTTTTCAATGAACAACTTTTCTAAAGAAATGCTTAGTTTCTCAACATTCCGTCAAAGTGATCGGAGTCTTTACAAACAAATATCTAAACTTGAAGTTTCAACTTTTACCCTTTTCATGTGACATCCCAAATTCGATCGTAACGTCTAGGCCGGGTTTGGGGTGTTACAAGCTCAGCCACGTATACTGTTATTAGTAGCATTGCTACATTGATACTAGTAGCTCGACTGCGTTATTGGTGTGTAGTGCTGGGTGGGTCGACTTTGTCCCCATATGGTGTGCAGGGTTGGTACGGGTGGTGTGTTGGCTAGATTTGGTGGAGTGCATCCTCATATTGTTGCATATCTATTTATGAGATCTGTCACTGTATTGGGCTTAGGCCACTTGTTCTATTATTAGTTTGGGCTAGGCCCAATTGATATTGTTATGGGTTGTGACCCAAATGATTTCGTAGTGGGCTTTGACACACGTATGCTCTGATCTATACTGTACTGTTACTATTGGGAGGGCTTCCACCCAGACTGTTTAGGTTTCTGCTTCTGTATACTGACTATTACTATGGTAAGGGGATTACACACTGAGTTTTCATAAACTCACCCCGTTTTTAACTGTACAGGTAATCCTCAGCCTTAGATGGATTAGAGCTGCGAGGGACTCGGAGGTGACCACACGTCCGATTGGCTTTAAAGTTGAACTTAGGAACTTCTATTTTATTTTAGTTTAATTTGTTGGGTTATAAATTTTGTAATAAGGCCTTAAGATTTCTGAACTTTAAGTTTTGGGATTTTAATTCCTGAAGTACAACACGATTTTTCAGAAATAACTACTTTTTTTCAAAATATCACGTTCCGCAACTGTTTTAAATTAAGCTTTTGCAACAAACAAGGTTTTAAAGATAATAATGTTTTCCAAGAATTATTTCTAATAAACCATGCTTTGAAAATAACCAAACAAAATATGAGGTTTTGAATATTAGAAAGTTTTAAGTTGTAAGAATGGTTTCTACTGAAAGCATGGTTTTCGAAAAATTCTTCAATGTGACACGCCAGATTTGGGCCTAACTTTTAGGCTGGGTTTGGGGTGTTACATTTTAATGGTATCAGAGCCAGGTTATAAAACTCGACTGTAGATTGACTTTTCAAAATTGAATTTCTAAAAATGTTATTTCAAAAAGGCTTAAAAATAAAAAAAGGTTTGAAAAGATTTGATGTTCTAAAATATTGTATTGACCATTTTCTTAAAGTATGGTACACCGAGTCTCTGGCATCGAATCCATAAGTTTTTTGAATAATTTTGTCTATTTAGAAATTTAAATACAGTAAGTTAGAAATACAGCTATTTTTTTTAGATATTAGACTGTATTTTTGGTATTTACTCTCTGTATGTTTTGTTTGGATGTGATGTTCGGGATATAGAAATTGTAACCTATCTGCTACGATAGGTGAATGATTTGGATGTGTGTTAAAGACATTGGGATCAGAGTGTGAAGTGGTAGCGTAGTGGGGTAGTTGTTACACGACTACCCTGTTAGTTAGAAATTTCAGGGACGAAATTTCTTTAAGGGAGGTAGAATTTTAACGCCCCGAATTTGGGCCTATTGGGCCTTGGCCATGGGAGGGTTTAAAATTTTTTAGAACAAGAGCATAGGGTAAATGTAAGTTGGACCCATTAGGTGAGTGATTTTGGAAGGTTAGGGGGCTTCTATGAAGTCTCGGGTTCAAACTTGGGCTTTAGGAAAATTTTTTTTTAGGTGAATAAATCCCTAGGAGTTCGTAAGTAGGCTTTAAGAATAAAATGTTGAGAAATATGACACAAAAAGAGTTGTGGTCTAGTGGCAAATGGTGCCACATGGGAGACAAGGAAGTGACGCCATAGAGGAAGCAAGAGGTTGCAATTCATTTTGATTTCTTTTTAAATGAACTTGGACTTTGGGCCCTAGGATTATATTTAGTTGCGCATGCTTTAAGACACACAAGGAGCTTGTATTGTGGTGGCATGTAGCGTCTGGAGCATAGGAGAGGGCAAGGGTTCGAATCCCATTGCAAGTAAAAAGGGATATTTATTTTTCTAAGTTGGGGTGACAAGTGTTTGTGGTGGAATTAAACTCTGCTGAAAGAGGGATCCCACATCGGGAAGCTAGCATGAGGGAAGGTGAGAAGCTAGCTTTAAATAGAGCAATCTGTGAGGAGAGTAAGCACACCTTGGTTGGCGTTTGGGCATAGGAGTGTTCGAATCGTGGATTAATTCCAGATTCCTATCAGGTGTGTATTTCGTACTATCTAGCTGTAGAGCGACAAATGCCAAAATGTCGGTCACAAGGCGATGGTAGCCACATGAGCGTGCGAGCGCACATGTGGGAAATTTGATGCGATAGTTGAGGCCATCATGAGTGTTTTTGAAGGTTTGGGCTGTTTGGGCTACGATGGGTCGAAAAGAGCTAAGTGGGCCCAATAAGAAAGTGGGCCCATATGAATAAATTGCATGATTGTGTGGTAGATATTGGACTGGTCAATGTAAAACTCATAACTGTGGCTAGATTTGGGCTAAATGGGCCACACCAGTGTGTGGGCTCATTTGGGCGAGAATGGGCCCTAGGCCCATTTGTATCGTTATCTCGTTTCTTTCTGTTAGGTTGATCGGTTACTTTGTGATTGTAGTTTAAGCATTCGTGTTGACTTTGATTCTGTAAGATCGTATTCTTGATGAGCAAATGGGATTCTAGGCATAAGTTTACGGCGTTTGTGGTTATCTAATACTCTACGTGATAAGGTGTGTATCCGTATACACTGCTCTGATTGTTAATCGGTTGAAACGTCGAAGGTGCGTATATTGTAATATATTGAATGTTGATCGGTATTATGCTGAAAAGTAAAAATACCGACGAACGATGCCATACGAGCGTGCGATCACGCGTCTGGTGAACCGAGCTTAAGGAGCATGAGCGTGTGGAGAGAAAGGCCACCATGAGCGAATTCATGGGCTTGGGCCGTAGTAGGTCACTAAGGCTGGAATGGGCCTCGATAGGCCCAATGGCCATAGGACCCGCGAATGCAAGTCACACTGTTAAATGCGAAATAGATAGGCTTATCATGTCACGCACATGACTTACGTGCTTTGGGTCACGTAAGGCCGAGAGAGGGGCCGTGTGGGCCTAATGGGCTTGTGGGCCCACACAGACAAAATGTCCGTGATGTGATAAGTTATTGATCTGGGCTGTGCCGTTGCATAGCCGTGGTTGTTTCTAGGCTAAATGGGCCACACGAGTGTATGGGTTCACTTGGGCAGGGTAATGGGCCTTAGGCCCATTTTCACCATTAAGTTAAATTAGATTTCCTATGTCGCTCAAGGCGACTGTGGACCTTTTGTTGGGTTGTTAATACATTGGTTTACAAAATTACTAAAATACCCCTGGTTTACGAAATTACTAAAATACCCCTGGTTTACGAAATTATTGAAATACCCTCAATTTGCAAAATTATTGAAATACCTTTAGTTTTCAAAATTAATAAAATACCCTTAGTTTGTAAAATTACTAAAATACCCTTATTTTGTAAAATTACTAAAATACTCTCGATTTACGAAATTACTAAAATACCCTTAGTTTGCAAAATTACTAAAGTACCCTCGATTTGTAAAATTACTGAAATACCCTCAGTTTGTAAAATTACTGAAATACCCTTGATTTGTCAAGTGACTGAAATACCTCTGATTTATGAAATTACCGAAAGACCCGTGATTTATGAAATTACTGAAATGCCATTGGTTTACAAATTACTGAATTACCCGCGTAGGGTAGAATAACCGAATTACCCGTAGGGTAGAATTATCGAAATACCCCTGTAGGGTAGAATTACTGAATTACCCCTGTATGGTGGAATTACTGAATTACCCCTGTAGGGTGGAATTACTGAATTCCCCTGTAGAGTAGAATTACTAGAATACCTCTGAAAGGTAAGATTACGAAATACCCTTATAAGGTAAAATGACTATTTTGCCCTTTGCGGGTAAATAACTGGTTAGAACTATGACTGAACTAACTGTGAATATAAGGCTTTGTTTTAACTGATTTGATTGTGGTCGTGTGACTGATGTGTTTTTAATATGTGTGTAAATGATTGTTACTGAGCATGACCATTTTGCATACACGTGTAATGATTAAGCATGACATGACATGTTGTATGGGGTTGGGACATTGATACGGAAGAAGTACTGTACTGGTGGCTATGCCACGTTTTACTGATTTAGTGGCTTCGCCACGTATACTGATTCTAGTGGCTCAACCACGTATACTGTTATTAGCAGCATTGCTGCGTTGATACTAATAGCTCGGCTACGTTATTGGTGTGTAGGGCTGGGTGGGTCGACTTTGTCCCCACATGGTGTGTAGGGTTGGTACGGGTGGTGTGTTGGCTGGATTGGGTGGGGTGTATCCTCATACTGTTGCATATCTATTTATGAGATCTGTCACTGTATTGGGCTTAGGCCACCTATTTTGTTATTGGTTTGGGCTGGGCCCAATTGATACTGTTATGGGCTGTGACCCAAATGATTTCGTAGTGGGCTTTGACCCACGTATGTTCTGATCTGTACTGTACTGTTAATATTGAGAGGGCTTCAGCCTAGACTGTTTAGGTTTTTGCTTCTGTATACTAACTGTTACTATGGTAAGGGGATTACACATGAGCTTTCATAAACTCACCCCATTTTTAACTGTACAGGTAATCCTCAACCTTAGACGGATCGGAGCTGCGAGGGACTCGGAGGTGACCACACGTCCAATTAGCTTTAAAGTTAAACTTAGCAACTCTTATTTTATTTTAGTTTAATTTGTTAGATTATAAATTTTTTAATAAGGCCTTAAGATTTCTAAACTTTAAGTTTTGGGATTTTATTGATTGTTTTATAATTACTAGTAGTAGAACACGATTTTCAGAAATAACTATTGTTTTTCGAAATATCACGTTTCGCAATTGTTTTAAATTAAACTTCCGCAACAAACAAGGTTTTAAAGATAATAATGTTTTGAAAATAAGCAAACTAAATCTGAGGTTTTGAATATCAGAAAGTTTTAAGTTGTAAGAAGGGTTTCTAATGAAAGCATGGTTTTCGAAAAACTCTTCAATATGACACACCATATTTGGGCCTAACTTCTAGGTCGGGTTTGGGGTGTTACACATATAATATGTCTCATTTCAATTCCAGATCATTCAGAGTGCATAACCCATTGTAAAATACAATCTACCATCAATACAAACATCGAACTCTGTGATCTGATCATTATGAATCTATACTCGATTAAGTAACAACTACGTTAACTTTTCCCAGAAAATAATCAATTAACAAATCATAATCTTTCAATAACTTGAGCCACTGTCACTGTTTCAAGTTCAATTCTTTTTGAATCAATAAATATTTTAGGCTTTCATCATCGGTATATATGTGACATTTCTCATCGTACAACTAATGTTGCCAAATCTTTACAAACAAAAAAAAATTACAGCCAATTTTAGATCGTAAGTAGTGTAATTCCTTTCGTACGATTTCAACTGTTGAGAATTATAAGTTAACTTTTTTTTACTTACATCTGTAACACCCATAACCTGTACCCATCATCGGATTAGGGTTACAACGTATTTCAATATAATCCAAAACAATCAATAACAGATAGCATCAAGTTGCTAATTTAATTAGCAGAATTTCATAATAATTCAGATCAGAGAAATACATACATTTATGGGCCTTAAAATGAGCCTATGAAGCCATAAAATTAGTTTAGGAACAATCAGGGACCAATTCATAGTAAATCAGAATGTTTAGGTAAAAATAGAAATTTTCAAAATAGGTCACATGGGCGTGTGTCTAGGCCATGTGACAGACCGTGTATCCTTTGAAATAATCTCGCATAGTTGTGTCACAGGCTGTGTCCTAGACCGTGTAGCATTCGAAATACCCTCACATGACAGTGTCGCAGGACATGTGCTAGACCGTGTTCAATTCGATGTTGGGTCACACGGTTGTATTGCAGACTGTGTGCTAGCCTGTGTGAAAACTGCACCTAACACGTTCAGGGTACACGCTTGAGTGCGCTGCTCGTGTGTGACACACAGTCATGTGATAGCCATGTTTCAGGCCGTGTGTTCCCAAAAATGACCTAAAACATACTTAATTCACATCAAAATGCTTAGGTGCCTAAACAAATCATCAACATAATGTTATAAGACTTCAAAATACATTTTAGGGACACCCAAAACATGCCAAAACAACCAGCCTAAGGTCTAACGAATGTGCCATCAATGACACCACATTTCAAGTACTTACACAATTCATTTCCTTAACTAAGTATACAAGCTACAAGCACATTCAATTAACTTATTTTCTATCTCAAAATACTATACCATAAAATCAAGTATGCACATCCCACTTTGCTACTTATACCGCATCATCATATGCACATTAACAACAACACCTATAGGTACTTATAAACCTTTACAAACTTAATCAAATTCTCCTATTACATGCCATATAAGCCAAGATGTATTCAAAAGCTACCAAATGATCCCTGGATAGTGTGATTCTTCTAGCTGATTCGATCTCCTAATCCACAAAACGTATCTACAAGAAATAAAACAAATAACACAAGTAAGCTTTTGTAAAGTTTAGTAAGTTCGTCGATTGACTGATAAATTTTACCGTATTAAACATAATAATAATTCAACTAAAATATTAATGAACAAATTTCCTATCAACGAGGTTATTATTAGAAATATTGTCAATCACAACTCCCAACAGGTGAGTAATGCTCAAACATCAGTTCAAATCAATTTTCCATGTTTTAATAACATTTGCATTTCCTACTATCATAATGCATAATCTCTTTAACATATAAAAATACAACATTTACCACTTTTACATATAAATACTATTACGAACCGCTTACGGTTTCACACATAACATTTAGATCCTCATTTGTTTCCATCCAATGAATACTGTAAAGACGGTTGAAACCCCGGTACACGTTTCATATTGTGCCACAGACCAACTATGGTCTTAAATGTGCATTGCCATGGCCCTGTCATGGTCTTACGTTAATAATGTCATAACTATAACAGTTCGGTTTAGACCCTAGTTAGAACTGTGGTTTCAAGACCACAAATCTAAGTCATAAAAATATTTTAATATTATTTTCTATGTTTATAGTATGTGAATTGACATGTGTGAAATTTTTATGATTATATTTGATCGTTTGTGTGTTTAATTTACAAAAAGGACTTAATTACATAAAATGTAAAAGTGGCTTACTAATTGTTTAAATGTTTATTTGCTATGATTAATTAATTATGAAGCCCTTAAGTGCTTTGACGCTTAGTTATTTGAGTGTACGATTTTGGGCTAATAATATATGGTTTTAATGTTAATTTTTAATGGTTAGTTTTATAAATTAGTAATTTAAGTATTTATAATAAAGCATAAGAAAATTTTTGCATGTTCATCTTTCTAATTGCTAAAAGTTGAGAAGAAAAGAAAGGTTTGAATGTGGTTTTAGGTTTGGCACTCATTTTACTCAATTAAGGTATGGATTTTGTTTGGTTTTTGATAATTTTTACGTTTTTGAGATCGTTACTTTGAATACTAGCTAGCCCATGCTTGAATTTTTGAAATTTATGATGTATTCGTGAATTGTCATTGATGATAGTTTGTGATTGTTGTTCTTTGATGATGGAGAATAAAATATATGTGATAGATTAATATGTTTTGTCTTTGGATTCTTGATGAATTTGAGTAATTTGGGCTAAATTATGAAAATAATAAATTGAGGGACTAAAATGTGAAATAAATGAAATGTGTGGACTTATATGATTTTAGTTAGTATTTGGCTAAGCTTTAGTGTGGTCAAATTTTGTGAATTTTGTGATTTTTTGAAATAGGGGCTAAAGTGTCAAAATGTGAAAATGTGAGGGCTAATTTGTATTGCCCTAAATGTGAGTATATGAATTGAATTGATTGATTTATTGAATAAAAGAGTTAAATTTGAATGTGTATAGATCAAGAACCAAAGAGAAAGGAATTAGATCGGGGAAAATCAAAAATCGTTGAATAGCCATTATTTTCGTTCATCTTTGTCCGAGGTAAGTTCATAAGTAAATAAAATTCGTTAAATTCGAATGTATAAATTTTACTTGTACCGAATTGAATTATTACTTGTATATTTATGTGAATGTCGAATAGATAAAAGTGTGGAAGAATTGTCTACGAGCTTGAATCGATCGAGTTACGACGTCCGAAAGTCCGTATGAACCTTTGGAATAGTTAGGATACATATGTCATGACATAAGATTCTGATATGTGTTTTCATGTAAGACCATGTTTGGGACATTGGCATCAACTTGTGTTTACATGTAAGACCATGTTTGGGACATTGGCATCGTATTTGATTCGTGTAAGACCTTGTCTGTGACAGTGGCATCGATATGTGATTACATGTAAGACCATGTTGGGAAGTTGGCATTGTACGAGCTTTTCGACTATCCGAGTATCCTTTTTAATTCTGAATGGTTCAACGGGCATTAATGAGTTATGATAGAATGTGAAATTGCGATAAATGGTTCAGGTACGTGCCAAGTTTCATGTTAATTGAATATAAGGTTTACTTATCATTTGAGATGGTGATATAATTCATATATGATACAAAGTGAATTATATATACATGAATGCTCATATTCAGCCAAATGATGTATATGTGATATTAAAAGTGACAATTATATATGCTTATAAATATTTTTGCATTCGGCCATATGATGTTAAAATGCTAGTGTATATTTGATGATATACGAATTTGTAAGTATGATATATGTACATTTAGCTAAGGTTTGGATTGATTCGTTAAAATTAATATAATGTTTATGTTCAATTGGATAATTATTTTGCTTATGACTTACTAAGCTATGAAAGCTTACTCTCTGTGTGTGTTTGGTTAATGTTTTATAGATTATCAAAGCTACAGGAAGCTCAGGGATCGTCGAGGATCATCACCACACTATCGAACTATATTTTGGTACCTTTGAAAATGTACATATTGAAGTATGGCATGTATAGGCTAGAGAACTTTGATTATGTTTTGAAATGTGTAAATATAGCCATCTGATATGGCTTGATAATGATGTGTTTATGAATGAGTTTAGTTCATGCTTTATGATGCAAAAGTTGGTATGTTTTGATGTGCTCATGAATGGCCAAATAAAATGGTCAATTTTGGTATGTTTCATGGTTGAATTGGGAATTGATATGATGAGAAATACTATGAATTGATATGGATTAAAAAATGTATGGATCACATGTTTTTTGATGTGAAGTTGGTGCTTTGAATTGGTATGTTTGAGTTGGAATTGTGTATGGAAATGAATAATGTTGTTAGGGGTCAACTTGTGCATGATTTGGTATGTTTTTTTTACTGCCTTTGGGACATGAATTGAGGCTTGTTTGATGCCTGTAGGTATGACTCAAATTTTGGGTGGCAAATTGGCCTTGTAAATGGCTTATATTTGCCCATACAGTTGAGCACACGGCATGTGTCTCTACCGTGTATCTTAAAGTTGCAATTCGAAGCAAGTCAGGAAGCCACATGGGCTAGATACACGGGCTTGTGAGCAAGTTAGTAGCCTCCCTAAATTTCACACAGCCTGGCACACGAGCGTGTGACCTCTGTAACTTTAAAAAATGTTTAAGTTTTGGAAAATTTTGTATGTGCTCGGTTAGTCCGGACCCCTTCCCAATGCATATTTAAGGTCTCGTAAACCTTCTAAAGGGACTCTATGTGTATATTTTTGATATGAAATGTTTGTGGTTATTTGATGTTATGAAATGTTTGTGTTATGATCTGATATGTCCGGTAAAGGCTCTTAACCTTAGTTCTGCGATGGATACGGGTTAGGGGTGTTACAATAACTCAGTTACAGTCTTATCATCAAAATGTCATAACCTAGCTAAGGTATTATCATCAGTATGCCATAGCCTAAATATGGTCTTGCATATATACACTGCCATGGTCCAACTATAGTCTTACGTCCAAATAGTTGCCATAGCCTCACTACGGTCTTAAGTATGAATGCAGCCTGCCTCCATTGATATCAGCAATTATCATTTTCTTAACTTTTTACAATTCCAATTCTATTAACAAATCAATTTAATATTAGTATTTTTAAATCATTTAAGCTCTAAAATTCATAAACAATTAGAAATATAATTGAGTTCATATTAAATGAACTTACAGGACTGATTTGTAGTAATGTATATGACTATCTGTAACACCCTAAACCCAACCTAAACGTTACGATCAGATCTAGCATGTCACATGGATAAGTTGTTTAAAACTGTGTTCTTCATTAAAAACTCTGTATTCTTTTTTGCAAAACTGCGAGCTTTGTCATTGTTGTGATTCATATTTGCTTTTATGGTGTTATCATAAAACCGATGTTATTACAATTATTGAAAACCTTGTTTAGAAAAGAAGTCAATTTCAATAGATTACGAAGATGTGGTATTTTTTGAAAACAATTATGGCTGTTTTAAGAAAACCACGCATTTATAAATCTAGCAGTTACTTAAGTAAACTTAAAAGAAATTATACCAATGGCCTTCTTACAAAACATTAACCCAAATCAATAATTAAACTAAAATAAAGCAAAATGTAATTTACTAAGTTTACGAGAATAATTCCTGGTGTATGGCCACCGCAGAGTCCTCCACAGCTCCATATCCACTAACACTGGGGATCACTTGCAAGGTTGAAACAACGGGGTGAGTTACGAGAACTCAGTGCGTAATCCCCCAATCAATTATTCACTGGGCCCGAGCCCATACAAAATTCAATTGGACCAAAGCCCTATGCAGTAAGAAACTGGGCCTACAGCCCCAAAATCATGGAAATGCGAAAAGGAAGTGCAGCCCCCAACCTAATAGTCCATCCGCTACACTCCACCCGTACCAGCCCTACACTCCATGTGGGGATTTCTAAATCGACCAACCCATCTACTATGCTCCAAAATGCAATGATTTGCCAAGATAAACGCAACTAAGTCGCCAAGATCGAGATATGTGGCGAGCCACCGATATGATGCAAAGCAGAAATGCCAAGAATGAGATTTGTGGCCAAGCCACGAAGAATGAGGCACTTCCTCCATTAATATAACCCAATCCCATGCATCATGTCATGGCATAATAATTTCGTGTTTGCAGTAATGTATCATCATGGCAAATTAAACAAAGTATACACAAACATACCATATCTGCCCCTAAGGGTATAAGAGTCATTTTTTCCAACGAGGGCGTTTCAGTAATTTTAAATGCTGAGGGTATTCCGTTAATTTACCCATTAAGGGTATGTCAAAAATTTTGCATTAACAGCCTTTCTGAAGGCCTACTGTAGCCTCAAGCGACACAGGACCTTCATGGGTCTCTACGAAGCTATTGGGCCTAAAATCCATTTTAGGCCCAAATGGGCCCACACGTTCATGAGGCCCAAAACACGGGGATTCGATTCTGGATATGCAGATTTCGCATTTGGATCTATCTTTTGCTACCTTCCTAAAAATTGGCCCAAATGGGTCGAAGAGCCCATTGGGCCCATTTGGCCCATTTCGGCCCGATTAGGCCCATTACAGCCTCGGTATCGCGAGAGTGTTCGTACACTCCTATCGAATTAACGTCACGATTGGTTTCTCAATTTACCACTATGAGCATTCGCACGCTCATGTGGTCATGGGTTCTCAGTTTTTCAGCTTTTCGGCTTATGGCCGATTTGCACCACCCTACAAGCAATCATTCAGGAAAGGGGTGTGACATTACACACCTATTATGAGTGCAGGTTGAGCCCTTGAGATTACGCACCTATTAAGTCCATAGACTAAAACCATTAGTCTTAATCTTAGTAAGGCATATCCATTAGATTGAAAATGACAATTCAATTCACGCTACTTACCAAGAACGTCAGCAACTCCTTACTACGTTTGAGAGTTCGGTTCACTTCCTCCGATCACAAAATCGAGTCCCCTAAAAGAGTATGAGTTAGTGATGTTATTACAAAAATGATGACGAAATGACCTTTCGGCCTAAATAATCTTAGAATAAGAATGTCCATCCATCACCTATATTCGGCCATGATTTACATACCACCCACTTAACAAGAACCCAAAGCTAAAAAGAGGGCTAGAGAGTGTGCTAGCACTCCAATAGGTTCGGCCTTAGAAACCAAGAACAAAGTGAGAATTTCAGCTTTTAGAGAGAAGAGAAGAGCAAGAACCGATGGCAAAGAAATAAGAAAAAGGTATTACTTTGTGCTTACAACGGTGCCGAATAGCCAAGGTAGATTCGGCAGACAAAAGGGATTACAAGATGTTCGGCTAAAAGAAGAGACGAACTGATTCATACTGAGGAAAAATAAAAGTTCGGTTAGTGGAGAAAAAGTAGAGAGACAAAGAAGAAGAAATGAGGTTTCGGCTATAGGAAGAAAAATATTAGAAAAGAATTCAGCTATTGGTGTTATGGAAATCACAATTGAAAGAGAAAACTGCTTGAAGAGAAAAGAGAAGGAGTTAAAGGGCAAGTTGGAGTTTCGGCAAAGAGAAATGCAACAAGATACCAGAAATACTTGAGTAGCTAATGCCAAAAATACAAAAGAAAAACTAAGATGCACTAGAAAATTTCGGCACAAAACATCAAAAAGGTTTCGGCTTATCCTCCCTTCACCAAAATGCCGAAGTTTCACACCAAGAACAACCTCTAGTCGAATTTCTCCTCCCCACACACCCCACATTCGGCCAAACACTCCCAAAACCATCCACTTCCCTAATTTCCTCCTACATTTTCTCCCCAACTTCCTCTCCATCACACATTCAAACAATTTGACCAAGTCCTCCCTCTCTCCTACAGAGTTTGGTCTCCACTTAGCTACCTCTCTTTTCTGAGCACAAAAATTAAACTCCCAACATGCTACTTGTGGGATTCGAACCCCACTCCCCTTACTTCTACAATGATGCCACATCCACCACACCAAACACTTCACTTATGATAGCAAACACACTTAATTAACCTGAAGCCCTATTTTCCCCAGCTCACCCCACTAAAGTGCCCAAAAACCAAAATTTTAGCAGGGCTCAAACATGACCCCAGGCCTCCCTAGGGCCCCTAAACACCTTTAAACAACACATAGAAACAACATAACATGCAATTACACAAATATGACAAACCCATAATTTTTGGGATGTTACAGTTCTACCCACTTAAAGAAATTTCAGCCACAAAATTTACCTAGTTAAAAGAGGTGAGGGTATTATTGTCGAATTGTCTCCTCCGATTCCCACGTGGCTTCTTCTGAATCGTGATTACGCCACAACACTTTGACCAATGGAACCAATTTCCTCCTCAATATCTTAATATCCCAATCCAGGATCTGCATTGGTTCTTCTTCGAAAGACAGATCAGGTCTAACCTCAATTTCTTCCACCGGCACTATATGAGATGGATCTGAGCGGTAGCACCTCAGCATAGAAACATCAAATACATCATGTATCTGATTCAACTCTAGGGGTAACTCAAGCTGATAGGCGATCGGTCCCACATGTTTAACTATCCAATAAGGCCAGATAAATCTGGGACTCAACTTGCCCTTCTGTCTGAATCTCAAAATCTTCTTCCAGGGTGAGACCTTCATTAAGACATAATCCCCCACTGAAAATTCTATCTCTTTACGCTTCAGATCCGCATACGACTTCTGTCTATCAGAAGCTTCTATTAACTGGTCCTGAATCAACTTAACCTTTTACTCAGTTTCTGGAATCATTTCAGACCCAATAACTGTCGTTCACCTAATTTTGTCCAACAGGTAGGGGTACGACACCTACGTCCATATAACGCCTCGTAAGGTGCCATCTGAATTCTATATTGATAGCTGTTATTATACGCGAATTCCGCTAACGGTAGATAGTCTTCGTAACTACCTCTGAAGTCAATCACACAGCCCCTTAACATGTCTTCCAGAATCTGGATCACCCTCTCCGACTGACCATCAGTCTGTGGATGAAATGCTGTGCTAAAGTCTAGTCTTGTACCCAAAGCTTCATGTAATACCTTCCAGAACCGATATGTAAATCTAGGGTCCCTGTCCGATATGATAGACACTAGCACTCCATGCAGCCTTACAATTTTCGCCACATACAGCTTGGCTAGCTTTTGTAGCGAGTAGTTAGTGCAAGCCAGTGTGAAGTGCACGAATTTAGTCAGCCGATCAACAATTACCCATAATAAATCCTTTTTAGTAGGCATCAGGGGTACCCACTAACAAAATCCATTGTTATTCTCTCCCACTTCCAAAGTGGAATCTTCACCGGTTGTAGCAATCCTGAAGGTAGCTGATGTTCTACCTTCACTTGGTAACATGTCAAACACTTGCTCACGAAGTCAGTAACCTCACGTATTAACCTTGACCACCAGTACTTTTCACACAGGTCTCGATACATCTTGTTCCCACCGGGATGCATAGCGTATGGGCTACTATACGCCTCCCGCATAATCATTTGTCTTAACTCAGAGTCTTTTGGCAAACAAACTCTTCCATGGAAACATAATACCCCTTCACTGTTCAACCCATAATCCACTGTCTCAGCACTTTTCACTTGCTGAATCCGAGAACCCAACAATTCATCCAAAAACTATTTTTCCTTAATCTGACTAACCCATTTCGGCTTTACATGAAGTTCCAACCAACAAGCTACTATCTTCATAAAGACTGAGATGAGCAAACATTACTCTCAAATCTGATACCACCATAAGACTTAGTGCATCTACCACCATATTGGCTTTACCCGGGTGATACTCAATCGAGAAATCATAGTCTTTCAGCAACTCTATCCATCTTCGTTACCTTAAATTTAGCTCCTTTTGAGTAAGGAGGTATTTCAGACTCTTGTGGTCAGTGTAGATGATTGACCTTTTCCCATACAGGTAATGTCTCCATATTTTCAATGAGAACACCACAGCAGATAGCTCCAAATCATGTGTGGGATAGTTCATCTCATGCGGCCTTAATTGACGAGATGCATACGCTACCACCTTCCCTTCTTGCATTAGCACACAACCCAAACCTGTGTGCGATGAATCACAATAGACAACAAATTCTTTCCCAGCCTCAGTCTGAATCAACACAAGTGCCTCAGTCAGAATCTTCTTTAACTTTTCAAAGCTTTTCTGTTGTTTATCAGTCCAAACAAACGGCGCTCCCTTACACAGTAACTTAGTTAAGGGCGTCGTAATCAATGAAAACCCCTCAACAAACCTTCTGTAGTACCCAGTCAAACCCAGAAAACTTTAAATTTTTGATACTGACTTTGGTGGCTTCCAATCCAACACGACTTCAACCTTCCGAGGATCAACCCTAATCCCTTCAATAGATACCACATGCCCCAAAAGTGTCACCTCTTTAAGCCAAAACTCGCACTTACTGAATTTCGCGTAAAGGTGCTTCTCTCTTAATATTTGCAGAACAACCAGAAGATGTGAATCATGCTCCTCCTCGATCCTTGAGTACACCAAGATGTCATCTATGAATACCACCACGAACCGGTCTAGATAGGGTTGGAAGACCTGGTTCATCATATCCATAAAAGCGGCTAGTGCATTTGTTAATCCGAACGGCATAACCAGAAACTCGTAAAGCCCATAACGAGTTTAGAAAGTAGTCTTGTGAATATCTGCCTCATTGACCCTTAACTGATGGTAACCCAATTTCAAATCTATCTTCGAGAAAATCGAAGCTCCTCGCAGCTGATCGAACAAATCGTCAATCCTTGGTAGCAGCTATTTATTCTTAATAGACTTATTGAACTGGTAATAGTCAATACACATACACATCAACCCATCCTTTTTCTTCATGAACAATACCGGTTCTCCTCACGGAGATACACTTGGTCGGATAAATACACGGTCCAACAGCTCTTGGATCTGAGCTTTTAGTTATGCCAGCTCTTTTGGTGCCATCCTATAAGGGGCGATGGACACCAGAGTCATTCTCGGTAACAGATCAATGCCAAATTCGACCTCACGATTTGTAGGCAATCCCGGAAGCTCTTTGGGAAAAATGTTCAGAAACTTTTTCACAGTTCTGACACCCTCAACGGATAATTTCTTGGCATCAGGGATGCTGACAAAAGCTAGAAACACCTCACACCCTTTACGCACCATCTTCTCGGCCTTTAATGTTGTAATCATATTGGACAAATAATCCCTCCTTCCTCCTACCACAATCACTTCCTCATCTTCTGAAGTCTTTAATACCATATGCTTAGCAGCACAATCCAAGTTCGTACGATGTTTAACTAGCCAGCCCATGCCCAGAATAAGATCAAACTCACCAAACGGTAGTTCCATCAAATCCACCAGAAACACCACACCTTGAACTTCTAGAGGCACATTCCTAAACAACTTGTTTACTACCATAGATTGTCCTAGAGGGCTAATCATAGACATTTCTCTAGCAGCAACCTCAGACTTAATACCCAAAATCCCAGACACAGTACAGGCAACATATGAATGGGTAGATCCAATATCTATCAAAGCTATAAATGGCACATCAAGTATGAGAAACGTAAAGGTTATGACATATGGTGCGTCGCCATCCTCTTAACGTCGTGCCGCATAAACCAGTCTCGACTGTCTTGCATCTGTGCTACCTGTACCTCTACCGGTGCTCCACGGCCTCGTCCAAACCTGTTTCCCCCTCGGGCTAGGCTACAGCCCATCGATGGCTGTTGACCACCTTTGTCTAGCTAAACATAACCCTATCTCGCAGCTAGCGTTTGGCCCGATTTTAGCGTACAATCCTTAATTTTATGGTCTATTGACCCACACCTGAAGCAAGCCCCAACTCTCTTCCAACATTCACCCTGATGAAATAACCCATATACTGCACAAGGCTGCAGTCTGCCAGTAGCAAACGAAACTCCAATTCGGGTCGGCTCGTTAAATCTGGGCCTCTTTTAAAATCTATCAGAAGAATCAGAAGGCCTAAAATCCCTCTTATTCCTACCCTTATCCTTGTCACAATTCTACCGCCCAATGCATTTCACCTCCTCAGCAATCTTGGCCTTCTCCACCAGTACAGCAAAATCTCTTTCCCGCTGCAGAGCTATCAGTACCCACAGCTCATCTTGTAGGCCATCTTCAAAATGCACACAGCGTTCATAATCAGTTGAAACTATGATCTGGGCATATCGGCTCAGACACAAAAACTCTGCCTTGTACTCTGCCACCGACTTACTCCCCTGAACTAGACTCAAAAATTCTTTTCTCCTAGCATCAATATAGCTAGCCCCGACCTTTTTTCCCTGGAATGTCGCTTTAATGAAATCCCAGGTGATACGATCCGCTTGAGTACCTTCTTTCACAGTGAGCCACCACTGATGTGCCTCATCCCGCAGGAGCGACACTGCACCTTTCAATTTTTCCTCTACAGTGCAGTCCAGGTCATCCATAATTTGTTCAACTACCTCCAACCAATATTCAGCTACACTTGGAACTACACCAGAAATGCCCCTAAATACCTCGGCCTGCTTGCCCGTGAGTCGCCAGAATAGATTGGTTATCGATCTTGATCGAAGATTGCTCCAACAACCCATTTTAAAACTCACATCATAGCTTGGGACAAAGCATTATCCCCTCCAATTTGCTCATGGGATGCTGTTTCAATCACTGGTGATGCACGTGCTTCAATCTCAGGCATGTGCCCCGATGATTCGGACCCAGCCCTAGCACCTTGGCCCTACCCCAGCCACGTCTACCACGTCCACGTCCTCTTGTACTCATGTTGCTGAATCGAGTTAATCTGTTTAAAAATTTTATGAATCAGTATATAATTCAATGTTTATTAACAAATGTTTTATGAGAAGCGGGTATAAGAGTTGTTCTCCCAGTTCGAATTTCCTAATGTCTCAGTCTCTATAGGCTTTAGCCCCTATAGCTAATAATCTCAGTATAGTACCACTAACTCTAGTAGTTTCTTACTAAAGTCATTACATCCTATTATCAGTCAAAGTCAGAAGACTTACGAATTTGGTGCCGGAGACTCGGGTGCCATACCTCAAAAAACATATATTTCTTAAATCATATTTCCAACCAAATTTTTTTTTAAAACGTTTTCGAACCCATTCCAAAAGATGAGTTTTGTAACCTGGCTCTGATACCATAAAATGTAACACCCCAAACCCAGCCTAAATATTTCGACCGAATCTAGCATGTCACATGGATAAGTTGTTTAAAATCGCGTTTTTCATTAAAAACTCTGTATTCTTTTTTGCAAAACTAAGAGCTTTGCCATTGTTGTGATTCATATTTGCTTTTATGGTGTTATCGTAAAAACGTTGTTTTTACCATTATTGAAAAGCTTTTTTAGAAAAGAAGTCAATTTCAATATATTACGAAGATGTGGTATTTTTGAAAACAATTATGGTTGTTTTAAGAAAACCACGTATTTATAAATATAACAGTTACTAAAGTAAACTTAAAAGAAATTATACCAATGGCCTTATTACAAAAACGTTAACCCAAATCAATAATTAAACTAAAATAAAGCAAAATATTTTTTACTAAGTTTACGAGAATAATTCTCGGTGTATGGCCACCTCAGAGTCTTCCACAACTCTAAATCTACTAACGCTGGGGATCACCTGCAAGGTTGAAACAATGGGGTAAGTTACGAGAACTCAGTACATAATCCCCCAATCGGTTATTAACTGGGCCCGAGCCCATACAAAATCCAATTGGGCAGAAGCCCTATGCAGTAACAATCTGGGCCCATGGCCCCAAAATCATGGAGATGCAAACAGAAGTGCAGCCCCCAACCTAATAGTCCATCATCTACACTCCACCCGTACCGGCCCTACACTCCATGTGGGGATTTCTAAATCGACCCACCTATCCGTTACACTCCAAATATGCAGTCGAGCTGTCAGTATAAAAGCAGCTAAGCTTTCAGTATCAGTATATGTGGCATAGCCACAGGTAACAGTATTGTAGCAGAGCTGCTAGTAACGGTATTTGTGGCAAGCCACCAGTAACAGTACACTTCTTCCATTAATATAACCCAACCTTATGCATCATGTCATGGCATAATAATTTCGTGTATGCAGTAATGTATCATCATGGAAAATTAAACAAAGTATACACAAACATACCATATCTGCCCCTAAGGGTCTAAGAGTTATTTTTCCCAACGAGGGTATTTTAGTAATTTTACTCTCCAAGGGTATTCCGGTAATTCATCCATTAAGGGTATGTCAGTAATTTTGTATTAACAGCCTTTTTGAAGGCCTACTGTCGCCTCAAACGACACGGAACCTTCTTGGGTCTCTATGGAGCTATTGGGCCTAAAATCCATTTTAGGCCTAAACGGACCCACACGTTCGTGTGGCCCAAAATGCGGGTTTCGATTCTGAATATGCAAATTTCGCATTCGGATCTATCTTTTGCTACCTTCCCAACAAATTGGCCCAAATGGGCCAAAGAGCCCATTGGGCCCATTTTGGCCCATTTTAGCCCGGTTAGGCCCGTTACAGCCTCAGTATTGCGAGAGTGTTCATGACACTCTTATCGACTTAACGTCACGGTTGGTTTCTCAATTTACCACTACGAGTGTTCGCACGCTCGTGTGGTCATAAGATTTGATTTTCTGGCTTTTCGATTTTTGGCCGATTCGCACCACCCCACAAGCAATCATTCATGAAAGGGGTGTGAGATTACACACCTGTTGCGAGTGCAGGTTGAACCCTTAAGATTACGCACCTATTAAGTCCATACACTTAAACCATTAGTCTTAATCTTAGTAAGACGTATCCATTAGATTGAAAATGACAACTCAATTCACGCTACTTACCAAGAACGTTAGCAACTCTTTGCTATGTTTGAGACTTCAGTTCACTTCCTCCGATCACAAAATCGAGTCCCTTAAAAAGAGTACGAGTTAGCGATGTTATTACAAAATGATGAGGAAATGACCTTTCGGCCTAAATAATCTTAGAATAAGAACGTCTATCTGTCACCTATATTCGGCCATGACTTACTTACCACCCACTTAACGAGGACCCAAAGCTAAAAGAGGGCGAGAGAGTGTGCTAGCACTCCAACAGGTTCGGCCTTAGAATCCAAGAACAAAGTGAGAATTTTGGCTTTTAGAGAGAAGAGAAGAGCAAGGACCAATGGCAAATAAATAAGAAAAAGGTATTACCTTGTGCTCACAACGGTGCCGAATAGCAAAGGTATATTCGGCAGACAAAAAGGACTACAAGATGTTCGGCTAAAATAAGAGAAGAATCGATTCACACTAAGGTAAAATAGAGGTTCGGTTAGTGGAGAAAAAGTAGAGAGACAAAGAAAAAGAAATGAGGTTTCGAATATAGGAAGAAAAATATTAGAAAAGAATTCGGCTATTGGTGTTATGGCAATCATAATTGAAATAGAAAAGTGCTTGAAGAGAAAAGAGAAGGAGTTAAAAGGCAAGTTGGAGTTTCGGCAAAGAGAAATGCAACAAGATACCAGAAATACTTGAGTAGCTAATGCTGAAAATGCAAAAGAAAAATTAAGATACACTAGAGAATTTCGACACAAAACATCAAAAGGTTTCGATTTATCCTCCTTTTGCCAAAATGCCGAATTTTCTCACCAACAACAACCTCTAGCCGAATTTCTCCTCCCCACACACCCCTCATTCAGCCAAACACTCCCAACACCATCCACTTCCCCGATTTCCTCCTACATTTGCTCCCCAACTTCCCCTCCATCACACATTCAAACAATTTGACCAAGTCATCCCTCTCTCCTACAGAGTTTGGTCTTCACTCAGCTACCTCCCTTGCTGAGCACAAAAATAAAACTCCCAACATGCTGCTTATGGGATTCGAACCCTACTCCCGTTGCTTCTACAATAACACCACGTCCACCACACCACACACTTCACTTGTAATAGCAAACACACTTAATTAACCTTAAACCCTGTTTTCCTCAGCTCACCCCACTGAAGTGCCCAAAAACAAAAATTTTAGCAGGGCTTAAACTCGACCCCAGGCCTCTCTAAGGCCCCTAAACACCTTTAAACAACACACAGAAACTGCATAACATGAAATTACACAAATATGACAAACCCCTAATTTTTGGAAAGTTACAGTATCTCAAGCAGTGATCGACGTAATATTAATTCATTATTTTCATTTTCAATTATACACACCAATGTAATCTAACATTATGAAATTAGGTTCATATATTACTTTTAAAAATGTACTAAAATTAAACCGAATGAACTTACCGAACTAATCCGCAACAATAATCAAGGTAAAGAGACTACTTAGCAATTTTTTCTTCCTCAATTTTCCATTCGTTCTTGATCCAATCAAAGGGCTCAAGTTTGGTCGAAGTTTTCATGCCCTAGCTATGGTGTTTTGGTTATCACCCCCATGAAGAAGAAAGGAAATTGCTAAGTTTTAACTTTTGATTTCTTTAATTAACTTACCTTTTTAACTATTTACTAAATTAACCCTTAAATATAACTTATGAAATTATTAAATCATGACCACATTTTTCCATCAAATGAGATTATGGTATAATTACCATCTATGGAGGGTTTAATTCCACAATTGGTCCTTCAATTATATTTAATTTTTAATTAATTAAACTTTATTTCAATTTAATCCTAAACTAATTATGACTAAATGAACAATAATCCAAAAGTTGGTGGATTAATCATATCCACCACCACTTGGACTTTTTTACCATGGTTTAAATATCATTTTGGTCCCTTTACTATTTTAAATCTATATCAATTAACTTTTACATCTATTAAAATTTAATCCTTTTATCGAAATTAAGCAATAAATCATCAAAATTACTGGACTAGACTTCAATTCACATATAATACGACTCTGTAAATATTTAATAAAAATGGCCTTAAATTACAGAAACAAGGCCCTAATACCTCATTTTCAATAACCACTTGACTTTTGAACTGAACCACTTATACTAACTTTTAACTTAGTAGTTAAAATTCGCAAATCAAAATTCAATACAAAAATTATTATTGGCTCGTATAATTTAAATACTAATTATACGTACTCACTCATCGAATGTGTGGTCTCGAAACCACCATTTTCAAAACCACTAAAAAACTGGTTGTTACAGAATCAGTACCTAACCAAGCTTACTGAGCGATGTATCACTTGAAAAACATATTTTTTCACAAATTTAGGCTGAGTCAAAACATGAACTTCTGTCAATAAAACTTTCAGCTGGTCAAAACTCTTTGAAACATTTTGTGAAATTTTGCAGTTAAAAATTCCAAAAATCCTACTCGAATCTATTCGTATACCATCCGCAAAACTCATGTGACCAAGGAGCCCAACATCTTTGAGCTAGAATTCACACTTGCTGAATTTTGCATACAATTGTTTCTCCCACAAAGTCTGTAATACAATTTAAAATTACATAGCATGCTCGGGTTCTATTTTAGAATGGATTAGTATGTCATAAATGTACTACTACAAATCTATCAAAGTGAGGCTAAAAAAATATGATTCATCAAATTCATAAAAGTAGTAGGGACATTAGTTAATTCGAATAACATTACTAGAAATTCATAATGGCTGTAGTGATTTTGAAAAGCAATTTTTGGTACGTTAATGTATTTAATCCGCAACTTATAGTAACGAGATCTAAGGACTATTTTTGAAAATACTATGTAGTAATGAGATCTAAGGTCTATTTTTGAAAATACTATGTCGCATTTTAACTGATCAAACAAGTCATCGATACGGGGCAACAAGTTCTTATTCTATCTTGACTTTTACAATTTCCTGTAATCAATCTCATCAATCCATCTTTCTTTTCCACCAACAACACAGGTGTACTTTAGGGAGATACTCTCAGTCAAACAAAACCTCTATCAAACAACTCTTGCTACTGTACTTCAAGTTCTTTTAGCTTATCTATTTTCATTAAATATGATACAATTGATATAAGAGAAGTATCAAGTTAATCACAAACTCAATTTCACATTCAGGCGATAATCATGACAATTCCTCAAGAAGCACATCTGTAAACTCATTAACAATCGGTACCCAATTAATCTTTAATCTTGATTCTCACTACTAAGTCAAGTATTAACCAATTCACTCACCATGTACATCATTCAAAATCATCATATGCCAAATTCATTACCATGATCAAATTAGCAAGACTTTTATACATTTATGTATGTATCAAGAAACCTATATACATGCCACAGCCCTAGGTTCAAAATGATCAAACATCTACTTATTCAGTGATAGGATAGTGTAAGTTTCAAGTAGATTCAGCCTGAAGCATTAAGATAGGTAATGATCTACAAGGAAAAGGGAAAACAAATGGGGTAAGCATATAGGATTCTTAGTAAGTTCATAGACATTCAACAAAAGCTTACCTCAGTTTTCAATTAAGCATAATAAGCTACTAGCTTGACATTGATTGTTTAGACATGGAAAATCACAACAATAAGGAGAGCTTTAACATGTAACCAAATCATATAACATCTCAATCACTTATCATACCAATTCATGTCATTTTGTACAAGAAATTTGCAATCTCATTCAATCAAAAGATAATGTAATCACATAAATGTTCATGAAATTAATCCAATACAATATTCTAGTTCAATTCAACATTTCTACAGATGAACATCAAGATCATTATATCTCATTTCGATTTCTCATTTCATATAAATTGCATTGCCTGATGAACTACAAAAAATAGATTTGGACACACAAGTATCTCCGTTACACCAATTGCTCATCCAAGCTAAATATATATGTACATGTCAGGTTACACGTCCAAGCTAAACCTTTATAACGACACATATGATTGCTTGTCCAAGCTAAATATATATATTCTAGGTTACCCGTCCAGGCTAAAACATTAAAACAACATTTGGTTACACGTTCAAGATAAACTTATGTCACATGTATCTTTGAGTTCGCAACAAATGTTGGGTCTCGATAACATCTGTAACCAATCTCAAACTTGTCACACCTAGATTCCACATATTCAAATAAGAGGCAATGAAGGGATGTAATTTGAAGAAGCCAAGAGTTGGCAATTTTTATTGGAAAATTAGGAAATAGTAGAGGCGAAAATGGACATGGATGAAATCCAATTATGATTTAGTCAGATCATAACCAGTTGATTCCTTAGTGGGAGACAAAATGGTTATGGATGAATGGTTGTTATACAGTGGAAGGCCACATATGAAGGGCTATATATAGTTTGGAAATGACTTCTCATGGAGGATTCAACTGTATTCTGTTTCATTTTCCTCTCCCCTTCATCTTTCTTAGTAGCTCCTAGAAGAGATGGTTACAAGAAAACTTTTCATAGAATGATGACCACGAGGTTCAAGTGAAGAAAATAGAGAATCTAGCAAGCTGGTAAGGTTCTTAGCCCTTCAGTATATGTAAAGTTAAGAGAATAAAGATAAGGATTTCAAAAAACCACTTTAAAAGGGTTCTACGTGTTTCTAAAAATCCTAAGTTTAATCTAATATTTCATTGAGAAAAGGAAGCATGAGTTGAGTTTATGTACTCAAACCTTGAACTGCCAAAGTATTTTGCATGATTGCTTAACTTATTTAGCATCTATCATTCTAGTTGGGTATACATGATGTGGAAGGGAAATTACCAAAAGGAATTACAAGAAGTTAGGACCTGGGAAAAATGGGTGATTTTGTTAGATATCGCCATATAGTGTAGTTATGTGTACCCATGATGTGTGAAGCTTCGAGCCTTATGAAAGGAATTCTGCAGTGTTCGAGCATCAAGGTTAGGAATGATGAAACAGAGGAATGGATGGAATGGAACGGGAGAAGTAAGTAAAAAGATCATGGCTAGGGCATTGGTTCGGTCAGAGGCCATACGTTAGATATGAGTAAGACCAAAGCTAAAAGATGATAGACATAATGATAAACTATTTAAGACCATAGCTGAAAGACGTTATGGCATCATAGATTGTCTACCGGGATAAAAAAAACATGAAAATTATGATGTATAAGACTATAGTTCGACTATGGAAACCAATGTAGGCCATCGGGACAATAAACATGGGTAGAAAATCAAAACAAAAATCATGGGACAATCCACAAATAAAGAAAAATGGTTAGAAGGAAAAAGGAAGTATGGACATGTAACAATCGAGCAGCGGGACGAAAGAATCTGCCAATGAACGGGAACATAATAGGAATGAGAGAGGACTGCATGAATAGTAGTCATGCAAACCAACAAGGCATAAAGATGTTAACCAGCAAGAAGTAGTCATAGGAGTTTACGTACTAGTGGTGCTTGGTGTATAGGCAAATGAAAGATAGTTTATCCAAGGATCACAAATAAAGATCCACTAATAAGAGCTATTAGAAAATGCTCAATGAAAAAAATCATGTTCGAAAGGTAGAGTATGAGCAAGATGATTAGTTCACAAGGAAAAAGGAAGTTAGTTAAAACCATTGACAAAGAAGTGTACACCGCATGACAAATATGACTGTCAACATTATTCCTCTTTAAGGGGAAAACCATTGAGGAAGTATCAGCCAAATGGAATATGGGGATAAGGTAAGAAACAGAACTCGTGAGCCTAGATAGTCACTCAATGATAGTGGCTAAGTATTGTAGGCCATAGTATCTGTAGTTGAAGGGCGTGCTACGCTTAAGGGTAATGTCATACGCCTAAAGCGAGTTATAAAGAAGTAATTTGGAGACTATTAAGCAGCATTTACTCTGCCAAGGTGGTGAGGACCTTGCCAGTCATACCAACGGGTGGAAGGTGAGTAAGTCATATGGGATTATAATAAGGAAAGAGTCTACCACAGACTAAATAGATTGAGAATACTCACCAATGGCCTTTGATAAGGTAAGTCAGAAGGCAACATTTGTAACATCCTGAAAAGGGCCTATGCATTTTTGGTTTAATTGTACGAAATGACATGTCTTATGTGTTATGAATAAATTTTAAATATTTTTGGAAACCTGGGAATGAATAGAAATGTTACGTTAAAAAGAGGAAAGTTAACATTTTGGAAACTTAAGTAAAATAAGAAAGTGACCATTTTGGAAACCTAAGTAAAATAGGAAAGTGACCATTTTGGAAACCTAAGTAAAATAGGAAAGTGACCATTTTGGAAACCTAAGTAAAATAGGAAAGTGAACATTTCTGGAAACTTGGAAATGTAAGGAAATGTCAAGTTTAAAGAGCCAAACGAAAATTTTTGGAAACTTAAAAATGACTTAGAAATGTCGAGTTTTAAAGTTTAAAAGAGGAAACTAAGGCAAGGTGGCCTTAAGAGAAAAAGTATGTGAAATTTGATACACAAACAGGCTTGGAAAAGTGGCCTGAAGATGCCACTTAGGGCCTCTAGAAATGGCGCCACATGCAAGGGTGTTGGGCCTAAGTTCGAGTCACAAGGGAAGCAAATAAAAGAAGTTTTATTTTTGCTTCTAGAAGCATAGAGGTGGACGACACAAGGATTGCAAAAGAGGAGTTTCATTCTCTTTTAAATTTCGGTTAAATAGGGGGTAAATGATAGGTTTAATATTAGATTACTTTAAGTGGATAATTGATGAGATTAAATAAAATGATAAATAAAAGATAAAACTTATCAAGTTGTGGAGAGTTGGCCGATTAAGGGACCCCTTGGATGGTATTTTCGGCCAAGGTTGTAAAGGGAGAGGCTATAGCCGAATTCTATTGAGCCAACTTGCCTCTCTTTTGCCAACTCTTTTCTCTCCAAGCTATCATTTTTTTTCTTCTTTCTTTTCCAATTGTTCTAGCCGAATTTTCCCCCTCTCTTCTTAGTTCACTTTTGCCAATTTCTTAAGGGACTCTCTCTCTCTCTTTTTTTTACTAAACCGACAATACAAACATCTTCATAAGCCGATTCCTTGCTAAGTTCCAAAAGCCAAAAATAAATCCCCTCTAGCCCTAGCCGAATCTTTGAAGGACTTAAAGTATAAGGTTGTTGATTTGTGTACTAAGGGGTAAGGATCTAAAGATTATCATCTTATTTCTTTTCTTAGGCCGAAAATTAGAACTCTAACTCTATTAATGTCTATGGCCGACTACTTGAAGGAAGTTTCAGGAATTAGGTGCTGTCGACTACAAAAAAGAAACTTTAGGGACTTTTAAGATCTAAGGTAATCTATGAATACCATTCGGTCATACGCTATATTATTATGATTTAATGTTAGATTAGATCTAACATATGGTTATAGGAATTTCGACAGCATTAAGAAAGCAAGGATCCAATTCGGGATTTAAGATTTTCAAGGTAAGTAACTATGAATATTCGGCCAAGGCCTTATTTTAGTACATAGATCTATTCCCTTATTATCTTAAAAAGCCGAAAACTAACCTATGTAGAGATTTAGGATTTGGCCGAATACAAAGAGAAGAAAAACAAAGCTTTCGGGATTTAAATAGTCATCAAATCGGCACCAAAGGTAAGAAATTGGCTACATGAATCCTTCGGGATTTGGGTTATAGCCGATTAGGCTTTAAAAGAAAACACTAAGTTTGGCCGAATAGGCCTTTGCTAAACATTACCATGTTGGAATGTAGGGACTTAAAAATCTAAGGCGAGAGATCAATTTCGGATTTCAAGAGAAATTGTTAAGTTTAATCAGTGTGTACCCACACAAATCTTAATAGATTTATGGCTCTAACTTGATATATGTTGTTAATATGAAAGTGTAAGAATGTGGCTAAAGTACCATGTTATGGTACAAAGTACTCAGGTATGTTTCCTAGTCCTACTAGGATTACGAAATATGTTATATTAACATGTGAAAAGTGACATGAATGTGAATTTAAGTATGATATGCATGATATCAATAAAATGGGGCATTCGGGATAAATGAGAAAGGGGAAGCGTATGTGGTGACTTCGGCCCCACTATCTAAATGTGGTAACTTCAGTCACATTATCTGAATGTGGTAACTTCGGTTACATTATCTGAATGTGGTGTCACATGACACAATTATTTAATCTGGTGGTTATGCCACAACTTTTATATGGGCGATGAGCACGTCGACTGCAGTGACTGCCTTCGATGGTGTGTAGCGGATGGAGGGTTGACTTAGTAGCCCCCACGGTGTGTAGGTTGGTACGGGGATGTGTAGTGGATGGCATCTAGGTTTGGGTTTGGGTTGCATCATTATCTTGAATCATTAAATATGAAATTATGATACATATGAATATGATTTGTTATGCCTGAATTTGTTAAGACTTAGTGTTTGTGTACACATTGAATCTGTTTGACTCACTCCATTGTGGGAACATGTTTCAGGTGACAATTAGTGATGGACCGGGTTCGACAGAAGCTTAGGGACGGCCATGCATAGCAAGAAATTTATGACTTGGACTTTTATTTTATTTTAAGTAATTTTAAAGTTTATTTTGGTTTTAATTTTGGGAAATTATTTGATGTAATAAGGCCATAGTAGCGTTTACTTTACTTTTATTATTAAGCATGCAATCTTTATATTTATTAAAAGATTAAGAAAAAATTAATTTAATTCAATGCCCAAACATTTTGTCACCTAAATCAAAAGGATTTTTAATAACGAAATAAACCTGTTTTCAACTCAAGCCCAACCCAAAACAAACTTTCCTTCAAAACGCTCAAGTTTCCCCTAAATATAAAAGAATTTGAAATGGTTTACACCAGGGAACATACCAGATTCGTCCAGGCTCGTGGGCCGGGTGTGGGGTGTTTCAATTTGGTATCAGAGCCCAATTTTAAACTCTCGGCCTGTGGGGTAAGGCCCAAAACATTTTCAAATCGAGCCCAAATAAGCTAAATAAAGTATCTTATGAAATAAGCAGGTTTTTCTGGCATGGCACCTAAGTCTCCGACCCGCAGTCCACCAGGTAAGTACCCCTAACTATCTGTGTGATTATGTGAATTATAGAAGGGTAGAAAAGGAATGGAACGTAGAATAGCATGATAGGAACTTGAACCCTAGGATTAGTCTACTCAAACACAAATACATAAGACTTAATGCAATAAACAAACCTATGGCTAAGTCAATCGAGTTAGGGTGTGGCAACCATGGTACGCATGTCTAGGATTGGATCCGGAAGAGCCTGGTATTTAAGCAGTCCTAGTGACTCACCTCCTCTTCACAGGAATCCTACCTGGTGCGTAGCTTCGGTTCACCCTAACCCAGAGGACTTAGTGGGTGTGGCAATCCCAGTGCGCATGCCTAGGAATGGTTTCAGTGGGAGCTTGGTACTTAAGCAGTCCGTGTGACTCACCTCATCTCCACTCGAATCCTACCTGGTGCGTAGCTTTGGTTCACCTTGACCAAGAAGGCTCGGACATAGGCTAAACCCAATAACTAAAACCCGAAAGGGAACTAGCCATTTTTTTATAAGAACCCTAATTTTAAAAACTCTTAAAATCATTTTTCTTTAATTTGTGAAAATTATTTTTCCTACACAATTTTTCAAAAAATTTCTAATTTATAAAATTACAAAAATACTCCTAGTGGTAAAATTACAAAAATGCCCTTGGTTTATAAAATGTCCAACTACTCAACAGTTTTGCCAAAATTTCATTATTTCATAAATGTTCAAAAAACCCTAATTTGCAAACTATCAAAAATACCTTGAATTTGAAAAGACTACAAAATTGCTCTAACTTACAAAATTACCAAAATGACCCTGATTTCCAAAATTTTTGCAATACCACCATTTTGGAAAGTACAATTCTCAAAAAGAACCCTCAAAGTTTTGAAACTTTAGAAATATCCTTGATTTATTAAAATTTTACAATTTACCCCAATTTGTAGAAAAATTACCAAAATACCCCAAGGTCCAAAATTCCCGAAATACCCTCGAATTTTAAAAATTTCCCAAAATACCCCGGGAATTTAAAAAAATATACCAAAATACTTTTTGTCAAAATTACCAAGGGACCCTATTTGACAAATTACGAAAAATACCCCTGTAGGACAAATTACGCAAATACACCTGGGTAGTAGAAAAACAACAACAATGAAAACTATAACATTTCTCTGAATGAACGGAAGTTCATAATTGATTGATGGATGTATGAATGTGAAGACTGTGTGCATGTATGAATACGAAAGAACCACTCTTAAAATTCTTTTCATAAAACTTCGTCGTGGATAATTAGTGGAATAAGGGCTAATTCATAAAACTTTCTTAAATCAGATTAAAGTGCATCGTTAGATATAAATTCTAGAGGATACGATCGTCATGGACGCAGTAGAGGAAGAATGGCTATGTCAGAACCCGTTAGATCGGGTCAAGGGTCTGACAATAAGTTACCACCGCCACCACCACCCCAACTATCCATCGTGTCAAGCGGCAGCTCAGACGGGGATGATGTCAGTATCGCAAGTCGTCTTCGCGAGTTTTGGAAATGGTGGCTGGCGCGGGTGGAAATGCGAGAGCTCAGAAATTTGTACCCGAGCGCTTTGAGCCAACGGGGCTGAAGTGTTCCGTGGAGTATCCGGTGTGGCACCCAGTACAGTTGAGTACTGGCTGGAAGCAACCGAGCGCATTATGGATGAGCTCAATCTAACCCCGGAGGAGAAGTTGAAAGGAATGGTGGCACTACTACGAGATGAAGCGTATCAATGGTGGTTAACAGTGAGGGATGGTGCCACTACTGAGGATCTGACCTGGGAGTATGCTAAGGAGGCATATCAGAAAAAGTATGTCGGCACACATTATATTGATGAGAAGAGGAAAGCTTTTCTGGGGCTGGTTCAAGGGAACAAGTCGGTGGCAGCATATGAAGCTGAATTTTTGAGGTTGAACCGATATGCTCGAGGAGTAGTGGCTATGGAGCATGAGTGGTGTGTCTGTTTTGAAGACGGTTTAAGGGATGACCTCAGGTTATTGATAGCTCCACATCAGGAGCGAGAGTTTTTTCGCGTTGGTTGAAAAGGCTAAAGTAGCTGAAGGAATCAAGGACTCGATTAAGTAGAGCTCTGATAGGAATAGACCCAAGAGGGGCTATGGGTCGTCAGGATCATCGAGAAATGTGCAGAAAAGGCCCAGAGCTGATGGGTCGAGGGGTCAGCAAGTTGGTGCCAGAGGGCAGTATCATCCTTGTGAGCATTGTAGAAAGAAGCACTTAGGGAGTCTTTGGAAAAGACGGAGGATGTTTCAGGTGTGGGTCCAAGGACCATATGCTCAAAGATTGTCCTAAGAAACCTGATGAAAGTCGATCAGCAGCTCAGAATGTTAATCAGGCTGGTAGAGGAGGACAGAAGCCTCAACGGGGTCGTGGTTTGAATAACAGAGGTAATGGTGCTGGCAGAGGACGTGGAACACAAGGCAGAGGTGCTGCTAATACTGAGGCAAGGTAGCCGAGTTTGGTTTATGCGGTTCACCGAAGGAGGATGGAGACGCATCAGACGTCATAACCGGTACGTTCTTTATTTATGGCAAGCCTCATTATGCCTTAATTGATGTAGGCTCGACCCATTCTTATGTTGCCTGTAGTGTAGTTGAATCACTAGGCCTAGACTCTGAACTTTTTGATAGGAAGATGATTGTAGTTAGCCCATTAGGCCAAACTGTAGTGGTGGATAAGATCTTTCGGAATGTACCTTTAGAGATTCAGGGAGTGAACTTTCGGGCTGACTTAATGGAGTTACCCTTCGGAGAATTTGACCTCATACTTGGTATGGATTGGTTAGTTGAACACTGAGCCGTGTTGGATTGTGCGGCTAAATGAATAGAACTAAGGACCCCTGAGGATGACGTGGTCATTATGATAGGAGAAAGAAGAAACTACCTGTCTAACGTAGTTTCGGCGTTGAAGGCTGAGAAAATGGTTAGGAAAGGGTACAAGGCATTTCTGGCTTTCGTCAGTGCTGTGGACACAAAAGAAGGGGGAGTTAGTAGAGTTAGCATAGTAAAGGACTTTGAGGACGTATTTCCAGAGGAATTACCAGGAATACCCACAGATAGGGAGGTGGAATTTGGAATAGATTTGCTACCGGGAACAGCTCCTATGTCAATCGCTCCATACCGAATGGCGCCAAAAGAGTTGGTTGAACTCAAGGCTCAAATCCAGGAATTACTTGACCGTGGGTTTATCCAGCCCAGTGTGTCTCCGTGAGGAGCACCGATTTTATTTGTAAAGAAGAAGGACGGAACTATGCGTATATGCATAGATTACCGTCAGTTAAATAAGCTGACCATTAAGAGCAAGTATCCTTTGCCTAGGATTGATGACTTGTTTGATCAGCTTAAGGGGGCGACAGTGTTTTCAAAGATCGACTTAAGGTCAGGATATCATCAGCTGAAGGTGAAGGAGGCAGATATCTATAAGACAGCCTTTAGGATAAGATACGACCATTTTGAGTTTGTAGTAATGCCGTTTGGGTTGACGAATGCCCCAACCGCGTTCATGGACATGATGAACCGAGTTTTCCAACCTTACTTAGATAGGTTCATCATCATGTTCATCGACGATATTTTGGTGTACTCTAAGTCTGAAGAGGAGCATGATGAGCATCTCCGAGTTGTGCTGCAAGTGTTAAGGGAGAAGAAGCTCAATGCCAAATTCAGCAAGTGTGAATTTTGGCTCAAGGAGGTGGCATTCTTAGGGCATGTGGTATCCGTAGAGGGAATAAGAGTGGATCCTAGGAAGATCGAAGCGGTGTTGGATTGGAAACCACCTAGGTCTGTGGCTGAGATTCGAAGTTTCTTAGGTTTGGTAGGCTATTACAGAAGGTTTGTGGAAGGGTTCTCGTCTATAGCCGCGCCTTTGACAAAGTTGTTGAGGAAGGAAGTACCCTTTGTATGGTCGGATAAGCAGCAGGAGAGCTTTGAGAAGCTTAAAAAGGTCTTAACGGAAGCTCCAGTATTTATTCACCAAAGGTGAAAGGAATTCACGGTGTATTGTGATGCTTCCCATATAGGTTTGGGATGTGTATTGATGCAAGACGGAAAGGTAGTCGCATATGCATCTCGGCAGTTAAGGCTGCATGAGGTTAACTACCCAACCCATGACTTGGAATTGGCAGCAGTGGCTTTCGCCCTTAAGGTGTGGAGGCACTATCTCTATGGAGAAAGGTCAGTAATCTACATAGACCACAAGAGTCTCAAGTATTTGCTGACTCAGAAGGAGTTAAACTTGAGGCAGCGAAGGTGGGTTGAATTACTGAAGGACTTTGACTGTTCGATAGAATATCACCCGGGCAAGGCGAATGTGGTAGCTGATACCTTAAGTCGGAAGGTTGTGTCAGATCTAAGGGCTTTATTCGCTCATTTAAGTTTGCATGAGGATGGAAGCCTATTGGCTAAATTGCAAGACAAGCCAACGTGTTTGAAGGAGGTGAAAGAGGGACAGTTGATTGATGAGGATTTAAGTGTTAAGTTACAACAAGCACAGAATGGAGAGTTAAAGGACTATGAAGTCAGTGATGAGGGAATGTTGTGCTTCAAAGGAAAGGTATGTATGCCGAGGGACAAGGAGTTAAGACAAAGGAATCTTCGGGAAGCGCATGGTATCCCTTATGCTATGCATCCCGGAGGCATTAAGTTGTACATAGATCTAAGAGAACAATTTTAGTGGCCTGATCTTAAACGAGAAGTTACTGAATTCGTGGGAAAATGTTTAACGTGTCAGCAAGTTAAGGCTGAACACCAAGTTCCATCAGGATTACTTCAGCCAATCGAGATTCCGCAATGAAAGTGGGAAAGAATTACCATGGACTTCGTTAGTGGGCTCCCCCTTACGCCTACTAAGAAGGACTCGGTATGGGTGATCGTGGACCATTTGACTAAGTCTGCACATTTTAACCCGGTAAGAGTGGATTATTCCCTTCAGAAGTTAGCCAAGTTATATGTGACGGAGATCGTGAGACTACACAGAGTGCCGGTGTCCATTATTTTGGATAGAGACCCAAGGTTCACGTCTCGGTTTTGAAGGGCACTTCATCAAGCTTTAGGCACTAAGTTGGACTTCACTACGACCTTTCATCCACAATCAGAGGGCGATCGAAGCAGGTAACACAAGTGTTGGAGGATATGTTGAGAGGCTGTGTAATGGATTTTAGGAAGTTGGGAGGATTACTTGCCTTTAGCAGAGTTCACCACAACAATAGTTATCGAGCTAGCATTCGGATGGCACCATATGAAGCATTATACTGGTGAAGTGTCAAACTCCTACTTGTTGGGTGAGTTAGGAGAATGTCGAGTTTTGGGACCGAGTTAGTGGCGGCAAGAGAAGGTTGAGATAATCCGAAGCGGTTAAAGGAAGCCTCGATAGGCAGAAGTCATCTACGCTGACCTCAAGCGGAAGGAAATAGAGTTTGAAGTGGGAGACCAAGTGTTTCTAAAAATCTCACCTTGGAAGAAGGTGATGAGGTTTGGGCGAAAAGGAAGTTAAGCCCAAGATTTATAGGGCCCTATCGAGTTCTAAAGCGAGTTGGACCAGTGGCATACCAGCTAGAGTTACCACCAGAGTTACAGTAGATGCACGACATATTTCATGTATCCATGCTACGTTGCTACCGATCGGATCCATCTCACGTGGTACCAGTTGAAGAAGTGGAGCTAAGGCCAGACTTATCCTACGAGGAAGAGCCGATTCAAATTTTGGAACATGATGTGAAAGTGTTACGGAGGAAGTCAGTTCCTCTAGTCAAAGTGTTATGGCGTAATCATGGATCGGAGGAAGCTTCGTGGGAACCAGAAGAGGCAATGCGACAACAATACCCTCAATTATTTTAGCTAGGAAATTTCAAGGACGAAATTATTTTAAGGGGGTAGAACTGTAACATCCTGAAAAGGGCCTATGCATTTTTGGTTTAATTGTACGAAATGACATGTCTTATGTGTTATGAATAAATTTTGAATATTTTTGGAAACCTGGGAATGAATAGAAATGTTAAGTTAAAAAGAGGAAAGTTAACATTTTGGAAACCTAAGTAAAATAGGAAAGTGACCATTTTGGAAACCTAAGTAAAATAGGAAAGTGAACATTTCTGGAAACTTGGAAATGTAAGGAAATGTCAAGTTTAAAGAGCCAAACAAAAATTTTTGGAAACTTAGAAATGTCTTAGAAAAGTCGAGTTTTAAAGTTTAAAAGAGGAAATTAAGGCAAGGTGGCCTTAAGAGAAAAAGTATGTGAAATTTGACACACAAACAGGCTTGGAAAAGTGGCCTGAAGATGCCACTTAGGGCCTCTGGAAATGGCGCCACATGCAAGGGTGTTGGGCCTGAGTTCAAGTCACAAGGGAAGTAAATAAAAAAAGCTTTATTTTCGCTTCTAGAAGCACAGAGGTGGACGGCACAAGGATTGCAAAAGAGGAGTTTCATTCTCTTTTAAATTCCGGCTAAATAGGGGATAAATGATAGGTTTAATATTAGATTACTTTATGTGGATAATTGATGAGATTAAATAAAGTGATAAATAAAAGATAAAAATTATCAAGTTGTGGAGAGTTGGCTGATTGAGGGACTCCATGAATGGTATTTTCGGCCAAGCTTGTAAAGGGAGAGGCTATAGCCGAATTCTATTAAGCCAACTTGCCTCTCTTTTGCCAACTCTTTTCTCTCCAAGCTATCATTTTTTCTTCTTTCTTTTCCAATTGTTCTAGCCGAATTTTTCCCCCTCTCTTCTTAGTTCACTTTTGCCGATTTCTCAAGGGACTCTCTCTCCTCTCTTTTCTTTTGCTAAACCGACAATACAAACATCTTCATAAGCCGATTCCTTGCTAAGTTCCAAAAGTCGGACATAAATCCCCTCTAGCCCTAGCCGAATCTTTGAAGGACTTAAAGCATAAGGTTGTCGATTTGTGTACTAAGCGGTAAGGATCTAAAGATTATCATCTTATTTCTTTTCTTAGACCGAAAATTAGAACTCTAACTCTATTAATGTCTATGGATGACTACTTGAAGGAAGTTTCGGGAATTAGGTGCTGTCGACTACAAAGAAGAAACTTTCGGGACTTCTAAGATCTAAGGTAAGCTATGAATACCATTCGGTCATACACTATATTATTATGATTTAATGTTAGATTAGATCTAACATATGGTTATAGGAATTTTGACAGCATTAAGAAAGCAAGGATCCAATTCGGGATTTAAGATTTTCAAGGTAAGTAACAATGAATATTCGGCCAAGGCCTTATTTTAGTACATAGATCTATTCCCTTATTATCTTAAAAAGCCGAAAACTAACCTATGTAGAGATTTAGGATTTGGCTGAATACAAGGAGAAGAAAAACAAAGTTTTCGGGATTCGAATAGTCATCAAATCGGCACCAAAGGTAAGAAATTGACTACATGAATCCTTTGGGATTTGGGTTATAGCCGATTAGGCTTTAAAAGAAAACACTAAGTTTGGCCGAATAGGCCTTTGCTAAACATTACCATGTTGGAATGTAGGGACTTAAAAATCTAAGGCAGTAGATCGAATTTCAGGATTTCAAGAGAAATTGTTAAGCGAATCAGGTGTATACCCCACACAAATCTTAATAGATTTATGGCTCTAACTTGATATATGTTGTTAATATGAAAGTGTAAGAATGTGGCTAAAGTACCATGTTATGGTACAAAGTACTGTGCACGCTTCCTACTCCTACTAGGATTACGAAATATGTTATATTAACATGTGAAAAGTGACATGAATGTGAATTTAAGTATGATATGCATGATATAAATAAAATGGGGCATTCAGGATAAATGAGAAAGGGGAAGTGTATGTGGTGACTTCGGTCCCACTATCTGAATGTGGTGACTTCGGTCACATTATCTGAATGTGGTAACTTCGATTACATTATCTGAATGTGGTGTCACATGACATAATTATTTAATCTGATGGCTATGCCACAACTTTTATATGGGCGATGAGCACGTCGACTGCAGCGACTGCCTTCAATGGTGTGTAGCGGATGGAGGTTTGACTTAGTAGTCCCCACGGTGTGCAGGTTGGTACGGGGATGTGTAGCAGATGGCATCTAGGTTTAGGTTTGGGTTGCATCATTATCTTGAATCATTAAATGTGAAATTATGATACGTATGAATATGATTTATTATGCATGAATTTGTTAAGACTTAGTGTTTGTGTACACATTGAGTCTGTTTGACTCACCCCGTTGTGGGAACATGTTTCAGGTGACGATCAGTGATGGACCGGGTTCAGCAGAAGCTTAGGGATGGCCATGCACAGCAAGAAATTTACGACTTGGACTTTTATTTTATTTTAAGTAATTTTAAAGTTTATTTTGGTTTTAATTTTGGGAAATTATTTGATGTAATAAGGCTATAGTAGCGTTTACTTTACTTTTATTATTAAGCATACAATCTTTATATTTATTAAAAGATTAAGTAAAAATTAATTTAATTCAAAGCCCAAACGTTTTGTCACCTAAATCAAAAGGATTTTTAATAACGGAATAAACCTGTTTTCAACTCAAGCCCAACCCAAAACAAACTTTCCTTCAAAACGCTCAAGTTTTCCCTAAATACAAAAGAATTTGAAATGGTTTACACCGGGGAACATACCAGATCCGGTCCAGGCTCGTGGGCCGGGTGTGGGGTGTTTCAACATTAATAGGGCATAATGATGTGAAGAAAAAATTTATATTGTGATATGTGGAAGAAAGAATTAGAGTAAAAGAAAGAATAGAGTCCGCAAAGATGGCGAGACATTCAGAGGAACCGTCAAGGCTGATCGAATGCAAGTAGAACAGCTAGAAGGAAATCGATCAACGATCTATCCGCCAGTGGATAGGATAAAACCCACTTTGACAATTTAAGAGAAATGTTCCAAATGAACAGGGAGTTTTTTGTATCTATTCTTATTTATTTGAACCCCGACAAGGTGGGGGTATATTTTTACTAATGAAAAAACTCAATAAGTTCATTTGAAATTATAAGGGTTGGCTGGTGATTGCAAGACTTGATGGATAAGGAACTCAGGGAGGGACTGAGCCAGACCATGATAAGTCAAAGGCCATTGAAGGCAAGTGTCATGCACATAGGAAATGGGTACCTTGAGACACTTCGCCAATGGGGCGAATATGTTGTAACCAAATAATTCCTTTAGAATCCGGAGTTAAAACTATGAACCTTATTTTCATTTATTGTTTCAGTTGTAAAAGTTTTAAATAGGTAATACAGCCTGATTTTAAAATAGTGATACTTAGACATGCATATCCACCTAGTTCGACTATGATGCTTCGTACTCAGATTTAGCGAACAAGTTGGGTAGGGGTGTTAGAGAACAAGTGCACATAAAACCCTATTGGCAGGCCAATCGTATCCTAACCTTTACTAAGCTCAAAAAAAGCATCTATTACACAAATTAACATTTCTTTGCAATTTAGTCCAAATCTCACCTTTTGAACCACTTCACAACCAATCACATATAATTACAAACCAAGTACACAATAATCTATATAAGTAAATACCATATGAACTTACCTGGTCAAAACAACAAACAACTTGAATATTTAGGGACTAATTGATAATTTTGGCTTTTTCCCGATTATATCTGGTTTGATCCAATTTTCGATCTATACAATCATTTTAAATAATTCATCAATGCAAAACATTTTCATGTTATGTAATCATATGTATGAACCTAGACAATTTCATTTTTATACCCCTAAAGTTTTACATTTTATTCATTTTAGTCTCAAAAATCGAAATAGTCATAACTTTCAATTTTGAGCTTGGATTTGAAAATCGACCTCAATTACATTCATTATAGTCCCTCTACTATTTGTTATTACTGAAATTTAACCTCAATTTTACAATTTATACATTTTAGTCCTTTTGTGCAAAACTAACAATTTAAATATTACAATCTAGTCCTTTTCACATCTAAACTTAAAATTTATCAATTTAACACCAATTTCTTCTAGAAATCAATAATGAAATCTTTTAAAAACTTAAATTTTTTACAAATTAGTACATTTGCTAGCTAAATCAAAGCTTCCATGACTCAAAAACATAGAAATTATAAGAAAATGACTTAATTAAGCTTAACAACTAAGGATCGATATGTTGAAGATTCAAAAAGTGTTTTTCCTTCTTTCACACATGACAAGAGGAAGAAGATGAAGAAAATTGCCTTTTTCTTTCTTTAATTTAACTTATATAGTTTAAGTAGGTTATAATTACGCTAGGTTAATTAACATAATCAAGTTTAATTAGTTAAATTTAATAATTGTTTAATCTTAGTGGAATAATGCATCATAACCCACTATCACATAATATAAAATGGTTTAATTGCCATTTTGATCCTTTTTCTAATTTCAATTTAAGCCCTTAATTTGTGGCCAATTAAAATCTATAGCAAGAAGACTTTAATAATTTAGTCCTTATACATTAATTAAGCAATTAATAGGAAAAATTGAAGGACTAAATTTTAATTTTATATTATACTAGCTCTATACATATTCATATTTAATATTTAATGATGTAGTTTATGGAAATGGGATACTGAAATCGCCTTTTCCGACACCATTAAAAATTGGGTTGTTATAGCCATGGATTGTATGTTAAGTTAAATGGTTGATTTCAAATTGCTATAAGTTTATTCTAGTATGTTTTGTTAGTTTTGGTATTGGTGAAATGGAAAAATGAATGTATGTAACAAAATGCTTTCGTTGGAAACATGTAAACAGGTACCAAATTGTGTTAAGTTGCCAAAAATAGAGGCAACATTGCGATGATGAGTCTTTGACGGTGCAACCTCGTTCGACAGTGAGTCGCATCTTAATATGTATATACATGTCTTCGTGATGTGACTTATTGAGTTGGCAACATCGCAATGAGAAGATTATGACATCGTAACGTCGGCCCAAGACTTTTAGAAACTTTACATTTTCATCCTAATTTATATTTGGGTTTGCAAAAGAGCTTTCATAAGCTCGTGTAAGACCCAGAAATTATTGTGTGACATGTTATGAATTTGATTTATGCTTATTTACATGTTTAAATGATCGATTGGTGTATGATTGTCTATAGTTGCTTCGACAATAAACGTAGCATCCTATAGCTCGGACCCAAAGATTAAGTCAGACAAAGGGTGTTACACTCCTTAATTTGACTTGATAGGCAGTATAATAGTCTTTTAACCGAATTGCTCTTTTTTTATCAAACTATGAACCATTTAGATTATCTACTAATATAATTTTTCTTTTCGCATCATGATCCAATCATGTAATGCAACTCAATATTAGTTAAAGGTTAGATAATTAATGAGCTAATATTTTCTTTCATTTTGGTTTGCATTCAAAAACCATTAAGGACATTATAGAAAATATATTAATGAGTATGATGGAATTTTACTAAACCAATTTGTTTGAAAAAGTACATGTAAATTTGAAAATATCACTATACCAAGGGCACTAGATCCAAACACGAGTTGGCACTCAGAGGAATTCCAATTTGGCCCTAAGCTATTTAGTTTGCATTAGGAAAATGACAAGGATTTTTTCTTATGGACAAGCTCCTTAAGAACGTGAAATGGGTCACAAACAACAAATCCTATAAGGATAATTTACCTAAGAGACTTCCTATTTATCTTTCAAAAGAATTTCACTATGGAATTTAATAAGACCTTCCAACAAGAGGAATTATTGTGGGCTAAAAAATCTAGAGTTAATTGGATACTTTAAGGCAGAAGATATACTGAGATTTTTCATATGACTACTATGATTTGTAGAAAATCAAATCGCATATTTAGTTTGTCACACCCCCAAATTGGGCAAATCTGAAAAGATGAGAAAGGTATGCATGTTAATTTTTGTTTTGGTACACTATAATAGCATGATCTGCCACTCAGTTGGTTGGTTGGCGAGATAGAGTATTGGCGCATACTAGCGTTAAAGTATCTGCCCATTAGCAGTATCTAAGGAATTAATTACAGGATGTTTTCAAGAGAAGAAAGATTACGCCTAAGAAAGTGCTCATCTAAGGAGAGTATGCCCTAGAGTTTTGTTTGAGCAATAAGAGCTTATCAAGTGTATGAGGAAGTTGTAGGAGACTTAATTGTCTTTAAAACCATGCCGAACGTGAAGTATTCCCAAGACATAGTATGCCCAATTTTCATTAATACTATTCAAGTGGATCTTGTATCGGGTTTAGTTGGGAGTTGTTAGAATTCTATAGCAACAGAAGCAGAGCTCAAAGTAAAGAGCATAGTAACAAGATGTATGAAAGATTGTTTGTACACTAGAACAAACCAACTAAACAAATCATCACAACAGCATGGTTGGTCACTCCTCAATAGGAGTCAATTGGATTGATTTGACTCTCCCCATGAATGGTCAATAGTAAGGTAAACCTTCCTTGAATTTTCTTTTACCTACCCTAGGTTTTGTAGGGAAATCAGGGGGGCTGAGATTATATTTATGGAAAGAGTACATTTCATATGGTTTTCTATTTACTTAATGTTCAAGTTCTTCCTTCTAACCTCAACATCATCTTCTTCTTCTTCTTCACTAAGATCAGACTAAGATCCTCATTTAATGAGTAGATGATTCTACCTTCTAGTAAGTTTTACAATATTGCACGTTACAATTATAGAAAGGAAGAGTGTTTAGGAAGGCCTTGCTTAGAGTCGCATGTAGTTGGAATGTTAGTAAAATGTCTATAATAGGGATTCTAATGGAAATATTATGATCTTTTAAGCAGTTGTTATTGTATTGGGAAAAACAGTAGAAATAGAAACTCTAAGTGGAAGTAAAGGTAGGTCTCTAGGGAGTCTCTAAACCTGACTCCTACATGTCATGTAATTATGTGTATGTGTTTTTTCTGAAAGGTATCTACAAATATATAAATGTGGTGAACAATGTGTGGCAAGATATGATGTTGTATTATAGAAGTTGTTGTTGTTGGTGAGTGTGTAGTCATTATTGAGTAGATTCCTGTTACATGATTCCAGTACCTGACAAATCTAAGTTATGTAAAAAGATAAGAATGAGGACCATTTTTAGCCTCTGGTAGGGCAAGTATATTGCTGATCGGACATGCAGATTACTATGAAAATGAAAATTTATTGTATAGCTTCCAGTAGGGCAACTACAATGCTAACTGGATTGATAGATCACTGAATAAATTTGTGGAAAGTCCATGGTCATGGAATTATATGATAATATGCTAAGACAGCGTGAAGGTATAAGGCTATATGGGAGAATTCTCTAGAAAGCCTTTGTCACGAATTCTCTGGAAAGCCTTTTTCATGAATTCTCTGGAAAGCCTTTGTGGCTAATACTCTGTAAGGCCTTTGTGGTGAACTCTCTGTAAAATCATCATGGTGTACTATTCAAAAAGCCTTAGTGGTGGAATAATCTGGGGAATACTTGTGCCAAGTTTTTGGAAGGTCGATATTGTGAATTATGGAATGCCTGAACAACAAGTTGTTATTCCACCATTTTGGTAAGACCTAGGCATGCCTATGAGGCATTATCTGAAAGAGTTCTCGGTAGTGAACTTAGTTAATGATCCTACCATGGTGATCTATCATAACAAGGAACTTGGGGTATTTGGAATATTGGTGGTGCAAGTGTCCGCTAGACTTGAAATTCCTTAGGTTTGGTATTGAAGTCATCTGGGATTCTATCACTTGAATTAAGACATTATATTCTTCAAAGCAAGTTTGGTTATCTAAACTGATTTGAAAATACGATGTAACTGGTGTCCTGATAATTTTCGAATCTTATAAAGGAATGCGTCAAGAGTAGCATCCGCTGAGTATCATTTTGAGAAGTGTATCCAACTACCATTTGCAAGGAAATTGCATAATGGGATTTATAATATGATGTGTAGGCTGTGATCCGCCAATTGAGTGAAATGTGTAAAAGATGGGTAAGAGTAGATATTTGCGTATGGTTATTCACCAACAAGGAAGTAGAAGAGTATTCACCAATGTTTGAAAGGGAGTCTAGAATCTTAAAGTCAAGGACTTTAGCAGTAATATTAAAAAGGTAATACTAGTTGAGTATTACTTCAAGAGTATTAAACATAACATATATAAAAATTAATGTCATTAAACTTCAAGAGTACAACTTACTCAATCACATTCTTACCAATAGCTCATCATATACCGAATCTTTTTCCTTTGAGTTTTTCGTACATACCTTACCATCTCATAACATATTCACATACTTTCTCATCTTTGGCGTACCCGTTGAACCACTTGGAATACTATCAGATACACGAAAAGATTTGCACATAAGTGCCACATATGTAGCCAATGCTGCCACAAATCTCATCACATCTGTCAGTCGAGACGTAGCTACACAGTGCTTCTCACACAAGCTATCAGGTATCCGTAACATATGTCAGTATACCCAGGCACCGGTAGGACGTACAGGACCAACACTCGGGACACATAAATCACATAATTACATGGGTTCCTAGTAACATGTCACTTGTATCCTAATCTAGTCCAAAGGTTCAACTGGGATTTACTCGCTTGTTGAAATTTCATTAATCACATCCATAGAGTCAATCGTACAATTCATGCAATATCAAAACATATTAAATACCATTGTAACAGTGCATTATTAACATATGAACTTACCTCGGTACAAAAATAATGAAATGGACTTAATCGTCAAACACCTTGTTTTCCCCCGATCTAGGTTCGAACCTCATTTTTCTTGATCTATAATAGCAAATTTAACTTATTTAAAACTTACATTATTCAATTCAGCCCAAAAATCATGTCATGGAAAAATTACATTTTTACCCTTAACTTTTCAACTTTTTACATTTTAGTCTCTAGGCTCGTAAAATGAATTTCATTCAATTTTTTTAAAACCCAAGCCTGGCCAACCCATTTTCATACTCATAAAAGTCCATATTTTTCCTTAAATCACACTTCTACTTCATAGTTTACAACTTTTACAAATAGGTCCTTTTAGGTATTTTCATAAAAATCACTTGGTAAATGTTGTTTATCTAACATCAAACATACGTTTTCTACCATTAAACATCAAAATACACAAATATCTAACATGGTTAAAATTTTAGACTCTGACATCTTTTCAAGTTAGTCCTTGAAATAGCTAGATTAGGTTGCAAGGATCTCAAAAACATAAAAATCATGAAAAATAGGGCAAGAATGGACTTACAATCGATCTCTGAAGAAGAACAAACCCTAGCTATGTCTTCTCCTTGTGAATTTTGGCTATGTGGAATAATTTAAAGAAGATGACATCTTTTATTTGTTTTATTTTGTCTTTATTTACCAAATGACCAAAATGCCCTTAATGCATAACTTTGAAATTTCACCTAACCATGTCCATTTTTGTCCACCAACTTAACCAATGGTCTAATTACCAACTAAGGACCTCTAATATAAAATTTCATAGCAATTAGACACCTCTAGCTTCTAGAACACAATTTTGCACCTTTTACAATTTAATCCTTTTAACTAAATTGAGTACCCAAAAGTCAAAATTTTTGAACGAAATTTTCACGAAATCATTCCATAAAAATATAGACCATAAAAATATAATAGAAATAAATTTTACTGCGTCAAATTTGTGGTACTGGAACCACTGTTTTGACTAGATCCAAAATCGGACTATTACAGTAGGTTAGTAGGTTTGTACTATTCCGCCCGAGGGGACCAAACCAATGATGTGCCATAGTGGCAGGTCGAGGGAAATGTTATGCATATAAAGAGACACTTTTAGAAACAGGTTTTCAAATGACAAATAGTAATACACGCTATGAATATGTTTGTTTAATCAAACATTTATGTTGTCAGATTTTATACTATCTTTGTAAGTCTGAGACGAACGATAAATGTTTCATTCAACCCTTTGTCTTAAAAGGGATTTTAAATAAATAAGAGGTACATTCAATATGGTTTTCACAGACTGTAAAATTTTGTTAAGTATGTAAGTATTGTGAGATCTTATATTTGGATTCGGTAAATTGGGTCGGGTATAGGGTGTCACATAGTCTATCTGATAACAAAAGGAACTCAATCTCTGGTCCTTTGGTAAATGCCTACTTAATTAGCACTCATTTTACTAATATTTGTTCTACTAAAAAATATTATTCTAATACTCAACCCACATCCCTTCCTTATCATTGACCTTCTCTCTCCCTTGAGGATGGAAAAGATCTATGTAGACCTCTCTCTATTCCTAAAATTAAGAGATCTCTCTGGTATTTTAACCTATTTAAATCTCCGAGCCCTAATGGTGTTCACCCGATTTTCTTTCAATGATGCTAGGGCATAATTCATGTTAAGCTTTGTGATATTATAACTTAAATATTTTTTAATATGTTTTGATACTTGAAGAGCTAAATGACACTCACATCATGCTTATTCATAAATGTCTTTATACCTCATCTATTAATCAATTCAAGCCTATAAGTCATTGCAGCACCTCCTACTAGTTGGTTACAAAAATCTTACAATTGAGTTCTTATCCTTTTATTGATAAGCTTGTCTTTCCTCTCTAAGTGAGCTTTATCCTTAGTCATCATGCTCTTGACAATGTTATTATCATTTAAGAAATAATTCACTCTAAGCGATTAAAGAAAGGTAAACATGGATTTAAGGCTATTAAACTCGACCTTGAGAAAGCTTTTGATTTCCTTGAATGGTATTTTATTAGGAAGGCACTCTCATTTTTCAACTTTCTTAAGAAATGGATTAATCTCATCATGAGTTGCATTTCCTCATCCGCCATGTTTGTTTTTGTGAATTGAAGTAAACTTGAGAGTTTCCAACCCTCTCAAGGTATTAGACAATGAAGCCATATTTCACCCTTCATTTTTATTTTGCTTATGGAGTATCTTAGTCATTTGATTCAACAAGCATGCCCCTAAAGAAAATGGCAACATTTAAAATGTTAAAGATTGGGTCCTAAATTTACTTACACCATTTTCTTGCTGATGATATCTTCTTATTTGCACGTGCATATGGTAAATCCATGAGATCCATTCATCAGGTTCTTGAGACTTTTTGTTCAAAGTCAGGTCAAAAAGTTAGTCTTCAAAATTCAAAGGTTTTTCTCTTCTTCCACTCGTAATGAATGAATAACTTGGATTACAAATTCTTTAGGCTTTTAAGAAATTCATGATCTAGGAAAATATATTGGTTTCCTTATCTATCATAAAAGAGTTAGTAAGAATGACTACTCTTTCATAATTAACAAAATTTGATCTAAACTTGCTAGTTAGAAGGCTTTTATGTTACACTTAGCTACAAGACTTGTTCACATAAAGTCTACCACTAATGCTATCCATACTTACTTTATGCAGTGTAGATGCCTACCTCTACTACCTATAATTCCATTAACCATATTAATTGAAACTTTCTTCTGGGAGGATCAAAGAATCACTCTAAATTTTATTTTACTAACTAGACCAACATCTTAAAATCCAAAAAAAGATATAGACATTAGCATCCAAAAAATGTGAATCCAAAACCAAACTTAACTTCTTAAATTATATTGGATAGTCATTAGTAAGAAAAGGGAATTATAGGTAAAAATCACTGAAGAAAAATACCTTGGAAACTCTTGCTTAGAACCTAACTCTTTGGTCACTTAAAATAGGATTGTTCAACACAAAATTGAGAAGGAATTGGGTTTGGAACATTAAACTGCCTCCAAGATTTCTTTATTCATTTGGAAGATTGTCCAAAATCACATTCATTCTTATATTATTTTTAGTTCTAGAAGAATGAGCATTAATAATGATTGTCCTTTCTACAATACTAAACCTAAAACTATTAGCCATCTTCTTAATGATTGCAATTTTATTGAGAAATTGTTGAAGCTTCTACCAATACCCCACCTTCTAACATTTTTTTTTTTGAAACACCCTATTTGTTGATTAGATAAAAGTTAATCTCATCTCTAAATTTTTTTCTACCATCAACATCATTTCCCTTGGGAACAATGTTTACTTTCATCTTTCTCAACACCAAGATATCAAGAAATGCAATCATTTTTATAAGTATTTTGATGAAAATTTAATCATCCCAAAAGTAACTTCCTTTACGGTTGAGTACTCTGCTCTTTTTCTCAACTTTAAAAACAAGGGTCTCCTTGAAATCATTCAAATTAAGTGAGCTAAAGATGGTTTAAACTAAACTATGATGGTTCTTCTCTTAATAATCCAAACAGTATCAGTTTAGGAGCCATTATAAGGGATAATAATAGGCAATTGTTGTTAGGTTATCATAAACTCATTGGCATTTCCACTAACAAGGTTGTTGAGTTATGGGGTCTTAGGGATGGTCTTTAACATTCCAAATTTCTTCATATTTTTCATATCATTGTTGAGCTTGATGGTTTTGCTATTATGAGACTTCTTAATAATCATGCTCAAGAAAATATTTTTCTTAATTCTATTATTTATTATTCGAAGTCTATGTTCAGGTGTTTCCCATGTAGTCAACTATTCCATATGTATTTGGAGGGTAATCAATGTGGATACCCTAGCTAGAAAGGGCAATAGTGGTAATTGTTAAGGCAAGTTTGGGAGCAGCTTAAGCATTGCCCACTCTAATTGGCACTATGCAAGTCACATAACTTTTCTTATTTCTTGGCATGTTTGACCAAAATATCTTTGTTATTTTCTTGCATCTTTTCAAGGATTTTGTATAGACAATCTTGTGATTATAACTGAAAAAGAGATTGGATTGAGTAATTGTGCTTTTCAAGGATTTTAATGTGATCTACTTACCTTATGTATACCACACCTAGTTTTTGTTAAATTCCCGAACTTTAGGAAAAATGGGGAGATAATTGAATAAAATAGTAAGTAGGCGGGCTCTATTGGAAAACTTGGAAAATTTTGTGGCTAATTGGTAATTACTTGAGACCTAATTTTGGTTCAATTAAGTCAAAATCGGTTGGTTCCTTAGTGGGAGATAGAATGATTAGCGATGGACTATTTTTTGAGCTATAAAGACTGCATAAATTTAGGGTATATATATGTGTGTGAGGAAGGATATTTCTATAAAAATAATTCTACTCAATTCTACTTATAATCTTCTTATTATCTGCATCGGCTTCTTCAGTTGCCCCGAAAAGGAGAGAGTTAAGGAAAGCTCTACAATGGGCGACAAATGTAAGACTCAAGTTTGGAAAGTAGAGAATCCAGTAATCAGGTAAGCTCCTAAGTCTCTCTGTACTCTTAAATTAGAGGAAAAGAGAAGTAAGGATTTCTAAAAAAGCTTCAGTATAATAATGGATTCAAGGTTTTAAGGTTTGAATACCTTCATTTTAACTGGTATATTTGGTGTCGTGCTTAGTTGGTAGGACAATGGAGGCTTTGGCATTTGGAAAGGCACAACTAACGACAACGATGGATTTAATGTGAGTTTTGTAATCCACTCGAGTGTTTTTCTGTGTTGTTATGTTGGAATGTTCTACTCATATGTCTGCTATGAGTTCTGTTTGAATTACATGGTTATGTATGATCACGGTGAATGAGAATGCTATGCATGCATAAATTTTTGAAAATTTATAGACGCTTGCAAGTATGTTTTCTATGTGCCAAAATATTGATAATTGGCGTACTATATGTTATAGCTATAAGTGTAATGCTATGCATGAAATGTATGTTTTTAAAATGTGGAGTACGAAGGGAGTTACTTTGACGGGGTAGATGAAGATAGGAAAATTGGCGTAATGGAGGAATGGGTGGATTGTTAATGTATTCAAGGGAGTATGCTGCAATGTGTAATCAATTATGACTAGTCCTTCGGGGCGACACCATGATGACGGATATCTACTTGTCCTTCAGGGCGACATCGTGTAAATGGTATATAGGTCCTTTAGGGCGACACGATGTAAACAGTATACAGGTTTTACTGGGCAACACCTCAAAAGGGGTTTACTGATTCTTCAAAATAAAAAAAAATCCATGGTTAGCCATGGCATGATCCAGTGGTGAACAAGTACACAATATGGCAAAATTTGAGTCTGCCAGGACAGTGAATAAGGAACCTATCAGGAAATAAAGAAGGGAAGTCCCAATAATACTCGCGTGGTGAACAATTTGTCATGATGATCAGGGTGCGTCTGTAGATGTTGGCAACCATGTTAATAAGAGGATCTGCCAAAAATGGAGAGGTAAGAGGAATTGGCAGAAGCGTGTTAAATGCGGGTATGTGTAAAAGGAAGAGGGTGGTTCCTTAAAAGTATTTGCAAATAGGTATCCACCTTCAAGAGTTTTCAGAATTGGCTTATAAATTATCTGTAACATCCCAAAATTGGACCTAGAAGAATTGGGCCCAATGGGCCTTAGGCATAGGTGCATTTAAAAAATTTTGAGAACAAGAGAACGGCATTAGTGCAAGTTGGATCTAGTAGGTGAGTGATTTTGGAAGGTTAGGGGGCTTCTATGAAGTCCTGGGGTCAAACTTTGGCTTTAGGAAAATTTTGGTTTTAGGTTAATAAAACCCTAAGAGTCAGTAGTAGGCTTTAAGAATAAAATGTGGAAAAAAATGACACAAGTGGAGTGTGTGGTGTAGTGGCAAAGTGACGCCACATAAGAGGCAAGGGGATGACGCTAAAAAGGAAGGAAGGAGGTCCAAGGTTCAAGTCTTGGCTCTTGCATTTTGGATTTCTTTTTAAATGGACTCTAGAATTTTACCATAGGGTTATATTTAGTTGCGCATGATTTTAGACAAAAGAAAGTGAGTGGTCTAAGTGGCAAGGCGTCATTAAGGGTGCAAAGGAGCCTAGGTTCAAATCTCATGACAAGCAAGGGAGTATTTATTTTGCGGATTGACGGGAAGAGTTTGAGTTGGATTTAAACTTTCTTGTGGAGGATCCCACATCGAAAGATACAAAGAAAGAAGGTGAGAAGCTAGCTATATATAGAGCATTCTATGAGGAGAGTTAATATACCTTGGTGGGCATTTGGGTGCAGACCTAGAGGATAATCGCCAATAGTACCGAAGGAAGGGCTACTAGAACGTGAGATACACGGTAAGGGTACGGTGAGGTTTTAGTTTTTGATAAGTACGTGTTAAAGCTTTGGTTAATCACTAGTAATGTCGATTGTAGGTTCGTGGCTAAGGAGTTTGCAGCGCGCGTGGTTACCAGGTGTGTACAAATACTACACACACAAAATTGGCAATGCCGAAAAGCTGAAAGTGGCTAAATGGGCCCAGTAGGCCCTGAGGCTAAGTTTGATGAAATGGTTTGGTTGGTTATACGAATTGAATTAGTCATGCATGATACATGAATTGGATTTGTTTTGGGCCTAATGGGCCGTAAGGGAGTGATTTGGGTTTGATGGGCTTATGGGAACGTAGACATGTATGTTAGGATTTATGGACCTTAGGTCTAGTTTGAAAAACTCTTAAATTCCATAAGACTTTCTAATAATTAAACATGTCCATAAACAAGTCACTTGGTTGGAGTGTGGCAACGGGCATACACATGTCTAGGATTGGATCTAGGGAGAGCTTGGTACTTAAGCAGCCCTAGTGGCCCACCTCCTCTTTTTTGGAATCCTACTTGGTGCGTAGTGTCTGTTCACTTTAGCCGCGAGGACTTGTTGATGGGCCAAACTTCATAGCTAAAACCCGAAAGGGACCAAAATACCCTCTGTTTGCAAAATTACCAAAATAACCCCTAATTGTAAAATTATCGAAATACCTCGTTTTACAAAATTACCAAAATATCCCTAATTTGTGAAATTACCAAAATACCCCCGATTTGTAAAATTATCGAAACACCCCTGCTTTGCAAAATTATCAAAATACCCTCAGTTTGCAAAATTACTGAAATACCCCTAATTTGTGATATTACCAAAATACCCTTGCTTTACGAAAATACCAAAATACCCTTGTTTTGCAAAATTACCAAGATACCCCTATTTTGGAAAATTACAAAAATAACCTTATAGGGTAGAATTACGAAAATACCTCTGGGTAGTGAAATGACAAAAATACCCCTATGTGACGAATATAAGTTTATGGATGTAACTTGTGTGTTTGATGCATTCATATGATACTCTGCTTAGGATGCATATGGGTGGGAATTATGGTACGGAGGAAGATTTGAGGATCGCATGGCCGTGTGGTATGGATCTAAGATCGCATGGCCATATGGTATGGATCCAAAGGAGGCTTTAAGCCCAATATTTGATTAGCAACTTTGCTGCAACATTCGGGACTATCGTAATCGGGCTACCCTTGATGTGTAGCGGAGGGGTGGGTCGAGCTAGAATTCTCCACAAGAGTCATAAGGTTGGAGGGTAAATGGTGTGTGTAGCGGATGGTTTTTTCGGTTGGGTTTTGCATTATTTGTTTATGAATGATACGATATGATATGATATGAGGTCATTGTGGGATAAGGCCCAAGACCACCAATTTTGATAGGGCTTAGGCCCAATGTGGATATTTGTAAGTGATTTGTTTTCCAAAGGTTGTGCACACTGAGTTTCGAAATTCACACCCCTTTAATTTAATGTTTCAAGTTATCCCGAATAGACGACTCGACGTGGGAGAGGACTCGGACATGGCCACACTACAAGAGACTTGAAATTTTTATTTATTTGTTTCAAAATACATGCTTTTATTTACTTAATTTTCAGTGGACATAATAAGACCTTGTACTCTATTTTGACTTCAGATTTAATTTAGGTTTTGAGATTAAATGTTTATTTAATTATTAAACCTAAGTAAGCTCTTATGTTCAAACTTGGTTTACTAAATGCTTAAAAAAAATAAAATTGGTTTTTTATCTTTAATTAATAAGTCTATTCGATTTGGGCTTTTGGACCTCAATTTCTTAATTAGCAAAATCGTTTTGAATTGTGCCTTTAATGTGACATTCCGAATTCGAGCCTAACTTCTAGGCCAGGTTTGGGGTGTTAAATTTAGTGGTATTAGAGCCTAGGTTACAAAGCTCGGACTGTGAATGGGCCTTAGATTTTGGGTTTTTTTTAGAAGTTTTGGTAGGATTATTGAAGTGTGGTTCATCGAGCCCTCGACGTCGAGACAATTAAGTTTTTCTGTTATTGTTTGAATTATTGAACTGTATAGATATTGGGCTACTTAAAAATAGGCTTTTAGAGACTAAAACCCATAGGAAACTTAAGCCTGTAGTGGATTCTCGACAGCAGAATAATTCTAAGAAATTGTTGTTACTTACATAAGACATGTGCCCTAAACAAGTGGAACTAAGTACTAATTTCATAAAATTCTTAAATCAGAGTGCGCAACGAAAGCATAGTGGTGTGACTTGAGCGGTGCGTTTAGTAGTTAGTTGGAAATTTCGAGGACGAAATTTCTTTAAGGAGGGTAGATTTGTAACATCCCAAAATTGGGCCTAGAAGAATTTGGCCCAATGGGCCTTAGGCGTAGGTGCGTTTAAAAATTTTTTAAAACAAGAGAATGACATTAGTGCAAGTTGGATCTAGTAGGTGAGTGATTTTGGAAGGTTAGAGGGCTTCTATGAAGTCCCGGGGTCAAACTTTGGCTTTAGGAAAATTTTGGTTTTAGGTGAATAAAACCCTGAGAGTTAGTAGTAGGCTTTAAGAATAAAATGTGGAGAAAAATGACACAAGTGGAGTGTGCGGTGTAGTGGCAAAGTGACGCCACATAAGAGGCAAGGGGGTGACGCCAAAAAGGAAGGAAGGAGGTCCAAGGTTCAAGTCTTGGTTCTTGCATTTTGGATTTCTTTTTAAATGGACTCTAGAATTTTTCCATAAGGTTATATTTAGTTGCGCATGATTTTAGACACAAGAAAGTGAGTGGTCTAGTCGCAAGGCGTCATTAAGGGTGCAAAGGAGCCTAGGTTCGAATCTCATGACAAGCAAGGGAGTATTTATTTTACGGATTGGACGAGAAAAGTTTGAGTTGGATTTAAACTCTGCTGATGGAGGGATCCCACATTGGAAAGATACAAAGAAGGAAGGTGAGAAGCTAGCTATATATAGAGCATTCTATGAAGAGAGTTAATATACCTTGGTGGGCGTTTGGCTGCAGACCTAGAGGATAATCGCCAATAGTACCGAAGGAAGGGCTACTAGAACGTGAGGTACACGGTCAGGGTATGGTGAGGTTTTGATTTTTGATAAGTACGTGTTAAAGCTTTGGTTAATGCTAGTAATGTCGATTGTAGGTTCGTGACTAAGGGGTTTGCAGTGCGCGTGGTTACCAGGTGTGTACAAACACTACACACACGAAATCGGCAATGCCAAAAAGCCGAAAGTGGCTAAATGGGCCCGGTAGGCCCTAAGGATAAGTTTGATGAAATAGTTTGGTTGGTTATACGAATTGAATTAGTCATGCATGATGCATGAATCGGATTTGTTTTCGGCCTAATGGGCCGTAAGGGAGTGATTTGGGTTTGATGGGCTTATGGGAACGTAGACATGTATGTTAGGATTTATGGACCTTAGGCCTAGTTTGAACAACTCTTAAATTCCGTAAGACTTTTTAATAATTAAACATGTCCATAAACAAGTCACTGGGTTGGAGTGTGGCAACGGGCATACGCATGTCTAGGATTGGATCTAGGGAGAGCTTAATACTTAAGTGGGCCTAGTGGCCCACCTCCTCTTCTCTGGAATCCTAACTGGTGCGTAGTGTCTGGTCACTTTAGCTGCAAGGACTTGTTGATGGGCCAAAGTTCATAGCTAAAACCCGAAAGGGACCAAAATACCCCCTGTTTGCAAAATTATCGAAATACCCCCGAACTGTGAAATTACTGAAATACCCCTATTTTGAAAAATTACCAAAATATCCCTAATTTGTGACATTCCAAAATACCCCTGGTTTGCAAAATTATCGAAATACCCCTACTTTGTAAAATTATAGAAATACCCTCGATTTGGAAAATTACCGAAATACCCCTAATTTGTGAAATTACCAAAATACCCTTACTTTACGAAAATACCAAAATGCCCCTGTTTTGTAAAATTACCAAGATACCCCTATTTTGGAAAATTACAAAAATACCCCTATAGGGTAGAATTACGAAAATACCCCTGGTTAGTCAAATGTCAAAAATACCCCTATGTGACGAATATAAGTTTGTGGATGTTACTTGTGTGTTTGATGCATTCATATGATACTCTGCTTATGATGTATATGGGTGGGAATTATGGTACGGAGGAAGATTTGAGGATCGCATGGCCGTATGGTATGGATCCAAGGAGGCTTTAAGCCTAATATTTGATTAGCAGCTTTCCTGCAACGTTTGGTAGTACAGCAATCGGGCTACCCTTGGTGTGTAGCGGAGGGGTGGGTCGAGTTAGAATTCCCCACAGGAGTCATAAGGTTGGAAGGGAAATGGTGTGTCTAGCGGATGAATTTTTGGGGTGGGTTTTGCATTATTTGTTTATAAATGATTCGATATGATATGATATGAGGTCATTGTGGGATGAGGCCCAAGACTACCAATTTTTATAGGGCTTAGGCCCAATGTAGATATTTGTAAATGATTTGTTTTCCAAGGGTTGTGCACACTGAGTTTCGAAACTCACACCCCTTTAATTTAGTGTTTCAGGTTATCCCAAATAAATGACTCGACGTGGGAGAGGACTCGGAGATGGCCACACTACAAGAGGCTTGAAATTTTCATTTATTTGTTTCGAAATACATGCTTTTATTTACTTAATTTTCAGTGGACGTAATAAGACCTTGTTCTCCGTTTTGACTTTGGATTTAATTTGGGTTTTGAGATTAAATATTTATTTAATTATTAAACCTAAGTAAGCTCTTAGGTTCAAACTTGGTTTACTAAATGCTTAAAATAATAAAATGGGTTTTTTATCTTTAATTAATGAGTCTATTAAATTTTAGGCTTTTGGGCCTTAATTTTTTAATTAGCAAAACCGTTTTGAATTGTGCCTTTAATGTGACATTCCAGATTCGGGCCCAACTTTTAGGTCGGGTTTGGCGTGTTACATTATCATTGGCTATAAGGTAACAAAATGGTCTTTAGGTTTTAATTCTACATGTTCAACGGTAAGGAAGTTGTTAGAAACGGGAAATTCCACCAAGGACTCTCTTAAGAGGGAAGTCTGCTAAGGACTACCTTTGGTGGAAAGTCCGCCAGGAATTAACTAAAGAAGAGGATTTTTGTCAGGATTATTTAGCATGAGGAAGTCCACTTGGGACTATCAGTTGTGGAAGCCCGGTAAGGGAAAATTGAGAAAAAGATAGTCCATTGGGAACTATCTACTATTGGGAGTGTCTTAGTAGAATGTTTTGAAGTGGGAAAATCCTATGAGACTATTTTGTAAGTACAAGTCCTTAAGGAATGGGGTGTTTATGTATCTGCCAAATCTCTTATTCAAGACATTAAATGAAAATGATAGTAAATAGGTCTACCTTAGAAGAAGGGTTTACGCACTGGCTAAATCATAAAAGAAAATTGTCAAGGTAATACAGTAAGTCTATATAGAGTTCAGTAAGAGTATGTAGTTGTGACGAGACAATCCCTAGTCCGCCATTAGTAGTCTCTAATCTATATATTCATGCATATGGTTACCGCTATGGAAGTCTAAGATGATAGTAGATAGGGACAAGTCCCAAAAAAATGTTATTGGGAAGAATACACCTACGATTAAATCAATGGATGTGTTCGCCAACAATTAAGCTCATAGAATGCAAGGCATCGCCTACGCCAGAAAATATGTGGAGCTCCCAATCATACACAAGGAGTTTAAATTCTATGCTTTCATTATTATTCCCTAAAAATATAAAGTCTTTATGATGCATTGTTGCACAGAATCTCACTAAGTTCGTCTGAACTTATGATTGTATTGTCTTATATGCAGGAGAAAGGATTGCCGTAGACTTTTGGGAAAGGACTAGTCTAGACATCGCCAAATTTACGCGTTGGGCATTGAAGTTGTTTCATGTTTGTAGAGGGTCACCCTTAAAGGCTATGCCTTGGGCGTTGAACTAGTGTATGGTTTTGAATTAAGTTTGAATTCATAGCAAGTGTAAACATTAAAGCCTAATAAAGTAAATTGATTGCAAATATTTAAGTGCTTGTTTAATTGGAAATTTATTTAAAGTTAATTTCTAAAACATGTTGATAATCAGGGTTTTGAAATAAAGTGTACGGTAAATGTGGGTCTACAATTCATTACTAAAATGATTTCGAAAAGCGTATTATTGTAACTTGGGTTTATTGTGACACTTGGTACCCAAACTCAGCAATCGAGTCAAGTATAGGGTGTTACAATATACTAGAATATGCAATTTAAAAAGATATAGGTTGACTTTGTGAAGATTTGATTTAAAAGTATTTGATTTGATGATATTTAGGCAAATAAGGATAAATTAAAGGTTACTTTGTTAAATTGAACTCGTTATTTAAATATGGACACCTTATCTAACCTTGAAAGAGGTACTTGTTAAAGTAGTTATGTGATCAATGTTTCACATATTGCCACAAACAACTCCCATTGCACTTGGCACTACACAAGTCATATAACTTGCCTTATTTGGAGTTGGCATTCTTTTCAAAAAATTAGTTTGACAATGACTTAGATTATTTCTTGGATGTTTTGCAACCTAGATTTGAAAACCAATCCATTTGGAGGAACATATCTTGAAAATTGGATTGGATCGGACTTATTGAAGATCTGTATCTAATATCTCCACATGTTCTTGGATCTTATTAATATATTATGTATGCTATTTTTGTAACACTCCTAACCCGTAACCGTCGCTGACTTAGGGTTAAGAGGCATTATCGAATCATCGAAACATTCACAAATCATTTCACGACACAAAGTCAATCATGAATCAAACATACGTAAATATAAGGATATAGTTCCTTATCTAGGCCTACAAGACCTTAAACATTTGTTAAAAAGGGGTCGAGACTAAATCAAACACTAATGAAAGTTTTCAAAATTTCAAAAATTCTTCAATACTGTTGAGTTCACATGCCCGTGCAATTAGGCCGTGTGCCTCACACGATCACTAGACACACCCATGTGTCCAGGCTGTGCCAAAGCAAAGCAAGTATTCTGACTTCTTCACACGGCCACCAGGCACACCCGTGTGCTAAGGCCATGTACTCTTAGGCAATATATTGACTTATCCACACGTCTACTAGGCACGTCCGTGTATCGTGGCCGTGCATACTTGGGCTAGCTACTAACTTTATCCCACGATCACTAGGCACGCCCGTGTACCATAACCGTGTAAGCAAAACAGGCCATTTGCAAAGCCAATTTGCCACCCACAAAATGGTTTTCCAACAAGCTTCTAAACATTTCCAGTTCATGCTTTTAATTGCACTTAAAACATACCATTTCATGCACTCAATAACCATCAACATTTCCATCTACTTCCATAACTAATATCATTACAATAACTCCATTCAAAGTTACAATTGTACATCTCAAAACATACATATATCATGCATTAGGTAATTCATGCCATACTTCATCTTCAAACCACATCTTTCATCAACCACAAAGTCATGAAATATACCACATTCATAGCTCATTCATAAATTCTACATTATTCAGCTTCCAAGCCAACTCACATGGAAAGGATTAAACATTTCAAGACATATCTTAACTTCTAGCCTATACATGCCATATTTCAACTATATACATATTTCTAAAAGTACCAAAATAGGTTGTCAATAGTGTGATAGAGATGCTGATGATCCCCAGATCCGAGCTAGCTTTAGTGACACTGCAAAGCAGAGAAACAAATCACACAGTGAGCTTTCCAAAGCTTAGTAAGTTCGTAACAAAATACATTAACCAAAACAAATCATCACATAAATTATTTCACAACCTTATATCTCATATCTTCCAAAACTAATATGTTCAATTAGCCTTCCATAACTTATTCATAGGTTCATCAACCACTTAAGTTCTGAACATACCTTATCCAACACTTAGTTGTCGATTAAATTTGCAATTCAATACTCACTATTTCATTTCGGTCAACTTCCATCCCTTCTTCGATTCAATCACACACTTAGTGTCAGAATAGTTAGCCGAAGCTTAATTAGCATCGCACACATAGTGCATCTATATCAAACCGATCTTAAATCGGTATCACACACATAGGGCCAACCATAGAGCCAAAGCTTATATTATTTTGCACACACAGTGTTAATTGTCTCAATCATATTTTCGAATACGCACACTTAGTGCCACATAACTCAGGCCCTCACATAGCATTCGCATTTCAATATTATCATACCATTTATTTCACAACATTAAACATAGCTAAATACACGTATTATTTTCGAACTTACCTCGGACGTCAAACTATCGAAATGGTCGATTAATCGAGCACTTTATCTTTGCCTCGATCTCGATCCGAACCTCTCCTTTCATGGTCTATACACATTCAAATTTAATCCATTCAATCATTAATTCATTTAATTTAGTCCACACACACATATTTAGGGTATTTTACCAAATAGCCCTCACATTTTCTCATTTTGACACTTTAGTCCCTATTTCAAAAAATCGTCAAATTCACATAATTTGCTTATACCCATGCCTAACCGAATTGCCACTATACTTATACAAGCCCCCACATTTCATTTATTTCACATTTTAATCCTCCAATTTACACTTTTCACAATTTAACCCAAAATACTCAATTTCACTATATGTAACAGTCTGGTTTATACCCTAGTCAAAATAGTGGTTTCGAGACCACAAATTCGAGTTTGTATAATATTTTAATATTAAATTTTGTGCTATTGATGATTTTTTAAGCATGTGTTAAAGTTTAGTAAGCTAATTTTTCCGTTTGTGTTTAATTTGATAAAAGGATTGAATTGCATTAAATGCAAAACTAGCATGCTATTTGTTAAAGCACTTATATATTGTGACTTTTAAAAGAGGAGGCCTTAAGAGGCAATAAGATCACTATTAAGTTAGTGGATGGATAAAAGTCTTAAATGCCCTTAAATATTTCATGTATATGTGTTAAGTATAAGGCTAAAATTTGTAAATAAATTAGTAATATGATGTTAATAAAATAAAAGGCTAGAATAATAAGCCATTTTATTCAACCTTTTGCTGAAATATTGAACAAAAGAAAAAGAAAGAAGAAGCTAGGGCATTCGGCACTTACAAGCTTGAATTAAGGTAAGTTTTAACTTTGGATTTTGATGATTTTTATGTTTTTGAGATCGTTGTTAGTCTACTATCAAGACCATATCTCAATTTTGTGTATTGATGATGTTTGTGAGATACGCCATCAATGATATGTTGAGATTTGTGATGAGCTTAGTTGTTAAATGAAAGATTGGAGCTAGATGAACATATTTTGTTCTTGAATTTTTGATGAATTTAGCTAATTAGGGATAAATTGAGAAAATAGTAACTTGAAGGACTAAATTGTAAATTTGATGGAAAATATGGGCTTGTATGAGATGTATAAACATTCGACTAAGCATGAGTGTGTGATGATTTTTTTGAATTTGATGTTTTGAGAAAAATGGACTAAATTAATATATTATACAAATGTGAGGGTTAAATTACAAATAGTCCTAAATGTGTATCCTTGGATTGAGTTGAATGAGTTAGTGAATAAAAGAGTTAATTCTGAATATGTATAGATAAAGAACCGAGGAAAACAGACTTAGATCGCGGGAAAGCAAAAGTAATCGAGTAGTCGTTTCCATTTCCATAAAAATCGAATCCGAGGTAAGTCATATTGCAAATAAATGTAATTGAATTGAATTGAGCATATTCGTATGACTATTGATGGTAATGAATGCTTATGACATGCTATGCATATGAATTTCGTGATAAGATTGACATAGCGAAAATATCCAAGAAGTCTCGTACGAACATAGGAATAGATAGGATTAGCTATGTCATGACATAGGTATCTGTTCTGTTTTATCATATAAGACCACGTCCGGGATGTCGGCATTGATTTAAGATTCGTGTAAGACCATATCTAGGATGTTGGCATCGATAGGAGCTTTACGTGTAAGACCATGTCTGGGACATCGGCATCGCATTGATTTGTGTAAGACCCTGTCTGGGACAGTGGAATCGATATTTGAGTACACGTAAGACCTGATCTGGGACGTTGTCATTGCACGAATATTTCAAGCTTTCTAAGTATTCTATTAGATTCCTAGCGGTTCAACGGACAAAGTCCGAGCTATGTACACTTATGTGAAAGTATATTCGTTTCAAGTACATTTGGTATGTACACTAAGTGTGTATAAAAGGTAAGTACCTATGTGACTTTGATTTGAAGAAATGTATGAATGAATATGAGATTGTGAATGAGATACAAGAATGGTTATGAGAGAGCTATGTATGTATATGATTCTTGAAATGATGAGTGTGGCAACTATGGCCAAGAATATGGATTTAAGCATATATGTGAGAAATTTTCTATGAATATGAATTGTGCCAATGTTTACATATGTTTATATGATTTACATATTAAGTTTGTTTGTATATGGCCTAGTAGTACACGGCCTTGGCACACGGACATTTCTGGTAGTCGTGTGGTTTTGATAGGATCGACCACGGCCTGGCAACACGGGCGTGCCTGGTGGCTGTGAAGCAAAGTCTATTTCGAACACGAGGGGACACACGGGGATGTTTAGCAGCTTTGGGAGGCACACAGCCTACCCACACCGACGTGTAACCCCTGAAACTTTGAAAAGTTTTAAATTTTTGAGAATTTTTGTATGTGTTTCGGTTTAGTCCCGGCCCTGTTTATAAGCATGTTTCGGGTCTCGATAACCTATTTAAGGGACTCTATGTTTGAGAATGATGAATGGTTGTATGAAATTTCTATAAATGTTTTCAATCTGTATGGTAATGCCCTTAACCCTAATCTAACAACGGATATGGGATAGAGGTGTTACATTTGGTTGGTATTAGAGCTATGGTTTAGTCGATTCTCGGACTAACGTAGTGTGCTAGAGTCTAGCTATACATGCCATATATCTGAATTGTGATAGTGTGATGAATCTTGACGTATAAAATGTGATTTTTGTATAGTAGTGGTGTAACATCCTAAAATTAAGGCCTTTGCATTTTATGTGTTTGTGTGTGTATGCTATGCTTGTCATGCTAGTTTAAGGTATTTAGGGTCCAGGAATGACTTAGGGGTAAGCCGGAGTCTTGGTAGAAAATTACCTTTTGAGCACTTTTAAGGAAAGCTAGCTGAATTAGGCCTTAAGGGATATTGTTTGTGTTGGATGACACAAAAGAGTACCTTAGTAAAGTGGCAAGGAGGCGCCACTTAAAGGTTGAGGTAGGTGACGTCACAAGGGAGTTGGAGGGAGCAAGTTCAAGTCGCGTACTCCTCATTTTAAGAACTCTTTTTGGCATCAAGGGGAGCAGAGGTGGAGTTCGGCTGGGATGCTTGAAAAAGGGAGAGTTGATTTGGTGAAATATTTCAAAGGAATGGTGGAGAGGGTTTTAAGGAGTTTGAATCATTCAAACTTGTTTGAATAGATGGAGGAGAGGGAATTAAGGAGGGATTGAAGGGACGGCATAGTGTTGGTGGGGAAAGGGGGAGTGTTAGCCGAATTTAGGAAGGAGTTAGGTGAGGTTGGGCATTCGGTTTTGGATGTTAACTTAGGGGGTATGCCTAAAATCCTTTGTTGGTAGCATAGGTTTTAGTTCTCAAAGTGTGTATTTTTTTCGGCTTTTGGTTAGTGTGTGCCGAAATTCTGTGTAGTCAGGTAAGTATCTCTTTTTCATTTTTGACATTTAGGGTCTTCATCCATTCTCTTTTTCTTTTTTTCTAAGTGAAAGCCGAAACCCTCTTAAGCATTCCTTCTCTTTACATTTTTCTGCCATAGCCAAATCTACCCCAAGTCTTACCAAAATCCTTCTTCTTCTTTACCAGTTCTATTGTTTCTTTTCATTCCATTTTACTCTTCTTCTCTCAATCGTCTCTTTCTTTAAAGCCAAAACCTTTAACTCTATTTTCATCTCCATATCTATGCCATGGCCGAATGTCCTATGATCTTCATTCTCTTCTCCATCCCTTCCCTATAAACTGAATCCCCGTAGTTTCTTTGCACCATCTTTTCTTTTGATCTTCTCAAAAGCTGAAACTTCTACATCTCACCTATAGTCCTTTTTGTTTAATTTGTGACTCTTTCATCTTCTTCCCTAACCTTTGCCGAAATTCTTCTTTTAGGGTGCTAAGTGCCATAATCTATTGGGCTTAGCAGAATCTTTTGTATTAAGGTAAGTGACGATTTCTTCTATATTTCACCTTCCTCTTTCAGTTTTTGGAAGCCAAAGCTGAAAGGCTAATTGGCTTGGTAAGGTTATCTTTTGATTAATGTTTTGATCGTTCTTGTGTTCTCTTTGGGGTGACACTTCGGGAATCAAAGTAGATCGAATCATCTAGATCCCTAAGCCAGAAATCGTTAGTTTCTGAACCCTATCTCTTTTGGGATTTCAAGGTAAGGGTGTTCTCTTTAGACTTATTAAACTCGTTATTGTATTATTACCTTAACCCTATGTTATGGTTTTGTTGGAACGTCGGCACCCCCATGGCGCAGCGAAATAAAATTAATCCCGGTGATCCAAACCATGAATCCATGTGTGAGGAACGGATCGGGATGAAATAAAGGTTTCAAAATTACCGAAATTTCAATCTGAGTAGACAGCGACACTTCGGCAACAAGAGTTCTGATCTACTGTCGAACCAAGCCGCAACTTTTACGATGTCGGCCTCTACGTAATCCACCCGGTTTGACTATGAATGGCAGAAATCTCCAAAAACTATTTTCAAAGGTTTTTATTTGCTTGACGACTGCTAGACTTTTCTAAGCAAATTCTTAGGGTTTCTCTTCACTTATTACTTTTTATAATCGGCATTTCATTTATGAATTATAAAATTAAATAAATATTTTAACTGAAAATTATAATTACATTAATTATACCTAAAAGTTATAATTACATTAATTATAACATGGATTTTGGTAAACTATATTTATTTAAATTTATATACTGAACCAAATTCATGTATTAATTCTCATTATGTGTACAACATCCTTGTACATATAATATATTCAATATTTGATTGCCCAATTAAATTAATTCTTTAATTAATTTAATTCATGTGACAATCAAACACAATACCAACTATGTTTCATTCCGCTCATTTCAACCATAGGGTGTGACCTCAGAGGTTCTTGTAACGTTAGTAGTAATACTAGAACGATTCTAATGTCACAAACAATGAGTGGCATCTAGCAATCCATCATTGCTACCTAAGTTACAAGAAGTCATGATTCGACATAACTTTTTGTGATTAACTTTTCATGCATTAATCCTTAAGTCCTTTATCTCTGGAATAGATACAAGTCATGGAATAGTCACACTTGTATAGTCCATCCCATGTTTCTTGATATCTTGAGGAGACTATACAAATTAGTATGACAACTCATGTCAACTTATTTAAGCATGGCCATGCATTTCTAGTCTCACTCAATCAAGTGGCCTAAGATATTACTCCCATTATGTGGGAGGACTTATCCTATATTGATCAACAATATCCTCTACATAGATTGTGGTGTATCTAACATCGCCTTTATAGAACAACCAGTTACGGTGTACATTTGACTGTATCAAAATATACGACTCACGATGTTGGGATAATGATTATCTCAAGTCTAAGGATCATATACATATTAATCACTATGAGTAATGTTGTGACAATTACATAATAATCCAAGAAACATACTCATAGCGGGTCAGTCCAATATGTTGTTTTCTAACACACATATTCATGCATTGATTTTGACACTCCATATCAATGACAACTCTTTATCATCAATCAACTACATGTTAGTCTTAATGCATTATTGTTGTCCTAGTCAACAATAATACTTGACTAAGGATATTTTAAGAATAATCATATTATTCTCAGGACATTATTATAAAATAGTTTATTTGTACACACAGAAGGAAAAACTGAAATAATAATGACAATGATATATATTAATAAACATGGTAAATCAAGTATGTTATTACAACCATCTCATGATTGATCTTTGGGCATACTCTTACAGGTTTAACAACCCTATGTTATGATGGTAGCGACTGACAAGGTCTTTTGATGGAATCAAATATCGATCAGTCGAAGGAGGGGATTGGACCCGTAAACCCAATCCCTAAGTTCAAGAAGTACGCAGTATCTGGGGTTTGAGATTGGCCACCAGGTTGTGGGCCGGCTTCTAAGCAAAGTCGTAAGTAAATAGCAGTAGTTACGATTAGCTATAGTGTCGACATAAAAGCGTGGTATTACGTGTGATCAGGTGTGTAATTCTTACACACTTTGTATGTTAATTATGTTATTGTCTGTGTATTGCCAAAAGCCGAAGTGATGGTATGGATCACTATGTTACCTTTGTGGGTAAAAGCGAGGACTTCAGGTAAGTTCTACTATGTGCTGTCATTAATGGATGCATGTATGAGTGGATTGATTATTGTTGTACGTTGAAAGCATAATCATACCATGTTGTAAAGCATGAACATCAAGATGGGGTATGATGTGATGAGGGAGGAAATATGAACTCTTTCAGACTATCACCAGTGGTTAGGTACCATAAGTGGGTTGGCCCTACATATTATTATTTTGTGACTAAGTCTCAGTGGTTTGGAACTACCAGTGGTTAGGTACCACATATATCTCATTTCTGTGACTCGTCCTAGTGGTTTGGTACCATAGTGCATTGGCCCCATGTACGAATATTAGGGATTGTCACTAATGGTTAGGTACCACAAGTGGGTTGGCCCCACATATTGTTATTTGTGGCTTTTGTCACCAGTGGTTAGGTACTACCAGTGGCTAGGTACTACCAGTGGCTAGGTGCCACAAATGTTGGGTAGATACAGGAGATACGGTGGATGTGCATATTAGGTTGGTTGGGTTGCATGGCATACATACGTAACATGTGGTTTTATGTGAGAGCTTAAAATCTTTTGGGCGGGGATTTACACACTGAGTCTCGGTGACTCACCCCTTTTTGTGAAATTTTGCAGGTAATCCTCAGACTGCGGACATGGAGCCGGGTGAACTCAAGGTGGCCATGCATAATATTTTAGACTTTATCTTAAATAGTTATTTTGAGATTACTCTACTTTAATTTGGATTTTGGTAATGTAATAAGGCCATTTAACCGTTAATTTGGGTTTATACTTATTTTTATTAACTTTCTTTATTTTATTTTGGATTATTAAGGCATGCCTAAAAAATTATCGAAATGGGTGATTTCCAAAACTTAAGAACTTTCAGACTTTACAATTGGCTAACTAAAATTTGGATTTTAGTAGTAAAGTAACCAAATTTTCAAACTAAGACTCAAAATTGTTTTCAATTGATCACTCAATATAAATTCTGTTTCTACAAAATCAAAGATTCTACCCAACCATGACGTTAACCCAGTTTTCAAAATTTTTCTTTTCCTGTGACATGCCAGATTCAATCGTAGCATTTTGACCGAATTTGGGGTGTTACAATTGTGGTATCAAAGCCAGGTTCAAAAGCTCGGTTGTGGGTATAAGGCCCAAAATATTTTTAATAGATAGCTTGGAAAATGGTTGCAATAAAATGTTTTCAGGAAGCATGATACCTGAGTCTCTGGCACCGATCCGCGGCAGTAAGTCCTCTAACTAACAGTTGTATGGTGTGATGGTATTGTTGATATGAATATATCGGGATATGATTGCTAGTATTAGAAAATCTTACTTTAGAGATTGAAGCCTGTAGGAATGTAGTGCTTGCAAAAAAAACTACTCTGAATACATACTCATAAGACAATTCTGTAATAAATAGTGGACGAAACTAATTCATAATTTTTTTCCTAAATTAGATTAAATCATGAATGTTAGTCATGAGCACTCGAGGACATAGGCGTAATGTGCGTGGTCGTGGTAGGGGTAGGTTTACTGTATCGAAACCAGCAGGGTCTAGTCATGGGTCAAAAAATGAGGTACCGCTACCGCCAGCTACCGAAGCAGAGTTTTAGGGCCAAATGGGTGGAGACGATACAGTGTCTCAGGCAATGTTGTGGGTTCTAGAGAGAGTTGTCGGGGCAGGCACGGGCACAGGGGCTCAAAATTCTATGTCGGAACGACTTAGAGCTAATGGAGCTGAGATATTCAGGGGTGTTTCTGGTGTAGCCCCTAACGTAGCGGAGTATTGGTTAGAAGTTGTGGAGCGTATAATGGATGACCTGACTGTACCGTAGAGGAGAAATTAAAGGGTGTAGTGTCTCTCCTTCGAGATGAGGCATATCAATGGTGGCTCACAGTTAGGGATGGCTCATCGACTGACCACATCACCTGAGAGTTCTTTAAGTCAGCATTTCAAGGAAAATACATCAGGTCGAGTTATGTGGACGCTCAGCTGAAGGCATTCCTTAATTTGGTTTAGGGAAGTAAGTCAGTGGCTGAGTATGAAGCAAAATTTTTGCCTCTGATCCACTATGCCAAGGGTATCGTGGCAACAGATCATGAACGCTGTGTCAGAATTTAGGATGGCCTAAGAGATGAGTTACGGGTATTAATAGCTCCGCAACGAGAAAGGGAGTTTACTGTCTTGGTTGAGAAGGCTAAAATAGTCGATGAGGTGAAGAGGTCTGAAAAGTAGAACCAGGATAGGAGTAAGAATAAAAAAACTTTTGGGCCACCAGGATCTGCTGGGGTTTATCAGAAGAGGTCTAGATTTGGAGGGTCAAGTCAAGCTGCGAAGCCTGTTGCTGTTCAGTGGCCACCTCAATGTACTCGAGTGGGAAATTCTATTCGAGTGAGTGTTGGACAGGTGATAGGGGATGTTTTGAATGTGGATCTTTGGATCATCGAATAAGAGATTGCCTACAGAGGCCAGTCAGGGCACAGTCAGAGGGTCAAAGACACGTACCATTCAAAAGAGAGGGTCAGCAATCGTAAAGAGGTTGTGGTCTGGCCAAAGGAGGAAATAGTTTTGGTCGAGGGTGTGGAGCACCGGGCAGAGGTGTTGGGAATACAGAGGCAAGGCAGCCTGGGTTGGTCTATGTAGCTAGGCGCAGAGAGGAAGGTGACGCACCAGACATCATAACCGGTACGTTTCTTAGTGATGGGATGCCTTATACTGCTTTGATTGACATTAGTTCGACACACTCTTATGCTGCCAGTGCTATATCGAAAACTCTAAAATTGGACTTTGAGATTTCTTCTAGGGAGATGACTGTAATTAGCCCTCTAGGACAATCTGTAGTGGTGAATAAACTGTATAGGGATGTACCTCTAGAACTTTAAGGGTAGTTTTTCCGACTGATCTAATGGAACTGCCAGTCGGGGAGTTTGATTTGATCTTAGGGATGGATTGGTTAGTAAAGTATTAGGCAAATTTGGACTGTGCAGCCAAGCGCATGGTGTTAAGAGCTTTCAAGGGTGAAGAGGTGGTGGTGATAGGCGAGAGGAGGAACTACCTATATAATGTGGTATCCATTTTAAAGGCTGAGAGAATGGTGAGAAAGGGATGTAAGGCATTTATGGCTTACATTTGTGCTTTGGATGTCAGGGAATCAGCTGTCGAAAATGTTTGAACGGTGAAGGAATATTCTGATGTTTTCCCAGAATAGCTTCCGGGATTGCCTCCAGATCGCAAGGTTGAGTTTGGTATTGATCTCCTACCAGGAACAACGCTAGTGTCTATTGTCTCATATAGGATGGCGCCCAAGGAGTTGGTGGAGTTGAAAGCTCAAATTCAGGAACTGTTGGATCGAGGTTTCATCCGACCGAGTGTATCACCTTGGGGAGCGCCGATACTATTTGTCAAGAAGAATGATGGATCAATGCGTATGTGCATTGATTACCGTCAGTTGAATAAGTTGACAATAAAAAATAAGTACCCATTGCCAAGGATAGATGACCTGTTCGACCAGCTTAGGGGAGCATCAGTCTTCTCCAAGATAGATTTGAGATCAGGCTATCATTAGCTTAAGGTCTAGGAGGCGGATATTCATAAAACGGTGTTTCGTACTCGCTATGGTCACTATGAATTCCTGGTGATGCCGTTTGGATTGACCAACTCGCCAGCAGCGTTTATGGATATGATGAATCGAGTTTTTCAACCCTATCTAGATCAATTTGTAGTGGTGTTTATAGAAGATATTCTGGTTTATTCAAAGTCTGAGGAGGAGCATGATTCACATCTTCAAGTGGTTTTGCAAATTCTGAGGGAAAAGCGGTTGTTCGCTAAGTTCAGTAAGTTTGAGTTCTGGCTGAGGGAAGTTACCTTTTTGGGTCATGTGGTTTCTGCTGAGGGGATCAGGGTAGACCCTCAGAAAATTGAAGCTGTGTTGGATTAGAAACCTCCCAAGTCTATGGTTGAGATTTAGAGTTTTCTAGGGTTGGCTAGCTATTACAGAAGGTTCGTAGAAGGGTTCTTTTTGATTGCAGCACCATTAACCAAGTTGTTAAGGAAAGGGGTTCCATTTGTATGGTCGGACAAGCAGCAGGAAAGTTTTGAGAAGTTAAAGAGGATTCTGACGGAAGCTCCGGTGTTAATTCAGCCAGAGGCAGGGAAAGAGTTTATTGTATATTGTGATGCGTCACATACAGGGTTAGGATGTGTGCTGATGCAAGAGGGGAAAGTGGTAGCGTATGTTTCTCGACAATTGAGACCTCAAGAGGTAAATTATCCGACACATGACCTTGAGTTGGCTACAGTAATTTTTGCCCTGAAAATTTGGAGACATTACTTTTATGGGGAGAAGTCCATCGTTCATATAGACCACAAGAGTTTGAAATACCTCTTTACCCAGAAGGAGTTGAATTTAAGACAGCGAAGGTGGATCGAGCTGTTGAAGGATTATGATTGCTCAATTGAGTACCATCCGGGTAAAGCTAACGTGGTGGTAGACGCGTTGAGCCATAAGGTAATAGCAGACTTGAGAGCAATGTTTGCCCACCTTAGCTTATACGATGACGGAAGTTTATTAGCGGAACTACAAGTGAACATGACATGGGTGAGTCAGATGAAAGAGAAACAGTTATCAAATAATGTCTAGTGCTTGACTTCGGCATGTGCAGGATAGTGGATTAGAGGATTACAGCTTGAATAGCAATGGATTTTTATGTTTTCGTGGGAAGGTTTGCATGCCGAAAGATGTGGGTTTGAAGCAGAAGATTCTTCAGGAAGTACATAGCAGTCCATACACTATGCATCCTAGAGGTAGTAAGATGTACCGGGATTTGCGGGAACAGTTTTGATGGTCGGGTCTTAAGAGAGAAGTAACAGAATTTATGAGTAAGTGTTTGACGTGTCATCAGGTGAATGCAGAACATCAGTTGCCTTCGGGGTTATTGCAACCAGTCAGGATTTCGCAGTGGAAGTGGGAAAGGATTACAATGGATTTTGTTAGTAGGATACCTCTTACGCCTACTAAAAAGGATTCGATTTGGGTAATTGTTGATCGTTTGATGAAGTCCGCTCATTTCATATCGGTACGGGTCGATTATTCTTTACAAAGGTTGGCTAAGTTGTATATAGCAGAGATCGTAAGGTTGCACGGGGTACCGGTGTCCATCATCTCAGACAGGGGCCCCATGTTTACTTCAAAATTTTAGAGGGCGTTGCATCAAGCGTTGGGTACAAAGTTGGATTTTAGTACAGCGTTCCATCCACAGTCTGATGGACAATCAGAGAGAGTGATTCAGATCTTGGAAGATATGTTGAGCGGCTGTGTCTTGGATTTCAGAGGTAGTTAGGAGGAATTTCTATCGTTGGTAGAATTCGTGTATAACAACAGCTACCAATCTAGTATTCAGATGGCACCATATGAAGCGTTGTATGGTCGGAAGTGTCATACTCCAACATGTTGAACAGAGTTGGGTGAGCGTCAATTGTTGGGTTCAGAGTTGGTTTCTGAAACAGAGGACAAGGTTAAGCTAATTAGAGCTCGATTGAAGGAAGCTTCGGACAGACAGAAGTCTTATGTGGACCTAAGGCATAAGGACATAGAATTTGAGGTAGGTGATCAGGTATTCTTGAAGGTGTCGCCGTGGAAGAAGCTCAGGTTTGGGCGGAAGTGCAAGCTAAGCCCTAGTTTTATTAGGCCTTATCGCGTGTTGAAACGTGTGGAACCAGTAGCCTATCAGCTCAAGCTACCTTCAGAGTTAAGTTAGATTCATGATGTGTTTCATGTTTCAATGCTAAGACGTTATCGTTCGGATCCATCTCATGTGGTACTAGTGGAAGAAATTGAAGTAAATCTAGATATGTCCTTTGAAGAAGAGCCGATGCAGATCTTGGATCGTGATGTCAAAGTATTGCGTAGGAAATTAGTTCTTTTGGTGAAGGTGATGTGGCAGAACCATGGAGCAGAAGAAGTTACGTGGGAACCAGAGGATGTGATGCGACAGCAATACCCTCATCTCTTTTGACCAGGTAATTTTAGGACGAAATTATTTTAAGGGGGTAGAACTGTAACATCCTAAAATTAGGGCCTTTTCATTTTATGTGTTTTTGTGTGTATGCTATGCTTGTCATACTAGTTTAAGGTATTTCAGGGTCCAGGAATGACTTAGGGGTAAGCTAGAGTCTTGGTAGAAATTTGCCTTTTTGAGCACTTTTAAGGAAAGCTAGCTGAATTAGGCCTTAAGGGATATTGTTTGTGTTGGATGACACAAAAGAGAGCCTTAGCAAAGTAGCAAGGAGGCACCACTTAAAGGTTGAGGTAGGTGACGTCAAAAGGAGTTGGAGGGAGAAGGTTCAAGTCGTGTAGTCCTCATTTTAAGAACACTTTTTGCCGTCAAGGGGAGCAGAGGTGGAGTTCAGCTGGGATGCTTGAAAAAGGAGAGCTGATTTGGTCAAATATTTCAAAGGAATGGTGGACAGGGTTTTAAGGAGTTTGAATCATGCAAACTTGTTTGAATGGATGGAGGAGAGGGAATCAAGGAGGGATTGAAGGGACGGCATAGAGTTGGTGTAACACCCCAAACCCAGCCTATCCATTAAGCCCGAATTTTGGCATGCCATACAAATTTAACGTACATTCAAATCATTTAACGAAGTAGAAATCAAATTCCAAAACAATTGAGAGAATGACTTTATCGAAAAATCGAAGTTCATTGAAAACCATAATTAAAAATACAAGAATTTGTCGTTTGATCTATAAAGTAGTAATTAATAAAAACTTTGGATTTATTTAATCGAAATATTTCATCAAAAAGTTTTAAAAGAATTTCCTAAGTTTCAATGATATTTAAGAAAAACTTCTATTTTATACGAGAGTTATAGAAAACATTTATAAAAACTAAACCAAACCAACTTGGGAAAATTGAATCATAATAAAATCCATCCACATAATAAAATCCATAATTAAAGAGGCCTTATTACATCGCCATAAAAATAGTACTTAATAAATTATTAAAGAGGTCATAAAATTTTATAAACCACCATTTGTAGTATAGCCTCCACACGAAGTCATCTCCCACCCAAGCCTCCATCAAATATTATTACCGAGAGGGTAAAAAATTTGGGGTGAGTTACTTAGAACTCAAAGGTGTAACTCACCTACCATAGTCCATTGGCCAAAACCATTTAAGCATTTATTTGGGCCTAAGCCCATTACAAATATAATAATTTAGCATGTATGAAATGCAAGTGATATGCAATTCCCAAAACCAAACCTAGATTACCATCCGCTACACACCACCCATACCAACCAGCACACCTGTGGGGAGCTTTAGTCACCGACCCGGCCAACACACTGAAGTAGGCATTAAGACGTATTTCAAATTTCGTGGACAAGCCACCGAATTCACAGAGTTTACATGGCATTTGACATTTTTCAGAATTGTGGCAGAGCCACCAAAATATTGTAGCAAAGCTACCAGAACTTCTCTTCGTCAAATAGCCCAACCCATGCAATCATGTATATAGCATGCATAACAATCCATTCATATAATTATTCCAACATAAGGCCCATTATAAAAATTAGTACAATATGGCCCATTTCACATTTTTGGCCCACAAAGTCTCATGTTACATAGGATCCATTTATCAATTATCATATATGGCCCAATTATCAAATATCACATATGGCCCATTTATCGATTATCACATATGGCCCATTTATCAAATATCACATATGGCCCAAATTGTCCAATTATCAAATATCACATATGGCCCATTTATCACTTTTATCGAATTAGACCGTTAAGGGCAATTTCATAATTTTCATGATCTTAATACCAATTTCAAAACTTTTATCATTAAGGTGATAAATATACTATTCTTCCCGATTTCACTAACTTGTGATTTCATCCACCGATTTATACGATATAGTATCTAACCCATGAGATACGGTGTAAGATTACACACCTGATTACGGTGAGAACTACACTTTCCCGCTCATCGATATCTAAACACACATCACAATGGATTAGAACACTAATATTTAATATAAAACTATTCTAATGTTAAGCGATCTAGATCTTACCCTCGGAATCTCGAACAACCACTATTTGTGATTTCTCTCCAATCAAAGGTTCAGAACCATGAGTAAACAATGGTTCGGGGGTACGTACGACTGCGAATAATTGATTTTCTTCAGATGAGGGTCCACAACCCGGTGGAAAGTCTTGGATTCCCGAAATAGTCCTTCTCTTAAACTTAGGGGGAATAGCAGAACCACCCCTCTTCCGAACACTATTTACTGCCCTTTTTGTCCCTATCTTGATTGTCTCACAAATATCCTCGTTCCACAATGTGATAATCGAGCGATAACGTCCCCTAAAACAAAATCAATTAAATAACAATTTATATCCATATGTCGAGTAATATGAAAATCCTTAATAATCCCTTACCTTAACACCTTAATTCGATTCCAACGATTTATGACGTTTACGAACACTTGAGTTTCGGCCCTCCACTATCACACTATTTTCCAAGGCTTCAAAGAAGGAAAAGAAAAGATTGAAAAGAATACTTATGTATAGGAAAGATTCGGCTATTAATAAATAAAGAAAAGAAAAATGATTCGGCAAAAGATTTTACCATCAATATTCGGCCATGATGAAAGGTTTTGGAAAAATAGTGATGTTTGAGTGTTCTTTACAAGAAGAAAGAAAGGAGAGAAAAGAATAAAGAGAGTGTTTATGTGTCAATTTCCAAGGATGGAAGATGAACAAAGAAAGGTCTTGGGGTTGGTGTATATTCGCCAAAAGGAAGAAAAAGAATATGACCTTTCAAGATGGTATGGTTTCAAGACAATGAGGAAAAGAGCTTGGGGAGTATGGAAGATGATAAAATTTGGTCCGAAAGAAATGACCAAAACCAAAGCAAAATTTTACCTATTACACAAGGCACATTTGGCTAGGGAGAAAAGTTTTGGAGAGAGATATGTTGCTACACTAAAATGAGAATGTGACTAAAACCAACACCCAAACCATACCAATTGCCAAAAAATTTTGCTATCTCCCTAGCCCTTAAACCGTCCAAGTACATTAGTCAAATGGTCAAACTTTAGTCACCCCAAACTTTCCAAAACATCACCCCTTGTTTTAAGCCTTATGTCCCCCTACATACCTTTTCCATATGATTTTTTTCCTTAAGTTAACACTTGCATTTTTCCCATGGTCTTCTTGCCATAATAAAAATAATCCAACTCATCCTAATTGTTATCCATGACTGACACTTGCTAAGGAAAAGTAAAAATAAAAGCTTTCAAATTGCATGCTAGGAGATTCAAACCTCTCCCCTCAAGCAAACATACATGCGCCAACACCACCTTACTACTAGCTCATCTTATGCTAGTTTTTGACACTTAAATTTACTTAAACCTCAAAGTCACTTGATCCACTTCAATTAAGTACTCCTTACTAAAATTTATTCTAATTTCGAATAGTTCTCAAGTCTTCTCAAGACTATACTAATCATGCAAAATTTAATTATACACAAGTTAAACACCAAAACATGCATTATATCAACACTCAAATTTTAGGATGTTACAACTCTACCCTCCTTAAAGAAAATTTTGTCCTCAAAATTTACCTGGCTAAAAGAGATGAGGATATTGTTGTCGAATTGTATCCTCAGGCTCCCATGTAGCTTCCTCCGTTTGTGATTACGCCAAAGAACCTTAACTAATGGCACAGTCTTCTTTCTTAACATCTTAACATCGCGATCTAAGATTTTCACTGGTTCCTCCTCAAAAGACAAATTTGGCATTAATTCCACTTCTTCTACCTAAGATTATGTGCGATGGATCCGATCTATAGCATCTCAAAGATAGAAACATGGAAAACACTATGAATCGACTCAATTCCGGAGGTAAATCAAGTTGATAAGCCACTGGTCCTACACGCTTCAACACACGGTACGGTCCAATGAACCTAAGGCTCAACTTGCCTTTCCTTCCTAATCTGAAAATCTTTTTCCAAGGTGAGACCTTTAGAAAAACCTGATCTCCCACTGCAAACTCAATATCTTTACGCTTCAGATTCGCGTACGACTTTTGTCTATCCGAGGCTTCCTTTAATCGCGCTCGAATTACCTTTACTTTTTTTTCATCTCGATATCGATTCAGACCCAACAACTGTCGTTCCCTAATTCACCCAACAAGTAGAGTACGACACCTACGACCATATAACGCTTCATAGGGTGCCATCTGAATCTTTGGATTGATAATCGTATTATACGCAAACTCGCCAAGCGGTAGAAAATCCTCCCAACTACCTCTCAAATCAATCACACAACCTCTTAACATGTCTTCCGAATCTGGATTACTCTTTCGATCGACCATCCGACCGAGGGTGAAAAGTCAGATCAAGTTTAACTTTGTTCCCAAAGCCTCATTCAAAACTTTCCAAAACCGTGATGTAAACCTAGGATCCCTATCCGATATGATAGACACAGGTACCCCATGCAACCTCACGATTTCAGATACATACAGTTTAGCCAACTTCTGCAAAGAGTAATCCGTATGAACTGGTAGAAAATGAGCAGTCTTTGTTAATCGATCTACTATCACCCAGACAAAATCTTTCTTAGTAGGTGTTAAGGGTAACCCACTAACAAAATCCATCATTATCCGCTCCTATTTCTATTGAGGAATCTTTACTGGTTGCAATAAACCCGATGGTAATTGATGTTCTGCCTTTACTTGTTGACATGTCAAACACTTTCCCACTAAATCAGTAACTTGCCATTTAACTTTGGCCACCAATACTGTTCATAAAGATCCTGATACATCTTATTTCCTCCGGGGTGCATAGCATAAGGACTACTATGCGCCTCAAGAAGAATCATTTGCCTCAAATCTGAATCCTTGAGCATACAAACCCTTCCACGAAAACACAGTACACCATCTTTGTTCAAACTAAAATCCCCTATTATACCACTTTCAACTTGTTGTATTAAAGGACCCAACTTTTCATCGGATAATTGCTTTTCTTTAATTTGCTCCAACCACAGAGGCTTCACCTGAAGTTCCGCTAGCAAACTACCATCCTCATACAAACTGGGATGAGAAAACATTGCTCTTAACTCTGATACAACCTTTTGACTCAACGCTTCTACCACAACATTAGCCTTTCCAAGATGATACTCGATTGAGAAATCATAATCCTTTAACAACTCCACCCATCTCCATTGTCTTAAATTCAACTCCTTTTGGGTAATGAGATACTTAAGACTCTTATGGTCTGTATAAATGATTGAATTCTCACCGTAGAGATAATGCCTCCAAATCTTTAATGCAAACACCACCGCACCAACTCCAAATCATGAGTAGGATAGTTGACTTCATGCGGCCTCAATCGTCGAGAAGCATAAGCTACCACTTTTCCACTTTGCATCAAGACACATCCTAAACCCGTGTGTGACGTATCACAGTAAATGGTAAACTCTTTTTCGGCCTCTGGTTGAATCAAGATCTTGGCGCCTAGTTAGAATCTTCTTCGATTTCTCAAAACTTTCTTGTTGTTTATCGGTCCATACATACGGTACTTCCTTTCGCAACAACTTAGTTAGGGGTGCAGTAATCAACGAAAACCCCTCAACAAAGCGTCTATAATATCCAGCCAAACCCAAGAAACTCTGAATCTCAGCTACTAACTTCGGCGGTTTCCAATCCAACACAGGCTCTACCTTTCGAGGATTAACTCTTATTCCTTCACCTAACACTACATGACCCAAGAAAGTCACTTCTTTTAACAAAAATTCACACTTACTGAATTTGGCATAAAGTTGCTTATCTCGCAAAATTTGCAACACAGTGCGCAAATGAGAGTCATGCTCTTCTTCATTCATCGAATATACCAAGATGTCATCTATGAACACTACTACGAACCGATCTAAATAGGGTTGAAATACTCGGTTCATCATGTCCATAAATGCAGCTGGTGCATTGGTCAAACCAAACGGCATCACTAAAAACTCATAATGTCCATAGCGAGTTTGAAATGCCATCTTATGAATATCTGCATCTTTCACCTTGAGTTGATGATAACCTGATCTCAAATCAATCTTGGAGAAGACTGAAGCTCCTCTTAATTGATCAAACAGGTCATTGATTCTCGACAATGGATACCTTTTCTTGATCGTTAACTTATTCAACTACCTATAATTAATGCACATACGCATCAACCCATCCTTTTTCTTGATGAACAAAACTGGTGCTCCCCACGGAGACACACTTAGTCGAATAAATCCCCGATCTAGCAGTTCTTGAATTTGAGCTTTAAGCTCCGCTAACTCCTTCGGTGCCATTCTATAAGGAGCAATAGACACCGGAGCCGTTTCGGGAAAAAGCTCAATGCCAAATTCTACTTTTCGATCTAGAGGTAGACCCGAAAGTTCTTCGGGAAAGACATTTAAAAATTCTTTTACCGTTCTCACACCTTCTACCGATAATTCCTTGGCATCCAAAGCACTGATGAATGCTAGGAATGCTCCATTCCCTTTCCTCACGAACTTTTCTGCCTTCAAAGCAGATACAACATTTGCCAAAAAGTTTCTTCTTTCGCCTATCATTATTACCTCCTCATCATCCACAGTCCTAATTGATATCCGCTTTTCGGCACAATCCAATTGCGCCCGATGCTTCACCAACCAATCCATGCCCAAAATAAGATCAAACTCACCGAAAGGTAATTCCATCAAGTCTGCTAGAAATACCTCTATTTGAATCTCCAAGGGCACATCTCTAAATAATTTATTCACTATTTTCGACTGTCCTAAAGGACTAATTACCGTCATCTCTCTATCGATAATCTCAGATCTAATATTTAGGTTTCCAGATTGTAGCACCCCAAACCCGGCCCATTCGCTACGACTGAGTTTGAAATGCCACTGCGGAAAACGTTTGAAAAACTTTTGACTTAGAGTTAAAAACATAAAAATTTATTGTCCTTTGTAAAACATTGTTTGTTTAAAATTCTAAGTAAAACTTTATTATTACAAATTGTCCGAATTGAAAACTGTAATGCATATTTTTAAGGTATAAATTACCGAGAATAAAAATAGTTTCAAATAATACTTTAATCGTCAATCCACTTTAAACATAATAATAAACCTCAAATCCTTTAAAAGGCCCTTATTACAATAAACCTTACTTAAAAATACTGAAAATATAAAATACATAAATAATTAAAACATCTTTCGATGGGCCACCTCGTATCCACTCCAACCCGGTCCAAGCTTTATGCATCACCTGCGATGTTGGTAAAAATTGGGTGAGTCAAACAGACTCAGTGCATAGTTATTTCACATGTCTCCACCTATGGGCTTGGCCCACATCAACACAGCCCACATACATAATCATGCAACATGAAGCCCAACCCAACCTAATGTCCATCCGTCACACCTACCTTGGCAGACCCGCTGCCCAAGGCCGTGGCTAATCCACTGATCAACCAAGTGATCCACATATCTTACCTTGGCAGACCTACTGCACAAGGCCGTGGCTGAGCCACCGATCACATAAGTGATCCCACATATCCTACCTTGGCAGACCTACAGCCCAAGGCCGTGGCTAAGCCACCGATCAGATAGTGACCCCACATGTCAATATCCACGAGGTGACTCGAGGTCATCCTTAATCCACGGTGATGCACACAATTATCAACCGCCGAGATGTGGCACCTAGCCAACACCTCCCTTGATGAGGCACATAGCCAACATCAAGCGCCAATGTAGCACAAGGCTAACATTAGACCACGTACATAAAGTACACCCTTTCCTTCGATAGTCACATCCCAAGTCCCATGCATACATGGCAACATATCACTTGAACAATTATACATCACATGCCATCACATTTCATACATATATCAAATGTAAATCAACGTCATAAAATACTGACCTGGTTGAACGATTACCCATCATGGGTATCCACCATTTTAGCCCTTACTTCGGCTACAAGAGAACAAAGCGATAACTACGCACCTTTTCTTTGGCACAATCGATCAAATCCTGAAAGTTCCTCTTAATCACTATCGATCTACCCCTAAACATCCATAGTCCAAATCGGTCAACACAATAAACCTAATGGCCTATGGCCGAATATCACAAACCTCCTTACCTTACTAATCTAAATCCCGAATCACCACTTGCCCCTTGAATAGTCAAAATCCCTACTTAACAACCATTAGAATCGGCTTAGCACATGAAAACTCTAAAGATGGCCCTTGGCCGAATACCTTTTTGACTTACCTTGGCTTACCTTGATTACTTCCAATCTCGAAGACTCCTTTGATGCTCCCTAATGTCAAGACTATACAAACACCCTCGAGAAACGACTTCTAGATCCCAAAGAGAAAGAGTTTCAAAGACTTAATGGTCAAGAGAGAAAACGCAACAATGGAGAGGGTTTAATGTTTAGAGGATTCGCTATGGTGTTTCTAAATAAAGATGTAATATTCAAAGAATGGCAACCTTAAAGGAGATTTTGATTTAAGCAAAATAAAAGAAAAGAAAGAGATGTGAAAGAAGAATGAAAATACATGCACAAATGGTTCTAACTTTCGGCTCTTGTTAAAGGAAAATAAGGTGCAAATTTTGGCAACACACTAAGATGAAAAGAAAGTTTGAAAGAGAGAATTCTATGGCCAACAATTTCGGCAAAAAGAAAATGAAGAAAAAAAATTGCCAAGAACTGATCACCCCTGTTTATATTACCCAATTTCAGCACACCTATTTCCTATCATATCCCTTAATTCTTCCCTATCATATCCCTTATTCTCTCCTCATTTATCTCTTATCCCATCATATAAAATAAAGCCACAATTTTCTCCTAATCTTCCTCCTATCCCTTTCAAAATTAAACCAACCCCTCTAGCCCCAAAAACCGACCAGGTTCATGGCGAAGAGAGTCAACCTTTGCCAACTATTCTATCTATAACACATTCCTCAATTCAAGCCTTATGTCTCCTTATCATACCATATTTTCTTGATTCCATACCTTAACTAATAACTTACCTTAATCTTTAGTCTACTATCCATAAATGATAAAGTCCAACCTTATCTTAATTAGAGTTGACCGACACATGCCATACACATGCAAAAATAAAAGCCACCTTATTGCCATTCATGGGATTCGAACCTCTTCCCTCATACAATTACTCATGCGCCAACACCACTTTACTACTAGCTCATTTATGCTAACATTAAACACTTAAATTAACTTAAGCATCATAATCACTTGATCCACTTCACTAAATTCTCCATACTAAAAATTATTCTAAACCAATTAATTCCAAGCCTTCTCAAGACTATATTAGGCATACAACAAAATCATATCCGAGCTAACACAATCAACAAGATGATACTCAAATTTTTTCCTAAAGCCCAAGGCCTAATATGCCTAATCCTACTAGGCCCAATTTCGGGATATTACACAGATATAGCACTAGCAACATACGACTGAGTAGACCCGATATCTATCAAATCAGTAATAGGTACATCAGAGATGAAGAATGTACCAGTTATCACATCAGGTGCATTACCGTTTTCGCGACGCCTGACAGCATAGACCAATCCTGGCTGTCTTACCTCCGTGTTACCTCTTACACCATTACCTCGACCCGGTGCACCTTGTCCACGTCCGTTACCATTACCACCACGACCTGGTCCACGACCTCTCGGTGGCTGCTGAGTACCTCTAGTTGGATGAGCATTAGGGTTACGAGCTTCCTGAGTTGTATCAGTCTGTCGAGGATAATTCTTAAACTGATGATCCTTGGATCCACATTTAAAACCGGCTCCAGTTTTCCTCCAACATTCTCTGGGATGCCGTCTTCCACAGTCGGCACATTCTCGACTCTGATTGGTAGTCACAGGTGCCCTAACTTGAACTGGCTCATCATTCCGTGACCTCTTTTGAAACCTTTTAGAAGAACCAAAATACTTAAAATCCCTCTTGCCTCTTACTTTTTCCCGGTCCTGGCACTCTAAATTCTTAGCCTCTTCGGCTATCTTAGCTTTCTCTACAAGCGAGGTAAAAGTTCGCACTTGTTGTGGGGCTATCAGTACCCTCAACTCATCATTCAGCCCATCCACAAATCGTACACAGCGCTCATGATCAGTCTGCACTATAGTACAAGCATAACGACTCAAACGAAGAAATTTTGCCTCGTAAGCTACCACAGTCTTACTTCCTTGAACCAAATTCAGGAATTCCTTCCTCTGGGCATCTACACAACTTGTCCCAACGTACTTTCCTTGGAAAGTAGCTTTAAAGAAATCCCAATTAACCAATAAAGCCTCGGTGCCTTCTCGAACAGTAAGCCACCATTGATACGCCTCGTCTCTTAGCAAAGACACAGCTCCTCTCAGTTTCTATTCGACGGTACACTCTAGACCATCCATGATTCATTCTACAGCCTCAAGCCAATATTCTGCCACATTCGGAGCTACACCAGGGACACCTCTAAAACCTTCTGCACCACTAGACTTGAGTCGTTCCGATATTGATCCGCGAGTTACTGGCCCAATTCTGGCCCCAGCTACTCTTTCTAAGACTCGCAACATTGCTTGAGTCAAAGCATTATTCTCATTCGCATGATCATGAGATCCAGTTTCACTCTCGAATGACGCAGGTGCATCCATTTTCGATATATGACCCGACGCTTCAGACGCAGCACCTCGTCCTCTACCACGGCCACGTCTACCGCGTCCACGACCACGTCCTCTAGTGCTCATATTGACTAATTCACTTTTAATCTTATTACAAGTTTTATGAATCAGAATATTATTTCAGTGTTTATTAACGATATTTTATGAGATATAAGAGATAGGGTTATTTTCGCCATCACATCCTATAGTCCCAATCTCTATCATTTTCAACACCTAAAACTAGAAGTTCTAGAGTGTTCCTAAGGTCTCATCACAATAATAAACATTTAATAAACAAATACTTACTTGACTTAGTGCTGGATGCTCGTGGTGCCATACTACCTTTAAAACATAAAGTCTAGAAAAATTAAGTAGTTTTTAAACAAAACATTATTGAACCCAAACCACAACCGAGTTTTGAAACTGAGCTCTAATACCATAAAATGTAACACCCCAAACCCGGCCTATGCATTAAGCCCGAATTTTGGCATGCCACACAAATTTAACGTACATTCAAATCATTTAACGAAGTAGAAATCAAATTCCAAAATGATCGAGAGAATGACTTTATCAAAAAATCGAAGTTCATTGAAAACCATAATTAAAAATACAAGAATTTGTCGCTTGATCTATAAAGTAGTAATTGATAAAAACTTTGGATTTATTTAGTCAAAATATTTCATCGAAAAGTTTTAAAAGAGTTTCCTAAATTTCAATGATATTTAAGAAAAACTTTTATTTTATACGAGAGTTATAGAAAAACATTTATAAAAACTAAACCAAACCAACTTGGGAAAATTAAATCATAATAAAATCTATCCACATAATAAAATCCATAATTAAAGAGGCCTTATTACATCGCCATAAAAATAGTACTTAATAAAATTATTAAAGAGGTCTTAAAATTTTCTAAACCACCATTTGTACTATAGCCTCCACACGAAGTCATCTCCGACCTAAGCCTCCATCCAATATTATTACCTAAGAGGGGTAAAAAATTTTGGGGTGAGTTACTTAGAACTCAGTATGTAACTCACTTACCATAGTCCACTGGGCCAAAACCATTTAAGCATTTATTTGGGCCTGAGCCCATTACAAATATAATAATTTAGCATGTATGAAATGCAAGTGATATGCAATTCCCAAAACCAAACTAGATTATCATCCGCTACACACCACCCGTACCAACCAGCACACCTGTGGGGAGCTTTAGTCACCGACCCGGCCAACGCACTGAAGTAGGCATTAAGCCGTATTTCAAATTTTGTGGACAAGCCATCGAATTCACAGAGTTTACATGGCATTTTCAATTTTTCAGGATTGTGGCAGAGCCACCAAAATATTGTAGCAAAGCTACCAGAACTTCTCTTCGTCAAATAGCCCAACCCATGCAATCATGTATATAGCATGCATAACAATCCATTCATATAATTATTCCAACATAAGGCCCATTATAAAAATTATTACAATATGGCCCATTTCACATTTTTGGCCCACGGAGTCTCATATCACATATGACCCATTTATCAATTATCATATATGGCCCAATTATCAAATATCACATATGGCCCATTTATCAAATATCACATATGGCCCAATTGTACAATTATCAAATATCACATATGGCCCAATTATCAAATATCGCATATGGCCCAATTATTAAATATCACATATGGCCCAATTATCAAATATCACATATGGCCCAATTATCAAATATCACATATGGCCCAATTATCAAATATCACATATGGCCCATTTATCACTTTTATCGAATTAGAACGTTAAGGGCAATTTTGTAATTTTCATGATCTTAATACCAATTTCAAAACTTTTATCATTAAGGTGATAAATATACTATTCTTCCCAATTTCACTAACTTGTGATTTCATCCACCGATTTATGCGGTATAGTCATCTAACCCATGAGATACGGTGTGAGATTACATACCTGATTACGGTGAGAACTACACTTTCCCGCTTGTCGATATCTAAACACACATTACGATGGATTAGAACACTAATATTTAATATAAAACTACCCTAATGTTAAGCGATCTAGATCTTACCCTCGGAATCTCGAACAACCACTATTTGCAATTTCTCTCCGATCAAAGGTTCAGAACCATGAGTAAACAATGGTTCGGAGGTACGTACGACTTCGAATAATTAATTTTCACCGGATGAGGGTCCACAACCCGGTGGAAAGTCTTAGATTCCCAAAACAGTCCTTCTCTTAAACTTAGGGGGAATAGCAGAACCTCTCCTCTTCTGAACACTATTTACTGTCCTTTTTGTCCCTATCTTGATTGTCTCACAAATATCCTCATTCCATAATATGACAATCGAGCAATAATGTCCCCTAAAATGAAATCGATTAAATAACAATTTATATCCATATGTCGAGTAATATGAAAATCCTTAATAATCCCTTACCTTAACACCTTAATTTGATTCAAATGATTTACAACGTTTACGAACACTTGAGTTTCACACTATTTTCCAAGGCTTCAAAGAAGGAAAAGAAAAGATTGAAAAGAATACTTATGTATAGGAGAAGATTCAGCTATGAATAAACAAAGAAAAGAAAGATGATTCGGCAAAAGATTTTACCATCAACATTCAGCCATGATGAAAGGTTTTGGAAAAATAGTGATGTTGAGTGTTCTTTACAAGAAGAAAGAAAGGAGAGAAAAGAATAAAGAGAGAGTGTTTATGTGTCAATTTCCAAGGATGGAAGATGAACAAAGAAAGGTCTTGGGGTTGGTGTATATTCGGCCAAAAGGAAGAAAAAGAATATGACCTTTCAAGATGGTATGGTTTCGGCACAATGAGGAAAAGAGCTTGGGGAGTATGGAAGATGATAGCAATTTGGTCTAAAAGAAATGACCAAAACCAAAGCAAAATTTTACCTATTACACAAGGCACATTCGGCTAGGGAGAAAAGTTTTGGAGAGAGATATGTTGCTACACTAAAATGAGAATGTGACTAAAACCAACACCCAAACCATACCAATTGCCAACAAAATTTCAGCTATCTCCCCTAGCCCTTAAACCGTCCAAGTACATTAGTCAAATGGTCAAACTTTAGTCACCTCAAACTTTCCAAAACATCACCCCCTTGTTTTAAGCCTTATGTCCCCCTACATACCTTTTCCATATGATTCTTTTCCTTAAGTTAACACTTGCCTTTTTCCCATGGTCTTCTTGCCATAATAAAAATAATCCAACTCATCCTAATTCTTATCCATGACCGACACTTGCTAAGGAAAAGCAAAAATAAAAGCTTTCAAATTGCATGCTAGGAGATTCGAACCTCTCCCCTCAAGCAAACATACATGCGCCAACACCACCTTACTATTAGCTCATTTTATGCTAGTTTTTGACACTTAAATTTACTTAAACCTCAAAGTCACTTGATCCACTACAATTAAGTAATCCTTACAAAAATTTATTCTAATTCTGAATAGTTCTCAAGTCTTCTCAAGACTATACTAATCGTGCAAAATTTAATTATACACAAGTTAAGCACCAAAACATGCATCATATCAACACTCAAATTTTAGGATGTTACAGTTGGTGGGGAAAGGGGGAGTGTTAGCCAAATTTAGGAAGGTGTTAGGTGAGGTTGGGCATTTGGTTTTGGATGTTAACTTACGGGGTGTGCCCAAAATCATTTGTTGGTAGCATATGTTTTAGTTCTCAAAGTGTGCATTTTTTTGGCTTTTGGTTAGTGTGTGCCGAAATTCTGTGCAGTCAGGTGAGTATCTCTTTTTCATTTTTGACATTTAGGGTCTTCATCCATTCTCTTTTTCTTCTTTTCTAAGTGAAAGTCGAAACCCTCTTAAGCATTCCTTCTCTTTACATTTTTTTGACATAACCGAATCTACCATAAGTCTTGCCGAAATCTTTCTTCTTCTTTATCGGTTCTATTGCTTGTTTTCATTCCATTTTACTTTTCTTCTTCCAATCGTCTTTTTCTCTAAAGCTAAAAACTTTAACTCCATTTTCATCCCCATATCTATGCCATGGCCGAATGTCCTATGATCTTCATTATCTTATCCATCCCTTCCCTATAAGTCGAATCCCCGTAGTTTCTTTGCACCATCTTTTCTTTTGATCTTCTCAAAAGCTGAAACTTCTACATCTCACCTATAGTCCTTTTTGTTTAATTTGCGACTTTTTCATCTTCTTCCCTAACCTTTGCCAAAATTCTTCTTCTAGGGTGCTAAGTGCCAAAATCTATTGGGATTATCCGAATCTTATGTATTATGGTAAGTGATGGTTTCTCCTATATTTCACCTTCCTCTTTTGATTTTTGGAAGCCAAAGTCGAAAGGCTAATGGGCTTGGTAAGGTTATCTTTTGATTAATGTTTTGACCGTTCTTGTATTCTCTTTGGGGCAACACGTCAGAATCGAAGTAGATCAAATCATCTAGATACCTAACTCGAAAATTGTTAATTTTTGAACTCTATCTCTTTCGGGACTTCAAGGTAATGGTGTTCTTTTTAGACTTATTAAACTCGTTATCAACCCTATGTTATGGTTTAAGAACCCTATGTTATGATGGTAGCGGCTAACAAGGTCTTTTGATGGAATCAAATATCGATCAGGCAAAGGAGGGGATTGGACCCATAAACCCAATCCCTAAGTTCAAGAAGCACGCAGTATCTGGGGTTCGAGATTGGCCACCAGGTTGTGGGCCGACTTTTGAGCAAAGTCTAGGCAGATAGTAGTAGTTGCAATTAGCGATAGTGTTGACATAGAGAGCGTGGTATTACGTGTTATCAAGTGTGTATGTCTTACACACTTTATATGTTAATTTTGATATTATATGTGTATTACCAAAAGCCAAAGTGATGGTATGGATCACTATGTTACCTTTGTGGGTAAAAGCGAGGACTTCAGGTAAGTTCTACTATGTGCTGTCATTAATGGATGCATGTATGAGTGGATTTATTGTTGTTGTACGTTGAAAGCATGATCATACCATGTTGTAAAGCATAACACGAAGATGGGGTATGATGTGATGAGGGAGGATATATGAACTCTTTCAGACTGTCACTAGTGGTTAGGTACCACAAGTGGGTTGGCCCCACATATTATTATTTTGTGACTAAGTCTCAGTTGTTTGGAACCACTAGTGGTTCGGTACCACATATATCTCATTTTTGTGACTCATCCCAGTAGTTTGGTACCACAGTGGGTTGACCCCACGCACGGATATTAGGGATTGTCACCAGTGGTTAGGTACCACAAGTGGGTTGGCCCCACATATTGTTATTTATGGCTTTTGTCACCAGTGGTTTGGAACCACCAGTGGTTAGGTACCACCAGTGGCTAGGTGCCACAAATGTTGGGTAGATACAGGAGATACGGTGAATGTGCATATTAGGTTGGTTGGGTTGCATGGCATACATACGTAACATATGGTTTTGTGTGAGAGCTTAAAATATTTTGGACGGGGATTTGCACACTGAGTCTCGGTGACTCACCCCTTTTTGTGAAATTTTGCAGGTAATCCTTAGATTGCGGACATGGAGTCGGGTAGACTCAAGGTGGCCATGCGTAATATTTTGGACTTTATCTTAAATAGTTATTTTGGGATTACTCTACTTTAATTTGGATTTTGGTAATGTAATAAGGCCTTTTTAACTGTTAATTTGGGTTTATACTTATTTTTATTAACTTCTTTTATTTTATTTTGGATTATTAAGGCATGCCTAATAAATTATCGAAATGGATGATTTCCAAAACTTAAGAACTTTGAGACTTTACAATTGGCTAACTAAAATTTGGGTTTTAGTAGTAAAGTAACCAAATTTTCAAACTAAGACTCAAAATTGTTTTCAATTGATCACTCAATATAAATTATGTTTCTACAAAATCAAAGATTCTACCCAACTCATGACGTTAACCCAGTTTTCAAATTTTTTTCTGTGACATGCCAGATTCGGTCGTAGCATTTTGACTGGGTTTGGGGTGTTACAAGTGGATCCCGAATGAGCCGTAGCTGATGACGTAGAAAGTAATGCACCTGCTTCCGTACAAAGGACAGCGCCCTCTGATCCTAGACCGGCTACGAGCGGTCAAAAGGGAGAAGCTAAACAAGCTTTCTTCCAGATGATGAGTGAGTGGTTCACTCAATTTGTAAAGAATAACCGGACTGTTTCGCAACCCCCGCCCCCAGTTAATCCCCCTCAAACATCTGATATACCTCCGACAGCAAATTTGAATTTATGGAATAAGCCTCCAGTTGATAAGATCCGTAAGTATGGGGCTGAAGAGTTTCGGGCTACTAATGATGATGATGCTAAAAATGCCAAGTTCGAGTTAGAAAATACTATTAAGGTATTTGATGAAATGTCTCTGACTCCGGATGAATGTATAAAGTGTGTTGTATCGTTACTTTGAGATGCAGCTTACCAATGGTGGAAAACCTTGATTTCTGTTGTTTCGAAAGAGCGAGTTACATAGGACTTCTTTTAGATTGAGTTTTGGAGGATATACATTAGTGAGAGATTCATCGATCAGAAATAAAAGGAATTTCTAGAATTAAAACAGGGTCGAATAACTGTTACTCAGTATGAATAAGAGTTCGTGAGATTAAGTCATATGCCCGAGAATGTATATCATCTGAAGCAATAATGTGCAAAAGGTTCGAAGATGGTCTTAATGAAGATATTCACTTGTTAGTCGGGATCTTAGAAATAAAAGAGTTTGTTCTACTCGTTGATCGAGCATGCAAAGCTGAGGTACTCGAGAAAGATAAAAGAAAAGCTAAGTCTGAAGCCCAAGATATGAGAAAGAGATTTTCGAGCAAATCATTTTAGTCTGCTTCAAAAAGATTCAGAGATGATCAAAGTCGTTCAAGAGATATTGTGGGACATTCAAATAGAAATCGAGCTAGATCGCAGATGAGTTTCAAAACTCCAGCAGCTTTAGTGGCCAGTGTTGGAAATGTCCGGACTTAGAGACCTAAATGTAAACACTGTGGAAAAAGGCATCCGGAAGTTGTTGACTAAATGACAGAGCTTGTTTCAAATGTGGATCACTTGATCATTTTATCCGTGATTGCCCTGAGTCTGTCAAGCCAGTGACTATTTCAAATTTGAGACCTGATAATGCACCGGTGAGAGGTAGACCTTCAAACAATGTAAGAAATGTTAGTGGTAGTCAAATAACTACGAGAGACACTGTTGCAAGATTCGAAGCTAGAGCATAACATCCTGAAATTCAGCCTAGTAGGATTGGGCCCAATAGGCCTTAGGCATAAGAATGTTTAAAATTTTTGAGAATATGAGAATGGTGTTGTTGCAATTTGGACTTATTAGTTAAGTGAACTTGAAAGGTTACGGGGTTTCTATGAAGTCCTGGGTTTAATTGGGCCTTAGGAAGATTTCGTATTTTAGCAATTTAAGGAGAGATGGTAAGTAGCTACAAGGCTTATAGAAATAAATGAGTAAATTGTTAGCATAAATGAGCATTTAGTAAGGAGGTTATGACATCATATGAAGTACCTTGAGGGAAGAGGTTCAAATCCCTTTGTGTGTAAATTTTGACTATTATTTTTGCATGCTCTCCTTAAGTGTCGGCCAAGAGGCATATATGGCAAGGTGGACTTCTTTATTTTTGGTAAGGTGGCTAAGGAAATAAGAAAAGGTTGAGGTTGGGGAAAGGAATCAAAAGAAAAAGGCAAGTATGGGGGACATGTTTGCACAAAAAGGGGAGAATGTTATGGAAAGTGTGGTTGGCCAAATGTTTGACCAATATTGTAATGCATGTGGACGGTTTTGGGGGTAGATAGGTAGGTGAAATTTTTACTTTGGCATTTGGTAAGGTCTTGATATTGTTTTGGCCAAAAATCCTATTTGCAACTTTTGTGTCATCTTCTTCCAATTTGCTATTCTCTTTGTCGAAACCTCCTAGTACAGTTGTGCATCTTTCTTCTCTTTTGTTTAGTCAAATATTCATCTTTTGTTCATCTTATTTTGATAGCCGAATTTCTATCATCCTCTATCTTCCCCATTTTTGTGTGTTGGACATCTCTCCTTGGTTGAATCGGGTAAGGGCTTCATTTCTAATCCTTTCATTTCTTCTCTTTCTACCCGAATATGTATGTTCATCACTATATGACTATTCCACTTTGTTTCTTATCGAAATATCACTCTCTCCATCACTCTCATATTTGATCAACTCTTTTTCGTAGAGTTCTAGTGGGTGGCCTAATACCAAATCCTTGTCGATTCATTCGTAGTCATAAGCCAATTGGTGGGAATCAAGATTATCATCAATTAAGGTAAGGAGTCTTTTCATAGTCCATTCGATATCGCTATTCGGTTATGGGGTTAATCGGATTGAAAGTTTGGCTAATCAATTATGTTGTTAGGCATGAAATCATGCGATACTCTCTACTTGTGGATTTTTCAAAAATAGTGGTAAAGTAAAACACCTATCTCTTGTAATAAGAGACTCGGATTGTTGGTAAGTGATATAGATTGTTAAATCAATCGCAATACTTGGATGAAGTTGTAAATTGGGTTTTGGACTAATTGTTGACCGATTGTATCTTTAGGTGCCGCGGTGAATATCGTGTTATGGATTCTAAATAAGGTGTGTAATCCCGTACTTTCTGAATATATATTTGAAATGGTGTGTGATCTCACACTTCCTCAAGACTTGCATGAAATATTCTGTGATTCGGTCGAAATACCGAAGAAAAACCAGTTTCGGTTAGAAACAGTTTGTAATAAAATAGTTTCGGTTAGAAATAGTGACATGTATTTCAAAAATCACAAAAAATAGGAGAAAGAGAATTAGAAAGTTAATGAGATATCAAATAAAATCTTACTGTGTTTGTTTTGATAAGGAAGAAACGGAGAAGGAAAAGGAATTTTATATTCTGAGATATGTTAATTTTAGTGAGACTGGTTCTGAATGACTTTGTGGTTCCCTGATCTGTCTTCAAAAAATCATATAAAATTGTACAAAGTGAATTATGGGTTATAATTTATATGTATGGATTTCTTAGTGAGTCTATTTTCAATAGAAATAAGTGGAAGCAATATATGAAAACCGTACAGTGAGATATTTCAAGTTAAGGTAAGAGAGGTCAGAATCATTGGACAGTGTAACAAGGGAAATTTTAAGGAATAAACTATACTAAATGGTTAAGACAAAAATTCTAAAAAACTTTTAGTAAGAAGATATATGAGTTTATTTTCAATGAAAATTTACTGATTTAGATTTCAAGTTTCCTAACCCAAGTTATAGTCAATTTAGTTAGTATGACGCAGATGGATAGTTTCAAGTTTTATGTCCCAAATTAGTAATTAAGTTCGGGGTTGCGAAATTACGAAAATACCCTTGAAGGGTAAATTACCGAAGTACCCCTGGCTTGCGAGATTACCGAATTACCTTTAGTGGGTAAGATTTTTGAATTACGAAATTTCCCTTATGTGTCGAATTACAAAAATATCATTATGGGTCGAATTACGAAAATGCCCCTAATAGGCCGATTTGATAGATTGCCTTAATGGGCCAATTTTGATATATTGCTTAATGGGCCAATTTGATATATGGTTAAATGGACCAATTTGATATATGGCATAATGGGCCAATTTTGCAAAGTGTTAATGGGCCAAATTGTTTGTAATAAATCTCTAATGTTATTAATAATTGTTGTTATATTGTAAATATCATAATTTGCTATGAATGTTGCATTCACATAATTCTGCATAGGTTTGGGATATTGATGACTGGAGGAAGCTATTTGGTGGCTCTGCAACATATTTTGGTGACTCTGTCACAATCTGTCTGGTGGCTATGCCACGTATATTCTGTTATTCTGGTGGCTTCGCCATAAATTTTGATATTATAAATGGCTAAATGTCTGCGATTATAAATGGCCACTAGCCTGCGAATTATTATTATAAATGGCTTAATGCTTGCGATTGGTGTGTTGGCGGGATGGGTTGACTAAAGATCCCCACAGGTGTGTTGGTTGGTACGGGTGGTGTGTAGCGGATGGATTACTAGGCTTGGTTTGGGAATTGCATTTCATATACATGTTATATTTTGATATATTATTGTTATTGTAAATAGGCTTAGGCCCAAATAATTGCTTAATGAGATTTTGGCCTAGTGGATGACGGTTAGGGGATTATACACTGAGTTCTTGTAACTCACCCCCTTTCTTTCTTAACCTTTGTAGGTAATGCTCAATGACGAGGACTTGGGGCCATGGATGACTCAATGGAGGCCATACTTCAGAAATGGTGTTTTACTTTGGAACTTTAGATTTCTATTTTTGTTCACTTTACTATTTTAGGTTTTATGTTGTAATAAGGCCTCTAGAGTATTTTATTATTTGCTTTATGTTTGATATACTTATTATTTTACTTAAATTATTTTAAATGGGAATTTTCTAAAAACTTAAATAAAGGTTTTCCAAAATCAATTAACAAATGGATTTCATAATAAACTTTTACAAATATTTTTAACATGGAAATCTTCTTCGAATTTTTAACGTCGTTTTTAAAAGTCACGTTTTATAATTTTATTAGTTCAAATCTATTGATTTATCAATCACTCTTTGATGTTAGTAGTATTTTATCAAATGTCTCAAATCAAACTTGTTTTTCTTGATTTTAACTTATTTTAGTACGAATCACAAATCCTTTATACGTTTTCTTTAATGTGACACACCAGATTTGGGCCTAACTTCTGGTCCGGGTTTGGGGTGTTACATTTTATGGTATCAGAGCCTAGTTTCAAAACTTGGCTATGGTTTGGGTTCAAAAACGTTTTCCAAAATAGTTTGAATGTTAAATTATAAATGCATGTGTTGGAGGAAGTATGGCACCACGGGTATCCGGCACCAAGTCAAGTAAGTATGTGTTTTTATTTTAAGATCATTGTGTTAGTACTATGATAAAAAAAATCTGCAAAATAGAATACTCTAGAACTTCTAGTTTTAGGTATCGAAACTATAGAGATTGAGACTATATGATGGGTTTTTGCAAAAACAACCCTACTTTCTATACTTTATAAAACATTATTTAATAAACACTGAAATAGCTTAATGATTCATAAAACTCTTAATCAGATTAAATTGACTTAGTCAATATGAGCGCTAGAAGACGAGGATGCGGAAGACGTGGACGTCGTAGAGGCCGAAGTGCTAGGGCTAGATCTTCAGCACCGTGGCATGATTCGAAAGGGAGGCATTGACATTACTAGTGGCTAAAACGAAATCTCATGATCAAGCTGGGTTGATAAGCTGACTCAGTTAGTTAAAGAAGTATTGGTGAACGTTAAAGGAATTGGTGAGGTACTTCGACAGGAGTGCATAGAAAGTAAGAAGAAAAAGGATCGTGGTTCTTCAAGGTCGCAATCTCATTCTGTGAAGCATGTCAAGGCATGTCCAAACTTTCTAGCTTGCGATTATTGCGGAAGGTGTCATTCGGGTGAATGCTTGAGGAGGTCAGGAGCATGTTTGAGATGCGGGTCTAAGGAGCATAGGGCTCAGGATTGTTCCATCACCATTAAGACGGGTATGTTTTGGTTGAATGTAGAAAATTTTATGAATGAGTGTAAATACCTGTTCGCTTCTAAGGATTTGATATTTGATGATGTGAAGAGTTTCCAAGGATAAAGATAGACAGTGAATTAGTGTTATTAAGATCAGAGTGCGTAGCAAAAGCATAGTAGTGTGATTTGAGTGATGCGTTTAGTAGTAGGATGGAAATTTCGAGGATGAATTTTTTAAGGGGGGTAGAATTGTAACATCCCGAAATTGGGCCTAGTAGGATTGGGCCCAATGGTCATTGGGCAAAAGAATGTTTAAAATTTTCAAAAATATGAGAATGACATTGTTGCAAATCGGACTTATTGGTTAAGTGAATTTGGAAGGTTACGGGGTTTCTATGAAGTCTCGGGTTTAATTAGGCCTTAGGAAAAATTTGGTATTTTAGCACTTTAAGGAGAGATGGTAAGTAGCTTCAAGGCTTATAGAAATAAATGAGTAAATTGTTAGCATAAATGAGCATTTAGTAAGGAGGTTATGACATCATATGAAGTACCTTGAGGGAAGAGGTTCAAATTCCTTTGTGTGCAAATTTTGACTATTATTTTTGCATGCTTTCCTTAAGTGTCGGCCAAGAGGTATATATGGGAAGATGGACTTCTTTATTTTTGGTAAGGTGGCTAAGGAAATAAGGAAAGGTTGAGGTTGGGGAAAGGAATCAAAAGAAAAAGGTAAGTATGGGGGACATGTTTGCACAAAAAGGGGAGAATGTTATGGAAAGTGTGGTTGGCCAAATGTTTGACAAATATTGTAATGCATTTGGACGGTTTTGGGGGTAGATAGGTAGCTAAAATTTTTACTTTGGCATTTGGTAAGGCCTTGGTATTGTTTTGGCCAAAAATCCTATTTGCAACTTTTGTGTCATCTTCGTCCAATTTACTATTCTCTTTGCCAAAACCTCCTAGCACAATCGTGCATCTTTCTTCTCTTTTGTTAGTCAAATATTCATCTTTTGTTCATCTTCTTTTGATAGCTGAATTTCTATCATCTTCTATCTTCCCCATTTTTGTGTGTTGGACATCTCTCCTTGGTTGAATCGGGTAAGGGCTTCATTTCTAATCCTTCCATTTCTTCTCTTTCTAGCCGAATATGTATGTTCATCACTATACGGCTATTCCACTTTGTTTCTTATCGAAATATCACTCTCTCCATCACTCTCATATTTGATCAACTCTTTTTCGTAGAGTTCTAGTGGGTGGCCTAATACCAAATCCTTGTCGATTCATTCGTAGTCATAAGCCAATTGGTGGAAATCGAGATTATCATCAATTAAGGTAAGGAGTCTTTTCATAGTCCATTCAATATTGCTATTCGGTTATGGGGTTAATCGGATTGAAAGTTTGGCTAATCGATTATGTTGTTAGGCACGAAATCACGCGATACTCTCTACTTGTGGATTTTTCAGAAATAGTGGTAAAGTCAAACACCTATCTCTCGTAATAAGAGACTCGGATTGTTGGTAAGTGATATAGATTGTTAAATCAATTGCAATACTTGGATGAAGTTGTAAATTGGGTTTTGGACTAATTGTTGACCGATTGTATCTTTAGGTGCCGCGGAGAATATCATGCTACGGATTCCGAATAAGTTGTGTAATCCCGTACTTTTCAAATATATATTTGAAATGGTGTGTGATCTCACACTTCCCTGAAGGCTTGCATGAAATATTCTGTGATTCGATCAAAATACCGAATAAAAACCCAAAACCGGCATCCGTAATCACTCGGGCATGCGTATGATCGTAGTGGTAATCATATTTGTAATAAAATAGTTTCATTAGAAACAGTGATGTGGATTTGAAAAATCACGAAAAATAGGAGAAAGAGAATTAGAAAGTGAATGAGATATCAAATAAAAGCTTACTGTGTCTATTTTGATAAGGAAGAAATGGAGAAGGAAAAGAAATTTTATATTCTAAGATATGTTAATTTTAGTGAGACTGGTTCTGAATGACTTTGTAGTTCCCTGATCTGTCTTGGAAAAATAATATAAAATTGAACAAAGTGAATTATGGGTTATAATTTATATGTATGGATTTCTTAGTGAGTCTGCTTTCAGTAGAAACAAGTGGGAGCAATAGATGAAAACCGTACGGTGAGATATTTCAAATTAAGGTAAGAGAGGTCAGAATCGTTGGACAGTGTAATAAGGGAAATTTTAAAGAATAAACTGTACTAAATGGTTAAGACAAAAATTCTAGAGAAATTTTAGTAAGAAGATATGTGAGTTTAGTTTCAAGGAAAATTTACAAATTTTAGATTTTGAGTTTCGTGACCCATGTTATAGTCAATTTAGCCAATATGAGGCAGATGGACAGTTTCAAGTTTTATGTCCCAAATTAGTAATTAAATTCGGGGTTGCAAAATTATGAAAATACCCTTGGAGGGTAAATTACCGAAATACCCCTAGGTTGTGAGATTAAAACGAATTACCCTTAGTGGGTAAGATTTTTGAATTACGAAATTGCCCTTATGTGCCGAATTACAAAAATACCCTTATGGGTCGAAATACGAAAATGCCCCTAATGGGCCGATTTGATAGATTGCCTTAATGGGCCGATTTTGATATATATCTTAATGGTCCAATTTGATATATGGCTAAATGGGCCAATTTGATATATGGCTAAATGGGCCGAATTTGATAAATGGCTAAATGGGCCGAATTTGATATATGGCATAATGGGCCGATTTTGCAAAGTGTTAATGGGCCAAATTGTTTGTAATAAATCTCTGATGTTATTAATTATCGTTATTATATTGTAAATATCATAATTTGCTATGAATGTTGCATTCACATAATTCTGCATGGGTTTGGGATATTGATGACTAAAGGAAGCTATTTGGTGGCTCTGCCACATATTTTGATGACTCTGTCACAATCTGTCTGGTGGCTATGCCACATATATTCTGTTATTCTGGTGGCTTCGCCACAAATTTTGATATTATAAATGGCTAAATGTCTGCGATTATAAATGGCCACTGGCCTGCGAATTATTATTATAAATGGCTTAATGCCTGCGATTTGTGTGTTGGCGGGGTGGGTTGACTAAAGATCCCCACAGGTGTGTTGGTTGGTATAGGTGGTGTGTAGCGGATGGGTTACTAGGCTTGGTTTGGGAATTGCATTTCATATACATGTTATATTTTGATATATTATTGTTATTGTAAATGGGCTTAGTCCCAAATAATTGCTTAATGAGATTTTGGCCCAGTGGATAACGGTAAGGGGATTATACTCTGAGTTCTTGTAGCTCACCCGCTTTCTTTCTTAACCCTTGTAGGTGATGCTCAGTGACGAGGACTTGGGGCCATGGATGACTCGGTGGAGGCCATACTTCAGAAATGGTGTTTTACTTTGGAACATTAAATTTCTATTTTCGTTCACTTTACTATTTTGGGTTTTATGTTGTAATAAGGCCTCTGGAGTATTTTATTATTTGCTTTATGTTTGATATACTTATTATTTTACTTAAATTATTTTAAATGGGAATTTTCTAAAAATTAAATAAAGGTTTTCCAAAATCAATTACCAAATGGATTTCATAATAAACTTTTACAAATATTTTTAACACGAAAATCTTCTTCGAATTCTCAACGTCGTTTTCAAAAGTCACATTTTATAATATTATTAGTTCAAATCTATTGATTTATCAATCAATCTTCAAGGTTAGTAGTATTTTATCAAATGTCTCAAATCAAACTTGTTTTTCTTGATTTTAACTTATTTTAGTACGAATCACAAATCCTTTATACATTTTCTTCAATGTGACACACCAGATTTGGGCCTAACTTCTGGGTCGGGTTTGGGGTGTTACATAGAGCTCCTACCAGAGCATATGCTATCTGAACTCATGAGGAGGCTTTATCTCTAGATGTTATAACGGGTACTTTTACTCTTTATAATACTTCTGTGATTGCATTGATAGACTCTGGTTCTACACATTTGTATATATGCATGAATTTAGTATTCAGTAAGACTTTGCCTGTAGAGTCTACTGAGTTTGTTATAAAAGTATCGAACCCCTTAGGTAAAAGTGTCCTTGTTGATAAAGTATGCAAGAACTGTCTGTTAATGTCTCGAGATATTTATTTCCCTGTTGATTTGATGCTTTTGCCATTTGATGAGTTCTATATCATTCTGGGTATGGACTGGTTATCATTACATGATGCCGTTGTGAATTGTAAAAGAAAAACTATTGATTTGAGATGTCCAAATGATGAAATTGTACAGGTTGAGTCTAATTATTTCAATGGAATGCCTACTGTGATATCGGTATTGAAAGCTCAGAGATATGTGAAAAGGAGGTATGAGGTATATTTTGCTTATGTGATTTATTCGAAAGTGTCTTATAAGAAAGTTGAATCAGTGCCTATTGTCTGTGAGTTTTCTGATGTATTCCCTGAAGAGTTACCGAGTTTGCCTCCGATACGTGAAGTTGAATTTGGTATTGATCTGTCGCCTAGTACAACACCTATTTCGATAGCTTCGTCTAGAATGGCACCAATAGGATTGAAAGAGTTAAAGTCACAGTTGTAAGAGTTGACTGATAGAGGGTTCCCAAGACTGAGTTTTTCGCCTTGAGGTGCTCCTGTTGTGTTTGTGAAAAAAAAAAGATGACACGATGAGAATGTGTATTGATTATCCTTAGTTGAATAAAGTGACCATAAAGAATAAATATCCGTTGCCTAGAATTGATGACTTATTTGACCAATTAAAGGAGCTACTGTATTTTCCAAGATTGATCTGAGATCGGGATATTACCAGTTGAGAGTGAAAGATTCAGATGTACCGAAAACTACTTTCAAAACGAGGTACGGGCATTATGAGTTTTTAGTTATGCCATTTGGACTAACCAATGCTCCTGTTATTTTTATGGATCTGATGATCAGAATTTTTAGACCGTATTTAGATCGATTTGTTATTGTATTCACTGACGACATATTGATTTTTTCACGAGATGAGAATGAGCATGCCAAGCATTTGAGGATTGTATTGCAAACTTTAAGAGAAAAGCAATTGCATGCAAAATTTAGCAAATGTGAATTCTGGTTACACGAGGTTAGTTTTCTGGGACATATTGTGCCAGCTTCTGGGATTCATGTTGATCCAAGCAAGATTTCTACTATTCTGGATTGGAAACCTCCGAAGAACGTGTCTGAAGTTCGTAGTTTTCTGGGTCTAGCTGGTTATTATCGTCGATTTGTGAAAGGATTTTCAGTGATAGCTACTTTATTGACTAAACTACTTCAGAATGATGTTAGATTTGAATGATCTGATAAATGTCAGAAATGTTTTGAGCAGTTGAAAACTCTGTTAACAGAAGCTCCAGTGTTAGTACAACCAGAATCGGGTAAAGATTTTGTGATTTACAGTTAACAAAAGCTCCAGTGTTAGTACAACCAAAATCGAGTAAAGAATTTGTGATTTATAGTGATGCTTTATTAAACGGTCTAGGATGTGTTTTAATGCAGTAAGAAAAGTTGTAGCTTATGCCTCGAGACAATTGAAGCCACACGAAAAGAATTATCCGACGCACAACCTTGAATTAGCTACGATTGTGTTTGCACTTAAGATCTGGCGTCATTATCTATATGGTGAGAAATGTCATGTGTTTTCATATCATAAAAGTTTAAAATACTTGTTGACTCAGAAAGATTTGAACCTGCATCAAAAAAGATGGTTAGAGCTGTTAAAAGATTATGAGCTTGTGATAGATTATCATCTGAGTAAATCAAACATTGTTGCTGATGCATTAAGTAGAAAATCATTGTTTGTATTATGTGCTTTGAATATTCAGTTAGATTTGTCTGATGATAATTCTGTGATAGCTGAATTAAAAGCAAAATCGTTATTTGTACAACAAATATGTGATGCTCAGAAGGTTGATAATGAATTGTTATCGAAACGAGCTCAGTGTGGTTCGAATTTTGAATCTGAATTTCAAATTGTTGATGATTGTTTGAGATTCGGAGATCGTATCTTTGTTTTGAGAAATCTGGAGTTGATTCAGCTGATTTTGAATGAAGCTCATAACAGTCGTCTATCTGTTCATCCGGGAAGTACTAAAATGTACCATGATTTGAAGCGACACTATTGGTGGTCTGGTATGAAATGTAATATTTCTGACTTTGTTTCGAAATGTTTAGTCTGTCAACAAGTGAAAGCTGAACATCAAGTTCCGTCTTGGTTGCTTCAACTGATTCTAATTCTTGTATGGAAATAGAATAGAGTAATAATGGATTTTGTTTCGGGATTGCATCTAACTCCGAGAAAGAAAGATGCGATATGAGTCGTAGTTGACCAATTAACTAATTCTGCCCATTTTGTTTCAATAAGATCTGATTTATCACTTGATTGATTAGCCGAGCTTTACTTAACTGAGATTGTGAGATTGCATGGGGTGCCACTATCCATTGTGTTAGATAGAGATCTGAGATTTACATCGAGGTTCTGGAAGAAATTGCAAGAAGCATTAGGTACGAAACTGCATTTCAGTACAGCTTTTCATCTGCAGACAGATGGTCAATCCAAGCGGATCATTCAGATTCTAGAGGATATGTTAAGATGTTGCATTCTTGAATTTGACGGTACGTAGGAACAGTATCTGCCATTGATTGAATTTGCATACAATAACAGTTTTCAGTCAAACATGAAAATGGCACCTTATGAAGCTTTGTACGGACGTAAATGTCATACACCTCTATATTGGACCAAGCTCAGTGAGAATAAGCTACATGGAGTCGATTTGATAAAAGATTCAGAACAGAAAGTGAAACTGATCTGAGATTATTTGAAAGCAGCATCTAATCGTCAGAAGTCTTATGCGGACTTGAAACGAAAAGATATAGAATTTGAGATTGCGATAGAGTATTTTTGAATGTGTCTTCGTGGAAGAAAGTGCTTTGATTCAGGCGTAAAGGCAAGTTAAGTCCGAGGTTCATTGGGCCGTATGAAATTATTGAACGTGTTAGGCCTGCTACATATAGATTAAGGTTGCCCTTTGAATTAGAAAAGATCCATAATGTATTTCATGTCTCAATGCTCCGTAGATATCAATCCGATCTATCACATGTGATTGTCCTATCTAAAATTTAAATCCGATCTAATATGACATATGAAGAGGAACCAATTCATATATTAGCTCGTGAAGTGAAAGAGTTGAGAAATAAGAAAATACCATTAGTGAAAATATTGTGGAATCGTTATGGAATTGAAGAGGCAACATGGGAACCGGAAGATTCAATGAGGCAGCAATATCCGACTCTGTTTAACGGTAAGATTTTCGGGGACGAAAATCCCTAAGGGGGAGAATTGTAACAGTCTGGTTTATACCCTAGTCGAAACAGTGGTTTCGAGACCACAAATTCGAGTCTGTATAATATTTTAATATTATATTCTATGCTATTGAAGAGCGTTTAAGCATTTGTTAAAGTTTCATAAGCTAATTTGTCTGTTTATATGTTTAATTTGATAAAAGGATTGAATTGCATTAAATGCAAAGCTAGCATGCTATTTGTTAAAGCACTTATATGTTGTGACTTTTAAAAGAGGAGGCCTTAAGAGGCAATTAGACCACTATTAAGTTAGTGGATGGATAAAAGTCTTAAATGCCCTTATATATTTCATGTATATGTGTTAAGTATAAGGCTAAATTTGTAACTAAATTAGTAACATGATGTTAATAAAATAAAAGGCTAGAATAATAAGCCATTTTATTCATCTTTTTTGCCGAAATATTGAACAAAAGAAAAGGAAAGAAGAAGATAGGGCATTCAGCACTTACAAGCTTGAATTAAGGTAAGTTTTAACTTTAGATTTTGATGATTTTTATGTTTTTGAGATCGTTGCTTAGTCTACTATCAAGCCCATGTCCCAATTTTGTGTATTGATGATGTTTGTGAGATATGCCATTGATATATGTTGAGCTTTGTGATGAGTTTAGTTGTTAAATGAAAGATTGGAGCTAGATGAACATATTTTGTTCTTGAATTTTTGATGAATTTAGCTAATTAGGGCTAAATTGAGAAAATAGTAACTTGAAGGACTAAATTGCAAATTTGATGGAAAATATGGGCTTGTCTGAGATGTATGAGCATTCAACTAAGCATGCGTATGTGATGATTTTTTTTTTTTTTTGAATTTGATGCTTTGAGAAAATGGACTAAATTAATAAATTGTACAAATGTAAGGGTTAAATTGCAAATAGTCCTAAATGTGTATCCTTGGATTGAATTGAATGAGTTAGTGAATAAAAGGGTTAATTCTGAATATGTATAGATCAAGAACCGAGGAAAACGGACTTAGATCGCGGGAAAGCAAAAGTAATCGAGTAGCCGTTTCCATTTCCGTAAAAATCTAATCTGAGGTAAGTCATGTTGCAAATAAATGTAATTGTATTGAATTGAGCATATTCATATGACTATTGATGATAATGAATGCTTATATGCTATGCATATGAATTACGAGATAAGATCGACAAAGCGACAATATAAGAGAAGTCCCGTAGGAACCTAGGAATAGATAGGATTAGCTATGTCATGACATAGGTATCTGTTCTGTTTTATCATGTAAGACCACATCTGGGACGTCGGCATTGATTTAAGATTCGTGTAAGAGCACGTCTGGGATGTTGGCATCGATATGAGCTTTACGTGTAAGACTATGTCTGGGACATTGGCATCGCATTGATTTGCGTAAGACCCTATCTGGGATAGTGGCATCGATATCTGAGTACATGTAAGACCTCGTCTGGGACGTTGGCATTGTACAACTATTCCGAGCTTTCTAAGTATCCTATTAGATTCTTAGCGGTTCAACGGGCAAAATCTGAGCTATGTACACTTATGTGAAAGTATATTTATTTCAGGTACGTTTGGTATGTACACTAAGTGTGTATAAAAGGTAAGTACCTATGTGACTTTGATTTGAAGAAATGTATGAATGAATATAAGATTGTGAATGAGATACAAGAATGGTTATCAAAGAGCTATGTATGTATATAATTCTTGAAATGATGAGTGTGGCAAATATGGCTAAGAATATGGATTTAAGCATATATGTGAGAAATTTGCTATGAATATGAATTGTGCCAATGTTTATATATGTTTATATGAATTATATATTAAGTTTATTTGCATATGGCCTAGTCATACACGGCCTTGGCACACGGACATGTCTGGTAGTTGTGTGGTTTTGACATGATCGACCACGGCCAGGAAACACGGGCGTGCTTGGTGGCTGTGGAGCAAAGTTTGTTTCGACCACGGGGGGGACACATGAGGTTGTCTAGCAGCCGTGGGAGGCACACGGCCTGCCCACACAGGTGTGTAACCCCTGAAACTTTGGAAATTTTTAAATTTTTGAGAATTTCTGTATGTGTTTCGGTTTAGTCCCGACCCTATTTATAAGCATGTTTCGCGTCTCTATGACCTATTTAAGGGACTCTATGTTTGAGAATGATGAATGGTTGTATGAAATTTCTATAAATGTTTTCGATCTGTCTGGTAATGCCCCTAACCCTAATCCAGTGACGGATATGGGATAGAGGTGTTACACTATAAATTCAAATACCAGATAGCCCTCACATTTTCATATTTCGACACTTTAGTCCCTATTTCACAAAATTGTCAAATTCACATAATTTGCTTGTACCCATGCCTAGCCGAATTGTCACTATATTCAAACAAGACCACACATTTAGTTTATTTCACATTTTAATCATCCAATTTACACTTTTCAGAATTTAACCCAAAATACTCAATTTCACTATAAATTCAAATACAAAACATGTTAACCCAACACCAAGTTTTCATATTTCACTATCAACTAACACATAGCTCAAGTACTCATCAATAACTCATCACAAAGACATAATCAATTTACAAAATTACAGCATGGGTTAGCTAGAGCACGAAGCAACAATTACGAAAACGTAGAAATTATTGAAAGCTGAACAAAATCTAACCTTGATTCAAGCTTGATAGAATGCCGAAAATTCAAAAGCTTAAAACCCTTATTCTTTCTTCAAAAATCGGTGGAAGAAAAGATGAATAAGGCTTTCCTTTTCTCATTTGTTTTAGTAAATATACATTATTTCTTCATTTACCAATTTAACGTTTTATTAAACATATAAAACATTTATACTCTAAGGCTATTTTTGTCCATTGGCACCCACTATCATATTTATGGCATAATTGCCCCATAAGGCCTCCACATTAAAAGACAACAAAACTTAGGTATTTATAATTCAGCACACAGCTTTTACACTTTACGCGATTAAGAATTTTCTCTTAATTTGGCACACAGTCGATAAAATTACCACATAGAATTTTCACACAGGCTATATCACACATAATCAACACCAAAAATAACATTAAAATATTATTCCGACCTCAGATTTGTGGCCTCGAAACCACTATTCTGACTAGGGTCTAGCCCGGGCTATTACAACTCTCCCCCCTTAGGGATTTTCGTCCCCAAAAATCTTACCAATGAATAGATGTGGATATTGGTCTCTCATCACATTTTCAAGCTCCCAAGTAGCCTTTTCAATTTCATGCTTGTGCCACAACACTTTCACTAAGGAAATTCTTTTATTTCTCAACTCTTTGTGAAACACCCCACACCCGGCCCACGAGAATGGACCGGATCTGGTATGTTCCCCGGTGTAAACCGTTTCAAAATTCTTTTGAATACTTTGAAAACTGTGTATTTTGGAAGATAGTTTATTTGTGTGTTGGGCTCGAGTTGAAAACAAGTTTATTATTTTTATTTTTTATGAAAACCCATAACTTCAGGTGACAAAAGTATTTAAGCTTATTTTTAATTAAATGGGCTTAGTCTTTATAAAGCCCTTAATTCAAGCATAGTAATCGTAACAGAAATAAAATCATCACTATGGCCTTATTACATAAAACAAAACCCAAAATAAAATTTATACAGTACTTAAAATAAAATAAAGGTTCAAATTAAATTAAACTTCAAGCTGAACATGGCCACCACAAGTTCTGCCGTCCCGGTCCATTACTGCTCATCACCTGAAACATATTCCCACAACGGGGTGAGTCGATAGACTCAATGCGTAACCAACACTAAAATATAATAGAATTAGGCACACCATACATATCATGTTCATATAAAAATTCAAGATAATGATGCAAACCCGAACCCAAACCTATATGCCATCCGCTACACTCCACCCGTACCAACCTACACACCGTGGGGACTACTAAGTCAACCCTCCATCCGCTACACACCATCGAAGGCAGTCACTGCAGTCGACGTGCTCATCGCCCACATAAAATTCGTGGCATAGCCACCACATTCAGGTAATGTAACCTAAGTTACCATATTCACTTAATGTGACCGTAGTCACCACATTCACTTAGTGAGACCGAAGTCGTCACATATTCTTAGTGAGACTGAAGTCATCACGTTTCACTTAGTGAGACCGAAGTCATCACATTCACTTCCCCTTTCTCAAATAACCCGAATGCCCCATATTATTCATATCATGCATATCATACTTAATTTTCACATTCATATCACTTTTCACATGTTAATTATAACATATTTCGTAATCCTAGTAGGAGTAGGAAAACGTACCTGAGTACTTTGTACCATAATATGGTACTTTAGCCACATTCTTTCACTTTCACATTAACATATATATCATATTTAAGCCATACATCTATTAAGATTAGTGTGGGGTACACACCTGATTTGCTTAGCGATTCCTTGATATTCCAAAAAGCTAGATCTAATGTTTAGATCCTTAGTCCCTACATTTGATTTATCATTTGTTACTTAGCATAAATCCTATTTGGCTATGATATCCAAATCCTAGTAGGATTTGTAAAAAGACTTACCTTTGATGTCAATTTGATGTTTATTCAAATCCCGAAAACTTGGTTTTCCTTCACCTGATATTCGGCCAACCCTGAATCTCAATATGGGTTAGTTTTTGACTTTTTAATAATTAAAGAACCGATCTATGTAATCATACAAGCCTTGGCCGAATACTTTTAGGTGCTTACCTTAAGGATTTTAAATCCCGAAAACTTCACCTTCCTCTTCCTTGAAATCGGCCAAATCCTAAATCCACGAATCGGTTATTTTTATTAATTTGATCTAAATACCTAAGATTTGGCCTTGTAGAATGTATAAACTCACTTACCTTGGAGTTCTCAAATCTCAAATTGATCTTTATTTTAGATTCCTGCCGAAATCATATGTTAGATTTGATCTATCATTCAAGTATGGAAGAGACCTTTTTGGCCGAATGTACATAGATGTACTTACCTTGTTTTCAAATCCCGAGTGATCCTTTATACTAATCGGCTATGGCTCTTATATGGAATACAAAGTTTCGGTTTTTGTGAAGAAATAGAAGAAGAAAGAAAAGAAAAGAAAAGAAAAGAAAAGAAAGAAAAGGAGAGAGTTTTGAGAGAGAGAATTCGGCTAAAGAGAGAAGAAGAGAGTGGTGCTATTTGCTAGAGAATTTTGGCAGAGGGTTCCCTTGAGGTGAAAAGAATAGAGAATGGCCCTTTATTTTCCCTCTTTGGCCGAAAATACTAGCCTTAGAATCCCTCAATCGGCCAACTCTTCCTATGTGATAAATTTTAATTTTATCAAATATTAAATTCCAACAATTATCTCCTAATTAGCCGAAATTCCAAAGGAATTAAAACTCCTCTCTCAAGATCCCTTGTGCCGTCCAACTCTCTGCTTATGGAAGCAAAATAAAACTTCTCTTATTTGCTTCTTATGTGACTCGAACTCAGGCCCAACACCCTTGCATGCGGGCCATTTCCTGAGGCCTTAAGTGGCATCCTCAGGCCACTTTTCTAAGTCCGTTTGTGGGTCAAATTTCACATACTTTTTATTTTAAGGCCACCTGGCCCTAAGTTCCTCCTTTAAACTTTAAAACTCGACATTTCGAGGTCATTTCTAAGTTTCCTAAAATTTTCGTTCGACTCTATAAACTTGACATTTCCTAGGTTTCCAAAATGTTTAGTTTCCTCTTTTAGCTTAGTTTCCAAAATGTTTACTTTCCTCTTTTGGCTTAGTTTCCAAAATGTTTACTTTCCTCTTTTAGCTTAGTTTCCTAAATGTTTGCTTTCCTCTTTTAGCTTAGGTTTCCAAAATGTTCACTTTCCTAATTTACTTAGGTTTCCAAAAATGTCACTTTCCTATTTTCAACGTAACATTTCCATACATTCTCAGGTTTCCAAAAATATTCAAAATCTATTCAATATATATAAAACATGTCTTTTCATACAATTTGGCCAAAATGCATAGGCCTTTTTAGGATGTTACAGTTTTACCCCCTTAAAATAATTTCGTCCTCAAAATTTTCCTAACAAATAATTGAGGGTATTGTTGTCGCATTGTCTCCTCTGGTTCCCACGAAGCTTCCTCCGATCCATGATTGCGCCATAACACTTTGACTAGGGGAATCGACTTTCTTCGTAACACTTTCACGTCATGTTCCAAAATCTGAATCGGCTCTTCCTCTTAGGTTAAGTCTGGCCTTTGCTCCACTTCTTCAATTGGTACTATGTGAGAGGGATCCGATCGATAGTGACGTAGCATGGACACATGGAATACGTCGTGCATCTGCTGCAACTCAGGTGGCAACTCTAGCTGGTATGCCACGGGTCCCACTCGCTTTAGTACCTGATAGGGCCTTATAAACCTTGGGCTTAACTTTTCTTTTCGACCAAACCTCATCACCTTCTTCCATGGTGAGACTTTTAGAAACACTTGGTCTCCCACTTCAAACTCTATCTCCTTTCGCTTGAGGTCAGCATAAGACTTCTGCCTATCCGAGGCTTCCTTTAACCATGCTCAAATTATCTCAACCTTCTCTTCCGTCTCTGCCACCATCTCTGGTCCCAAAACTCGACGTTCTCCTAACTCAGTCCAACAAGTAGGAGTACGACACTTTCGTCCGTACAATGCTTCATATGGTGCCATTCGAATGCTAGCCTGATAACTGTTGTTGTAGGCGAACTCTGCTAAAGGCAAGTAATCCTCCCAACTTCCTCGGAAATCCATCACACATCCTCTCAACATATCCTCCAACACTTGTATTACCCGTTCGATCGCCCGTCTGATTATGGATGAAAAGTAGTAGTGAAATCCAACTTGGTGCCTAAAGCTTGGTGAAGTGCCTTCCAAAACTGAGACGTGAATCTTGGGTCTCTATCCGAAATAATTGACACCGGCAGTCCGTGTAGTCTCACGATTTCTACCACATATAGCATGGCTAAATTTTGAAGAGAATAATCCACTCTTACCAGGATGAAATGTGCGAACTTAGTCAAACGGTCCACTATTACCTATACTGACTCCTTCTTAGTAGGCGTAAGGGGAAACCCACTAACGAAGTCCATGGTAATTCTTTCCCACTTCCACTGCAGAATCTGGATTGGCTGAAGCAATCCCGATGGAACTTGGTGTTCAGCCTTAACTTGCTGGCACGTCAAACATCTTCCCACGAATTCTGTAACTTCTCGTTTAAGATCAGGCCACCAAAATTGTTCTCTTAAATCTTTGTACAACTTAATGCCTCCGGGATGCATAGCATAAGGGCTACTATGTGCTTCCCAAAGAATCCTTTCTCTTAACTCCTTGTCCCTTGGCATACAGACTTTCCATTTGTAGCACAATACTCCTTCATCATTAAACTCATAGTCCTCCAACTCTCCGTTCTGTGCTTTTTGTAACTTAACACTTAAATCCTCATCAACCAACTGTCCCTCTTTCACCTCCTTTAACCACGTTGGCTTGACTTGCAACTCAGCCAACAGGCTTCCATCCTCATACAAGCTTAAATGGGTGAACATTGCTCTTAGGTCCGACATAACCTTCCTACTTAGGGCATCCGCTACTACATTTACCTTGCCTGGGTGATATTTTATCGAACAGTCATAGTCTTTCAGTAATTCCACCCACCTTCGTTGCCTCAAGTTTAACTCCTTCTGAGTCAACAGGTACTTGAGACTCTTGTGATCTGTGTAGATCATTGACCTTTCTCCATAAAGATAGTGCCTCTACACCTTGAGAGCGAAGACCACTACTGCCAATTCCAAGTCATGGGTTGGGTAGTTCACCTCATGCGGCCTTAACTGTCGAGATGCGTAAGCGACTACTTTTCCATCTTGCATAAGAACACATCCTAACCCCGTATGTGAAGCGCCACAGTACACCACAAAATCCTTTCCTGCCTTAGGCTAAATCAACACTGGCGCTTCCGTTAATACCTTCTTAAGTTTTTCAAAACTCTCCTGTTGCTTATCTGTCCACACAAAAGGTACTTCCTTCCTCAACAATTTTGTTAATGGCGCGGCTATTGATGAAAATCCTTCCAAGAACCTTCTGTAATAGCCTGCCAATCCTAAGAAACTACGAATCTTCGCCACCGACTTAGGTGGTTTCCAATCCAACACAGCTTCAATTTTCTTAGGATCCACCCTTATTCCCTCGGCAGACACCACATGTCCTAAGAAAGCAACTTCCTAAGCCAAAATTCACACTTCTTTGAATTTGGCATAAAGCTTCTTCTCCCTTAATACTTGCAACACAATCCGGAGATGCTCATCATGCTCCTCTTCAAACTTAGAATATACCAAAATATCGTCGATGAACACTACAACAAACCTATCTAAGTAAGGTTAAAACACTCGGTTCATCATATCCATGAATGCGGCTGGGGCGTTTGTCAACCCAAACGGTATTACCACAAACTCAAAATGGCCGTATCTTGTTCTAAAAGTTGTCTTATGGATATCTACCTCCTTTACTTTTAACTGGTGATATCCTGACCTTAAGTTGATCTTTGAGAACACTGCTGCTACCTTCAGCTGGTCGAACAAGTCATCAATCCTAGGCAAGGGATACTTGTTGTTGATGGTCAGCTTATTCAATTGATGATAGTCTATGCATATATGCATAGTTCCGTCCTTCTTCTTCACAAACAGGACCGGTGCTTCCCACGGAGACACACTGGGTCGAATAAACCCACGATCCAACAATTCTTGGATTAGAGCCTTGAGCTCCACTAACTCATTTGGCGCCATTCGGTATGGAGCGATTGACACAGTCTTTGTTCCTTAGTAAGTCTATTCCAAATTCAACTTCTCTATCTGGGGGTATTCCTGGTAATTCCTCTGGGAACACATCCTCAAAGTCCCTTACCGTTCTAACTCTTTTGACACCTTTCTCCTTTCCATCCAACGCACTTACAAAGGCTAAGAACGCCTCGCACCCTTTACGAACCATCCTTTCGTTAATCACCAAACTACATTGGTCAAGTAGTTTCTTCTTTCTCCTATCATAATGACCACCTCATCCTCAGGGGTCCTTAGTTCCATTCGTTTAGCCGCACAATCCAACACGGCTCGGTGCTCTACTAACCAATCCATACCAAGTATGAGGTCAAATTCCTCGAAGGGTAACTCCATTAGGTTGGCCTGAAAGCTCACTCCCTGAATTTCTAGGGATACATTCCGAAAGATCTTATTCACCATTATGGTTTGGCCTAATGGGCTTACTACCGTCATCTCCCTATCAGAAAGTTCAGAGTTTAGGCCTAGTGTTTCAACTACACTACAGGCAATATAAGAATTGGTCGAGCCCACATCAATTAAAGCATAATAGGGTTTGCTATGAATGAGAACGTACAGTTATGATGTTCACAGCATCTCCATCCTCCCTACGGTGAGCGCATAAACCAAACCCTACCGCCTTGCCTCGAGATTAGCAACACCTCTCGCCATGTCCTCTGCCCGGCACCATTACTCTCGTTATTCGAACCTCGACCTCGTTGAGGCTATTGTCCTCCTTATCACCGATTAACATTACGAGTTCTTGGTCGCTTTTCATCCGATATCTTTGGACAGTCCTTGAGCATATGGTCCTTGGACCCACACTTAAAACATCCTCCGTCTTTTCCAAAGACTCACCTAAATGCTTCTTTCCACAATGCTCACAAGGACAATCGCCTCGGTACCAACTTGCGACCCTTGACCCTCGATTCGGGCCTTTTCTGCACATTTCTCGACGATCCATAACCCCTCTTGGGTCTATTCCTGTCAGAGTTTTGCCTAGTCGAGTCCTTGATTCCCTCAGCTACCTTAGCCTTTTCAACCAACGCGGAGAACTCCCGTTCCTGATGTGGAGCTATCAATAATCTTAGGTCATCTCTTAATCTGTCCTCAAAACGGACACAGCGTTCATGTTCGGTTGTGACTACTCCTCGAGCATATCGGCTTAACCTCAGAAATTTAGCCTCATATGCTGCTACCAACTTGTTCCCTTAAACTAGTCCTAGAAAAGCTTTCCTCTGCTCATCAATATACCGTGTGCCGACATACTTTTTCTGATATGCCTCTTTAGCATACTCCCAGGTCAGATCCTCAGCCGTGGCACCATCCCAGACAGTTAACCACCATTGGTATGCTTCATCACGTAACAGTGCCACCATCCCTTTCAACTTCTCTTCGGGGGTCAGGTCGAGTTCATTCATAATACGCTCAGTTGCTTCCAACCAATACTCAGTTGTACTGGGTGCCACACCGGACACCCCACGAAACACCTCGGCTCCATTGGCTCGAAGTCGCTCGGGTATAGATTTTCGAGCTCCCGTATTTCCACCCGCGCCAGCCACCATTTCCAAAACTCGCAATATAGTCTGCGACACAACATCATCCCCCGTCTGAGCTTGCTGCTCAACATTAACAGTTGGGGGTGGTGGTGGCGGTGGTAACTCATTGTCAGACCCTTGACCCGATCTAATGGGTTCTGACACAGTTATTCTTCCTCTACTGCGTCCTTGACGACCGCATCCTCTAGAACTCATTTCTAATGTCGAGATCTGATTAAGAAGTTTTTATAAATTAGTACTTTTGTTTCACTTTATTACATGAAGAAATTTTATGAAAAGGAATTTAGGAGTGGTTCTTTCAGATTCATACATGCACAGTCTTTTCATCCATTCATACATCCATCAAACAATTATGAATCTTAGTTCATTTAGAGAAACGTTATAGTTTTTCATTTGTTGTTATTTTTCCACTACCTGGGGTATTTTCGTAATTTGTCCTACAGGGGTATTTTTGTAATTTGTCAAAATAAGGTTCTTTGGTGATTTTGTCACAAAGTATTTTTGGTATTTTTAAGTTCTCGGGGTATTTTGGAAAATTTTTAAAATCTGAGGGTATTTCGAAATTTTGGACCTTGGGGGTATTTTGGTAATTTTTCCACAAACCGGGGTAAATTGTAAAATTTTAATAAATCGGGGATATTTCAAAAGTTGCAAAATTTTGAGGGTTCTTTTTGAGAAATTTATTTTCCAAAACGATGAAGTTGCAAAAATTTTGGAAGTTAGGGTCATTTTGGTAATTTTAGTAAGTTAGGAGCAATTTTGTAATTTTTGAAAAATCAAGGTATTTTTCTGATAGTTTGCAACTTAGGGTTTTTGAACATTTATAAAATAATGAAATTTTGGCAAAACCGTTGAGTAGTTGAGCATTTTATAAACCAAGGGCATTTTTGTAATTTTACTTTTAGGGGTATTTCTATAAATCAGAAAAATTTTTCGAGAATTTGTGTAAAAAGAAATAATTTTCGTGAATTAAAGAGAGAACAATTGGTTTTAAGAATTTTTTTTATATTAGGGTTCTAGAAAAATGGCTAGTTCCCTTTCGGGTTTTAGTTATTAGGTTTAGCCTATGACCGAGCCTCCTTGGTCAGGGCGAACCAAAGCTACGCACCAGGCAGGATTCGAGTGGAGAGGAGGTGAGTCACGTGGACTGCTTAAGTACCAAGCTCCCACTGAAACCATTCCTAGACATGCGTACAGGGGTTGCCACACCCACTAAGTCCTCTGGGTTAGGGTGAACCGAAGCTACGCACCAGGTAGGATTCCTGTGAAGAGGAGGTGAGTCACTAGGACTGCTTAAATACCAAGCTCTTCAGGATCCAATCCTAGACATGCATACCATGGTTGCCACACCCTAACTCGATTGACTTAGCCATAGGTTTGTTTAGTGCATTAAGTCTTATGTATCTGTGTTTGAGTAGACTAGTCCTAGGGTTCAAGTTCCTATCATGCTATTTTACGTTCCATTCCTTTTCTACCCTTCTATAATTCACATAATCACACAGATAGATAGAGGTACTTACCTAGTGGACCGCGGGTCGGAGACTTAGGGACCATGTCATCATACCTGTCCATTTTCAGAAATATTTCCATAAAACTCTTTTGGGCTTGTTTGAAAAACGTTTTGGGCCTTAGGCCACAGGCCGAGAGTTTAAAACTAGGCTCTGATACCAAATTGAAACATCCCACACCCGGCGCACTAGAATGGACCGGATCTGGTATGTTCCCCGGTGTAAACCGTTTCAAAATTCTTTTGAATACTTTAAAAACTGTGTGTTTTGGAAGATAGTTTATTTGTGTGTTGGGCTCGAGTTGAAAACAAGTTTATTATTTTTGTAACATCCTGAAAAGGGCCTATGCATTTTGGCCTAATTGTACAAAAAGACATCTTTTATGTGTTTTGGAATAAATTTGGAATGATTTTTGGAAACCTGAGAATGCATGGAAATGTTATGTTGGAAATAGGAAAATGAACATTTTGGAAACTTGAACATTTTGGAAATGAATCAAAATGGAAACACGAACATTTTGGAAACTTGAACATTTTGGAAACCAAACCAAAATAGGAAACTAAACATTTTGGAAACCAAACCAAAATAGGAAACTAAACATTTTGGAAACCAAGCCAAAATAGGAAACTAAACATTTTGGAAACCAAACCAAAATAGGAAACTAAACATTTTGGAAACCAAGCCAAAATAGGAAACTAAACATTTTGGAAACTTGGAAAATCTGAGCATGCGAAAATTTTGGAAACTTAAAATGACCCCGAATGTCAAATTTTGGAGCCCAAGGGGAACTTAGGGCCAAATGACCCTAAAATATAAAGTACATCAAATTTGACCCAATAACGGACTTGGAAATGTGGCTCAAGATGCCACCTAAGGTTTTAGGAAATGGCCCAAATGCAAGAGGTTTTGGGCCTGAGTTTGAGTCATCTAGGAAGCAAATAAAAGAAGTTTTATTTTGCTTCCATGAGTGGGGAGTTCGACAAAGACAAGGGAATCTAAGAGGAGGAGTTTTATTTGGTTAAAACTTGATTAATAAGTGATAAATAAGGGATTTTAAATTTGGATTATCTGTGGAGATAATTGATGGATTAAATGCTTTTATTTTTAGATAAAGGAGATAATATTATCTTAAGGAGAGTGGTGGCCAAGTCAAGGACTCTTGGCCTAGCAAATTTGGCTATAAAAGGAGAACCCAAGGTCTTTTTCTCTCATCTTTCCAAGTAGCCGAAAATCCCTTGCTCTCTCCCCTCTTTCGAATTTCTCTTTAAGCAAAATCCATCTCTTCTTCTTCTATTTTCTTCTCCTTTCCTTTGTCATTGTTAAGCCAAAACCCTTTTCTTTTGATCCCTGTTAAATCTCCATAGCCGAATCTCTGTGACTCTAGGCAAGGAAGCAATCGATTAAAGGCATCAAGGTTTTTACAATTACGAATATAAGGATCAAGGATCTAAGGTAAGGAATATAAATATTCGGTCAAGGTTTTGATTATGTCTCAATATTAAAATAAATCGACATGAAGTTATAGGGATTTCGACGGATATTCAAGACAAGGGAAACTTTCGGATTTGGAAACTATAAGGTAAGTACATAGATCCAATCGGCCTAGGGTTATATTGGTATTATTTTCCATTTACTCAAAAGTTAGAAACCGACATAATTACCCGATTTAGTGGCTAGCCAATTTAAGGAAGAATCTTGTCAATTTTAGGCATTTGATTTACAATCTTTCTATTCGACAACAAGGTAAGTAATACAAATCCTACTAGGATTTGGTTTTGTTTTAAGCCAAATAGGTTTATTAATGTGACTTATATGATGGCGAATATAGGAGTTAATGATCTAAAGTTAGATCGGGTTTTCGAGATCTCAAGGAACCTTTTTAAGCAAATCAGGTGTGTACGCACACTAACTTTCGATATTTCATATGGAAATTATTTTATTATGTGATTATACGTAAGAATATGAATATGGCTAAGTACCCTAATGTGGTACAAAAGTATTCAGGTACGTTTCCTACTTCCGATAGGATTATGAAATATGTTATTTTATAACATGTGAATATATGTATATGATTATGAAATTAAGTATGTTATGCATGATATATATTTTTGGGGCATTCGGATTTATGTGAAAGGGAAGAAGGTGTTGACTTGGTCTCACCAACATTTGAAGGTGTTGACTTGGTCTCACCAACGTTTGAAGGTGTTGACTTGGTCTCACCATGAAGGTGTTGACTTGGTCTCACCAACGAAATATGGTGACTACGGTCACATTATTTGAATATGGTAACTTCGGTTACATCATCTGAATTTGGTAACTCCGGTTACATTATTTGAATATAGTGTCTAATGACACAACGTATATGGGCGACTGCCTTCGATGGTGTGTAGCGGATGGAGGGTTGACTTAGTAGTCCCCACGGTGTGAATGGCAGGTACGGGTGGTGTGTAGCGGATGGACCATTAGGATTGGGTTTGGGTTGCATCATAACTTATTTTATATGAATGTGAATTTGATATGAACGTGTATGCCTGATTTGTTGAATGTTAGTCTTGTGTGCACATTGAGTCATTGACTCACCTCGTTGTGGGAATTATTTTGGTGATGAATAAAGTGTGGCCCGGTAGGTAGACCACGAGGTGGCCATGTCTCATTTGAAGATTCCATTTAAATTTGGACTTTATTTCTGTTTAGTTCCTTTAATTTTATTTTGGGGTTATACTTGATGTAATAAGGCCATAAGGCCCAGTGGATTTTCTTTACTTTGCTTTATTTTTTTTTTTTTACTATTATGTTACGAACCAATTATAACTAAAATTAAAGTGATATATTTTTGTTATAAACCCTAAAAATTATTTTGTCACCTCTTTAAAATTGGATTTACAAGATTAAATAAACGGGTTCCAACCTAAGCCCAATCCACAACAACATTTTTCTAAATATTTTTTTAATTTCTCTAAGTATCGAAACTTTTTGAAATCGGTTTACTTTAGGAACATACCAGATCCGGTTCAGGCTCGTGGGCCGGTTGTGGGGTGTTTCAATTTGGTATCAGAGCCCAGTTTTAAACTCTCGGCCTATGGGCTAAGGCCCAAAACGTTTTCAAAAGCGAGCCAAATAATTTTCTTTGAAAATAAGCAGGCTTCTGGCATGGCCCCTAAGTCTCCGACTCGCAGTCCACCAGGTAAGTACCCCTAACTATATGTGTGATTCTGTGATTTATATAAGGGTAGAAAAGGCATGGAACGTAGAATAGAATGATAGGAACTTGAACCCTAGGATTAGACTACTCAAACACAAACACATAAGACTTAATGTACTAAACCAACCTATGGCTAAGTCACTGAGCTAAGGTGTGGTAACCCTTGTACGCATGTCTAGGATTGGATCCGGAAGAGCTTGGTATTTAAGCAGTCCTAGTGACTCACCTCCTCTTCGCAGGAATCCTACCTGGTGCGTAGCTTCGGTTCACCATAACTCAGAGGGCTCAGTGGTGTGGCAACCTCTGTGCGCATGTCTAGGAATGGTTTTGGTGGGAGCTTGGTATTTAAGCAGTCCGCGTGACTCACCTCCTCTCCACACAAATCCTGCCTGGTGCATAGCTTTGGTTCACCCTGACCAAGAGGGCTCGGTCATAGGCTAAACATAATGACTAAAACCCGAAAGGGAACTAGCCATTTTAAAAAAAAAAAAAAAGAGAAGAGAGAACAAAACAACAAACCCTAGTTTTTCAAACTTTTAAAACTATCTTTTAAATTTGAGAAAATTATTTTTACAACGTTTACTGAAAAACCCCTGATTTGCAAAAATTACAAAAATGCCCTTAGTGGTAAAATACCAAGGAACCTTATTTTGACAAATTACGAAAATACCCTTGTAGTATAAATTACGAAAATACCCCCGAGTAGTGAAAAAAAAACAACAACAACAACAATGAAAACTACAACGTTTCTCTGAATGAACTAAGGTTCATAATTGTTTAATGGATGTATGAATGAATGAAAAGGCGTGTGTATGTATGAATCTGAAAGAACCACTCCTAAATTCCTTTTCATAAAATTTCTTCGCGGTTAATCAGTGAAACAAAACTTTTTTAATACATAAAACTTCTTAATCAGATTAAATCGCGACGTTAGAAATGAGTTCTAAGGGACTTAAACTTAGAGATTGTGCCTAGAAAGTATGATAGTTCTTTAAGATCGAGTCTTGTGACAATAGCGTAGTGTGGTGAGTTAGACTATGCGGATGAACGATAGTAAGTAATTTCGAGGACGAAATTATTTTTAAGGGGTAGAAGCGTAACATCCTGAAAAGGGCCTATGCATTTTGGCCTAATTGTACAAAAAGACATCTTTTATGTGTTTTGGAATAAATTTGGAATGATTTTGGAAACACGAAATGCATGGAAATGTTATGTTGGAAATAGGAAAATGAACATTTTGGAAACTTGAACATTTTGGAAATGAATCAAAATTTTGGAAACTTGAACATTTTGGAAACCAAACCAAAATAGGAAACTAAACATTTTGGAAACCAAACCAAAATAGGAAACTAAACATTTTGGAAACCAAACCAAAATAGGAAACTAAACATTTTGGAAACCAAGCCAAAATAGGAAACTAAACATTTTGGAAACTTGGAAAATATAGAGCCGCGCGAAAATTTTTGGAAACTTAAAAATGACCCCGAATGTCAAATTTTGGAGCCCAAAGGGGAACTTAGGGCCAAATGACCCTAAAATATAAAGTACATGAAATTTGACCCAATAACGGACTTGGAAATGTGGCCTGAAGATGCCACCTAAGGCCTTAGGAAATGGCCCAAATGCAAGAGGTTTTTGGGCCTGAGTTTGAGTCATCTAGGAAGCAAATAAAAGAAGTTTTATTTTGCTTCCATGAGTGGGGAGTTGGACGGCACAAGGGAATCTAAGAGGAGGAGTTTTATTTCGGTTAAAACTTGATTAATAAGTGATAAATAAGGATTTTAAATTTGGATTATCGAGGAGATAATTGATGGATTAAATGCTTTTATTTTTAGAAAAGGAGATAATATTATCTTAAGGAGAGTGGTGACCAAGTCAAGGACTCTTGGCCTAGCAAATTTGGCTATAAAAGGAGAACCCAAGGTCTTTTCTCTCATCTTTCCAAGTAGCCAAAAATCCCTTGCTCTCTCCCCTCTTTGCGAATTTCTCTTTAAGCAAAATCCATCTCTTCTTCTTCTATTTTCTTCTCCTCTCCTTTGTCATTGTTAAGCCAAAACCCTTTTCTTTTGATCCTTGTTAAATCTCCATAGCCGAATCTCTCTGACTCTAGGCAAGGAAGCAATCGATTAAAGGCATCAAGGTTTCTACAATTACCGAATATAAGGATCAAGGATCTAAGGTAAGGAATATAAATATTCAATCAAGGTTTTGATTATGTCTCAATATTAAAATAAATCGACATGAAGTTATAGGGATTTGACGGATATTCAAGACAAGGAAACTTTGGGATTTGGAAACTATAAGGTAAGTACATAGATCCAATCGGCCTAGGGTTATATTGGTATTATTTTCCATTTACTCAAAAGTTAGAAACGACATAATTACCCGATTTAGTGGCTAGCCGATTTAAGGAAGAGTCTTGTCAATTTTCGACATTTGATTTACAATCTTTCTATTCAAGCAACAAGGTAAGTAATACAAATCCTACTAGGATTTGGTTTTGTTTAAGCCAAATAGGTTTATTAATGTGACTTATATGATGGTCGAATATAGGAGTTAACAGATCTAATGTTAGATCGGGTTTTCGAGATCTCAAGCAACCTTTTTAAGCAAATCAGGTGTGTACGCACACTAACTTTCGATATTTCGTATGGCAATTATTTTATTATGTGATTATACGTAAGAATATGAATATGGCTAAGTACCCTAATGTGGTACAAAAGTATTCGTGCACGTTTCCTACTTAGATAGGATTATGAAATATGTTATTTTATAACATGTGAATATATGTATATGATTATGAAATTAAGTATGTTATGCATGATATATATTTTTGGGGCATTCGGGATTTATGTGAAAGGGAAGAAGGTGTTGACTTGGTCTCACCAACGTTTGAAGGTGTTGACTTGGTCTCACCAATGTTTGAAGGTGTTGACTTGGTCTCACCAATGAAGGTGTTGACTTGGTCTCACTAAGCGAAATATGGTGACTACGGTCACATTATTTGAATATGGTAACCGGTTAATCATCTAAATTTGGTAACTCGGTTACATTATTTGAATATAGTGTCTAATGACACAACGTATATGGGCGAACGCCTTCGATGGTGTGTAGCGGATGGAGGGTTGACTTAGTAGTCCCCACGGTGTGAATGGCGTGTACTGGTGGTGTGTAGCGGATGGACCATTAGGATTGGGTTTGGGTTGCATCATAACTTATTTTATATGAATGTGAATTTGATATGAGCGTGTATGCCCGATTTGTTGAATGTTAGTCTTGTGTGCACATTGAGTCTCATTGACTCACCCGTTGTGGGAATTATTTTGGTGATGAGCGGTGATGGACCGGGTAGTAGACCACGAGGTGGCCATGTCTCATTTAAAGATTCCATTTAAATTTGGACTTTATTTCATTTAGTTCCTTTAATTTTATTTTGGGGTTATACTTGATGTAATAAGGCCATAAGGCCCAATGGATTTTCTTTACTTTGCTTTATTTTTTTTTTTACTATTATGTTACTGAACCAATTATAACTAAAATTAAAGTGATATATTTTTGTTATAAACCCTAAAAATTATTTTGTCACCTCTTTAAAATTGGATTTACAAGATTAAATAAGCGGGTTCCAACCTAAGCCCAATCCACAACAACATTTTTCTAAATATTTTTTTAATTTCTCTAAGTATCGAAACTTTTGAAATCGGTTTACTTTAGGAACATACCAGATCCGGTTAGGGCTCGTGGTAGGGTGTGGGTGTTTCAATTTTTATTTTTTATGAAAACCCATAATTTCAGGTGACAAAAGTATTTAAGCTTATTTTTAATTAAATGGGCTTAGTCTTTATAAAGCCCTAAATTCATAGCATAGTAATCGTAACAGAAATAAAATCATCACTATGGCCTTATTACATAAAACAAAACCCAAAATAAAATTTATTCAGTACTTAAAATAAAATAAAGGTTCAAATTAAATTAAACTTCAAGCTAAACATGGCCACCACAAGTTCTGCTGTCCCGGTCCATTACTGCTCATCACCTGAAACATATTCCCACAATGGGGTGAGTCGATAGACTCAATGTGTAACCAACACTAAAATATAATAGAATTAGGCACACCATACATATCATGTTCATATAAAAATTCAAGATAATGATGCAAACCGAACCCAAACCTATATGCCATCCGCTACACTCCACCATTGCACCAACTTTTGCACAGTGGGGACTACTAAGTCAACCTCCATCCGCTACACACCATCGAAGGCGATCATTGCGATCGACATGCTCATCGCCCACATAAAATTCGTGGCATAGCCACCACATTCAGATCATGTAACCGAAGTTACTGCATTCACTTAATGTGACCGTAGTCACCACATTCACTTAGTGAGACCGAAGTCGTCACATATTCTTAGTGAGACCGAAGTTATCACGTTTCACTTAGTGAGACCGAAGTCATCACATTCACTTCCCCTTTCTCAAATAACCCGAATGCCCCATATTATTCATATCATGCATATCATACTTAATTTTCACATTCATGTCACTTTTCACATGTTAATTATAACATATTTCGTAATCCTAGTAGGAGTAGGAAAACGTACCTAAGTACTTTGTACCATAATATGGTACTTTAGCCACATTCTTTCACTTTCACATTAACATATATATCATATTTAAGCCATACATCTATTAAGATTAGTGTGGGGTACACACCTGATTTGCTTAGCGATTCCTTGAGATTAGAAAAGCTAGATCTAATGTTTAGATCCTTAGTCCTCGCATTTGATTTATCATTTGTCACTTAGCATAAATCCTATTTGGCTATGATATCCAAATCCTAGTAGGATTTGTAAAAGACTTACCTTTGATGCCGATTTGATGTTTATTCAAATCCAAAACTTGGTTTTCCTTCACGATATTCTACCAACCCGAATCTCAATATGGGTTAGTTTTCGCTTTTTAATAATTAAAGAACCGATCTATGTAATCATACAAGCCTTGGCGAATACTTTTAGGTGCTTACCTTATGGATTTTAAATCCCGAAAACTTCACCTTCCTCTTCCTTGAAATCGGCCAAATCCTAAATCCCTGAATCGGTTAGTTTTTGATTAATTTGGTCTAAATGCCTAAGATTTGGCCTTGGCCGAATGTATAAACTCACTTACCTTAGAGTTCTCAAATCTCAAAATTAATCTTTCTTTTAGATTACTGCCAAAATCATATGTTAGATTTGATCTATCATTCAAGTATGGAAGAGACCTTTTTGGCCGAATGTACATAGATGTACTTACCTTGTTTTCAAATCCTGAGTGATCCTTTATACTAATCGGCTATGGCTCTTATATGGAATACAAAGTTTCAGCTTTTGTGAAGAAATAGAAGAAGAAAGAAAAGAAAAGAAAAGAAAAGGAGAGAGTTTTGAGAGAGAGAATTCGGCTAAAGAGAGAAGAAGAGAGTGGTGCTATTTGCTAGAGAATTTTGGCAGGGGGTTCCCTTGAGGAGAAAATAATGGAGAATGGCCCTTTATTTTCCCTCTTTGGCCAAAAATACTAGCCTTAGAATCCCTCAATCGGCCAACTCTTCCTATGTGATAAATTTTAATTTTATCAAATATTAAATTCCCACAATTATCTCCTAATTAGCCGAAATTCCAAAGGAATTAAAACTCCTCTCTCAAGACCCCTTGTGCCGTCCAACTCTCTGCTTATGGAAGCAAAATAAAACTTCTTTCATTTGCTTCCTATGTGACTCGAACTCAGGCCCAACACCCTTGCATGCGGGCCATTTCCTGAGGCCTTAAGTGGCATCCTCAGGCCACTTTTCCAAGTCCGTTTGTGGGTCAAATTTCACATACTTTTTTTTAAGGCACACGGCCCTAAGTTCCTCCTTTAAACTTTAAAACTTGAAATTTGAGGTCATTTCTAAGTTTTGAAAATTTTCGTTCACTCTATAAACTTGACATTTCCTAGGTTTCCAAAATGTTTAGTTTCCTCTTTTAGCTTAGTTTCCAAAATGTTTACTTTCCTTTCCAAAATGTTTACTTTCCTCTTTTAGCTTAGTTTCCAAAATGTTTTCTTTCCTCTTTTAGCTTAGGTTTCCAAAATGTTCACTTTCCTAATTTACTTAGGTTTCCAAAAATGTCACTTTCCTATTTTCAACGTAACATTTCCATACATTCTCAGGTTTCCAAAAATGTTCAAAATCTATTCAATATATATAAAACATGTCTTTTCATACAATTTGGCCAAAATGCATAGGCCCTTTTTAGGATGTTACACTTTGGTCTCTTGTGCCAAAATTTGAATTGGTTATTCACTATGCGACAAATCTGGCTGAATTTCAAATCTCAGTAGGAGCAATCACATGGGACGGATCAGATCTATACCATCGAAGCATCGACACATGAAACACGTTATGAATCTTTTCTAACTCATGTGGCAACATCAACTATAAGCAATTGGCCCTATTTGTTCAATGATCTCATACGGCCCAATGAACCTCGGACTCAACTTGCCTTTTCGGTCAAATCGAAGTATTTTCTTCCACGGAGACACTTTTAAAAACACTTTATCGCGAACTTCAAATTCAATATCTTTTCATTTCAAGTTTTCATAAGACTTTTGATGATTTGAGGCCACTTTCAAACTATCTCGAACCACTTTCACTTTTTACTCAATCTTTTTATAAGATCAACCCCGTGAATTTTATTCTCACTCAGCTCAATCCAATACAATGGAGTTCGACATTTTTGACTGTAAAGAGCCTCATACAGTGCCATTTTAATGCTAGATTGAAAACTGTTGTTATATGCAAATTCAATTAACGACAGATGTTTTTCCCACGTATTCTCAAACTCAAGTACACAACATCTTAACATATCTTCGAGAATCTGAATGATTCGCTCAGACTGAACATCCATTTGCGGATGAAAACCAGTACTGAAATGCAATTTTGTGCCTAACGCATCTTGCAATTTCCTCCAAAATCGCGAGGTAAATCTCGGATCTCTGTCAGACATAATAGATAGTGGCACCCTGTGCAATCTCACAATCTCAATTATGTACAATTCAGCCAATCTATCAAGTGAATAATCTGTTCTCATTAGAACAAAATGAGCTGATTTCTTAAATTTGTCAACTATCACCTAGATCCCATCTTTCTTTCTCGGATATAAAGGCAACGCTAACACAAAGTCCATTGTAATTCTTTCCCATTTCCCACTCAAGAATCATAATCGGCTGTAACAAACCAGACGAAACCAGATGTTCAGCTTTAACTTGCTGACAAATTAAACATTTCGACACTAAGCTAGAGATGTCACGTTTCATACAATGCCACCAATAAAACTATTTCAAATAATTATACATTTTTGTACTCCCCAGGTGAACAGTCAATCGACTATTGTGAGCTTCATTCAAAATCATCCGAATTAACTCTAAATTTCTCGGAACACAAATCCAATCACAAAATCTCATAAAATCATCACTATCAACTCGAAATTCTGAATCAACATTCGATTTACACTGAGTTCATTTAGCCATCATTTAAACATCACTTTTCTAAGCATCACAAATCTGATGTACAAACATCGACATTACTTTCAACTCGGCCAAAATTGCACTATCATCACACAGATCTTTTTGAGCATTCATTGCTCGCAAAGCACATATAGTCTTTAGGCTTAAAGCATCAGCCACAACATTAGCTTTACCCAGATGAGAATCAATTACAACTTTATAGTCTTTCAAAAATTCTAACCATCTTCTCTGTCGCAAATTCAATTCTTTCTGAGTCATCAAGTACTTCAAGCTTTTGTGATCAGTATAAATATGACATTTCTCGCCAAATAAGTAGTGACGCCAAATCTTCAATGCAAACACAATTACGACTAATTCAAGGTCATGCGTCGGATAATTCTTTTCATGCGGCTTTAATTGCCTCGAAGCATAAGCAATAACTTTGCCTTCTTGCATCAGCACACAGCCCAAACCATGTAACGATGCATCACTATAAACTATAAATTCTTTTCCTGATTCAGGCTGAATTAACATTGGCACCTTTGTCAACAATACTTTCAACTGATCAAAACTCTGCTGGCACTTTTCTGACCACTCGAATTTAACATCTTTCTATAACAACTTCGTCAACAGAGTCGTAATCATCGAGAAGACTTTCACTAACTGTCTATAATATCCCGTTAGTCCCAGAAAACTACGAAATTCAGACACATTTCTCGAAGGTTTCTATTCTAATATAGTAGAGATTTTACTCGGATCAACTTGAATTCCCGCAGTTGACACAATATGCCCCAGAAATCCAACCTAGCGTAACCAAAACTCACATTTGCTAAACTTAGCATATAATTGTTTCTCACGGAGAATTTGTAGCACAATTCTCAAATGCTCAACATGCTGTGCCTCATCACATGAGTAGATCAAAATATCATCAATAAACATCACAACGAAATGATCCAAATACTGTCTGAATATCCGATACATCAGATCTATAAACACTGTAGGAGCATTCGTTAGTCTAAAAGGCATCACTAAGAATTCATAATGTCCGTACCTTGTTCTGAAAGCAGTTTTCATCACATCAGATTCTTTAACTCTCAACTGATAGTAGACCGATCTCAAATCTATCTTAGAAAACACTGTAGCTCCTCTCATCTGATCAAATAAATCATCGATACGAGGCAATAAATATTTGTTCTTTATCGTCACTTTGTTTAATTATCGGTAATCAATACACATTCTCATAATACTGTCTTTCTTTTTCACAAATAGTACAGGAGCACCCTAAGGCGAGAAACTCGACCTTGCGAACCTTCTATCAGTTAACTCTTGCAACTGTGACTTTAACTCTTTCAATCCTGTTGGTGCCATTCTATTAAGAGCTATTGAGATAGGAGTAGTCCCCGGACTTTAATACCAAATTCAACTTCTCAATTCGGAGGTAATCCTGGTAGTTCTTCAGAAAACACATCTGGAAACCCAAAAACCACAGGCACAGATTCAACTTTCTTTTTTGACACTTCTGTATCAATCACATATGCGAAATAAACTTTGCAACCCTTTCTCACATTGTTCAAAGCTTTCATCGCAGATACAATGGCTGGTAACCCTTTCATATCACTAGATTCAATTCGAACTATCTCATCGTTCTGACTTCTCAATTCAATACTCTTTCTTTTACAATTTACAATAGTATTATACAGAGTGAGCCAATCCATACCAAGAATTATATCAAATTCATCGAACGGTAGCAACATCAAATTAGCCAGAAAACATATATCACGAAACATCAATGGGCAATTCTTGCACACCTTATCCACCAAGACACACTTGCCTAAAGGGTTCGATACTCTAATTACAAATTCAATACACTCAACAGGTAGAGTCTTATTCAATACTAGATTCACATACATATAAGAATGAGTTGAACGCGAATCTATCAATCTAATTACATCAGTATCAAATAAAGTAAAAGTACCAGTTATGACGTCTGGAGATGATGCTTCCTCTCATGCACGTATAGCACAAGCTCGAGCAGGTGCCCTCACCTCCGATCTCACTGCTGTATCGGTGGTTCCTCTCTGGCTTCCACTCATATTCTCGGCATTTTTGGGTGGTCTACCCCTATTCGTCACATTACTAAATCTCACATTCTGAACATTTTTTCTTCAGCCATCTTTGGGCAGTCTCGGATAAAGTGATCTCGGGATCCACATTTATTGCAAACTCTATTGTTATACTTGCCCCAGCATTCTTTCATATGTCGTCTTCCACACTGTCTACACTCAGGTTTGTTACTTTTGGCACTATCAACACTTGATTCTATTGGAGCTTGAGTTCTTTGACCAACACTTAGTCTTGCACGATCTCTATTTGGATGTCCAAATGAAGTATGTGATCGATTGCTTGTATCTCTAAATCTCTTCATTGAAGGTTGAGAAAACTTACTCATTGATCTTTTTCTTTCATCACGAGCTTCAGAATTAGCATTCTTCTTTTCTTTACTGAGCTCCTCGGCTTTCCATGCTCTTTCGACTAACACAACAAATTCGTTTATATCAAGTATCCCAGCCAACAACTTAATGTCCTCATTCAACCCTTCTATGAAGCATTTACACATAGTACCTTCGGTCGAAACACATTCCCGTGCATACTGGCTCAATCTTACAAATTCCCACTCGTACTCAGTGACTGACAAACGGCCCTGTTTCAGCTCTAGAAACTCTTTACGTTTTTGGTCAATGAATCATTGACTGATATACTTCTTTCTGAACTCAACTTGGAAGAAATCCTAAGTGATTCTCTCTCTCGGAACCACGGATGTCAATGTCTTTCACTATTTTTAAGCTGTATTTCTCAACAAAAAAATTGCACACTTGATACACTCATCAGGAGTCAAAGACATCTCATCAAATACCTAAATTATATTCTCGAGCCAAAACTCGGCTCGCTCAGTATCGTCATCAGCTCTAGCCATAAATTCTTCGGCCCCGTACTTTCGAATCTTATCTACATGAGGTTTATTAAGTCAGATCAGATCTACAACTTGTGGCATAATAGGTAATTGTGGGGGTGAAGGTTGTGGAGTAGCCGAATTCGTTCAAACGAACTCCAAAACCCACTCGCTCATCTTACGGAAGAAGGCTTACTTAGCTTCTCCTCCCTGACTACTTTCATTTGGCCTAGATGTGGCTGACGCTGTCCCTTGAGTAGGAGCAGGTGCATTACTCTCTAAATCGTTAGCAACTACTTGATCGGGATCCATTACTATATGAAAACACATTTATAATTGTCATAATTCATCACACTATCGCAATTTCATATATGGCATGTATAGCTAGACTCACACACGCTACGTTAGTCCAAGAATCGACTAAATCGTAGCTCTGATACCAATAAAATGTAACACCCCTAACCTATAACCGTCACCGACATAAGGTTGAGAGGCCTTACCAAATCATCGAAACATTCACAAATCATTTCATGACACAAAGTCAATCATTAATCAAACATACGTAAATATAAACATATAGTCCATTATCTAGGTCTACGAGACCTTAAACATATGGTCAAAAGGGGTCAAGACTAAATTGAACACTAACAAAAGTTTTTAAAATTTTAAACATTATTCAATATTGTTGGGGTCACAGGCCCGTGCAATTAGGCCGTGTGCCTCACACGATCACTAGACACACCCATGTGTCCAAGCCATGCCAAAGTAGAGCATGTATTCTGACTTCTTCACACGGCCACCAGGCACACCCGTATTCTAAGGCCGTGTACTCTTAGGCAATATACTGACTTATCCACACATCTACTAGGCACGTCCTTGTATCGTGGCCATTCATACTTGGGCTGGCTACTGACTTTATCCCACGGTCATTAGGCATGCCCGTGTGCCATAACCGTGTAAGCAAAACAGGCCATTTGTAAAGCTAATTTGCCACCTACACTAAGGTTTACCAAAAAGCTTCTAAACATTTCCAGTTCATTCTTTTAAATGCACTTAAAACATACCATTTCATGCACTCAATATCCATCAACATTACCATCTATTTCCATACCTAATATCTGTAACAGCCCGATTTTGGGGCTAGTCAGAATAGTGGTCTTGAGACCACTAATTCGAGGTTGAGGAAAATTATTTTATTATTATTTTATGTGTTATGGTATTGATATATGGCTATATGGGAATTTTGGTGCTTTAATTTTAGCAATAGCATGCTTAATTGTGAAAAAAAAAAAGGGCTAAATCGTATAAGATGCAAAAGTTCTATTTTTTAAGGTAGGGGCAACTAATAGCTATAGAATATAATTTGGAGGATTTTAAAGTGCAAATAGGCCATTTATCTAGTGATGGCCAGCCATAGGAATGAAGGGGGACAATAGCATTAAATGTTGGTCAAATTTGATGGAGATTAGGTGATAAAAAAATAAAAAGGTAAGATATCATCATTTACTATTCATGCATCTTCTCCACCGAAATTTGAAGAGAGAATAGGGGCTTTTGAAGATCAAAATTTCCACTACAATTCACCCTTACTAGTAAGTCAATTTGATGGTTATTTTTTATAATTTTTGTACTTTAGGAGTCCCCAAAGCTTAAGCTAGCTATTGAGGGGACTAGTTTGTGATATGGCTGAAAGTCTAAGGACTTGCCATAGGAGTGTTCATGTTACTAGCTGAGTTTTATGGAAGAAAATGAATGTTAGGGAGATGAGAAATAACTTTTGTGAAAGGTATTAACATGAAAACACCTAGATATGACTTAAATACAAAGAATGAAATTGTGTCATAAATGCATGAAATGGTGAGAATGGTGAGTAGTTGTAAGAGAAACAAATGTTTAGCTATGCTTATTTATTGAGAAAATGTGTTGAAAAATGAATTACGAGCCTAGGGACAAAATCGTAATTTTTTCGATACGCAAGGGCAAAATGGTCATTTTTGACCTAGTGTAGAATTTGATGTATTATAATCATAGAATGATCTAAACGAATGAATTTTGTTGTTATAGATCAAGAAGAGCGCGAAATTAACCTTGACCATGGGAAAGGCAAGGTGATCGAGTAAATCGCTAGATAACACATTTTGCACCGAGGTAAGTTTATGTGTAACAATGCATATTTTTTGTGAAAATTTTATTGCTAATTAGAGTATGGTATGATTGAGAACATATGTGGTACTAGTAGCTAGAAAATGGTAGTCATTGAATAATCATCGTATGAATGATGACACAATCATATGAATGTGTAATAACTAATCTTTTTGTGTGCTGTGTGCGATACCACCGTAACTAATCTTTTGGTGGGCTGTGTGTGATACCACCGTAACTAATCTTTTGGTCAGCTGTGTGCAATACCACCGTAACTTATCTTTTGGTGGGCTTTGTTCAATACCATCGTAACTAATCTTTTGGTAGGCTATGTGCGGTACCACCCTAATAAAGACTGATAGTGGGCTAAGTGTGAAACCACCGAGTAATTCGACTATGAGTAATGGATTTAGATGTAGTCATGTGTTGTATTGTGTGACCTTGTGATGCTAAGTGCAGGGAAACCATTAATGAATGCATGCATTGTGCTTGTGATGTGGTTGGAATGTGTGAATGGAGGAAATGAGTAAGCATGATCATTAATATAGATTGTTTCTTGCTTAGTATATAATGTTATGAAATTGTTTAATGCATGTTAAAATGTTTATATTGTTTATACGTAAACTTACTCCCTTTTCTTTCCCTTATTTTATAGAGCTTAAGAGCCGAGCCGGGATACGCCGAGAACCAGGAGACCGCCCACACTATCAGCTTATATCGGTATATTTAGTCTTAATGAACTTGTAAATGGCATGTATAGGGGCTAGACTAGTTAAATTATTTTGTTATTTTGGCCAAAGGTGTTTTGGCTCTTGTTAAAACAATTATTTTGTAAATTGCCAAGATTGATGGCTCATTTTACCTTTTATGAAATTATACAATACCTATGGGAGTTCATATTGAAATCATGAATTGTTTATTAGTATGATGAATGAAATTATGTGGTATGAGTTAGGGGAGTGTAAAGAACTTGGCAAACAGTCTCATTCTTGTCCACATGGGTAGGCACACGGGCGTGTGCCCAGACCATGTGTGACACACGGTTAGCCCACAGGCGTGCAACCTGGCCGTGTGTCCCCTGCATGTTAGCATTTTAAGTCAGGATAGACTACAGACTAACCACACGGGCGTGTCCAGGCCGTGTGAAATTAGTTAGTGTCGACCACGGGTAGAAGACAGGCATGCCTTGAGGGTACACGGGTGTGCCTTATTCCACATAGGTGTGTGCCCTAGCCGTGGGACTTTGGCAGAATGATGGGGTTTTTAGGCACTGTTTGGATACATGGGCGTGTGAGACTACACACGGGTGTGTACTCCTGGTTCGGTTGAGAAAGAAATTTTATGGATCGTAGGAGTTTTCGATATAGTCTTGAGAGCCCTCGTAGTTACGAGTGAGGTCTCGTAAGTCAAAATTTAAGTTGTTGCTCTAGAGACTCAAGTAGAGTAGTTGCATTGAGCCTAAGTGATGATCAAATAGTTTTGTACTGTAACGCCTCGTGCTCGATTCCGGTGGGGATTACGGGTAGGGGGTGTTACAATATCATTACAATAACTCCATTCAAAGTTACAATTGTACATCTCAAAACATACATATATCATGCATTAGGTAATTCATGCCATACTTCATCTTCAAACCACATCTTTCATCAACCACAAACTCTTGAAATATTCCACATTCATAGCTCATTCATAAATTCTACATCATTCAGCTTCTAAGCCAACTCACATGGAAAGGATTCAACATTTCAAGACATATCTTAACTTCTAGCCTATACATGCCATATTTCAACTATATACATCTTTCCAAAAGTACCAAAATAGATTGTCGATAGTGTGATAGAGATGCTGATGATCCCCGAATCTGAGCTAGCTTTACTGACACTGCAAAGCAAAGAAACAAATTACACAGTAAGCTTTCCAAAGCTTAGTAAGTTTGTAACAAAATACATTAACCAAAACAAATCATCACATAAATTATTTCACAATCTTATATCCCATATCTTCCAAAACTAATATGTTCAATTAGCCTTCCATAACTCATTCATAAGTTCATCAACCACATAGGTTCCGAACGTACCTTAGCCAACACTTAGTTGTCGATTACATTTACTACTCAATACTCACTATTTCATTTTGATCAACTTCCATCCCTTCTTCGATTCAATCACACACTTAGTGCCGAAATAGTTAGCTGAAGCTTAATTAGCATTGTACACATGGTGCATCTATATCAAACCGATCTTAAATCAGTATCGCACACACAGTGCCAACCACAGAGCCGAAGCTTATATTATTTCACACACACAGTGCTAATCATCTCAATCACATTTCTGAATACGCACACTTAGTGCCACATAACTCAAGCCCTCACATAGCATTCACATTTCAATATTATCATACCATTTATTTCACAACATTAAACATAGCTAAATACACGTATTATGTCCGAACTTACCTCGGACGTCGAACTATCGAAATGGTCGATTAATCGAGCACTTTATCTTTGTCTCGATCTTGATCCAAATCTCTCCTTTATTGGTCTATACACATTCAAATTTAATCCATTCAATCACTAATTCATTCAATTTAGTCCACACACACGTATTTAGGGTATTTTACCAAATAGCCCTCACATTTTCATATTTTGACACTTTAGTCCCTATTTCACAAAATCGTCAAATTCACATAATTTGCTTGTACCCATGCCTAGCCGAATTGTCACTATACTTATACAAGCCCACACATTTCATTTATTTCACATTTTAGTCCTCCAATTTACACTTTTCACAATTTAACCCAAAATACTCAATTTCACTATAAATTCAAATACAAAACATGTTAACCCAACACCAAGTTTTCATATTTCACTATCAACTAACACATAGCTCAAGTACTCATCAATAACTCATCACAAAACCATCATCCATTTACAAAATTACAACATCGGTTAGCTAGAGCACGAAGCAACAATTACGAAAAAGTAGAAATTATCTAAAACTGAACAAAATCTATCCTTGAATCAAGCTTGATAGGATGCCAAAAATTCAAAAGCTTAAAACCCTTATTCTTTCTTCAAAAATCGGTGGAAGAAAAGATGAATAAGGCTTTCGTTTTCTCATTTGTTTTAGTAAAAATACATTATTTCTTCATTTACCAATTTACCCTTTTATTAAAGATATAAAACATTTATACCCTAAGGCTATTTTTGTCCATTGTCACCCACTATCATATTTATGGAATAATTGCCTCATAACGCCTCTACATTTAAAGACAACAACATTTAGGTATTTATAAATCAGCACACAGCTTTTACACTTTACGCGATTAAGTCCTTTCTCTTAATCCAGCACACGGTCGATAAAATTATCACGTAGAATTTTCACACAGGCTATATCACACATAATCAACACCAAAAATAACATTAAAATATTATTTCGACCTCGAATTTGTGGTCTTGAAAACACTGTTCTGACTAGGGTCTAGCCCGAGCTGTTACAATTTTACCTATAGTGTTTTAGGGGAATTGATTATAATTGATCTTGTATGTTAGCATGTCTCAAACTCATATATATTTGAAGAGACTTGTATAGGTTTTGTATGAAAGGTTTATAAGACTTGTTTGTTCATTGAGGAACTTGATTTTGAGAGTGCAATGAAAGCGAAAACAAGTTTATTGCATGGTTTATAGCCTAAGTTTTTGAAGGAAAAACTTAAATGTAAGTGATCTAGATCTTTTAATACAAGAGTCTGGTTGCTATATCGGGGTGTGATAGAACTTAAATCACTTGTTGTATTGGGTTGAAATATAGTGGACTTACTCACTAAGCTAGGCTCAGCAAATGTAAAGAAAGTGAACTGTATAAACAACTTATTTATGATTTTTTTATGTTATTGTCATAGTGCCACCTTAAGTGGGCATTGCAGGTACCACTTCACTTCGCACTTCTTGTTTTCTTTGCAATTATCAGTTGTAGGTTCCAACACTAATCCTAGTCTTTCGTATAAAACTAGGACTTAACTAATAATTATGTTGTTTATTTTGACCTCTCGGACTTTTTAAATCCTCTTGGTGAAGCCAACTTAATTGGCTTTCCTATTTATCAAACCTTTTATAATTAATAAACTGTTTCATTTTACTTGCAAAAAATCAATCTATTAATATTCCTAATTTGTCTAATTTAAACTCCTATAAGAAAGCCATTATTCCCGTAATGTCTCTCAAATCTACAATCTTAAAAACATGCTAACGCAAGTCTTAATGAATTATTATTATTATTATTATTATTATTATTATTATTATTAAAAGAGTTTTATTCTTACTTTCACAGTTCATATATTATAAGTTAATCTTTAAGGGGGGATTGGTGATTGAAGTATAAAATTATTTAGCACATATATTTAAGGGTGAGTAAAACTCAATTCGACTCGAAAAAATTAAAAGAAATTTGAATTTCGAGTTAAACGAATTGAGTTATTCGAGTCAACTCGAATTATTTTTCGAATTTCGAGTTCGAATCGAGTTTAGTTTTCGAATTCAAATAACTCGAATAATTCAAATAAATCAAATAACAAACTATAATAATTTATATTATTGCCCCAAACTCTTAAACCTCTTCACTTTCCTCCCTAAGCTTTTACTCCCTCCTACTTTCCCCCCATAATTTTTGCTCTCTTCCCATCCCACCCCTTCTACCCCAAGCCCATTCCCCCATTTTTTTTGAATATTTCCTCCCAAAATTATTTTATTCCTCAACCTCAAAAATTTTTATATCTCCCTAAATTTTACTTCTCACCTTTACTCTCAAATAAAAATTAAAATCATCCAAAAAAATTCCTAAACCTAAATAATAATAATTTTATTTATATCTACTATTTATATTATTAAATTAAATTTCACATTTTGTACTATTTATATTATTGAATTGTTTTATCATATTGAATCTTTATAAATTTTTGCTAAAATTGAATTATCGATGATGCCATAAAATATTCGTGTTAAAATTTTATGTTGGTATTAATTTCACATTTAATCTTTAAGATAATTTTATTAAAAATCACATTTTTACATTTAATATATATTTTAATTTCAAAATACATAATGACAAGAATCGGAAGATAATTGAAGCAACTAAGCAAGTAAAGAAGTTAACATGTATATAAAATATTAATAAATAAATTATAAGGGGATGAAAGTTAGTAACAAATTTGATTACAGTGGACAAATTTGATTATAATGGGTGACGGTGATTACAAGGATCTAAAATATTTTTTTTAATTTAACTCGAACAAGTATATATGATTCAATTTGATTCGAATTTCATCTCACTCGACTTGATTCGAGAAAATTTCAAATTGAGTTAGGATTATAACATATGATTCGTGAACTCGATTAAATTGAAAATTTTTCATTCAATTCAATTCTATCAAATACTCACCCTACATATATTACATTACTTTATTTTATTCATTTTATTAGAATGGGAAATTTTTTGATTAATTAACAGAATATAAAATTATCTAAAAACATGTCTTACTAAATTGTTGGAATTTGTTTCTTCTTTTTTATTCTTTACTATACAATAGTAAAAGGTTATAGTGTTTTATTATGCTAACAAAGTAAGTATTTTTCTAGTAAAATAATTTCATATATCATTTTCAACTCAAAGAAACTGAAAATGGGGAATAACGATAAATAGCTAAGACTTTTCTTTTATCAAACTGATGGGAAAATGAAAAAAAAATATTAAAACATATTATTTGTTATAGTTTAAAGGTAAATTTGATCAAAACTATAAAAATTAATAAAATTATTATAAATGTAACTCTTTGAGCAAAATGTTTTTTGAAGAATATATCAAAGAACCAGAAATGTTAATTCATTAATTATTATTATTTTGTTTTGGTTAAGTATAATGAATCTAAATCATTAAAGAGTGTTAAAATTGTCAACAATCCCATATTACCTTAAGAATATAAGATCATTTAAAAAGATGTGGTATTAAAATTATTTCTTATATTTCCAAAATCTTACGCTAAAAACTATGTACTCAAACTAATCTTTGAGATCTAAGTGAGAATACTTGAACCAAAAGTCACCTAAAAGGATAATATGCAACACTCTTTTTCTTGCAAACTATATATATATTTGAAAACAGAAAAAGAAAAAGAGTTTAGTTTCATCAGCCAATAAGTGCTACAAATACTATTGCATGGTACCCTAGTCTTTTGATTATATTTGCTTGGACGTTAAAGCCAATCTCCGCGGTCATTTCAAGCCATTTTGGGTACATAAGTTAAATTTTGTCCACCAATTATATTAACCCAAGCCCACAAGTTTTTCTTTGAAACTTTGTCAAAAAGTCTTACTAAGGTCACTTCAAAAAGATGTTGGCATGTGCTTCTATACCAATTTTTAAAGATAATTTTATTTATGTATAGCATAATTTATATATAGTAACATCTTCAATCTTTTAATTTTATGCTTCCTCTATGAATCAATTTACAGAGAAAAAAAAAAAAGCAGTAAATGAGTTGGGTGCAGCCAGTCCTAGAATATTCATGGTCACATGTTTAACAAAGGTATGATTGATTGGAATAATTGAATCCACCAAGAAGATGGATTATGTGTGTCAAAAGCAGTTAGGCATTCCTTGAAATTTAAGATGGAGCCGTACATTATTTATATAGATCACAAGAAACTTGTGACATGTGCATGCATACAAATATAAGGTCCCACCACCCACAAAACTTGAAATTTACTTCTTCCCAACACCATCTTTAATTTCCCAAAAGACTCGCAAGGATATTTTGTCCATTCCCATTCGCCAATATAGGCGTGCTATCATCCTTTTTTTTAAAACCACTCATCTCCCCCAACGTATGTGTTGAATTTGAAAATACACTTCATATTAAACGGCTGTTATCCATAACTGAATGCAATAGTAATCATTGATCCCTTGACCAACATACACGGCACTTGTTTTTGAATTAAGCCTTTGGGAAGATGAATTTTGGAGCTTTGCAAGCCGCCGAATGTAAATATTATTATTAAAATTTGTTTCGGTTAGAATTTTCATTTTAAAATTAAATAATTAGAATTTTTAATTGATTTGAATAAATGGTTTCATTCGGGCTTGAATTATATAACTCAAATAATTTAAATAATTTACTATAATGAATAGTATTTTTTGGTGAAATTCATAGTTAAAGAAAATATAGTTATGACTGAAAATTGTGACATAATAATCAAACTTGATTTTGTTGAAAATATTTTAATTAATTATCAAATCTTTAAAAGTTTTTCACTTAAAATTTGTTCTAGTTTTGTAAATTTTAGGCTAATAGAATTCATTTTAATTTAAGTGTTAAAATTAAGTATAAAATTATAATATAAAATAATTTTATAAGTGTTGAATTATGTTTAATAAAAACAAAGTGTTGAATGAAATATGCTGTTTTATAATAATAAAATATAATATTTGAAAATTGCTTATTTCATAATATTAATCTTATAAAATTAATCTTTTATATTCTATTATTTTAGATGGTTATGGATAAAAATAAACATAATAATTAGAATATTTCATTTTTAACCTGAGTAAATGATGAAAAGATTTTTCTTTCTCTCAATTTTGAAATTGAGCAAATCGGTTCTTCAAAAATAATAGAGCAATTTAATCTCTTTCTATTTCAAACTATGCACTAATAATAATTAATCATGGTGTTAATATTTTCCATCAATTGTACATTATTTTGATTGGTATAAAAAAAGCCTATAAAGTTTTCACATTCTAACAACTTTGTCCAAATTTAACGAATTTATCCTACAACATTTGTGTTAATGTGAAAATGTTGACTTTGAATTTATTGAATTTTTTATAATTAAGGCCAAAATGAAAATATATAAACATTGAATGCTAAATTTATTATTATACCAATAAAATTATGTACAATTGATGGAAGACATTAACATTGTGATTAATTTTTCTTAGTTGCTCACTTTCGAAATTTGCATGGATTTAGCATGGAATGACATCTTGACAGATGAGTTTTGACCTTAGCAGGGACTTTATCAAGGTCCCCTGTTGGGATCTATTGCGTCTAATGTAGTGATTTTGTATATGTACTTGTAATTTGTGAACAAATTGGTTTAATAAAATCCATCAGTATCATTAATATCTTTTGTATATTATATTCAACAGTTTTTGCACTCAAAGCAAAGCGAAAGCAAATATCAGCTCATTGATTATCTAACGTTTAGACTAATATTAAATAGCATTACATAGTTAGATTGTAATGTGGAAATACAACGCATATTAGTAGATAATCTAAACAAATCATTAGTCTAATTAGAACTGAGCAAATTGATTGAAAAACTAATATGTCATTTTGACATGAACCTTCGAATGCATTGAAATTACAAATCACTATTTAATTTGGCCAATCATTTCCAAACAGGTAAGCTCTCGAAATATGATAAATATGAAAGAAAATAAACAAAAGAGTTTGGACATAGCTTACGATTACAAAAACAATCTTAGAAACAAACCTAAGTTATAGATCAACTAGACCCAGTTTCTATAAAGTTGTTTAAGTCTCGAAAGTCTGGAAAACCAAGAAGAACCGTGACCCACTATCTATAAACGAGATAGAAACCAACAGTATAGGGGTGATCGCCACACTTTGAAAATAGGTGAGAAGGGAAGTGATAAGGTCGAGATAGTTTTGAACGTCACAAGAAAACAATCTTAATAAGTTCAGTTTTAGTTCTTCAAGAACAAAAGAGATTTAACTCAAATTATATAATTGATCATTTATTAGTTTTGTACAAAGAAAATGACTACATATTTATAGAGAAAAATGTTTATAGGTAAATGAAGGGTCAAAACCAGCCATTAAGAATGTACATGCATCCAAAGTCGTTCATGAATCCAACTTGGTTCTTATGTTGACTGAATGGTCACTTTCATGCCCTTTGTTGAATGTGCATGCTCCCTTTGGTGCAATGTACCCTTCGAATGGTCATTTACATCTCCCCTCATCGTCCATGCACCTTGATATTCATTGAATCAACTGAATAGTCACATACATTTCCCCCTCTATTCATGCATCTTAAGTATTTATCTCATTTGGCAATGCATGAATAGGGATGTACATGAACATGGTAGGTTCCTCCCCCTTGTAGGTGCATGTGCTTAGACATTCTTCCCCCTTGTATCATTAATGGAAAAATCAAATGCATAGCTCCTTGCTATTCATGCATTATGTTGTCAATCGAATAGCCATATGAATCTCCCTTGTTGCACCGTCCGTTATTGTATGAACCCTTATGACTTAAGTTATCTTCATGCATGAATTTGAAGTAGAAACTGAAGGGCCACATGGTTCCATGATGGATAATTAATGTACCTGATATAACTAAAAATAAGACTCATTAGTAAATTACAAACACATACCAACAAAGATAAATCATAGGACATAGACATACTAGAAGCTTAGACTAAATATGATGCTTAGATATTGAAATGTAAAAACATGATGTAGAAACTAATGCAAAAAACAAACATAAACATATGCAATCACATAAAATAAGCATGGAAATGATTCACAAGACCTAAAGCATAAAATGTAACATATGTAAAATAAAGCATAAGAACCAAAATTAAATGTCCATTTTAAACATAGGTTTCCTATATTGGGTTTTAATGATAGGATTCAGTCCAAGGTTAGCTCCCTTAAGCCCAATGCCTGTAAAGTGGAATGACCCAATAGGCATGTTAAGCCCATTAATCCTTGAAGCATTAAATAAGCAAAGTTGGATCTAGGCCTAGTCAAAAGCCCACATGGTTAGGAATGCATCACATTTATCAAGTTCACAATGAGAGATACCTTGTCTTGGGTATTGAAACATATGACTCCCAAAAGATAGAGACGTAGATGTGACTGACTAAATTGATAGTACATCAGATAAAACCCATGATACAAGTTTCAAGGCCCAATTTCAGGTCCATGAATGTGATGGGCTTACACTACCTCAAGGCCCAACAACAAGGTCAAAGGTCAAGCAAATCAAACCAAGATTCGATCAAAGTTAGTATGTGAGAATGAATATTTTTGAGGAAACCAGTAATGATACATGCACAGAATGAGTGAAATGTATTAAAGTCAATTGAACCAAACTGTCAATTTTCAAGCTAAAAAGATTAATCAACTTGCGACAAATTTTTAGATAGGATCCAGACATTTCTAGATTAATATTTCTTCATAGAGTTCGAAGATCTATCTCTTAGCTTCAAATTACACTTTGAATCAGTCAATTTTAAGTTCGAGAACCCAAGTTATGACCATTTTAGTGAATATTGCGTGAGCAAAATTTCTTGACAGGATTATTATAAAAATTACAAGTTTCGGGTTTTTAATTCAAGTTTAAATCATATTGGGTTCAAATTTTAGGCTTAAATTTTGTATATAGTCTAATATTGTATTTATCATCTCTTATTATTTTATTATTTTTTATTCCAAATTTTTATAATTATTAAGTATTTTAAGTTATTTAGGAGTTTTATGTCAATAAGAAAGTTTAGTTTAAAACTATTTCATGTTTAAGTTAATTAGAGTTCTAGTATACTTAAGAGTTTTATTTAGATTTGTTTAGCTATCCTATATAAAGGTTTTTGCATTGTACACAATTCATAGGTCATTTCATTATTGTTCAACAACTTCTCTTTTGAATTAATATATTCTTTTTGAGTTTTTCTTTTAGAAGAGTTTTAACAATCTTTTCATATTGAGGGGATCATTTTCAAACTTTTTCTTGCCATGTTTTCTTTCTTGGAGGGGAAATTAGAGCCGTTTAAAGGGAGTTCTGGATTCTTCTTATTTCCAAGGCTCCTTAGGACTCTTACATGCCATGTTCCATCATTTCCATCTATCTTCTTTATTTTATTTTGTGCATTTGTAATTATTCAAATCTTTGATTTATTTAATTGTTTTTTCTATCTTAATTATCTAATTTAATTAGTTCCTTTAATCTTGAAATTCTTAGATCTGACTTAGATTTGTTTGTGTTTCAAGTTGTGTCAAAGTTCAAGTTTATTTTCAATTGTCTAGAGCCCTATGTCGACTTAAACAAACTTATGATCCTATTCCGTACACACTCATCTCTATCACCTAATTTCCCATATCTGCTTAATTGGGCCACCCAGGCTTCAAGACAGGTTTCTCCATAAGTTCTTCGAATTGGGCCAATTCTCGTGGGTCAAGTGAGCCCCATCTAATCGATAGACCTCCATGGGACACATTTTGTAAAATAGTCACGGGCTTCAAACAGTGGCCCGTGACATATGCATAAGTTCAATGGTATTTTTGTCACTTTAGTCCTTTGAATAATTGGTATTTAAGTCCCTAAGTCTTTGTTCAATTAAAAACTATAATGATAAGATTTTTACAATTTATCTCTATACCTTAATTAAATAATTAATAGACAAAATTGACAGACCAAACTTTAATAAAATTTTATACTAATTTCGTAAACATTTATATTTAATATTTATGAACACAATTTTTGGAAATGGGGTTTCAAAACTACTTTTTTTGGCACCACTGAAAATTAGAATGTTACATCCACTGAGAACCCAAACAGGTCACGAAAGGGCCTAAATAGTAAAGATATGCCTCACCTCCATCGAGATCCCAAGTGTTCATGGAGGGGCCCAAATAATGAAGATATACATTAGCTTTTTTAAGAGCCCAAAGGGTTCATAGAAGGGCCTAAATAATGCAGATGATAAAGTGACATTGCTCCCAAACGCATAGAGGGAGACTTATGGAAGGTAATAAAGTCCCTACTCCCAAACAAATAGGAGGAGGCTTATGAAAAGTGGTAATAAAGACCTTGCTCCTAGACTCATGTGGAGAGGTTTACGAAACGTGGTAATAAAGGCCTTACTCCCAAACGCATTAGGGGAGGCTTACAGAAAAATGATGGGGTTGCTTCCGCTTGAGGTGGAAGGCTTTCGATATATATTGCTCCTAAATGTATGGGGGAGGTTAATGGTAAGAATCACAAGTCAATCACACTACTATGGCTCTTACAACTCGAAATTATGTAAACAGTAAGGTCTTGACGTGTCGAATCACAACCGTCGACCAATTTTGTTCAGCTTGGATTTACGTGATGAAAGTACAATTAAAGATACATAACATGAAGAATTATAGATATGATATAAATGTAGACGGTGAGTTAACCATCCATGGGAATCCCTTGCATGTTCCTTTTGTCCAACAACATACATTATATTTACATAGGTATTTGCTACTGGAAAAATTACATTTTATGGGAACTTTGAGGCATATTCTCAATAAGTAAAAGTGGAGAGTTGAATCATAAAATTATGGTTTCATATTCTACTTCAAGAGACCTTTACAATGGTATATCATATGCTTAAAATGGTTGAGTGATGGATGAGAAATTGATGCTCAAAGTAAGCTACTTAGAAATATTTGTTGAGGAAAAGTAAAGGCTTAGATCCCACATTGGTTAAATACCAAGTGTGAGATGTGTATATATATGTGAACCCTCTTAAAGAGTAATTGAATGATTAAGCTTGAAATTTTACCTTGCGTACAGGGGTGCAGTCTAAACCCGACGGGGTTGGGATGAGATCGAACGACATGGGCGAAACGTAATGTTCAGACCGGTCGGGCCCAAATGGTCCTACGGATATTTTAGCCCAACACAAAATTATTTTTTCTTAGCAGACATAATCTGGTTATATTGAAACACCCCAAACACGGCCTAAAAAGCTTGACCGGATTTGATATGTTCCTCGAATAAAACTTTAACAATTTCTCGTTTTGTTTAAGAAAAACTTGATGAATTTGTATAAAACAGATTAGCTTAATATTTAGGTTAAAATAAAATTTAAATAAATTTGTATCTTCTTAAAACATTATTTTTAAGAGAAATTTATAAATTAAAAGAAAACCAAATTTTATGAAAAATTTTACTTATTATTGTAAAACATATATATATTAGTGTCAAAAAGCAGTTTAAATTATTTATCGAAAACCATTTAGTTATTTAAATAATTATTGTTCATGGCGAATAAAATCCAAACGCAAAAATTAAAAGCAGTTCATAGTGGCCTTATTACAAAAATAGCAAATCCCATAATAAATTCTAAGTAATAAAAATACGCTCAATAAGTTTAATTAGGAGAAACTCAAATACTTTGTTGAGCAATGGCCACCACGTAGTCCTCGCTGACCCGATTCATCACGCTAAGAGTCATCTGAAAAATTATCCCACAAAAGGGGTGAGTCATAAACTCAATGTGTAACAAAAACACTAAAAGCCCAATTGATCATGGCCTTTAAGCCTATTTAATAACACATATAGCCATAAGCCCAATTAAGTCATATTTAGCCATATGCCCATTTTTATAGCAAATCAAATCAAATCATTTAGAAATCACATGGATATTTATATAATGAAATGCAAACCCGGCCCACCTAAATATCCATCCACTACACACCACCCGTACCAACCAATCACACCGTGGGGATTACTAAATCGACCCTCCATCCGCTACACACCATCGAAGGTAGTTGCTGCAGTCAACATGCACATCACCCTTATAATTTTGTGGCGTGGCCACCAGACAATTGTAACCGTAGTCACCAAATTCAAAATATGTGACCGAAGTCACCGGATTCAAAATATATGTGATCGAAGTCACCAAATTCACATATGTGACCGAAGTCACCAAATAATGTGGTAAAAACCACCGGAACACTTCCCCTCATCAATAACACCCATATGCCCATGCACATACATATTATTTAGTTTTCATGCCATTTACCCCAAAATCATAGCAAAATCATACTTATTTCACATTTATGCATACAGCAAAATTAACGAAGTATTAGGGGTAAACATACCTGAATATCGCATACCACTGAATGGTACCCACAATCATTATCAAACATATTTTCATATAAATCTTATTTATTTTAGATCTATGAGGAATTTAGCATAATGTTACACACCTTATAACAGTGAGAACGATACCTTCCCGCTCGTTAACACCTAATTAATTATTACACTTGATTAGAACACACTAATACTTATAATCTACACTATTGATGAGAGATCTAAATCCTTACCCTCGGAAACTCGAACAACCGTTATACGTGGTTTCTCTCCGATAGATGGATAAAAACTCGATGACAACCTACTAACAAAAAGTGGCTCGGGTGTACGCACGACTTCAAATAATCGATCTTCGTTAGCAGAGGGTCCACAACCGGGTGGAAAATCTCGTATCCCCGATACAGCCCTTCGTTTGAAGTTTGAGAGTATTATAGAGCCTCCCCTCTTCCAAACACTCCTTACCGCTCTTTTCGAACCTATCTTGTTCGTCCCGAACTCTCCCCTAAAATAAAGTCAATTAGTAATCTATCTAAAAGAAACGATATAACCGAAAATGATAATCCTTACCTTGGTTGATTCCAAATGATCTCTCTTAAAAACGTTGGCTACCAAAAAGAATCCTTAAAATCCCCTTCAAAGGTTCGGCCAAGGAGAAAATAAGAGAGTTAGATTTCTTAAATCGGTAATTCCGAAAGAAAATAAAAAGAACGATTGGTAGAAATTCCTTACTCGTAATACAGAGATTGATTCACCCTTACTTACACTATTAGGAAGATTCGGCCTTAATGATTTAGAAGAAGAGAATTGGTGATTTCGGTTTGCACAAAATGAGAAGAGAAAAAGATAGTGATTTTTGGCTATAGTGGTTTCGATTTTCAATAAAAGAGAAGAAAGTAGAAGATGAAAGTGAAAAATGGTTCGGTTTTAACAAAAGAGAAGAAAAGAATAGTGGTTTTGGTTACGGTAGATGATGGTTTCGGTTGAAAGAAAGAAGAAGAAAAGAGAAAGAAAGAGAAAGATTGAAAGAAGAAGATGATGATGATGATGTTGATTTTTCAAAAGAAAAGAGGTGGGTTTGAAGCTATGAACATTCGGCCATGAAAGAAAAAGAGAAATGTTTTCCAAAACTTTTCGATGCTTTTGGCTATAGAGGACAAGAATTTGAGAGAATAGACACTTAAACCAAAATGGTCAAAATAAAAGCCAAAACAAAGCAAAACTTTTACCTAATGTCATTAACAAAAATCGGCTAGGAAAAGAGCTTTTGGAGAAATGAGAAAAGATGCACAAAATGTTAGAATTTTTTTGGCCAACTATCACCCCCTAATCCATTGTCAAATTCGGCCAACATGTATGCCAACATGATCCCCTTTTTCCTCCTCATTTCTTCCCCATCAAATCCCTTGATTCTATCACAATTAAACCATCCCCCTTAACCCCTTATGCCATCTAGGTTCATGGTCAAATGACCATGAAAATGCTTCCAAAACATCCTCCCCTCTTCAAGCCCTTTGTCCCCCTATCTTACCATAACTTCATGATTCCATACCATAACTCCTAACTTGCCTTTTTCCTAAAATCTACTAACCAAAAATAAAAAGATGTCCATCCATTCTAGATAAGCTTGATCGACACTATAGGAAAGAAAATAGAAAAATTAAAATTCTTCCACTTGCTAGCTAGGGGATTCGAACCTCTCTCCTCATGCATTCACTCATGCGCCATTACCACCTTACCAATTGACTTATTATGATTAAAACCTCTTGCCAATATTTCTTAAAGCCTATCTTGCTTAGCTCCATCTTAAATATTAAAAATTTAATATTTCTTTAAGCATTCACTTACATACTGAAGTTCCTAAAACTTTCAAAACACACTCAATTATACTTAGGCATACAACAACATTCAATTAAGTAAAAATGCATAACCCCTTTATTCAGATGTTACAGTTCTACCCCTTTAAAATAATTTTGACCTCGAAATTACCTGGCTAGAACAAGTGAGGGTATTGCTGTCGCATCGCTTCCTCCGGCTCCCACGAAGCTTCTTCCGATCCATGATTACGCCATAACACTTTGACGAGAGGAATCGATTTTCTCCGTAACACCTTTACATCCCGCTCCAGGATTTGAATTGGCTCCTCTTCATAAGACAAATCTAGTCTTAATTCCACCTCCTCAACTGGCACTACATGAGATGGATCCGACCGGTAACGGCATAACATTGAAACATGGAACACATTGTGCATTTGCTTCAACTCCGAAGGAAATTCTAACTGATATGCCACAGGTCCGACCCGCTTCAAAACCCGATAAGGTCCAATGAACCTGGGACTTAACTTCCCTTTGCGACCAAATCTTATCACCTTTTTCCAAGGTGAAACCTTTAGGAATACTTGATCCCCCACAGCAAACTCTATTTCTTTCCGCTTAAGATCTGCGTATGACTTTTGTCTGTCAAATGCTTCTTTTAATCGAGCCCGAATTACCTTAACCTTTTCTTCGGATTCAGCCACTATTTCTGGACCCAAAATATGACGTTCCCCTAATTCTGTCCAACACATAGGAGTGTGACACTTCCGTCCATATAGTTCTTCATATGATTGCCATCCGAATCTTGGCTTGGTAACTGTTGTTGTATGCAAATTTTGCTAACGGTAAGAACTCCTCCCACTTCCTCTCAAATCCATCACACATCCCTTAACATATCCTCAAAGACTTGAATTACTCGCCAGATGGCCATCGACCGTGGATGAAATGCCGATCAAGTCCAATCTGTGCCCAAAGCTTCGATGCAATGCTTTCCAAAATCGAGACGTAAACCTCGATCTCTATCCAAATAATCGACACCAAGCACTCCATGCAATCTCACAATCTCGGTCATATATAACTTCGCCAATTTTCGCAAAGAGTAATCAACCCGAATCGGGATAAAATGTGCGATTTCTTCAATCGGTCCACTATCACCCATACCGAGTCTTTCTTAGTAGGCGAAGAGGAAGCCCACTAACAAAGTCCATGGTGATTCTCTTCTACTTCCACTGCAGAATCTTTATCTATCAAGTAATCCCAAGGTACTTGATGTTCAAACCTTGACTTGTTGACACGTTAAACACTTTCCTACTTAATTCAGAACTTCTCGCTTAAGACCAAAGCCACCAAAACCGATCTCACAAATCTCGGTATAACTTACTTCCTCCGGATGCATAGCATATGGGCTACCATGCGACTCCTGAAGAATCTTTTGCCTCAACTCCTGATCCCTCGGCATACAGATTTTACCTTTGAAACACAATACCCCATCGTTGTTAATACCAAAATCTTCTAATTCCCCATTCTGTACATACCGTAGCTTTGCACTCAGATCATCGTCTACCAATTGTCTCTCTTTCACTTGACTCAACCATGTCAGCCTTACTTGTAATTCTGCCAACAAGCTTCCGTCGTCATAAAGACTAAGATGTGCAAACATAGCCCTTAGATCTGACACCACTTTCCGACTTAGAGCGTCTGCCACCATATTCGCCTTGCCCGGGTGGTACTCAATAGAACAGTCGTAGTCTTTCAACAACTCTATCCACCTTCGCTGTCTCAAATTTAGTTTCTTCTGAGTCAGTAGATATTTCAGACTCTTGTGGTCCGTGAATATCACTGACTTTTCCCGAGTAAATAATGTCTCCAAACTTTAAGAGCAAAGACCACCGCTGCCAACTCTAAGTCATGCGTCGGGTAATTAACCTCGTGTGGTCTCAACTACCGAGACGCATACGCAACTACCTTCTCGTCTTGCATCAGAACACATCCTAATCCTGTGTGAGAAGCGTCACAATACATGACGAAATCCTTCCCTGCCTCAGGTTGAATCAAAATCGGAACTTTAGTCAAAACCCTCTTGAGCTTTTCAAAGCTCTCTTGCTGCTTATCAGCCCACACAAAAGGTACTTCCTTTCTCAACAATTTAGTTAAAGGTGCAGATATCGATGAAAATCCTTCGACAAATCTTCTGTAATAGCCTGCTAATCCCAAGAAACTACGAACCTCAGTTACAGACTTGGGTGGTTTCCAATCTAGTACTACTTCAATCTTCCGAGGATCCACCCTTATCCCTTCCGCAGACACCACATGGCCTAAAAATGCAACTTCTTTCAGCCAAAATTCACACTTGCTGAATTTGGCATAAAGTTTCTTCTCCCTTAAAACTTGGAACACAATCCGGAGATGCTTATCATGCTCTATCTCTGACTTAGAATACACTAGGATGTCGTCTATGAACACCACGACGAACTGATCCAAGTAGGGTTGGAAAACCCGGTTCATCATATCCATGAATGCAGCTGGGGCGTTCGTCAATCTGAACGGCATTACCAGAAATTCATAATGCCCATATCTTGTTCGAAAAGATGTCTTATGGATATCTGCTTCTTTCACTTTAAGCTGATGATACCCCTACCTTAGATCTATCTTTGAGAATACCGCATCTCCCTTAAGCTGATCAAACAAGTCGTCGATCCTTGGCAAAGGATACTTGTTCTTAATGGTCAGCTTATTCAACTACCGGTAGTCTATACACATCCGCATCAATCCATCCTTCTTTTTCACGAATAGGACCGGTGCTCCCCATGGAGACACACTAGGTCGAATAAATCCACGATCAAGCAACTCCTGGATCTGAGCCTTAAGCTCAACCAACTCCTTCGGTGCCATTCTATACGGAGCAATAGAAACTGCGCTGCCTTCCTGCAATAATTCAATCCCAAATTCTACCTCTCGATCCCGAGGCAATCCTGGCAGTTCTTCGAAAAACATCTTCAAATTCTCTTACAGTCTTGACTTATTCAACAGTTGCTTCTTTAGCCTCCAAGGCACTAACCAACATCAGAAAAGCCACACATCCTTTTCTAACCATCTTTTCTGCCTTAAGAGCGGATACTACATTTGATAAGTAGTTCCGTCTCTTGCCCAACACTACAACTTTTTTGTCATCAATAGTTCTTAATGACATCCGCTTAGCAGCACAATCCATATTTGCATGATATTTCACTAGCCAGTCCATGCCTAAGATCAGATCGAATTCTTTGAATGATAACTCTATTAAATTAGTCGAAAATTACGTCCCTTGAACTTCTAAAGGCACTTCCTTAAAGAGTTTGTCTATTACTACTGTCTGTCTTAAAGGACTAAGTACAGTCATCTTCCTAGGTACAGTCTTAGAAGTCACATGCAGAGTTTCTGATACTTCACTAGCGATGTATGTATAAGTTGACCCTATATCTATCAAAGTAATAAAGGGCAACCCAGAAATCAGAAACGTACCCGTGATAACATCAAAAGGCCACTATTTTTTCTCGTGATTTAACCGCATAAACCAGACCTGGCTGTCTCGCCTCAGAGCTACCACTGCCTCTGGCTGAAGTCCCATGACCTCTACCAGAACCATTACCCCTTCCATTTGGACCAAGACCCTTATCATTGTTGTCCACCTCGCCGACTGATTAACACCCTAACTTCTTTGGCGATTCTTATCTGAATTCATTGGGCAATCCTTGATCATATGATCTTTAGACCCGCACTTGAAACATCCCCCGATCTTTTTCCAACATTCTCCCGGGTGCATCTTCCCACATTGAGTACAATCACGATGTTGTCCTCCCGTAGCAGTCTGCTGACCTCGCGGCCTATCAACTCTTAGTTTCTTCTAAAAATTCCCGGATGACCCAAAGCTCCTCTTATTCTTATTCTGGCCTCTGTCCCGGTTCTGTCTTTCAGTCCGCTTAACTTCTTCGGCTATCCTTACCCTTTCTACTAAGACTGCAAAGTCTCTTTCTCGATCTTGAGCAATCAACACTGCATGACTCATCTCTCGGTCCATCCTCGAATCGACACACCGCTCATATTCAAGAGCTACTATCCTCCGCATATCGGCTAAGTCGCAAGAACTCGCCTCATACTGCTATCGACTTATTTCCTTGTACTAAATTCAAACGCCTTTCTCGGGAGTCGATGTAGCTAGCTCCAACATATTTCCTTCAAATTTAACTTTAAAATACCCTAATCCACTCGATCCACGGGGTACTCTCCTTGATAGTGAGCCACCACTGGTAGGCCTCATCACGGAGTAGTAAAACAACACCTTTCAACTTTTCTTTAGTAGTGCAGTCTAAATCGCCCATGATCCTCTCAAGCGCCTCTAACCAAGATTCGCATTACATTGAGCTACTCCAGATACTCCCTAAAATCTCAGCTCCATTTGATCTAAGTCTCTCACTCATCGAATTTCGAGACCCATTTCCGTGATTAGCTTCGCTACTGCGTTCCAAAACTTCAAGACACGACTTGTGATATGCGTCACCTCCTTCATTTTGTTCTTGAAATTCCACCCCAACAATGGTGGTGGAGCTTCATTTTCGAACCTTGACCAGATCTAACTGGTTCCGACACAGCCATTCTTCCTCTACTGCGTCCACGATGACCACGTCCCCTAGAACTCATGTCTACTACGCGTCTTATCTGTTTTTACGAAAAAGTCTTATGCATTAGAGTCTTTTCACTTCTTTTTAAAAGAAAGTTTTATGCAACAGATATTTATTTAGTGGTTTTTCTGTAGTAGTACACATACACCTAGGGTCCATGTCTCTAAAGTATAGTTTCCTTAGGCTTATCACTTTAAAATACCATACATTCATATCACTTTATCAACAAAAGTACTTACCTGATGGACTTGGGCCAAGAACTCGAGTGCCATGCTTCTATAAAACCATTTAACTTAAGAAAACTTTCAAAAAGTCATTTGGGCCTGATTTTTGAAAACATTATGGGCTTCAAAACCCAAGGCCGAGAGTTTAAAACTGGGCTCTGATACCAAGTTGAAACACCCCAAACTTGGCCTAAAAAGCCTGACTAGATTTGATATGTTCCTCGAATAAAACTTTAACAATTTCTCATTTTGTTTAAGAAAAACTTGATGAATTTGTATAAAGCAGATTAGCTTAATATTTAGGTTAAAATCAAATTTAAATAAATTTGTATCTTCTTAAAACATTATTTTTAAGAGAAATTTATAAATTAAAAGAAAACCAAATTTTATGAAAAATTTTACTTATTATTGTAAAACATATATATATTAGTGTCAAAAACAGTTTAAATTATTTATCGAAAACCATTTAGTTATTTAAATAATTATTGTTCATGGCAGAATAAAAATCCAAACGTAAAAATTAAAAACAGTTCATAGTGGCCTTATTACAAAAATAGCAAATCCCATAATAAATTCTGAGTAATAAAAATACGCTTAATAAGTTTAATTAGGAGAAACTCCGAAATACTTTGTTGAGCAATGGCCACCACGTAGTCCTCGCTAACCCGATCCATCACGCTAAGAATCATCTGAAAAATTATCCCACAAAAGGGGTGAGTCATAAACTCAATGTGTAACAAAAACACTAAAAGCCCAATTGATCATGGCCTTTAAGCCCATTTAATAACACATATAGCCATAAGCCCAATTGAGTCATATTTAGCCATAAGCCCATTTTTATAGCAAATCAAATCAAATCATTTAGAAATCACATGGATATTTATATAATGAAATGCAAACCCGGCCCACCTAAATATCCATCTGCTACACACCACCCGTACCAACCAATCACACCGTGGGGATTACTAAATCGACCCTCCATCCGCTACACACCATCGAAGGCGATTCTTTGCGGTCAACATGCACATCGCCCTTATAATTTTATGGCGTGGCCACCAGACAATTGTGACCGTAGTCACCAGATTCAAAATATGTGACCGTAGTTACCAGATTCAAAATATATGTGACCGAAGTCACCAAATTCACATATGTTACCGAAGTCACCGGATAATGTGGTAAAAACCACCGGAGCACTTCCCCTTATCAATAACACCCATATGCCCATGCACATACATATTATTTAGTTTCCATGCCATTTACCCCAAAATCATAGCAAAATCATACTTATTTCACATTTATGCATATAGCAAAATTAACGAAGTATTAGGGGTAAACATACCTGAATATCGCATACTACTGAATGGTACCCACAATCATTATCAAACATATTTTCATATAAATCTTATTTATTTTAGATCTATGAGGAATTTAGCATAATGTTACACACCTTATGACAGTGAGAACGATACCTTCCCGCTCGTCAACACCTAATTAATTATTACACTTGATTAGAACACACTAATACTTTTAATCTACACTATTGATGAGAGATCTAAATCCTTACCCTCGGAATCCCGGACAACCGTTATACGTGGTTTCTCTCCGATAGATGGATCAAAACCCGATGACAACCCACTAACGAAAAGTGGCTCGTGTACGCATCGACTTCAAATAACCAATCTTCGTTAGCGAGGGTCCACAACCCGGTGGAAAATCTCGTATCCCCGATCATGACCCTTCGCTTGAAGTTTGAGGGTATTCTGAGCCTCCCCTCTTTCAAACACTCCTTACCACTCTTTTCGAACCTATCTTGTTCGTCCCGAACTCTCCCCTAAAATAAAGTCAATTAGTAATCTATCTAAAAGAAACGATATAACCGAAAATGATAATCCTTACCTTGGTTGATTCTGAATGATCTCTCCTAAAAATGTTGGCTACCAAAAAGAATCCTTAAAATCCCCTTCAAAGGTTCAGCCAAGGAGAAAATAAGAGAGTTAGATTTCTTAAATCGACAATTCCGAAAGAAAATAAAAAAAATGATTGGTAGAAATTCCTTACTCGTAATACGGAGATTGATTCACCCTTACTTACACTATTAGGAAGATTCGGCCTTAATGATTTAGAAGAAAAGAATTGGTGATTTCGGTTTGCACAAAAAGAGAAGAGAAAAAGATAGTGATTTTTGGCTATAGTGGTTTCGGTTTTCAATAAAAGAGAAGAAAGTAGAAGATGAAAGTGAAAAATGGTTCGGTTTTAACAAAAGAGAACAAAAGAATGGTGGTTTTGGTTATGGTAGATGATGGTTTCGGTTGAAAGAAAGAAGAAGAAAAGAGAAAGGAAGAGAAAGATTGAAAGAAGAAGAAGATGATGATGATGTTGATTTTTCAAACGAAAAGAGGTGGGTTTAGAAGCTATGAACATTCGGCCATGAAAGAAAAGAGAAATGTTTTCCAAAACTTTTTGATGCTTTTGGCTATAGAGGACAAGGATTTGAGAGAATAGACACTTAAACCAAAATGGTCAAAATAAAAGCCAAAACAAAGCAAAACTTTTACCTAATGTCATTAACAAAATTCGGCTAGGAAAGGATCTTTTGGAGAAATGAGAAAAGATGCACAAAATGTTAGAATTTTTTTGGCCAACTATCACCCCCTAATCCATTGTCAAATTCGGCCAACACGTATGCCAACATGATCCCCTTTTTCCTCCTCATTTCTTCCCCATCAAATCCCTTGATTCTATCACAATTAAACCATCCCCCTTAGCCCCTTATGCTATCTAGGTTCATGGTCAAATGACCATGAAAATGCTTCCAAAACATCCTCCCCTCTTCAAGCCCTTTGTCCCCCTATCTTACCATAACTTCATGATTCCATACCATAACTCCTAACTTGCCTTTTTCCTAAAGTCTACTTACCAAAAATAAAAAGATGTCCATCCATTCTAGATAAGCTTGACCGACACTATAGGGAAGAAAACAAAAAAATTAAAATTCTTCCACTTGCTAGCTAGGGGATTCGAACCTCTCTCCTCATGCATTCACTCATGTGCCATTACCACCTTGCCAATTGACTTATTATGCTTAAAACCTCTTGCCAATATTTCTTAAAGCCTATCTTGCTTAGCTCCATCTTAAATATTAAAAATTTAATATTTCTCTAAGCATTCACTTACATACTGAAGTTCCTAAAACTTCCAAAACACACTCAATTATACTTAGGCATGCAACAACATTCAATTAAGTAAAAATGCAAAACCCTTTATTCAGGATGTTACATATATAAGGACACTTATCTTATTTATTTGATTCCAATCAATTTGATTTAATTTTTTAATCAAATTGATCTATTGGCTCCTTAATGGCAGATTTTGTGGAAATTTTCTAAAATTCCAACATTCTCAATGCCTATAAAGGCTATGTTTTTGAAGGTTTTTACACACTCTAATATTTTCTCACACCGAAATTCCGTTGCTCTCAAAATTATACTTTTTCCTCTCCGTATTTATCAAACATTTCGATGATAGAAAAATGCATCGTTTGTTCATTGATCGTTGCAGAGGTGCTCTTGCTCTGATCTTTTTGTTGTTGTATCCTGGGAAACATTCGACCAACGTTTCTCCAAGTACTGTAGGAGCGGTTGAATATGTCTTAAGAAAACTGTGTTTCACAGGCTTACGATTATATTTGATTAGTTGTATTTCGCAAATTAAATATAAATTGTTCTATTTATATTTCATTATATATAAATAAATATTTATTTCTTTTTATTTATCTATATTGTTTCGTTAACGTGTTTTGTCCAACAATCTTAATATAGATCTAATTATTTTTTGAAATTCTCTAATCTGAGACGAACGAAATAGCAAGGCGAGAAAAAATATATCTTTTTCTTAATAAATTTTCTAAAAAGTGAATAAAATCTATTTTCAGGATTTATTCCCGCCGTTCAACGACTTTTATTCCAATTTTAATTTTTACAAGTTTTTAAATTTAAAAAAAAAATCTTTTTTGGGATTTATTTACACCGTTCAACGAATTTTATTCTTTTTTATTTTATTTCCAAAATGAGAAATTAAATGGAATAAAATCTGTTTCCGGATTTATTCCCGCCGTTTAACAAGATTTTTGCAATATTAATTTGTTTCCAAATGCAGACTTAATCAAATAATTATGTTTCAGGATTTATTCCAGCCGTTTAATAGAATTTATTTTGATTTAATTAATTTGTTTTGTTTTGAGTTTTAGTCCTATTGTTTAACAAAATTAATTTTGATTTTGCTTCAAAAATTTAATTATGCCGTTTAACAAAATCAAAGGTAAATTTTCTGTTTCTTTTTTGGCCTAATTGTGTCTTTAAATTGTGAATTAAAAAGGAAATTTTGTCAATGGTGAAATTAAAAAGACAATATGAGAATGCATGTCTAGGATTGGTTTTTGGAAAGACTTGGCATTTAAGCATGTCGAGTGCACCACCTCTCTTTTAGGGTTACCTACTTGGTGCATTAGTTTATTTTATTTTTTATTAGACTGTATAAACTTTTTTTTTTTTTGGGTTTTATTAGATTCCTGCTACCTAACAAAAGTAGATAATTTTCTAATTTTGATTCTGTTTCTTGACAGAAAATGGAAACTCTCATCAATGCTATGGAAGACATGGACTTATGTACTATGATTTCTGAAGTCAACATGGTTGATTCAAATCCAAGAGAATAGTGCATTGATACAGGTGTCACTGTAAAACCTCTCACCCGTATTCAACACTAGAATAGGGTTTTAGAGCATTACTGAACTTATAAAACAATTAAACATTCAATTAGCATACTTTTTCATATTTCATGCAACTATCATTCAAACTCAATCAATTTGTCTCTAAAATAAGCCTACGAGGCCCTAAACATGCATTGGGAGTGGTTCAGGACTAAATTGATAACTTTGAAAACTTTTTGAACATTTATAAAATTTTCTCAAACATAAGGGACACACGCCCATGTGCCCGGTCGTGTGTTTCACATGACCAACAGTCACACCCGTGTCATAGGCAGTGTGGGAATTTGAAATAGGAGCACATGGCTGTGTTCTAGCTCGTGTCTGACCCCGTGTAACTCTCTGACTTGGATCACACGACCAACACACACGCTCGTGTAGCTAGCCCGTGTGCCCTACAAATGGTCATACAAGCCCATGTGCCAGGCTGTATGCTAGACCGTGTCAATCCTGTAGGGTATACTGACTTATGCCACAAGGCCAAGTGACACGCCCGTGTGTGATACCATGTGGAGGAAACTGGCTTGATTTCAATTTCAACACCAAGAGACACACGACTGTGCAACATGACCGTGTGTCATACATGGTTGAGACACACGCCTGTGTCTCTACCTGTGTAGACAAAAAGAGGCTATTTACCAAGCCATTTTGGCACCCAATTTGGTACACATCAACATCAAACCAATTGGCACCAATACAAGGCATAAATAAGCATTCTATTAACCTTATTCAAGCATAATTCCTACTATCTCAACACCAACCAATACAAACACATCAATACCATAATATACCATTCAACTTCATACCTAAACTCACTTGCGCAACACATTCACATACACTATTACATCTAAACATTCCTTTGCCTAGAACCATAAGCATACCAATCTCAAATTCAACCATTAGCTACTCAAACTAATAATCCACAACCAACCATTCCCTAAGCAATATAAACCACATAACAAAATGGCATTAGCGCACATATATATATTGTAACAACCCTTACTTGTATTTGATGCCGAAACCGGGTACAAGGACTTACTTTCTCATACAAAATCAGGCAATGAACTTTCTTTTCAACTTAAACTTTTCATTTAAACTCTTAACCTCCTTATTATGGGCCTACGAGACCCAAAACATACACATAGGTTTATCCAGGACTAAACCGGAAACTTTTGAACACTGAGAAAATTTTTACTCAAATAGGGCCACACGCCTGTGTAGATATAAACACGCCCATGTGGACAGGCCATGTAGTCTCACGCGCCCATGTCCCTTGTCCGTATGGTTTTAATTTTCATTTTGAACCTACAGGGGTTTTCACAAGGCCTAACACACGCCCGTGTTTGTGGCCCGTGTCCCTCACATGGCCATGACACGCCCGTTCCTTAGCCCGTGTGCGAAAACCTTAGTATTCTATTTATGATGTTAGTAAAAACTTAGGAGCACACGGCCTAGTCATATGCCCGTGTGCTGGCCCGTGTGACGAACTGAATTTTTCTCAATTTAGATGCAGGGGACACACGGCCTATCAACACGCCCTCGGAGCTGACCGTGTGGGTAATAGTCCGGTTTAGACCCTAGTCGGAACAGTGGTTTTGGGACCACAAATCCTTGTCTGTAAATATTATAATATTATTTTTTGTGTTTACTATGAGTGATTAAGCATGTGCTAAAGTTCCGGAAGTTAATTTGTTCGTTTGTATGCTTAATTTGAGAAAATGGCTTAATCGCATAAAATGAAAATTTGATGGTAAAATGTGAAAGTATCAAATTGTTGATGTCTTTATAATTTGGAGCCCTTAAAAAGAAATTTGACCCTTTATAAGGATAGTGGACGGTGGATGGACAAGTATGTCCATAAATGGAATATTTGTTATTAAATATTCATTAAGGGTAGAAAGGGGATTTGATATAGATCTGACCCGTCACATGTGATTACTCCGTCTGAGATCAAAATTCTATCTGATATGACTTATGAAGAGGAACTGATCCGTATCTTAGCTCATGAAGTGAAAGAGTTGAGAAACAAGAAAATTTCATTAGTAAAAGTGTTATGGCATCGATACGGAATAAAAGAGGCTACGTGGGAGCCTAAAGATTCAATGAAACAGTAATATCTGAAACTGTTTAACGGTAAGATTTTCGGGGACAAAAATCCCTAAGGGGGAGAATTGTAACAGTCCAATTTAGACCCTAGTCGAAGCAGTGGTTTCGGGACCACAAATCTAAGTTAATAAATATTTTAATATTATTTTCTTTGTTTACTATGTGTGATTAAGTGTGTGCTAAAGTTCCATAAGTTAATTTGTTCGTTTGTATGCTTAATTTGAGAAAATGGCTTAATCGCATAAAATGAAAATTTGATGGTAAAATGTGAAAGTATAAAATTGTTGATGTCTTTGTAATTTGGAGCCCTTAAAAAGAAATTTGGCCCTTTATAAGGATAGTGGACGGTGGATGGACAAGTATGTCCATAAATGGAATATTTGTTATTAAAGATTCATTAAGGGTAAAAAGGGGATTTGATAATTATGTCTTTAATAATAAAACAAAAGGCTGAAAATCTATCATGTTCATCTTTGTTCCACCGAAAAACAAGAAAAAAAGAAAGGGTTTTTGAGCTTTGTGACATTCGACCATAGTGTAATCCAAAATCGGGTATGTGTTTTTGATCTATTTTCGATAATTTCTACGTTTTCGTAATCGTTGCTTCGTATGCTATAAAACCCATGTTGTAATTTGAAGAATTGACGATGTTTATGAGATGTGCCATTGATGAAATGGTGAGCTTTGTGATGAGTTTAGGTGTTAAATGAAAGATATGTGTTAAAGAACATGTTTTGTTCTTGAATTTTTTATGAATTTAGCTAATTAGGGCTAAATTGTAAAAATAGTATTTTGAGGGATTAAATTGTAAATTTGATGAAATGTTTGGACTTATATGAGATACATGAGCATTTGGCTAAGCATGGATATATGGTGATTTTGTATATTTAATGTATTGTGAAAAATGGACTAAATTGATAAAATGTGCAAATGTGAGGGTTAAGTTGCAAATAGCCCTAAACGTATGTTTTTGGATTGAATTGAGTAAGTTGATGAATGAAATGGTTAAATTTGAATATGTATAGATCAAGAACCGAAGAAAAAAGACTTTGATCATGGGAAAGCGAAGGTAGTAGAATAACCGAGTCCGAACTAATATCCGAATCCGAGGTAAGTCAATATACAAATAAACATATGTGTATTGAATTATGTATGTTCTTATGACTATTGATATTGATGAATGTATATGAGATGATGTATACATGAATTCCGAGATAGAATCGACATAGTGACAATGTCTGAGAAGTCCCGTTTGAACCTAGGAATAGATAGGGTAGTCTATGTCATGACATAGGTGCCTGTTATGTGATATCATGTAAGACCATGTCCGGGGCGTTGGCATTGATTTGGATTTCATGTAAGACAACATCTGGGACGTTGGCATCGATATGAGAATTTACGTGTAAGACCATATCTAGGACATTGGCATGTAATGATTCGTGTAAGACCCTGTCTGGGACAGTGGCATCGATATCTAATTACATGTAAGACCACGCCTGGGGCGTTGACATTGTACGACTAACCCAAGCACTTTGAGTATCCTATTAGATTTCGAACGGTTCAACGGGCAAATTTGAGATACGAACAACTATGTGATTTATATATCTACGTCTGATATGTACACTAAGTGTGTATAAAAGGTAAGTATCTGTATGTACTTACTAGGATGATTATGTGTAATGAAATGATGAGATAATATGTGAAGATATGCTTGAATGAGCTAAGTGTATATGTGATACTTGAGTTGAAGAATGTGGTAAGATATGGATAAGCATGTAAGCCAAAGAATATGTGATGAATATGTTTTGAGAACTATAAATAACATTGTGTTATTATGATTATGAGTATTTTATGCTAAGTTTATTTGTATATGGCTTACTAAGCTTTTGAAAGCTTACTCTGTGTGCGTGCTTGCTCTGTTTTATAGATCGTCAAAGCTATTAAAGACTCAGGAATCGTCGAGGATCATCATCACACTACACAAACTCTTTTTGGTACCTTTTAAATATGTATATAGCTAAATATGGCATGTATAGGCTAGTCATATTGGAATAAGTTTGAGTTATGAAACTAGCCATGTGATGTGGCTAGTTTAATGTTGATATTATGCATTTGTAAATGAGGAATATGATGTTGATTTCGGTTTGGTCCTATGGCTATGAAATGGTCAAGTTTATGGTAAGCATATGAAAGCATTATGAATGTGTATTTTTGAGCAAGGGAATGATTATATGAAAGGTAAATGTAGATGAATCATGCTTGAATATATATGTGATTTTAGTTGGGCAAAGTGGTATGATTGGAAATGAGTTTGAATATGAAGATATGCTGATTGTTTGACATGTTTTTGGATGTCAAGTGTGCATGAAATGAATTGGAAATTCTGCTTGTAGGTTTGACCCTTGTGTGGTGGCATTTTGGCCTTGCAAGTGACCTATTTTGCCTACACGGCCGTGGCACACGGGCGTGCCTAGTAGCCGTGTGGTTAAGTCAGTAACTAGCCCATTTTACACGACCATAGTACATGGGTGTGCCTGGTAGCTGTGTGGTTAAGTCAGCAGCTAGCCTAATGTTACACGGGCGTGCCTGGTGGCCGTGTGGATAAGTCAGTATACATGCTCTGTTTTGGCACGGCCAGGGTACATGGGTGTGTCTAGTAGCCATGGGAGGCACACGGCCTGCCCATACAGGCGTGTGACCTCTATAACTTAGAAAAGTTTTAAATTTCTGAGAAATCTTATATGTGTTCAATTTAGTCCCGACCCTATTCTAAAGCATGGTTAAGGTCTTGTTGATCTATAAAATGGACACTTTGATTGTGATTGATTGTAATATGAAATGTCTATAAAAGTTTTCGATCTGTTTGGTAATGCCTTTAACCCTAATCTGATGATGAATACGGGTTAGGGGTGTTACAGTGTGTCACACACGGCCTAGACACACGCCCGTGTGTCACCCATGTGGACAATTATATGGCTATATACCAAGCCATTTGCCACCTTGAAAAACAATCACACTTATACTAATTTCAAGTAACATTTAGCATAGCAGTAATACATCTCTAGCTATCACTAATTCATTATACATCTACTTCACACACTACTCATTTGATTGCATCAACTTGCACTTCATGAATTTCATCATTGAATATAAATAAATTAACTATTATCAGCCAATTCTAATGGCCATTTACAAAATGAATTAAGTGACATTAATAGCCAACACCTTGGCTAGCCAATATGACATAAACAAAACGACCAAGTACCTATACAAGCCATACTCAAAATAATTGAAGTTTACTATACAAAAAGAATAGCTTGATAGTGTGAATCAAACTCCAACGTCTTTCGGTCCCTGAGCTAGCTTGACGATACTACAAGGAAATGGGAAAAGAGAGGGGGTAAGTATAAAGCTTAGTAAGTTTGCATGAAATAAATAGCAACATAAAGGCTCATGATAACATCTATTCATCACACTAAATAATATACAAGTTCTCAAGCACATCGACATAACTTACTCATACTTACTCTTACCAAATCACATTTCACATTTTTGCATTCATTTCACGTAAATTACTCATAGGTACCTGTATCACTTCATCACATAACTTTAGCACTTATATTCTATTGAACTTAGACTTTGCTCTTGTCATATTTAACATAATCTTAGCTCTTTACCCGTTGAACTACTTGGAATATCAAAGGATACTCAATCTCATCATACATGTAACACGATGCCAGTGCCATACCCCAGATATGGTCTTACATGGGATCACATCTAGATGTCGATGCCATATCCCAGTTATGGTCTTATACGGGATCTCATGTCTCGATGTCGAAGCCATATCCCAAATATGGTCTTATACGAGATCGTATATCGATTCGATGCCATGTCCCAGGCATGGTCTTACACGAAATCATTCTTGAGTCGAGGCCATGTCCCAGACATGGTCTTATACGGGACCTTCATTTGGTGCCGATGCCATGTCCCAGACATGGTCTTATACGGGACCCTCTCTGTCTCATATTGTGATAACGGTATCCTTGCTATTCTTAATGTTCAATTGGGACTTCAACTTAACATAATTTCATTATACTCTCATCGAGGCATCATTAATCGATTTCATAGAAATAATATTCATTTCTCATAATATCAAGCAATTAAAATCATAATAACATTAAGTAGCTTTAATTTCACACAAACTTACCTCGGTACCAAAATATATGTGGAATTGTTCAATTTAGTCCACCACCTTGTTCTTGCCTCGGTTTCGGTCCGAACTTCATGTTTCTTAATCTATAATAACAATTTCACTTGTTTAATAATCACATTGACTGAAATAACCCATGAATCATACTTTGGTAAAATTATGATTTTGCCCCTAAACTTTCACATATTTACACTTTTCTCCATAGGCTCGTAAAATGATTTTTATCCAATTTCTTTGTATTTCAAGCCTAGCTGAATCATTTTCATAACTACAACATTCAGCAATTTCCACTAATTCACACTTATATGAGAACTTTCATAACTTTTACAATTAGGTCATTTTACGAGTTTCTCATGAAAATCTCTTAGAAAAAGATGTTTATCATACATCAAACTTTCATATACCTCCATAAATCATCAAAATACGTGCATGTCATACATGGGTAAGATTTTGAACATGAACCTTAGCTCAAAATATAGCTAGAAATTGCTAAATCGAGCTACGAGGATTTCAAAAATATGAAGAACATTAAAAACAGGGCCAAGAGGTACTTACAATCAAGGTTGAAAGTTGAAGAAACCCTAGCTATGGACAGCTTGAAATTTTCTGCTAGCATGAAGAAGATGGACATGAATTTTGACTTCTTTTTCCCTTTTAATTCTTTTATTAACCAAATGACAAAATGCCATTAAGGCCCATTTCTTGAGATTTTTCCTTCCCATGTCTATTTTTTTCCATCTTGACATATAATGGTCTAATTGCTAAATAAGGACTTCTAACAATTTTTCTAATGCTATTTCATACTTAAATCTTCTAGAATCTCATACTTTCCAATCTTTGCAATTTAGTCCTAATGGACAAATTGTTCACTAAATTATAAAATTTCTTCATGAAATTTTCACACAATCATGCAAGCATGTCATAGACCTTATAAAAGCCATAAAATACATATTTGTATCTAGAATTTGTGGTCTTGCAAACACTATTCCGACTAGGCTCTAAATCGGGTTGTTACATATATACATCACCAACTAAGCCAAATAGGTCAACTTACATGCCCATATACAACATTATATACATAACATTTATAAGTCAACACAAATGGCCAAATTCATAACAACACATATACCAAAATGACCAAAGTCCCTATACATGCTATATATTTAAAATACCAAAGTTCATAGGTACCAAGTGATAGGTGACAGCGTGATACGATCTCCGACGATTCCCAAATCCGAGCTAGCTTGAAATCACTATAAAACATAGAAAAATAAACAACATAAGCTTTATAGTTTAGTAAGCTCGTATGAAATAAACTCGATATAATCATAAACACATAATTCAACAATTAATTATAAATACATGAATTCACATCAACTAACAAACCTTTCATTTACTTTTCACAAAACTATTTACTTTTTCACCATTTCATCAAATCAAAGCTAATATGGTTTATGCACATACCTTTACCATCTCGTACCAATCTCATTCTCAACCACATCATTCATTTACCCGTTGAACCATTCAGAATAGAAGTTGAATACTCAAGAGTCTCACACAATAAGTACCTATACCATGTGCCCGAAGCCAAATCATGGTAACTTATATCCGAAGTTCTGATATCATGGCCTGAAGCCAATTCAGCTAATATTCACGGCCCGAAGCCAAATCGGTATAACTCGCACCCGAAGTGCCAACATCATGGCCCGAAGCCAACTTAATGTATCCCCTAATGACATGTCACTAGTATCCTAAATTATTCCTAAGGTTCAATTGGGATTTCGAATGTCAAATTATCATCGAGTCATTGTCGAACTTGTCCAAAGTCTCGTATTCACAATTTATGCAATATTAAAGCATTTAAAATACATTTATAATGAAACTTATCTCATACGAACTTACCTCGAATGTAAAAACGACGAAATAAGTCGATTAGTCAATAACTTTAGTATTCCCCTGATCTACATCCGAATTCCACTTTTCTTGATCTAAATATATTCAAAATTAACTTATTTAATCATCAAGATATTCAATTTAACCCAAAATACTCATTAAGGCAATTTTACACATTTTTCACAATTTAGTCCTTATTTCATAAAATCATAAATTCACACAATTCAATCACAACCCTTACTAACTTTAATTAAGTCCCTAGCAGCCCATTTTTTCATTTATTTCACATTTTAACCACAAAGTTTCTACATTTCACAATTTAATCCCTATTTTGCATTTTTACCAAAAAGCACTTAACAAAACTTATATATCTATCAATAAGCATTCAAAATCTATCAAAAAACTTCAAAATACATGCTTATTCATCAATTTCAACATTCAAAACTTTAACAGTTTTGCAAATTAATCCCTCACTAGTTAGACCTAGCTACAACGATCTCAAAAACATGGAAATCATTAAAAATGAGACAAAATACATACATATTTAAGCAAAAATGCATTGGCCGAATGAAACACTAAAGAAATGGATTTTCTTCTCTTTAATATTCGGCTATGATGAAGATGAACATACTAAAATTTGGTTTTGGTTTTATTTAATTTAACTTTAATTTCTAATTTACTATTTTAACCTTGTAAATAAAACATTAAAATTCACCTAACCATGCACATAAATGCGCACTTACAATATGAATGGTCTAATTACCATGCAATTGCTCATACATTTCCATTCTATAGCCAATTAGTGCATTTAACTCATAGACCTCAAGATTTGCACCTTACACGATTTAGTCCTTTTTATCGAATTGAGCACCCAAACAGTGAAATTTCTTAACGAAACTTTCACACAATCACTGAATCATGCTGTAAACATTAAAATAATAATAAAATAATTATTTTGACTTTGAATTTGTGGTCCGAAACCACTGTTTTGATTTAACTAAAAATAGGCTGTTATAACCACACGTCATATCTGCTGTGACGAAGACTCCTTTTTTGAGTTGGAACCTTATGAAAATGGAGAGAAGCTCTATATAGGCAATGCTGCAACTTTCAAGATCAAATGGAAGGGTACTGTGGTTTTGAATATGACTTCTGGCAAAGAACTCAAGCTTCAAAATGTGTTGTATGTGCCTGACATGTAACACCCATAACCCGTATCCATTGTCGGAACAGGGTTACAGAGCATTACCAAAATTTACAAAACAATTACAGATAATTCATGTCATTTACTATTCATATCCAAAAATAATCATATTGTCCCTTGAATGGACCCTCGAGGCCCAATTTAAGCATTAGAAACAAGTCAAGACTAAATCGGGATCTTAGAGAATTTTTTGCAAAATTTTAAAAAATTCTTATATACAGGGATCACGCACCCGTGTGAGTAGGCCGTGTGGCTCACACGGTCAAGTGACATGCCCATGTCTCAGGCCGTGTGGACATTCAATGTGAGGCACACGGTCGTGTCCCAGCTCGTGTCCATACTCGTGTAACTCTCTAACTTTGTTACACGGCCAGCCACACACCAGTGTGTTAGGCCGTGTGGACAATTTAATTTTCAAAAATTAGGTGCAGAAGTCACATGGCCAAGACACACGCTCGTGTTCTAGGTCATGTGCCACACACGGTTGAGACACACACCCATGTCTCTACCCGCGTGCCTAATTCTGAGCATTTTGTTTCTAAATTTTAAGATGCAGAGGACACACGACCAAACCACATGCCGATGTGCTCAGCCATGTGTCACACATGATCAAGACACACGCTCGTGTGTCTACCCGTGTGGACAAAATAAAGCCATTTCCTAGCTTTATTTCTTACCCGAAATTGCCATTAACCTACAACAACACTTATACATATACAACAACCAATTCAATACATATTATCCAAGCCACTTGCAAGAATTATGTGTGATATATTATCACATATGTTCATGTATTTCCAAACTTACCTTATTATCAAAACATTTATATTTACTTTAACTTACTCAAACATATTAAGCTTTTATATATTATTTATGATATAACCTTATGATATATATATATACCAAAACATACCATCACTAACCATTTTAATGGCTAGATTACAAACATCCATTTACATGCCAACATTGGCAAAGTTAGCCTATACATGTTATACATGCCATTATACCAAAATAAGTTTACTATTTATACCAAAATGAGCTGGTGGATAGTGTGATGATGCTCCAAACGATCTCCAACCTTTGCGAGCTTCCAAGCACTATAAAATAGAGAAAAGAAAACCTAGTAAGCATTTAATGATTAGTAAGTTCGTATAACATGAATTAAACTTACCAATCATATTTATTTAAATAAACATAACAATAACATGCTTCCCAACAAATTGACAAGTTTTCCTAATGATAAACCATAAAAGTAACATATTTTAGGCCCACATTTAGTATGCTTTTGGATGATTTAGCCCTTGATTTATGTAAAAAGGTGCTCTTAATCCTTTCTTTTCATGTTTTTACTCAGGAAAGCATCCGAGGATGAAAGAACAAGAAACGAGCTTAAAACGGGCCAATTTGGCCAAAGAAGAAATCAACATGGCCTGGACTTCAAGCCACACGGTCGTGCCTCGACAATTAACTAAGACACGGCCATGCCACGATTTACACGGCCGTGCCCCAATCGAGAGAATCGAGACACGGCCCAACCACGATTTATACGGGCGTGTGCCATGGCTGTGTCCCTGTTACGAGAGAGAAAAATTTTACTCAGATTTGGATACTTAGAGCTAAAGAAACACTTTCCAAAACCTGTTCAAACATCGAGTAGGAAGCAGACTTAAATTAGGACACTTAGAGGCCAAGTAAAGCATTCCAAGAGCCTATATAAATACCCTAAGTGCATCCTGAAAGGAGGCAGTTAGCTAAGCCAAGGAGCCGAGCCAGAAAGATCATATTTGTGGGAATCATTCAAAGATAGCCAGTGGATCCATATTAAGAAGCCGGAGTTCTACGCAAGACGATGGATTTCTTCTTTAATTCCTCTAGGGGGCTTCAGGGATTTCTTATGTTTTGTTTTATCTTTTCTTTTGAGATGTTTTCTTTATTTGTTATGAACTAAATCCTTCAGATACCTGAAGGGGATGAAACCTAGATGAATTTTGTTATTATTCTCTGAATTATATGTTCATATTTAGTTTGTTCTTAATTATGCATGCTTAATTTAAATCTGATGTGCTTAGGTGGAGGAGTTATAGACCCTGCTTAAGAGTAGATCTAGCATAATTAAGCGGAGTTGATCGAACACCTAGAGATAGGGTTACGAGATTTTGCCGAATTAGGGTGAAACCTAATGCGGGAATCCATTGATTGATTTACTGCTATTCTAGGGGGTTATTATAAGCGAACGAGAGTTCCACTAATTAACCTAGGGTTAGACGTTATTCGCCTCGAGAGAGGGTTTATTATATGTTAGGGAGTCCTACAGATCAAGCTAAGTAAGGAAATCATATGATTCAGTAATAAGTAACAAGTGAAGTCTAGGTGGATTCTTCCTGAGGGTATTGTCATAATCAACTGAGTTTCTTTGAGTTATTTACCAATTCGTTCTTTTTGTCTTTGTGTCTTTTTCTTAGTAGTCGTAAATTAGTTAAAGCAACCAATCACTCCATATTTTTAGGCTAAATAATAAAAAGAAAGTGAGTATTAACTTTTAGTTCCTTTGGGTTCGATAATTCAATCTTGCCTAAGCTATACTACTGTTCAATAGGTACACTTGCCTTTAAAGTCGATGTCAGAGTTAGTTTCCAGGTTTGATCATTCTATTTATAAATTTTAAAGCTCTGATTTCAGTGGTCACCTAATCACATACACTCAATTAAGCAAGTTAGTCACATATTTCACATATAAAACAAATAAACATGGATGAACTCATCATACTACAAATTTTTGAGTATTTCAGAAGTATTCGAGACATAATTCTTTTAATCTCATATTTTCTCATGTCGAGAGTTTTATCCGTTGAATTATTGAAATATCAATGGATACTCAAGTAGTATACACAAGGTATAAAAATCGGTGATCCGTCAATTCATGTTTAGGAGTACTAGTTAGGGCACATAATCAGGGAGCACATTCTCGGGATACATATCAGGATGCTCAAATAAGCCATGTAACAAGACGCTTATCCAAGCTAAACAGGAAACTCATAAGAGTTTTAATCAAGGAGCACATAGAGCTTAACAAGTAACTTCGAAGAGTTGTTATCAGAGAGCACCGGATAGTTATTTAACAGGGAGTTCAAGCAAGCCATGTCAGGAAGCTCATAAGAGCCTATATCAGGATGTTCACATAGAGCTGTGTTTGGGTCAGCAATAAATGCTAGACCACAATCGATCAAATCATGTAACAGGATACTCACAAAGAGCTGCGGTAGTGTGCAACACATGCAGGATAACTACCGATCAGGATGCTAACAAGAACCATGTAACAGGAATGCTCGAGAAGGCTTTTAACAGGATGCTTGTCTGAGCTATAATGTCCGCAACATATGCAGGACTATAATCAATACGGGAAAATATCGTATCCATCGCATTTCATTATTCAAACAGGATTTAATATTTATCGGGCTTTGTCGGATATGTAAACAATTTCATGTATGTGGTATTTATACAATTCATATACACAACATTAAATTCAAGCATATAAATATACACAATTTAGTTACACGAACTTACCTCGACACTTGTTCATATTTAAAAGTCTACTAATCCGGCACATTTTCTTTTCCTCATTCTAGCTTCGAATTTGAGTTATCTGGATCTATATAAATGAATTTAACATCAATTTAATCCATTTCATACACATTTATATTCAAATCATATCCTAGGTAAATTACCATTTTGCCCCTATACTTTTTATTACTTCCAATTTCGTCCCTAGGCTCAGAAAATGAAATTCATGCAATTTAATCCTTATCCCAAGCCTAACCAAAATTTTCATATAACATTTACAGTACATATATTTCACAAAATTTAGAATTTTTCCATAAGTTTTACATTTTTACAATTTAGTCCCTAAATCATAATTTCATCAAAATTCTCTTTGTAAAAGTTGTTTATCTATCAATAACCTTTCAATTTCTACCAAAAATGTCAAAATGTTAGCATATTCATCCATGGCAAAAATTTGATAACTTTACAAATTAATCCCCAAAATAGATAGATTAAACTATTCGATCATAAAAATTTAAAAATTACTAAAAACGGGACAAGAATTCATACCTAATTAAGCTTGATTAGTTTCCTTTCTCTCTCCTAGGGTTTCCATGTAAAATTTGGGGAAGAAGATGATATAAAATGATGTTATTTGATATTTATTTTATTTATCATCTTTAATTTTTCAACTTTCTAATTTCATCCTTTTCTTTTTCTAATTTTCCATAGATGAATCGCCAAAAATATCTACTAACTTTTATTTAATGGTCTAATTACCATATAAGGACCTCTCATTTTGAATTTCACAGCTATTTGATCCTTTTAGCTAACAAAACTCAACTTTTTCATTTTATGCAATTCGGTCCTTTCCCTAATTAAACACAATTCGGACCATGCAATAATATTAAAATAAATTTTCTTTTTAACTCAGATTTGTGGTCCCAAAACCATTATTCCGATTTTACTAAAAACAGGCCGTTACATGATATACGCAAGAACCTTGTTTCTAATACACTCCTTAATGTACATGGATTTAAGATGGTGTTTGAATCCTAGAAGCTAGTTTTGTATAGGGGGAATGTATGTAGGAAGGGGATATGTATTAAATAACATGTGGAAACCTAACGCAATCTCTGTAAAAGCAAAGACAGTGAATAAAAATGTAGCTTCTTCCTCTGTTTTTTATGCTTGAGTCACTTGATTTATGGCATGGTAGGCTCGGACATGTTAATTATGATACTTTACATAGGTCAATTAACTTGGAGCACATTCCTTCATTTGACATTAATTAGAAACATAAATGTGACACTTGTGTTGAGACAAAATTAAAATTAACAATGTCTTCATTTCAAACTGTTAAAAGAAGCACAGAACCACTTGATTTAATACATAGCGATGTTTGTGACTTAAAGTTTGTTCAAATGAGGGAGGAATAAATATTTTATTACCTTCATTGATGATAGCACAAAATATTGCTACGTGTATTTGATTACGAGCAAATATAAAGTAGGAAGTTGATAACCAACTTAATAAAAAGATTAAGATGGTGAAAAGTGATTGTAGTGGTAAATATGTTGAACCATTCAATGAATACTGTGCACAACATGGTATTATTCATGAAGTGACATCACCGTACTCTCCTCAATCAAATAGAGTACCGAATCAAAAAATCAGACTCTAAAGGAAATGATGAACGTATTGTTAGGAAGCTTTGGGTTATTACAAATCATGTGGGGGGAAGCTATTCTATCAGCTAATTACCTTTTAAATAAGGTTCCCTACAAGAAAAAGGGATAAGACACCATATGAGTTATGGAAATGTAGAACCTTCCTACAACCACTTAAAAGTGTGGGGGTGTCTTGCAAAGGTAATGGCTTTGTTACCAAAGCAAATGAAAATAGGTTCTATAATGGTGGATTGTATTTTTATTGGTTATGCAGATCACAACAATGCATAAACACAAGAGATGTTCTCTTAAACTCTTATAAAACCAAGAGATGTTCACAGCTATATGAACATAACCATCATAACATCCCTTACCTGTATTCAACGCCGGAACAGGGTACGAGGCATTACAGACATAAACACAAGCAAACATACATTTTCGAGTCATAAATTTTCCATTCAAATTAAAAATTTTTCATTCACATTCATGTCGTCCCTAAAACGAGCCTATGAGGCCCAAAACATGTAATAGAAGTGGTTTGGGACTAAACCGTGAACTTTAGAAATTTTTAAAAAACTTATAAAATTTTCCATGTTACAAGGATCACAGGCCTGTGTGGTCCAAGGGACAAGCTTGTGTGACCCTACGCGCCCGTGCTGCAGGTCGTGTTTGAAATTCTCTAACTTGTGCCATACGGTCGTGCCATACGCCCGTGTGCTAGGCCGTGTAGCACACACGGCTGAGACATATGCCCGTGTCTCTATCCGTATGCTCAATTCTAGAAATTCTATTTTGCAACAATTAAGGTGTAGGGGACACACGGCCGAAACACATGCCCGTGGGGCAGACCGTGTGTCACATACGGCCTAGACACACGCCCATGTGTCTACCTGTGTGGACAAAATAAGGCTATTTACCAAGCCATTTGCCACCCTTGTACACACATACACTTACACCAATTCAAGGCACAAACATAACATACTTAGGCAACCAAAACATCCATAATTATGGCCAACACAATAACAACATCTATCATACTCACAACAATTATTAAGCCACAATTGACTACTTTCAAGGTACTTAATTGTACACCAATTTATCATCTCATCAATAGACCACATTGCCAAACATTTCACTTTCATGTCATAAACCACATTTCTATCATTCACCAAACATACCATAACCATTTCACCAAAAACATTAGCACACACACACATACACATATATATATACACTTAGGCTTACAACCATGATAGCCCAAATAAACCAATCTACATGGCCAATTTTCAAAACAAACATTTGACAATCTCAAACCAACACATTGGCTACAATCACAATGACACATTTAACAAATGACTAAGTCCCTATACATGCCATAGACTTAAAATACTTGAATTCATTTATACCCAAAATGATAGCTTGATAGTGTGATAGGATCTCCGACTATCTCCAACCCAAGCTAACTCAATAACTCTATAATACATTGGAAAGGAAGGGGGTAAGCTATATATATATAGCTTAGTAAGTCCGTATGAAAATTATAAGAAAATCTTATAAATCTTTTCTCAAGTCCAACAATTTAAACACAAGATAACAAAAATTACTATAAATCTCACTGTTATAAATCTGATTCAATCATAATATTTACGCTATCAACTTATAAACATAATTTAACATATCTTAGCATTAGCCTAACAACTATAATCTCTCCTTTGTATCATGTTACAGCAAATAACAAATCATTTCAAACCTTATAGTAAACATACACATTAACATCTGTCAATTGCCTAAACTCTTATCTACCCACACTTCCATAACCATTTCAACAAGCAATTAGGCCAATCTTCCCTTTTTCTCATATCCAATAAATCACAATTTGTATGAATAAAACATACCACATAATAACTCAATTTGGCCTAAAAGCTAATCACATAATCGTCAATCAAATTTACCATGTATTTCATATATCACAAGTATATACCAAAAATCACAAGATTTTCGCAAAAACATTCTCATGGAAATCACGAACTCACTATTTCATGAAGTCAGTGCGTATAAACTTTACGTACATACCTATACCAACTTGTAACATAATCACATACTTTCTCGTCTTTAACATTCCCGTTGAATTTCCCGTTGAACCATTTGGAATACTAAAGGATACTCAGGGATATCGTACTCGTAGTACTATACCAATGCCATATCCAAGATATGGTCTTACATGTAATCTCGTTTCGATGCCAATAGCCCAGCTATGGTCTTACTCGAAGTCTATATCGATGCCATATCCCAGATATGGTCTTGCACGAAGTCTCATATCGATGTCATATCCTAGATATGGTCTTTCACGTAATCTTAGTAACCCTAATGTCATGACATTTGTATCATATCTATTCCTAATGTTCAACTGAGATTTCTTTCTTGTCAGAACTTTTTCGAATATGCTCATAGAATCAATCATACATTTCATGCAATATGAAAACATTAAAATACAAATATAACATTGCATTATTTATATATAAACTTACCTTAGCATAGAAATGGAAAAAATGACCTAACTGTGAAATACTTGTTTTCCCCGTTCTAGGTCCGACCCTCATTTTTCTTGATCTATAATATAAGATTTAAATTATTTAATCGTTACACTATTCAAATCAGCCCAAAATCACATTATGTAAAAAAATTACCTTTTTCCCCTAAAGTTAACATTTTTACAATTGAATCCCTAGGCTCGTAAAATGAAATGTACACAATTTCTTCAATACCCATGCCTAGCCGAACCTTATACATGCTTCTAAAATCCCAAAATTTTCATTTATTCACATTTTTACACCATATTTTATAAATTTTACAAATAAGTCCTTTTAAGCATTTTTACTGAAATCACTTAGCAAAAGTCGTTTATCATACACCAAACATGCATTTTCTATCATTAGAAATCAAAATACACAAACATCCATCATGGGTAAAATTTTAGACCTTGACATCTATTCAAATTGATGGTAGAAATAGAAAGATCGAGTTACAACGACTTTAAAAATATAAAGAGCATTAAAAATAGGGCTAGAATGGACTTACAATCGAGCTTGAAAGCTTGAAAAATCTTGGCCATGTCTTCTCCAAGTTAAATTCAGCTAAGGAAGAAGAAGATGGACAAATTTGGCTTTATTTTGGCTTTTTAATTCATTTTAATTATCAAATTACCAAAATGCCTTTGATGAAAAACTTTAGAAACATGCCAAACCATATCCATTTTTGTCCACCAATTTAACCAATGGTCTAATTACTATTTAATGACCTCTAATTTAAAATCTTATAGCAATCGGACACCTTTAATACATAGAATTCAAGTTTTGCACTTTTTTCAATTTAGTCCTTTTAACTAAATTGAGTGCCCAAATGTCAAAATTTTTTAACTAAATTTTCATGAAATTGTTCCATAAAAATGTAAACCATAAAAAATATAATAAAAATGAATTTTACTGCGTCGGAATTGTGGTCTTGAAATCACTGTTTCGACTAGACCAAAAATCGGGCTATTACAACTCTCTCCCCTTTAGGGATTTTCGTCCCCGAAAATCTTACCGGAATATAAATTTGATTTCCACGGAGACTCCTCTATCTCGTGCCACTGCCAATGAACTCTCACTAAGGTTATGCTTTTATTTCCCAACCTTTTAATCTCTCGTGTCAAAATTCTGATTAATTCTTTGTTACACAACACATTGACTGAATCTGAATCCCCATCAGAGAATTCATACTCAAAGAGTTCAAATCAATACCATTACAACATAGATACACCAAACACATTTTTGAATTTTTTTCCAAAGCAATATTTTCTGAAGCATGTTATCGCTGAATGGGAATTTCATATCCTCACGTTTCAAATTCACATACATTTTCTAACAATCTGAAGTGAATTCGAAACTGCCACGAATCACTTTTACTTTCGGTACGACATCTGATCGGATAGTCTTTGAAACATATAACTCAACTAATCTATCATATTACATACTCAATCACCAAAACATTTATTTTAAATAACTGTACATTTTATTACTCCCTAAATGAACAAACGAGCAACTACTAAGCTTCGTACAAAATTTTTTGCATAAGCTCTGAATTACTCAGTGCGCAAATTTTATCTCAGAATAATGATAACAGTCATCAGGTTTGACCTGAAATTTAGAATCAAAAGTCATCTCACTCTGTACTCGTTTAGTTTACCACTCACTATCACATTCCTGAGGTTCTCAATCTTGCAAAGGAAACATAACTTTAGATTCTAATTTAGCTAGATTCAGACCGTCATCAAATAAGATTAATCATGCATTCAATACTCACAAAATAATTAAAGGTTTTCCATTCAAGCACTTGCAGCTATATCTGCTTTCCCAAAGGCTAATCAATAACTACTCATAATCTTTCGATAGTTTGAGTCATCTATGCTGTTTTAAATTCAGATCCTTCTATGACATTAGATACTTTAAACTCTTGGGATCAAGAAACATATGAAATTTTTCTGCGGACAACCGAGGTCATCAAATTCTCAACACAGACATAAAAAAGTGGCTGACTCTAAATCGCCCATCGAACAGTTCCTTTCATGTGACTTTAACCGTTCAAAAGCATAAACTATCACTTTACATCCTTGTATTAAATCACATTTCAATCCGTTTGATAGTGCATCATTGAAAAATTACGAATTCTTTACTCAATTCAAACAGAACTCAAAACTAGTGTTTCAGTTAATAACACCTTCATCAGTTTTCAACTTTGCTAACATACAACAAATCATTCAAACTTTCATAAATGTGATAACTTTATCAATTGGAACAGTTTTAACTCATAATAATATCATATCAAATATTCCCTTCTTCATGCTATTAAAACAACTCAAACATACAATCTTTCAAAATTTCCTCACAAGCTAGTTAGAAGATCTTTACAATCATATTAACTCAAAGAAACAAAATATCTTGGTTGAACTCATTGATCTTAATCAAACTTACCTGAGAAAAGAAAACCATCGTACAATTTGAACTTGAGCTTCCACTATCTATACCTTTTCCGATGTCAATTCCTTTTACAAAAATTAAAGAAATCCTGATACCAGAATCACCAAGTTCCCATAATCGAACTAGAAGTACAACCATAATAGACATAGTTATCGCAAGCCAAAGAACACACTTTAAAGATGATCCATGATTGATAATTTACGAAATAAAGTTGATAAGAAAATCGAGATAAAGAAATCCAAGATGTGATATCATACTAGAAGTCTGAGAACATAACTCATAAGAAAATAATAAAGATCTTGATGATTCCTTAGAGAAAACAAGAAGAAAAACAATGCTTATACTCTCTAGAATCAATTGTAACAGAGATAACGTATTTTCCAATTATATATACAAAACAACACAACATCCAATAGAAACAAAAGAATAGCTTCACATAAATTTTCACCAAAAACTTTTATTCCAGACATAATATAATAGAATCCTATAGAGAGAGATAATAAATGTTGCTCATCAACAAACCAGATCAACCGTGTTCTCATCTAACATTATAAGTAGCTAGCATTCTCATACGATAAAGATTTTATCAGAAAACAAACAATCACATATTTCTTTGAGGATAAATGAGTACATAAAATGCCCAGGAGAGATCATCATAATCTATTCAATATGCAACTGTTACGCTCAGACATCTTTACTATTCAAATATCATTCCTCTGACTAATTTTGTCATCACTAATCCCGTATTATTCCATACACTAATGAAAATCAATCCGGAAGAAATTCCAGCAAATACATACTTTAGACATCATACCTGAATGAGTCGATTAGTCAAGATTAACTTTTTCTTCAAACGTGACATCGCAAAATTCAAATGATCTTTAGAATAACTTGGCATCTTTTCGAAATGTATTCACTTGCCAAACTATTCTTAACTCTGACCATATCATTAGTCATTCTGCTACTGAACTCTTTAGTCTCTTACTTATAAGCTCATTCAACATAAATCTCATGAAATTTCGTTATAAAATACCACATTGGTAAGGGGGTGAGGTCGTAAAGCCTCTAACTCGACTCTCATAAATACACACATATAACTTAGCATTCATCATCAACATAATATTTTCACAATCATATAATTCATTTCAAGCTAATTAACACACATATTTATGCTACACGAACTTTCCGATCATCTTTATTCAAGCAAGTGCACTTAAACATACATGCCGTAAATTTTGAGTAAGTTTATTAATCACATTCACTTAATCAAACAAGTTAGGCACATAACATCATATGAATGCCACATAAACATAGATGAGCTTATCATAATATAAGCTTTCATTTCACTTCACCTTTCCATATTTCAAGAAGAATTCCCATTGAACTATTGTAATTTCGATGGCTACTCGGATAGCATACTTAAGGTATGTGTAACACCCCTAACCCGTATCCGTCGCCGAAATAGGGTTAAAGGTGTTACCGGCCAAATCAAAAACTTCTACAGATATTTTATAATACAAATCATCATTCACAACCAAGTGTGTAACACCCCGATCCCGGCCCAAAACACCACGGCCGAATTCGGAATGCTACTATAAGAAATGTTTGAAAAGAATTTGATTTAAAGGTGAAAACATGTTTTGAGTTTGAAATATTTTTGTTAGTTTATAAAAGATAATGGGTTTTGCAACATGATTGTCGCTTTGGGAAGTAGGTTGCCGAAGGTAATGAAAACTTTAAAGATCGTGTGTAGTTTAAAACATTGAACGTTTGGAAATTTAAAGGAAATCGAGTTGTTAATAGTATCCGGGCTTAAAACTTTAATTTAAGTCTTTAAGTTGTAAATTGTTTCCAAAACCGTTTCCAATTATTAACCGATAGTCAATCTAACTCAATATAGTAAAAATCCCCAAATATTTACAATGGTCTTATTACAAGAAAGAGAAATTAACCCAAAAGTAATTAAAAATCCAAGTGCATAAAGAATTAAAACAACTTCTGCATGGCCACCTCGAATCTACTCCAACCCGGTCCATGTATCATGTATCACCTGCATTGTTTAAGAAAATAGGGTGAGTCGAACAGACTCAGTGTGCAATTATTCCACATGTTTCCCAAATGGGCTTGGCCCCAAACCACACAATCCACATACCACACATGATGATGCAAAATGTTACCCATCCCAACCTAATATCCATCCGCTACACACCCCCATATCCTGCCACCACACACCAGGGGATTACTAAATTGACCCTCCATCCACTACACACCTCTTTGGCAGTCAAGCTGCTCAAAGTCAATATAACGTGGCCTAGCCACCGATCACCATGTGACCAAAATATAACGTGGCCTAGCCACCAATCACTATGTGACCAAATCTCGATATTCACGATGTGACCCATGGTCATCATCAAACCACGATGAAGCACAAAGCTAACATCATCCCACGATGTGGCACATAGCCAACATCAAGCCATGATATGGCACATAGCCAATCATCACCACGTACATAAATGTACACCCTGTCCTTCATTTAATATATGTATCCCGATCCCATGCATATGCAACATGTTATAATGATATAATAGAATAATGCATGGACATATTAGGTAGGCATACGGCATGCTCACAAGTATTCACAGTAATCAACCACAACCACACCTCAGATAGGGTACTAACCTGGTTACCGAAATACCCAATTAAGGGTAACAATTCCACCACAACCACTGTATCGATTATCACACACATAACACATATAATTAACTGACTAACAAGGAAACAGTGAATTAACCACACACCTGACAACCCGAAGCACTAGACTCTCGACGTCGACACTGTCCCTAAACGAAACTACCGCTATCGCCACGATCCTGCTTGGTGGCCGCCCACACCCGTGGCCAATCCCAAACTACGTAAACCGAACATTTTTGAACTTAGGGGTAGGGGCAACCCCTTTCTCTCCTTGACTGGTACTCGCATCCATTGAATAGCACTTAATCAGAAGACTCAGTTAAACTTTAAATCAAAACTTAAACGAGACAACACCAAATCTTAATCGAATACTCTTACCGAAATAGATCCAAATCCCGAAGGCTCCCACTTGATTATGAGAGTTATCGAAATCCCTACATAACTTATGTTAGATTCGACTCTAACATTAAATCGATGAAAAGAAGTGGCCTTCGGCCTAAGGTTGCATCTTGCTTACCTTTACTGATCAAATCCTGGAAGATCCTTAATCCCCATCAATGCTAGCCCAACAGAGATCCCGAAATCAGCCCTTCCAAGATTCGGCCACCCACACACATATATAAAGTTAGGCATCTAACTTTCGACAACCAAAAGAGAAAGAAGAAAATCAAATAGAAGAGACCCTTAACAACTATTAGAACCGATTAAAACAGATCCTGACAGATTCGGCCTCGAGTAAAAGGTTTGAGAAATAGGAGAAAAACGCAAAAAAGAAAGAGAAGAGATGCCTTAGAAGATTCGACCAAGGTATAGAGAGGTTTTCGGCTTTTAGAGAGTGAAACAATAGATGAAAAAAGAAAAGAAGGGGTTTTAGGGATTTCGACTATGGGAGAGTGAAGAGTATAACTCAGCTATCTCAAAAGAAAAAGATGGTAAAGGAATGAAGATAAGAGAGGAGTGATAGGAGATTTGGCCCTTGGTAGTGAATAGCAAAGTAGCCAACAAAAGAATGGAACGGGAAAGCACCTAAGATTCTTGAATTTCAGCTTTTGATCAAAATGAAAAAAAAACAAATGAAAGGCTTTCTGGAAAGGAGAAAATGCCAAAAGATAGGCACACACACTATGACAATTTCGGTACCTACTCTCCCCTTACATGACCAAATATGTCACCCCCTAGCATCCATTATTCAACTCCTCCTCTCTCTCCAAAATCCCTTCTTTTCCTCCTATTTTTCCTCTTCACCTCTCATTCAAATGAATTTGAATGTTTCAAACCTCTATAAAAGCTCTCTACCACTCATTCAAACATCTTGACCAAGTCTTCCTCCCATCCTTCTAGAGTTCAAATGCCGCCCAACTCTCTCACTTCCTTGATGCAAAAAAAATAACCCCAAAATGCTTCCTCTGCAGCTCGAACCTTGCCCCACTAGCTCCCTGAGGTGTCACTCCCTTATGCACTAAGTGGCACCTCCCTTGCCACTCTACCACCTGATCTCTTGTGTCTTAAACTCAACATAAGAACCCTTAAGGCCTAACTCCCTAGTTCTCCCCTAAAGGCTCTAAACCAAAAATTTATCTAAGGTCCAAACTTAGCCCCAAGATTTCTCGAAACCCCCAAACACATACAAATAGCATATAGAGCACACTACCACATGCATATAACTTAAGAAGAGATGCAAGACCCCTAAAACCTGGATGTTACAGCTCTACCCCTTTAAAAATAATTTTGGCCTCAAAATTAGTTGATCAAAATAAGTAGGGTATTGCTGTCCCATCGCTTTTTTCGATTACCACAAAGCTTCTTCTGACCCATGGTTGCGCCTACAACACTTTGACTAGAGGAACTAATTTCTTTCGAAGTACCTTCACATCTCGCTCCAGAATCTGAATCGGTTCTTCTTTATAGGACAAATCTGGTCTCAACTCAACTTCCTCAACTGGCACTACGTGAGATGGATCCGATCAGTAATGACGTAGCATTGACACGTGGAACACATCATGCATCTGCTTCAATTCTGACGGCAACTCCAACTAGTAAGCCACTGGCCCCACTCACTTCAAAACCCTATAAGGCCCTATAAACCTGGGACTCAGCTTACCCTTGCGTCCAAATCTCATCACCTTCTTCCATGGCAAAACTTTCAGGAACACACTATCACCTACGGCAAATTCTATCTCTTTCCACTTAAGATCCGCAAAAGACTTCTGTCTATCAGATGCCTACTTTCAACCGTGCTCGAATTACCTTAACCTTTTCCTCTGATTCTGCCACTATCTCTGGACCCAAAATATGACGTTCACCTAATTCTATCCAACACATAGGAGTGTGACACTTTCGGCCATTCAACGCTTCATACGGTGCCATCCGAATACTTGCTTGGTAACTGTTGTTGTATGCAAACTCCGCCAAAGGTAAGAATTCCTCCAAACTACCCCTGAAGTCGATAACGTAACCCCTCAACATATCCTCTAACACTTGAATTACCCTTTTAGACTGGCCGTCAGTCTGTGGATGAAATGCGTGCTAAAGTCCAACCTGGTGCCCAATGCTTGATGCAACGCCCTTCAAAACCTCGACGTAAATCTAGGATCCCTATCCGATATGATCGACATCGGTACTCGCATGCAGTCTCATAATTTCTGCTACATACAGCTTCGCTAATCTTTGCAGAGAGTAATCAACCCGAACAGGTATGAAATACGCAGACTTGGTCAACCGATCCATAATCACCCATACCGAGTCCTTCTTTGTAGGCGTAAGAGGAAGTCCACTCACAAAACCCATTGTGATCATCTCCCTCTTCCATTGCGAAATCTTCACTGGTTGCAGCAACCGTGAAGGTACTTGGTGTTCAGCCTTGACCTGCTGACACGTCAAGCACTCCCCCACAAATTTTGTAACTTCTCGCTTCATCCAGGCCACCAAAACTGTTCCCGTAGGTCCTTATACAACTTACTTCCTCTAGGATGCGTAGTGTAAGGGCTACTATGCGAATCCCGAAGAATCTTCTGCCTTAATTCCCCATCCTTCGGTATACACACCCTACCACGAAAACACAGAACTCCGTTACTGTTCACACTGTAGTCCTCTAACTCCCCACTCTGCACTTGCTGAAAACGAGTACCCAAAACCTTATCCACCAACTATTTTTCTCTTACCTGACTTAACCACATCGGCTTCACCCATAGCTCTGTTAACAAACTCCCGTCGTCGTAGAGACTAAAATGTACGAACATAGCCCTCAGATCCGATACTAGCTTCCTATTTAATGTATCTGCCACCACATTTGCTTTACCTAGGTGGTATTCAATCGAACAGTCGTAATCCTTTAACAGTTCCACCCACCTTCGTTGTCTCAAGTTTAGCTCCTTCTGAGTCAACAGATACTTTAGGCTCTTGTGGTCCGTGTAAATCACCGACTTCTCTCCATACAGATAATGCCTCTACACTTTCAAAGTGAAAACTACTGCTGCCAACTCCAGATCATGCGTCGGATAGTTAACTTCATGCGGTCTCAACTGCCAAAATGCTTAAGCAACTACCTTCCCTTCCTGCATCAGTACACAATCTAACACTGTGTGAGAAGCATCACAATACACCGCAAAATCTTTTGCTGCCAGAGGCTGAATCAAAATTAGGGCTTCTGTCAAAACTCTCTTTAGCTTCTCCAAACTCTCCTGCTACTTATCCGACCATACAAAAGGTACCTCCTTTCTCAACAACTTAGTCAAAGGTGTTGCTATCGAAGAAAAACCCTCGACAAACCTCCTATAGTACCTTGCTAGCCCCAAGAAACTGTGAATTTATACTACTGACTTAGGTGGTTTCCACTCCAGTACTGCCTCAACCTTTCGGGGATCCACCCTTATTCCCTCCGCGAATACCACATGACCTAGAAAAGTGACTTCAGTCAACCAGAATTTGCACTTGCTAAACTTGATGTACAACTTCTTTTCCCTTAAAATTCGCAGCACTACCCAAAGATGTGCATCATGCTCTTCCTCTAACTTGGAATACACCAGGATGTCGTCCATGAACACTACGACAAATTGATCCAAGTAAGGTTGGAAAACTCAATTCATCATATCCATAAACGTAGCCGGTGCATTAGTCAACCCGAACGACATTACCAGGAATTCGTAGTGCCCGTATCAAGACTGAAACGTCGTCTTATGGATATCAGCCTCCTTCACCTTAAGCTGGTGATACCCCGACCTCAAATCTATCTTTGAAAAGATCGCAGCTCCTTTGAACTGTCAAACAAGTCATCTATCCTCGGTAGTGGGTACTTGTTCTTGATCGTCAATTTATTCAATTGACGGTAATCTATGCACATACGCATAGACCCATCTTTCTTCTTTACGAACAACACCGATGCTCCCCACGGAGACACACTGGGTCGAATAAACCCCAATCCAAAGAGACTCTTGGATTTGGGCTTTCACCAACCAACTCCTTTGGTGCCATCCTATAAGGAGCAATGGACATTGGTCTTTGTTCCCAAGAACAGTCAATTCAAACTCCACCTCCCGATCCGAGGTAACCTTGGAAGTTCTTACGAAAAACATCCACAAACTCTTTACTATCCTCGACCTCCCCACACCGCTTCCTTAGCATCCAAAGCACTAACAAATATCAGAAAAGCCAAGCACCCCTTCTTCACCATCTTTACGGCCTTAAAAGCAGACACTAAGTTAGACAGGTAGTCTCTCCTCTCACCTATCACTGCAACCTCATAATTCACTGGAGTCCTCATCGACATGCGCTTAGCAAAGACAAATCCGATTCGCACGATACCTTACTAACCAATCCATCCCTAGGATCAAGTCAAATTCCCCGAACGCCAGCTCCATCGAGTCAGTTGGGAATACCACCCCCTGAACCTCTAAAGGCGCGTCTCTTAAGAGTTTATCTACTACCACAAATTGCCCTAAAGGACTAAGTATAGTCATCTTCCTAGGGACAATCTCAGAGTTCACATTCAAGGTTCCAGACACCATGCTAGCAATGTACGAATGCGTTGACCCAACATCAATTAAAGTAGTAAAGGGAATCCCATAAATAAGGAACATACCCGTGATAACATCTGGTGCGTCCCCCTCCTCACGACGTCTGGCTGAATACACTAACCCTGGCTACCTTGCATCTGAGCTCCCAGCACCTCTACTCGGTGCTCCACGACCTCGACCAAAACCATTTCCTCCATGGTTCGGGCCACGACCTCTCGACATCTATGGACCACCCTTTCCTGGCTGCATATACCCCTGACCTACTATCTGAGCCCTATCCGCATTCTGAGGACAATTCTTCACTAAGTGATCCTTGGACCCACACCTGAAACACTCCCTAATCCTTCCTAGCACTCGCCTACATGAGTCCTCCTACACTGAGCACATGGACGGACTTGATTCCCAGCAGCTGACATAACAACACGACTAGAATTATCCATCCTAGGTTTTTTCTGGAAACCCCCCGAAGATCCTGATAATCCAAAGCCCCTCTTGTTCCGGCCTCTGTCTCTATCACTATTCTGCCTTTTAGTTCACTTAACTTCCTCGGCGATCCGAGTTTTCCCCATCAAAGTAGCAAAGTCCCTCTCACGCTGATGCGCTATCAACACCTACAGTTCATCTCGTAGCCCATCCTCAAACCTCACGCAGCGCTCGTAATCAGTAACAACAATCCCTTTGGCATACTGATTAACCTCAAGAATTCTACCTCATATTCCGCTACTGATTTACCCCCTTGCACTAGATTCAAGAACGCCTTCCTCTGTGCGTCCACGTAACTAGCTTCGACATACTTCCCCTCAAACTTTACCTTGATGTAACTCCAATCTACTCGGTCCGCTGGAGTACCCTCTCTGACGGTAAGCCACCACTGATAGGCCTCATCCTGAAGTAAAGACACAGTGCCCTTCAGCTTTTCCTTAGCAGTGCAGTTCAAATCATCCATGATCCTCTCGACTGCCTCCAACCAAAACTCCGCCACATTCAGAGCCACCCCCGGGACACCTCTAAATATCTCAGCTCCATTCGCTTGAAGTCTCTCCGAAATGGACTTTTGGGCCTCGGTACCCATATTCGCTCCCGCAACTCTTTCCAAAACTTGCAGCATAGCTTGAGATACTGTGTCATCTCCACCCGTCTGATCTTGAAACTCCGCTTCTATCGTGAGCGACGTCGCTTGATTCCCCGATCCATGACCAGATCCAACTGGTTCTAATACAACCATTCTGCCCCTACCACGTCCATGCGTATTACGACCTCATCCCCTAGAACTCATGTCTATCGCTGCATTTTAATCTGTTTTAAGAAATTTTATGCATTAACTTCTTGTTCCACTGATTACCCACAAGTAATTTTTTGTAAAGACATTTAATAGTAGTTCTTTCGGTCATTCAAAGTTTTTGTCTCAAGTCCTCCACCCTAACTCAGAGAATCATATTCGTTCATCAACACTATCCACTACACACGTTCATCACTTTGAGCATCTTCGTCCGTTCCCAACCTAGGAGTATTTTCGTAATTTGTCTTATAGGGGCATTTTGGTAATTTTACAAATCAATGATATTTTGGTAATTTGGTAACCAGAGGTATTTTGGTATGAAATCGAGAGTAGTATGGCAATTAATTAATTTTTTTTTTGAAATCAGAGGTAATTTGATTATTTTGCAAAACTGGGTATTCGGTCCCTTTCAGGTTTTAGTTATAGGTTTGACCAGTTAACAAGTCCTCAGGTTAAGGTGAACAATCACTGCGCACCAGGTAGGATTCCAGAAAAGAGGAGGTGAGTCGCTAGGACTGTTTAAATACCAAGCTCATTCGGAATCCATGCCTAGACATGCGCATGCTTGTTACCACACCTGAACTCCGCGACCTATTCCTAGGTTTGGTGAAATAAGTTAAGTCTTATGAAGTTTAGTATTGGGGTAAGCTAATCCTAGGGTTCAATAGTTCCTAACTTACTAATCTACGATACCTTATCACCCTTCATTTCTACATACAAATCACGCAATGGTTTGAAGTACTTACCTCGTGGACATCGGGCCAAAGACTCAGGTGCCATGCCAGAAAACCTGAACAGCTTGTAAAAATACATGTTTTAGTAAAACCCATCTTTGAAAGACACTTTGGGCCCAAGAGCCCTCAAAGTCGAGTCTTGAACCGAGCTTTGATACCAAACTATAACACCCCAATCCCGACCCAAAACACCACGGCCGAATTTGGAATGCTACTAGGAGAAACGTTTGACAAGAATTTGATTTAAAGGTGAAAACACGTTTTGAGTTTGAAATATTTTTGTTAGTTTATAAAAGATAATGGGTTTTGCAACATGATTGTCACTTTAGGAAGTAGGTTGCCGAAGGTAATGAAAACTTTGAAGGTCGTGTGTAGTTTAAAACATTGTACATTTAGAAATTCAAAGGAAATCGAGTTGTTAATAGTATTCGGGTTTAAAACTTTAATTTAAGTCTTTAAGTTATAAATTGTTTCCAAAACTGTTTCCAATTATTAATCGATAGTCAATCTAACTCAATATAGTAAAAATCCCCAAATATTTAAAATGGTCTTATTAAAAGAAAGAGAAATTAACCCAAAAGTAATTAAGAATCCAAGTGCATAAAGAATTAAAACAACTTTTGCATGACCACCTTGAATCTACTCCAACTCGGTCCATGTATCACGTATCACCTACATTGTTTAAGAAAATAGGGTGAGTCGAACAGACTCAGTGTGTAATTATTCCACATGTTTCCCAAATGGGCTTGGCCCAAAACCACACAATCCACATACCACACATGATGATGCAAAATGTTACCCATACCAACCTAATATCCATCCGCTACACACCCCCGTATCATGCTACCACACACTAGGGGATTACTAAATCGACCCTCCATCCGCTACACACCTCTTTGGTAGTCAAGCTGCTCAAAGTCAATATAACGTAGCCTAGCCACCGATCACCATGTGACCAAAATATAACGTGGCCTAGCCACCGATCACTATGTGACCAAATCTCGATATCCACGATGTGACCCATGGTCATCATCAAACCACGATGAAGCACGAAGCTAACATCATCCCACGATGTGGCACATAGCCAACATCAAGCCATGATATGGCACATAGCCAATCATCACCATGTACATAAATGTACACCCTGTCCTTCATTTAATATATGTATCCCGATCCCATGCATATGCAACATGTTATAATGATATAATAGAATAATGCATGGACATATTAGGTAGGCATACGACATGCTCACAAGTATTCATAGTAATCAACCACAACCACACCTCAGATAGGGTACTAACCTGGCTACTGAAATACCCAATTAAGGGTAACAATTCCACCACAACCACTGTACCGGATATCACACACATAGCACCTTTAATTAATTGACTAGCAGGGAAACAGCGAATTAACCACACACCTGATAACCCGAAGCACTAGACTCTCGACGTCGACACTATCCCTAAACGAAACTACTGCTATCTGCCTACGATCCTGCTCCGACACTGGCCCACACCCCGGTGGCCAATCTCAAACCGTAGAAATTGAATGTTTCTTGAACTTAGGGGTAGGGACAACCCCTTTCTCTCCTTGACTGGTACTCGCATCCATTGAATAGCACTTAATCAGAAGACCCAATTAAACTTTAAATCAAAACCTAAACAAGACAACACCAAATCTTAATCGAATACTCTTACCGAAATAGATCCAAATTCTGAAGGCTCCCACTTGATTATGAGAGTTGTCAAAATCCCTACATAACTTATGTTAGATTCGACTCTAACATTAAATCGATGAAAACAAGTGGCCTTCGGCCTAAGGTTGCATCTTGCTTACCTTTACTGATCAAATCCCGGAAGATCCTTAATCCCTGTCAACACTAGCCCAACAGAGATCTCGAAATTAGCCCTTCCAAGATTTGGCCACCCACACACATATACAAAGTTAGGCATCTAACTTTCGACAACCAAAAGAGAAAGAAGAAAATTGAATAGAAGAGACCCTTACCAACTATTAGAACCGATTGGAACAGATCTTGACAGATTCGACCTAGAGTAAAAGGCTTGAGAAATAGGAGAAGAACGTGAAAAAGAAAGAGAAGAGATGCCTTAGAAGATTCAGCCAAGGTATAGAGAGGTTTTCGACTTTTAGAGAGTGAAACGATAGATGAAAAAGAAAAAAAGGGGTTAAGGTTTAGGGATTTCAGCTATGAGATAGTGAAAAGTATAACTCGGCTATCTCAAAAGAAAAAGATGGTAAAGGAATGAAGATGAGAGATGAGTGATAGGAGATTCGGCCCTTGGTAGTGAATAGCAAAGTAGCCAGCAAAAGAATGGAACGGAAAAGAACCTAAGATTCTTGAATTTTAACTTTTGATCAAGATGAAAAAAAATAAATGAAAGGCTTTCTTGAAAGGAGAAAATGCCAAAAGATGGGCACACACACTATGACAATTTCGGCGTCTAATCTCCTCTTACATGATCGAATATGTCACTCCCCTAGCATCCAGTATTCGGCCAACTCCTCCTCTCTCTCCCAAATCCCTTCTTTTCCTCCTATTTTTCATCTTCACCACTCATTCAAACGAATTTGAATGTTTCAAACCTCTCTAAAAGCTCTCCACCACTCATTCAAACATCTTGACCAAGTCTTCCTCCCATCCTTCCAAAGTTCAAATGCCGCCCAACTCTCCCACTCTCTTGACGCAAAAAAAAAAACCAAAATGCTTCCTCTGTAGCTTGAACCTTGCCCCACTAGCTCCCTGAGGCGTCACCCCCTTATGCACTAAGTGGCGCCTCCCTTGCCACTCTACCACCTAATCTCTTGTGTCTTAAACTCAACATAAGAACCCTTAAGGCCTAACTCCCCTACCTCTCCCCTAAAGGCTCTAAACCAGAAATTTACCTAAGGTCCAAACTTAGCCCCAAGATTTCCTGAAACCCCCAAACACATACAAACAACATATAGAGCACACTACCACATGCATATAACTTAAGAAGAGATGCAAGAACCCTAAACCCTAGATGTTACAAAGTGTCCCTTTTTATAGGTCAACGAGATCTTAATCATGCTTCAGAATAGGGTCGGGACTAAATCGAACACATATGAAAGTTCTTGAAAATTTAAAACTTTTCTATATTACAAAGGTCACACACCCATGTGGGCAGGCCATGTGCCTCCCACGGCTACTAGACACAACCATGTGTCCTGATCGTGCCAAATCAAAGCAAGTATACTGACTTATCCACATGACCACTAGGCACGCCCGTGTGCCATGGCTGTGTAACTATAGGCTAGCTACTGTCTTACTCACACGGCTACTTGGCACGTCCGTGTGCCATGGTCGTGCACACTTGCATTGGCTACTAACCTAATCACACGGCTACTAGGCACGCCCGTGTCCTGCAGCCGTGTAACACCCCAAACTCAGTCCAGACACTACAGCCGGATCCAGCATGTCACATGGAAGGGCATTTTGGTCATTTTTTAATTAAATGATTAAAATAGGAAAAAGATGACAAAAATCTCATTTATCTTCTTCCTTGGTGCCAAAAATTTGAAGAACCCCATAGCTAGGGTTTGTTCATTTTTCAAACTTCTAATAAGTTCTTAGCCTCGTTTTTAATATTCTTCGTATTTTTAAAGTTCTCGTATTATGAATTAGCTATTTTTAACTATAAAATAAGGTAAGATGCAAGTTCAAAAATTTACCCATGAATGATATATGCTTGTAAAATGATATTTTAAGGAAGTTTATGAGAGTTTGATGTTAGATAAACAATTTTTTTCTAAGTGAATTTCATGAAAAATGCTAGTTGGGACTAGTTTGTAACTTTTATGGAAATTTGTCATACATGGTAGAAATAGTGAGAATTTGTTATTACTATAGTTGAGATAAAGAATCAGCTAAGCATGAAGTTTAAGAAAGTTGAATGAGAATCATTTTACAAGCCTTGGGGCAAAAGTGTAATTATGAGAAAGTTTAGGGGCAAAATGGTAATTTTGCCATAGTAAGATTTATGAGTCCATTTAGTTATTATGAGTATTAAATGAGTTAAATTATTATTATAGATCAAGAAAAATGAAGCCCGGATCAAAATCAAGGCAAGAACAAAGTTGAGGACTAAATTGCATATCTATATACATTTTGTATATTGAGGTAAGTTTGTATGATTTCTAAGCTTTATGATTTATATCATTAAAATGCTTAGTCTAATGTATAATAGTATCATGAAAATGTTTAATGTTATGTTAAACAAATAAATTAATAAGATTAAGCATGAGAAAGCCCCGATTGAAATTGAGTTACTTAGGATACTTGATCTACCACACGAAATGAGAAAGTCCGTATAAGACCAAGCCAAGGCATGGCATTGGCAAGCAAGAAAAATTATCATGTAAGTCCAAGACAAGTCTTGGCATTTAAAAGGTATCATGTAAGTCCAAGACAAGTCTTGGCGTTGAAAAGATATTAAGAGATAGAGATTCCATGTAAGTCCAAGCCAAGGCATGGCATTGGTGAGAACAAGGAAGATTTCATGTAAGTCCAAGCCAAGGCTTGACATTGATCAGTTCATGAGCAAAGATACCAAGTAAGACCATGTCAAGACATGGCAATGGTAAGTTCCCAAAGGAACACATAACAAAGACTTCGTATAAGTCCATGTTAAGACATGGCCTCGACACCAAGATGAGAAATTCCATATAAGGACGTATCTAGGATATGGCTTTGGCATCAAGTTATATACGGGTCAAGATCTATTATCCTCAGTTATTCACAGAAATTCATCGGGCAAATGAGTAAAGCTCAAATGAGATAATAAGAAAGCTAAGTAAGTAAAGCTACTGTTAAGTTGGAAATGAGTATTGCCATGCTATGAATGATGAATGAAAGATTATGATTATCATGTTAAAGTATCTGATCAATGTGATCAAGTGATACATGTTTATTATTTATCTCACAAGTATGAAACTAGTAAGTATCATGAGATATGGAAGAATCAGTATGAGTAAGTAAGCTCTATAGCAGAAATTTATGATACCATTGTTTATGTCAAATGGTTTATACTAATCAAGCATGTTGCTATGTGTATTATATGCAAACTTACTAAGCTAAATGCTTACGTCCTTATTTCTTTCTTTCTATGTAGTCCCGCCAAGCTAATCTCGTAGATCATCATCATCGGAGCTCGGAGCACGCTATCAATCACTATTTTGGTATAGCCAAGTTGTTTATGTTAAGTATGGCATGTATAGAAAACACTTTATTTGAGTATGTTTTAAGAAGGGCCAATGTATAGGCTATCAAGTTTATTATTCTTTTGTATATGGCTAAGTGATTGGCCAAAGTTAACTAAGCATGTATGTTCAATGTTATAAATGAAACATGTAGTATTATTCATGAAAGATGCAGTAACTTGAGTTGTTGAATTGAGTACGAGATTTGATCTTGATTTTAGGGTGGCAATTGATTTGGTAAATAACCTTCAAGTACCCACACGGATAGGCACACGGGCGTGTGTCTAGGCCGTGCGTACCTTGCACCTTTATAATTGAAGTTAAGATAGGCCACGGGCAAATCCCACGGCCGTTTGTTTAAGTTATGTATGACACACGGTCAGAACATGGGCGTGTGCCCCAGGCCGTGTGAAATAAGTCAGTATATCAAGGTATAGCACACGATTTACGTCCACGGGCATGTCAAGGCCGTGTGTAATTAGTCAGTGTCGACCACGGGTGGAAGACATGGGCATGTGTTAGGGGTACACGGGCGTGTCCCAAGTTACATGGGCGTGTGACCCTGTTTTAAGGAAAAGTTTTCATTTGAGTTTCGAAAGTTTTCAGATACGTGTTTAAGGCCTCGTAGGCCCATGAAAGGTATGATTTGACTAAGCAAGAGAAGTTTTTAATTCGGAACAAAATTTTATAGCCGTAAGTACATGTTTTAAGTGAGTTCAAGCATGGTAATGTCTCGTATCCAGTTTTAGCATCGGACTCGGGTATGGGGTGTTACAAAAAAACTCTAGCCATGTCTTCTCCATGTAAAATTCGACCAAGGAAGAAGAAGATGGACAAATTTGGCTTTATTTTGGCTTTTTAATTCATTTTAATTACAAAATTACCAAAATACCTTTAATGAAAAACTTTAGAAACATATCAAACCATGTCTATTTTTGTCCACCAACTTAAACAATGGTCTAATTACCATTTAAAGACCTCTAATTTAAAATCTCATAGCGATTGGACACCTTTAACATATAGAATTCAAGTTTTATACTTTTTGTAATTTAGTCCTTTTAACTAAATTGAGTGCCCAAATGTCAAAATTTTTGAACGAAATTTTCACGAAATTGTTCCATAAAACTGTAGACCATAAAAAATATAATTAAAAGGAATTTTACTGCATCAGATTTGTGGTCCTGAAATCATTGTTCCGACTAGACCCAAAGCCGGGCTGTTACAACCATGATAACTAAAAACTTGCAAGGGAGGTAGTTATATGAGGTATATCATCGTTACACAAATGATAGAACAATTCAAGGAGATCACGTCTACTAGTTAGCTAGTAAAGTAAATATTCTTTCACAAGGGAAGGTTCAATGGTGGATACCTACCTATCCTATGCAACTATCGATCGTAGATTCTCTCACCACATCGTGTCAATGTTTTTCGATAAAACCATCAATTTTCATTCATGTGGAGGATTGTTGGAAAAATTGCATTTTATGGGAACTTTGGGGCATATTCTCAGTAGGTAAAGGTGGAGAGTTAAATCATAAAATTATGGTTTCATATGCTCAAAATGGTTGAGTGATGAATGGGAAATTGATGCTCAAAGTAAGCTACTTAGAATTATTTGTTGAGGAAAAGTAAAGGCTTGAATCCCACATTGGTTAAATACCAAGTGTGAGATGTGTATATATATGTGAACCCTCTTAAAGGGTAATTGAATGCTTAAGCTTGAAACCCTACCTCGCATGCAGGGGTGCAAGTCAAAACCCGACCGAGTTGGGTCGCACTTGCACGTTGTGGGTGACGCAAAATATTTGGACCGATCAGGCCCAAATGGGCCTACGAATATTTTAGCCCAACACGAAATTAGTTTTTCTTAGCAGACATAATCTGGTTATATAAGGAAACTTATTTTATTTATTTGATTCCAATCAATTTAATTTATTTTTTAATCAAATTGATTTATTGGCTCCTTAATGGCAGATTTTGTGAAAATTTTCCAAAATTCCAACATTCTCAATGCCTATAAAAGGCTATGTTTTCTGAAGGTTTTTACACACTCTAATATTTTCTCACACCGAAATTCTGTTGCTTTCAAAATTATTCTTTTTCCTCTTTGTATTTCTCAAACATTTCGGTAATAGAAAAAGGCATCGTTTGTTCGTTGATCGCTGCAAGGATATTTTTTCTTTGATCTTTGTGTTGTTGTATTCTAGGAGACATTCGACCAACGTTTTTCCAAGTACTATAGGAGCGGCTGAATCTGTCTTAAGGAAACTGTGTTTCACAGGCATCAACGTTTCGTAAAATTTCTAATCTTCCTTTTTATTTCAACTTTTGTTATGGTTATATTTGATTTTTTGTATTTCGCAAATTAAATATAAATTGTTTTAATTATATTTTATTATATATATAATTAATTAATTAATTAATTATATTTATCGATATTGTTTCACTAATGCGTTTTGTCCAACATTTGCAAGAGGGTACAACCACTTGTGAGAACCTCTCGTGGGCTTCATTTTTCAAATTCATATAGACATTCACTTACTGGCAAGTATAGGTAAGCATACCGGGTGTTTACTGTATGTGGAGTGTAACTGTTCGTGAGTGTGAGAACAACGACATTGGGTATCTTTGTCTCTTGGGTTCTAGTGGATTGTACTAGTAACAACAAATTCCTTAATCAATTTATCTCATTTCACAATTTTCACTAGATAAATTGAATCAGATATACAAGAAATGAAACAACAAAAAATTAAACCAAATAGCAGCAAATAGTAAAAACCCAAAACTAGCAGCAAGTTAGAGAAACAATGGTAATTTGAAACAACAAAAATTGAAGGAGAAGAGCATACAACATATATAAGCAAGTTTCATGTATTCGGAGGATCTAATGCGTCATATCCCGTAAAAGTAATCATGCTCGATTTTAAACGTGATTATTCAGGTTTGGGTTCAAGTTCTAATTAAAAATGTAAGATATAAATAATAAACTTCATTAGACCTGAAAACCATTAAATCTATGCATTACAATAATTGAATCAGATTCTCATATAAACAGAAAATATCAAAAACATAACGAATGCTACTATACAATCATAAAGATGAAGGCAACAAAAGGAACAATATAAGCAAAAATTGAATCGCTGAAACTTGCAAAATAACATTCTAAATAATATGAGAGCAATAAATATTGACATAAAAAGGTAGGAACAAGCCTTTGACTAAAGGAGCAGAATATTGGAGCAAATTACTTCTCTAGGTAAAAGAATAACAAGTTACTTCTCAAAATGAAAGAATACTGCAACTCACTTATAGGACCCCCAATACTTCATTCTTAACATGTGCGCTCGAACTTTGAACTCTCATATTAAAGAAAAAGAGTGTAAAAAAGAAGAAGCATGTAAAACCGACGATAAGGAAATTCCGGTAAAGAAGCTCAAATTCTAACACCATGAAAATTTCTAAAATTAAATTTGATTATTTCAACTTTTTTTCTAAATCGTTGGTAATATATTTAAACTCCTAAAAGAATATAGTAACAAAACTCGATTCCATTACTTTTGGGAAAAATCCAAATAATTTGATTGTTTTATCAAAATAGGTATATTTCTATTATAGACTCCATTTAAAAAAGAAAAAAAAACAGGTACCAAAAATCAAGAATTGATAAAAATACTCTTAGGAACGTGACACCGAATTTATGATTGTAAATTATATCTATGTTTAAGTATATATGATAATGGAAACCAAACTTTAGTTTTACAAATGTGAAAATACCTTCGCTTTGAGATTTGCAAGTGGTTGAATATCAACTGGTTGGAGAGCTAATTCTGAGTTGGTGATGATGGTGTGAGAACATGCATCATCCTAGGAAGCACCGACACGGCAAAAATCCTCTCGTACCGGTGTCGTACCCGTGTCCGACACGGACACGCCGTCGACACGGCCGGATACGTACCGGACACGCCTTGAAGTGTGTTAAAAAATGACATTCCGAGAGTCTGCTGAATTTTTTTGCAGAGAATGAAAAACAGAGCAAGGCAAAGACCATGTGAAAGGAAAAAATGAGTAAATGGGGAAAAAAAAATGGGCTGCATAAAAAAGATAAAAAAGAGAGTTAATGCTGAAAAAAAAGTTAATGCTTAATGTTGAAAAAAAAAAGTTAATGCCTAAAATTAATGCTGTAAAAAAAAAAGAAAAAAATTAATGTTGTGAAAAAAAAATTAATTAATGTATTGTTTTATATAATTATAAATTTATAATGAAAAAGAATTAATTATTTATTAATGAAAATATCAATATTTTTATTTACATTGAGTGTTTTAACATAAATATATATAATAAAATATTTTTATTGTCGATCCTACCGCATCGTGTCCTTATTTTTTAAAAATTACCGTGTCGCCGTATCCGTATCGTGTCGTATCCGTATTACGTGTCCGTGTCCATGCTTCATAGGCATCATCTCGTAGGTAGCAGCTATATGAGGTAAATAATGGAAAGCAAAAATGGTAAAAGGCAGAGAGGCACGAGACACATAGAAGATCATGAAACTTATAATAAAAGCCAACAGCAACAAGAAGTATTATTTTATGGAATTCATGCATCCAAATAAAAAATTAATTAATTATTAGGTGACTAAATCCCCAAATATAGGTTAGGGGTACTTATGTTAAAAGAGAACCTCCACAATTACCCTTTCAAGTATCCTGTACTACTAATTTCTTAAAAAAGAAAAAGAGAAAAAAAGATGCATTCTATAAATATTGACCAATTTCCAGAAACGGTCGGCCATGCGTCTTATTCATTGTCATCAGTCAGATAAGAAACAAAAGATAAAATGTATAGAAGCAGTATGAATTGGTTGGCGCACATTCCACAACTTCAAACAGCAACAATATCAGAGAGAGCAAACTCAGGGAAAAACAATAACCGAAAAAATGTAGTACTTAATCAGTCAAGATAGCGAATTATTCCAGAAAATCGCATCATGCATCAACAATTTCACGTTATCCAACTAAACATGCAAAATAGATTCTTGTAATTACACCTATACCATCATTCTTCCAAGAACCAATCTCACAATATTGCCCTTTCCATCCCCGAAAACGGAGCAGCAAAACACACCAATCAATTTTCGACTTCCTGCATGGATACACAAGCATTTGTATTCAGAATCTTAATGGGGATTAAATAACGAGCCATGGGTTACAACAATTAAAAATGTCTCAGTGGGAACAACATTACACCGACTTGACAATTAACGAAGCACTCAAGGCAATGACAAAAAACAAGAATAAGAGAATAGGAAAACAAACCCAACACAAAAACTTCAGGTTTGATTCGACAAGAAGTGGATTTGAGTTGCTTGAACAAAATCATCTCATGGTCGATCCAAAACAATCAAACACCTTTAGAAGAGGTTCACCACTTTTTAAGAACCTTGAGAAGAACCAACAAGACCCTTAACTGTAGTATTTCGCCCCAACCAGCCTTCTCAAAAAAAAAAAAAAAAAAAAAGGGAAGGCAAATCCACTTGCCACGGAGAACCAATATTACTCACAGTCAAATTGGGAAAATTGGTCTAAGAACCTGATCCTTCACCTTCGGCATTATGAGACTACAATCTAACATTCCCCCTCTTCCAAAAGCCTTCAAAAAGACGCTTATTCAATAGAATGAGGTTAATCACAGAATTCCAACAATCTTCTACTACCGAACTTCCAAAACCAATTAACCATGCAACAAAGAACCCATCAAGGAAAGAAACTAGATAGTGGGCATGGTGTTTGGTCTACACTCACCCATCATTGTTGATACTGTGAACTAGAAGAGGGGGCAATGTTGTATAAGGCCACTTCACCCATTCTAAAGTCGAGAGTTGGATGGTAAAGGGATAAGCATATTAGGGTTTTGTCTGGAGAAGAATCCACTTAGTATCTTGTAGTATTAATAGTAGGTAAAGCCCAAAAAGTCCAACCGAATCCATAATAAGTGAGGACCCAACAGAGGGTCCATCAGGTTCAAATTGTAGTAGGGATATAACAATAACTAAAATTTTTATTTTCTTAAATTCAAAATTAATTCTTACATGTTGAAAAATTTTATGATAAGTCTGCTCTCTGTAGCACGCTCTGTCTGCTCTCTATAGCACGTATTGTGTTTTTGTTCCTCTATCTCTTTGTTATCTGTTTAATTGATTTGAAGTGTGGAAGTATGCTGCCATGGAGGACGAGTTGGCAGGATTGAATATTGAGGATGGGGAAGAAGAAGATGCATTGTCTTTGTCGATTGATCCCAGGTTGCAAAAGTTGGCCTATGAACATTGTTTGGCTGGCTGCTTCTTAACAGTAGGTATTGTTCATTTTCAGGCAATGAAGAACACAATGAATAATTTGTGGCATCCACTAGGTGGGGTTTAGATTTAGATTTGGGTGTGAAGAGATTTTTGTTCAAGTTCTTCAATGGAATGGATGTGGATCAGGTGGTTCAGAGATCTCCATAGACGTTCAATAATCATCTGTTGATTATTCACTGTTTGGAGAAGGAAAAGGATCCACTACAAGTCCCTTTGGTTTTTTTCTCCTTTTTGGATGCAAATTCATGCGTTACCTCTGAGATTATTTTCAGAATCTATAGCCATACAATTGGGTACTTTTATTGGGAATGTAACACCCCTAACCCGTAACCATCACTGGTTTAGGGTAAAAGGCATTACCGGACCAATCGAATCTTTTACGAACATTTCACATCACAAAGTATATCATTGTCATAACATATCAAAATACAAACATATAGTCCCTTAATGAGGTCTACGAGACCTTAAATAAGCATTAGAAAGGGGTCGAGACGAAACTAAACACTTACGAAATTTTTCTGAAATTCAAACATTTTTCAAAGCTACAGAGGTCACACGCCCGTGTGGGCAAACCGTGTGCCTCACACGACCTCAGACACGTTCGTGTGTCTAAGCGTTGGCAAAACAGGGCATACATACTAACTTATCCACACGGCCTGAGACACGCCCGTGTGCCCCACCCGTGGTCGACACTAACTTGCATCACACGGCCAATCACACGCCCGTGTGTCTGGCCCGTGGTCGACACTGACTTGTTTCACACGGTGAGTCACACGCCCGTGTTTCTAGCCCGTGTGTGAGCCTGACTTGAATCATATTACAAATTCAAAGGAAACGGTCGAGCCACACGCCCGTGTGCTCAACCGTGTGGGCAAATATAGGCCACTTGCAAGGCCAATTTGTAACAGTTCGGTTTATACCCTAGTCAGAATAGTGGTTTCGGGACCACAAATCTAAGTCTAAATAATATTTTAATATTATTTTCTATGTTCTTAATATGTGATTAAATATGTGCTAAATTTTCATGAGTTAAATTGTTCGTCTGTGTGCTTAATTTAACAAAAAGGATTGAATTGCATTAAATGTGAAAGTTGCATAATATTTGTTAAATACCAATGTGTTGTGGCTTTTAAAAGAAAAGGCCTTATGAAGCAAATAGACCGCTGTGTAGTTAGTGAATGAATGAAAGTCAAATATGCCCTTATTACATGTTTGTTATAATTATTAATTGGATGGATATTTTAGTAAATGGATTAATAATATGTTATTAATAAAAAAAAATGAAAGAGCTAGTGGATGTGTTCATCCATTCTATCAGAAAATATCAAGAAAAAGAGAAAGAAATATGAAGCTTGGGCATTCGGCTATTGTAAGCTCAAATTAAGGTAAGTTTTGACTTTGATTTTTGATAATTTCTATGTTTTAGCAATCGTTGCTTTGTTTACTATCAAGCCCATGTTTCAATTTGATGAATTAATGTTGTTCATGAGAAATGCCATTGATGTTATGTTAAGCTTTATGATGAGTTTTGTTGTTAAATGAAAGATTTGAGCTAGATGAACATGTTATGTTTTTGAAGTTTTGATGAATTTAGCTAAAAAGGGCTAAATTGTAAAAATAGTAATTTAAGGGACTAAATTGCAAATTTGATGAAAAATATGGGCTTGTGTGAGATGTAGGAACATTCGGCTATGCATGAGTATGGGTTGATTTTGTGGATTTGATGTTTTGAGAAAAATGGACTAAATTGATAAATTGTGCAAGTGTGAGGGCTAATTTGTAAATAGCCCTAAATGTGTGTCCTTGGATTGAATTGAATGAATTAGTGAATAAAAGAGTTAATTCTGAATATGTTTAGATTAAAAACTGAGGAAAACGAACTTAGATCGCGGGAAAGCAAAAGTAACCGAGTAGCCGTTTCCATTTCGATAAATCGAATCCGAGGTAAGTCACTATGCAAATAAACATACTTGTATGAAATTGTGGTTGCTTATATGACTAATGTTGAAAATGAATGCTTATGAGAGGTTATGCCTATGAATTCCGAGATAAGTTCGATATAGTGACAATGTTCGAGAAGTCCCGTACGAACCTAGGAATAGATAGGATTAGCTATGTCATGACATAGGTATCTGTTCTGTTTTATCATGTAAGACCACGTCAGGGATGTTGGTGTTGATTTGAGATTTCGTGTAAGACCACATCTGGGACGTTGGCATCGATATGAACTTTATGAATAAGACCATGTCTGGGACGTTGGCATCGATATGAGCTTTACGTGTAAGACCATGTCTGGGACATCGACATCGTATTGATTCGTATAAGACCCTGTCAGGGATAGTGGCATCGATATCCACGTGCATGTAAGACCTCGTCTGGGACGCTGGCATTGTACGATTATTCCTATCTTTCTGAGCATCCTACTAGATTCCTAAAGGTTCAACGTGCAAGTCTCTGATACGAATTGTAAATCCGAGCTATGATCAAATAAGTGAACGAATATCCGTTTTAGGTACGTTGAATGTACATTAAGTGTGTATAAAAAGGTAAGTATCTATATGACTTGAAGTTGAAGAAATGTATGTTTAAATGTGAGAATGTGAATCTTGAATTGATGAATGTGGCAAATGTGGCCACAAGTATGAATCAAGGTATATATGTGATGATTTGCTAAGCGATTGGAATGTGCTAATGTATTTACTTTCTCAAAATGCATTTTATGCTAAGTTTGTTTGTATATTGACTTACTAAGATTTTGGAAAGCTTACTCTATGTGTCTGTTTTATCTGTTTTATAGGTCGTCAAAGCTACTGAAGGCTAGGGATTGCCAAGGATCGTCATCACACTACTAAACTCTTTTTGGTACTCTTTGAAAACTATATATAGCTAGATATGGCATGTATAGGCTAGATATGTGTATATGTTTATGAACTGAATTTAGCCATGGTTTTGGCTAGTTTTTAATTGATAAAATGCTTGAATGAATGATTTATATGATGCATATTTTTGGTATGGTTTGGAGCAAAAGAAATGGTCAAGTTTTTGAGTAAGTTTTGGATGAATTATACTTGTGATGATATGAGTTTTAGTTTTGTAAATTGGCATGAATGAAATTGATATTGAATGTATAGATTGATTCGTCAATTTGGTATGTTTTGGTTGCCTTATATGCACCATATGATTTGGTAAATGTTGCTTGCAGGTTTGACCCATTTGGGTGGCATTTTGGTCTTGTAAATGACCTATAATGTCACACAGCCATGGCACACGGGCGTGCCTAGTGACCGTGGGGTAAAATCAGTATCTAGCTTAAGAGTACACGACCATGGCACACGGGCGTGCCTAGAGGCCGTGTGAAAAAGTCAGTATATGGCCTAGTGGGACACGGCCTTAACACACGGGGGTGCTTGATAGCCATGTTGTTTTGGCAGGATCGACCACGGTCAGGGTACACGGGAGTGCTTGGTGGCCGTGGTGTGTAGTCAGGTTCGACCATAGGGAGAACACACGGGTGTGTCTAGTAGCCGTGGAGGGGCACACGGTTGGCTCCCACGGGCGTGTATCCCCTATATTTTAGAAAAGTTTTTAAGTTTCTGAGAAGTTCTGTATGTGTTTCGTTTTAGTCCTGACCCAATTTATAACTAGACTCATTCAAGGGACATTATGATTGTGATTGATGAAATGTTGTATGAATTTCTGTAAATGGTTCCAATCTGTCTGGTAACGCCTTTAACCCTAGTCCGGCGATGGTTACGGGTTAGGGGTGTTACACAATTTGCCACCCATTTAGGGGTCAAACCTACAAGCACAAATAAACACATTTCATTCCCTCAAAATGCAACCAAATCATACCAATAATGTCTATCTTTTCTAACCATTCAATGCATAATAAACTTACCAACTTATGAACCATTTATCTCATTCTAATCACAAGCATTTCTAGGCAAAATCCATCTAAAAACTTACCAATCCAATATACTAATCATTCATCAAATCATACCAACTTTGCATCACAAAACATAATTGACATTTACCATATTCACATCCCATTTACAAGCCATATCACATAGCTTATATATACAACTCAAAACATCATTTAATTTAACTAGACTATACATTTCAAACATAATCCAAAATAACTAGCCTATACATGCCATACTTAACTATGTAATCATTCAAAAGGTACAAAATATGATTTGATAGTGTGATGACGATCCCCAACGATTCCTGAGCCTTCTGTAGCTTTAACGATCTATAAAATAATGCAAACACTGTAACACCCCTAACCCGTAACCATTGTCGGTCTAGGATTAAAGGCATTACTGGACAAATCGAAACCATAAACATACATTTCATAATTTAATTCAACGAATCCAATCCAAGTGTCCCTGGAATAGGTCTACGAAACCTTAAACATGCTGTAGAATAGGACCTGGACTAAACCAAACACATATAGAAATTCTCAAAAATTAAAAAATTTTTCTAAGTTATAGAGGTCACACGGCCGTGGACACGCCCATGTGCCTCACCCGTGGTCGCTACTGACTTGTACTACACGGCCAGTCACATGCCCATGTGTCCAGCCCGTGGTTGAGTCTGACTTGTTTTGAAATGCAGTCACAAGGGACACGATCGAGCCACACGCTCGTGTGCTCAACCGTGTGGGCAATTATAGGCCATTTGCAAGGCCAAATTGCCACCCACACTTTGGGTCATCCCTACAAACACAATTAAACATCAATTCAAGCATCAAGGGCAACCAAAACATACCAAAATTTTCATCATTTCTAACCACTTATGAGCTTAACAATCACACCAACTTATATGCCATTTATCTCAATCCAATCACAACATTTCTAGATAATATCATCCACAACTTACCATTACAATATGACATCTTTGCATCCATAAACTTACTATTATTTTGATCATTTCATTTGCTATCAAACATACCATAAATAAACATCATATATCATGACTACTAATTCATATCACAATCATTTATCTAGCCATATCACATGGCTATGTACATATCTCAAACATAATTCAAAACAACTAGCCTATACATGTCATATTTAGCTATATACACATTCAAAAATACCAAAGTAAGATTAGGTAGTGTGATGATGATTCTTGACGATCCCCGAGCCGTCAGTAGCTTTGACGATCTATAAAGCAAAGCAAACAGACACAAAGTAAGCTTTCAAAATCTTAGTAAACCATATACAAATAAACTTATCATAAATGCACATAAACACATCAATACAATGTCATTAATATTTTCCAATGGAAAATTCATAACATTTTCTTTGGCTCATTTGTTTAGCCATAGTTTACCAACCTATCTTATCTCAAAACATCTCTTTTACTCATATCATAGTCATACATATGTCACATTTTATATCCACAAATCTATGCACATATCTCACTTAGGTAAGTTCACATATATATACTTACCTTCCATACACATACATAGTGTAAAATTCAAACGTACCTGATTCGTTTATACATTTATCATAGCCTTTTGTTTTCTCGGAACTTGCCCGTTGAACCATTCGAAACCAAATAGGATACTCAAAATGCTCAGAATAGTTGTACAATGCCAACGTCCCAGACGTGGTCTTACATGTACTCTGATATCGATGCCACTGTCCCAGACAGTGTCTTACACGAATCAAATATGATGCCAATGTCCTAGACATCGTCTTACACATAAATCTCAAATCGATGCCAACATCCCAGATGTGGTCTTACACGATATCACATATCGGACACCTATGTCATGACATATGTAATCTTATCTATTCCTAGGTTCGTACGGGACTTCTCAGACATTGATAGGTTGTCGATAATTCATAAGATTTCATATATTTATCATCTCGGACACATTCATCACAATGATATTTCATATGAACATGCATAAATCAATACAAATGCATTTATTTGTAGATAGACTTACCTCGGATTCGGATAAACGGAAACGAACTCGGCTACTCAATTACTTTCGATTTTCCTTGGTCTAAATCGTTTGCTTCGGTTCTTGATCTATACATATTCAAATTTAACCCACTTATTCACTAATTCATTCAATTCAATCCAAAAACACATAATTAGGGTAGTTTACAATTTATCCCTCACATTTTCACATTTTGACATTTTAGTCCCTATTTCATAAAATCACAAAATACACATAATTTCATATCACCCAAGGTTGGCCTAATATTCACTATGATCATACCAGTCCATACATTTCATTTATTTCACAATTTAGTCCCTCAAAATATTATTTTCTTAATTAAGTCCAAATTACTCAAATTTATCAAAAATCCAAAGACAAACTATGTTAATCTATCACATATCTTTCATAATTCATCTTCAAACATCACAAAACTCATGTGTTCATCAATGGCATATTTCAAAATCAGCATCAATTCACAAAATTGAAGCATGGGTTTTGAAGAACACTAAGCAACGATTACAAAAACGTAGAAATTATCAAAAATCGAAGCAAAACATACCTTGAATCAAAGAGCATCCACGGCCGAATGTTCAATGTTTTTCTCCTTTTATTTCTTTTATATTTTCGGCACTAACAAGATGATAATCATCTATTTTTCATGTTTGTTTTATTACAAACATATTAATTATTCATTTCCACTTTTGCCCTTAATGAATCCTTAATAATTAAACATTTAAACTATGGACATAATTGTCCATCAACTTTATATTGGCATATTAACATCATAAGGACCTCATAAAATAAAAGCCATAACAAATAGATACCTTTTCACATGGCATGCTAATTTTGCACTAAATGCAATTTAGTCCTTTTCTCTAATTAAGCGCACAGATGATCAAATTAAATCACAGAAATTTCACACATACTAATTCACATGCTATAGACTCAGAAAATAACATTAAAATATTTTTTTGACTCAAATTTGTGGTCCCGAAATCACTATTTTGACTAGGGTCTAAACTAGATTGTTGCAAACACATACAGAGTAAGCTTTCAAAAGCTTAGTAATCCATATACAAATAAACTTAACATATAACATTCATAAACATATCAAATATAAGATCATTAATATATCTCAATTACAAATTCCCAATTCTTCTTTGGCTCATTTGATTAGCCATTGCTTTCCAACAATTCATGCCTTAAAGTATCTCTTTTCCTCATATCACAAACATACATATATCACATTTTGCCTCATTGAATTTATGCACATATCTCACTTATACACAATCACATATACATACCTCTTATACTCAATAGTAGTATGCATTTCAAACGTACCTGAATCGATTACATATTTCACATAGTCTATCATTTCTCAAAGTTACCGGTTGAACCATTCAGAATCGAATAGAACACTCAAAATACTCATACAAATCTGACATCCCAGATGTGGTCTTACATGTAATCAAACATCGATGCCACTGTCCCAAATAGGGTCTTGCATGAATCAAATACGATGCCAATGTCCCAGACATGGTGTTACACGTAAATCTCAAATTGATGCCAACGTCCCAGACGTGGTCTTAAATGATATCACATATCAAAAATCTATGTCATGACATATGAATCCTATCTATTCCTAAGGTTTGTACGGGACTTTTCAGACATTAATGCATTGTTGATACTTCCTCGAATTTCACATATATATCATCCAAAGCCATTCATCACAATTCTATATTGTATGAACATGAATAAATCAACTTAAATACATTTATTTGTATATAGACTTACCTCGTACGGATATTGATGGATAAATTCAACTATTCGATCACTTTTGACTTTCCTCGATCTAAATCCGTTTTCTTTGGTTATTGATCTATACATATTCAAATTTAATCCATTTATTCAACAAATCATTCAATTCAATCCAAAAACATACATTTAGGGAAATTTACAAATTAACACTTACATTTTCACATTTTAACATTTAAGTCCCTATTTCACAAAATCACAAAATACACAAAATTCCCTTGTACCCATGCTTAGCCGAATTTTTAACATGATCATACAAGTCCATACATTTCATTTATTTCAAATTTTAGTCCCTCAATATATTATTTTCACAATTTAGTCCAAATTACTCAAATTCACCAAAAATCCAAAGACAAAACATGTTAATCTAACACATATATTTCATATTTCATCAACTAATACCACAAAGCTTACAAAACCATCAGTGGTACATTTCAAATTCTTCATCAAATTCCAAAATTAAGGCATGGGTTTGATTATATACTAAGCAACGATCACAAAAACATAGAAATTATCAAAAACCGAAACCAAAACATATCTTAATCAAACTATGCAAATGCCAAATATAAAACCCTATTTTAAGCTTTCTTCTTTTCTTCATTCGGCCATGAAAGATGATAATAATAACCATCTTTTTGTTTTGTTTTATTTAACTAACTTTTTATTTAATTTACCTAATTAACCTTTGATAAAAACATATAATAATTCATAATGGTTCGCCATAAATGTCCATTAACCATACTAATGGTTTATTTACATAATAAGGACTTCATAGTTAATAAGCCATATCAATTTAACACATTATTAATTAGAAGGCCACTTTTACATTTCCTATGATTTAGTCCTTTTCTCAAATTAAACACACAAACAATAAAATTATTTCACAAAACTTTCACACATACTTAATCACATACTATATGCACAAGAAATAATATTAAAACATTTTTCTGACTCGTATTTGTGGTCTCGAAATCACTATTTTGACTAGGGTCTAAACCGGACTATTACAGGAAAATTTTTAGAATATGATTCTAAATAGATAAACTGTGGTTTGAATGGTTATCTAAGGATCCGAGTGGAAATTAATGTGAGGAACCCACTAAAGAGAAGAAATAAGATAACACTTTCGTCATCAAAATTCACTTGAGTGAAGTTTTGTTATGAGAAACTCACACTTTTCTATTTCTATTGTGAATGTTTGGGCCACAATGATAAGTTCTATCTAGTTCGATTATGTTAAGGAGGAGATGCTTCAGAATTTGGGTAGGATTTGTCCTTAAAAGTACAGTCAAGGCGAGTATCTATAGTGAATAGTGTTTGGGCACGTGAGGAAGGGGTGATGCCTCTAATGAAAGTTTTTGGAATGCGTAGGGATTAGTGAGTAATTAAAGGAGTGAATTTAGAAGTGAAATGTGGAACAATATAAATGTGGTGCTGGGATTTAATTTGGAAGGACATTGAAATCATGATACAGGGAACCAATTTGGCACCTATGATGGATTGGGCCGAAATAGCATGGAGCATGATTTTGAAGAAGACCAAATTAAGCATGTGGAAGGAAAAAAAAAGGCCCAAAATAGTTTTGGCGGTTCTTATCATTTTAGACTTAACTGATTCAACAAGAGATTTGGCTGAGTAACAAAATGCTCTATCTAATCAATTATCGTCGTCTGCCAAGGGGGTAGGCCAGCCAGGCGTAATAAAAATCGTATGTTAGAATGTCTGCGGATTGGGGAGTAGATGGGCTACTTGAAGGCTTTGGTTTATGTTGAAGGCTATCAATATCCATATTGTCTTCTTAATGGAGACAAAATTAGATGACAAGAGAATGAAGAAGGTTCGACAAAGATGTGGTGTTAATAATGGGTTGGATGTTGATGTGGATGGTTCTAGGGGAAGTCGCTTGACATGGAATGGGAATGAGTTGATTAATATTTGCAATTTCTCTAAAAATCATATAGATGCAGATATGCATGAAGTAGAGGAGAATTTGGAGTGGAGATTAATGAGGTTTTAAGGAGCTCTAGATTTAACAACTCGATTTTAGCTAAATCAGAATAGTGGTTTCAAAACCACAAATCTAAAGTTGTAAAATTATTTTAATATTATTTTTGGTATTTACAGCATATTATTTGATATGTGTGAAAATTTCGTGAAGTAATTTTACCGTTTGAATGTCTAAATTGATAAAAGGACTTAATCGCGTAAAATGTAAAAATGGCATGCTATTTGTTAAGTTCTATATTGTTATGGATTTTATAGTGTGGGTTCCTTAAAGTGAAATTTGGCCATTTAACATTATCATGGATGGTAGTGGACAACCATTATATGGTTTTCATAATATTATTTTAAGGTTAATATGGTAAATGTATAATAAAATGTAATTAAATAAAACAAAACTTAAAATGGCCATTATTAACGTCATTTTGGCCAATTGTTAAGTAGAAAAGAAGCCATGGATGAAGCCTTTAAGTTCAACACCTAGGGAGTTTGATTCGGGTATGTGTTTTGCTTTATTTTTTAATAATTTTTATGTTTTTTAGATCGTTGCTTCGTTTATGAGTTAGCCCTTGTTTTAATTTTTAGATTTGATGATGAATTTGAGATTTTCCATTTTTGATAATATGATGAATTTGTTGTTTGATGATCAAAAATAAATCTTTGTTAATAGATTATTATGTTTAATTAAGTGATTTTTGGTAGAAATGTGTATTAAGGATTAAATTGTAAAATTTGTAAATTAAGGTGTCAAAATGTGAAATAATGAAATAAATGGGCTGTTAGGGACCTAAGGAGAATTCAGCCTAACATTGGTTTAGTGAAATTTTGTGTATTTTGTGTTATTTTGAAATAGGGTCTAAATTGAGAAAATGTGAAATGTTAGGGGCTAAAGTGTAAAATGCCAAAATTATGTATCTTTGGATGAATTCGAGTGAATATGTTATTAAAAAGGTCAAATTTAAATTAATTTAGATCAAGAGAGAAAGAAATCAGGTTTGGATCGGTGGAAGTCGAAAGTTGACGAATAGCCGTTCTGATCCATTCGTCTCTGTACGAGGTAAGTTCATAAGTAAATAAATGTTATTAAATTCAAATGTATATGTTTTAAATGTTTCCAAATTAGTATGTATATATTTGATATATTGACGAACTAATATTGTAACATCCTTAAATCGGGGTCTTTGCATTTTATCTGTTGTATGTAGATAGTGTGGTTGTTGTGCTAATCTTAGGTGTTCTAGGGTCTAAGTGTGAGCTTTGGGGTAGGGTAGAACTTTAGCAAAACTTTTATTTTTGGGTGCTTGGAAGGGGGAGTTGAAGGAGTTACGTGTTAAGGATTTTTGGTGGCAAGTTTTGGCACAAGAAGTGCCTTGGCGAAGTGGCAAGGAGGCGCCACTTAGTGCTCAAGGAAGTGACGCCTCAGGAGAGTGGGAGAGCCTTGGTTCGAGCTACGAAGAACCCCTTTTCTGCTTATTCTTTTTGGTGCCTAGACAAGGGAGGAGATGTGCTCAGGATGGACTCTGATGGATATATGTTGAAGGAGTCAACACATTTGAATGGTTGGATGAGAGAAAATGTTGGTGTTTGAACTATTCAAACTTGTTTGAATGGTTGGTCATGAGAAAGTCAAGGAGAAACCAAAGGGATTGGGAAGGGGGTGTGTTTGGCCAAAATTTTGATGGTGTTTTGGGCAAGAGGAGCATTCAGTTTTTAGGGGTTTAGGGGTGTGCCGAAACTTGGGTGTGGGCCCCTTCCATTTTTCAGTTTTGAGTGCTAAGTGAGGTAGGTAGCTGAAGGTGGTTTTGGCTTTGGTGAATGGTGTATATTCTATTAGTAGGGGGCATTTAGAACTTTTTTTTCCTCCCATTTCATTTGTGCCGATTCTTTATTTTCTTTCTCTCAAAAGTCAAAGCTGAATTCTCTCCACACTTTTACTCTAACTTTGTTCCAAAACTGAAATCAACATTTCCCCTCTCTTTCGATTTCTTTTTCTTCTCTCAATATCTCTTGTGCTGAAATACTTAAACCTTCTCCTCTTCTCTCATCTTGGTCATAGCCGCATCTAGTATTCATCATTCTTTCTTTTTCTCATCTACATTCTGTGATAGCCGAATACCCTAGTCACTTTCTCTTATTTCTCCCCATTTCCTTAAGAGCCGAAACCACCTCTTCTCTTCATCATTTTTAGGCCGAAACTATCTTCTCCTCTCCATTTCTTTTGGTTCGAGATCGAACCATCGTCAGCATTTGTTTTAGTGAGTTTCTTCTTTGGCCGAATCACCCTCAATTTCATATTCTTATTTTCTCTCTTGGGCTCTCTTTTTGTTCTTACATCTTCTCTTCCTGATTTACCGAATTTCCTCATCTTCAGTGCTAGTGCCGATTTCTTTTGGGGGGTTTAATCGGATCTCCTGTTAAGGTAAGTAGCGATTGCTTCTGGGTTTTTATCCTTCTCTTTCGGGTTTTCTTGCCAAAGTCGAAGGCTATTTGGTTTTATGTGTGGATGTTTGGCCGATTGTAGAAAGGAGGCTGGCCACATTCTTTTGTTCTTCAGGATTCGTTTGGCTTGTAGATCAAGCCTAAAAGCTTCGAGAGTTGTCGATCTAGGTAAGGGCCTTAGCCTAAATCGTTAATCTCTTTCGATTTGTTTCACTGCTTTAACCCGATTTAGTGATAAGGTGTGTTATGGATTCGAAAGCTAACCAAGCATTAGGAGGGGTTATATCTAAGACCCCAGCCCCTAAGTTCAAGAAGAGGGATGTGTCGGCTGTTCACAATTGGCCACCTAGGTATAGGCCGGCATCTGAGCAAAGCAGTAGGTGATAGCAGTAGTGTCGGTTAACGACAGTGTAGACGTAGAGAGCGTCGTGTTGCTAGTAATCAGGTGTATAACTCTTACACACTTCATACGTTAATATATTTTATCATGTATATTGCCAAAAGCCGGAATAGCTATTGAAATCGGTATGATACCCTTGTGGGTAAAAAAAATGAGGACACCGGTTAAGTCCACTTTGATTGACTAGCGTTAAATGCCTGTGTTGAATCTGCATATGCCATACCATGATATTTCTGTATGATAAGAGTGATTATTATGCCATGAAAAGTATGTTCACAAAAACGGGTGTTGAGAGGAGGGGGAAAGTATAATTTCAGACTGTCACCAGTGGTTTTGACCACACAGTGGGTTGGCCCCGTTTATTATAATATTGTGACTAAGTCTCAGTGGTTTTGACGACCAGTGGTTTGGTACCACATATTCTATTTTTGTGACTCGGTCACCAGTGGTTTTGACCACACATATATTATTTATGACCTCGGTCACCAGTGGTTTTGACCACCAGTGGTTTTGACCACACGGGGTAGACACAAGAGTTTCGGATGGCTATGTTTTGGGTTGCATGATATGCATATTCACTTATGAAACTATGTAAGGGCTTATATCTTGGGATGGGGACTTATACACTGAGTCTCGGTGACTCACCCCTTCCTTTATATTTTGCAGATGATTCTTAGATCGCGAATGGGGAGTCGGGACGGACTCAAGGTGGCCATTCACGATATTTTGGGTTTTGTTTTAAATTATTATTCCGGGTTTAGATTTTCATTAAATTTGGTTTTGGTTGTAATAAGGCCATCTAAATTTTTATTTCGGGATTATTTATTTCGTTGACAACCTTTGAATTTGCGTTAAACATTAAAACACGTTTAAAATGGAAAAGAGTCAATAAAATAAATGTTTTCACAAACCTTAATGGATTTTTGGGATTTTCTAAAACTTTACCATCGGGTAAATGACGAACTTATAATATCAACAAGTTAACTCGATTCTCTTTAAAAAGAAAATTCGAAACGGTTTAAGCGATTGATTCAAACCAACTTCGGTTTCCATAAAACAAGACATTTTTTTTCAACTTAAGTCAACAACTAGTTTTATCAAAAATAAGCTTTCTCTGTGACATGCCGGATTCGGTCGTAGTGTTTTGACCAGGTTTGGAGTGTTACAATTTTTGTATCAGAGCCTGGTTCAAAAGCTCGACTGTGGGCTCGAGGCTCAAAATGTGATCAGTAAGGAGGGTTTTGCAAAATGATTTGATGGAAATTGTATATTTATGGGAAAGCATGGCACCCGAGTCTCCAGCACCAATCCACAACGGTAAGTTCCCTTAATCGCTGTTTATATGGTCTAATGATTGAGATATGAATGTTAGCAATAGGAATCTACTTTAGAGACTGAAGCCCATAGGATTGTGTGAACTTGCGAGAATAATTACTGTAGTAAATTGCTCATAAGACTGCTCTGTAATAATCAGTGGAAGAAAGCTAATGCATAAAATTCTTAAATCAGATTAATTCGTAGACATGAGCACTCGAGGGCATGGGCGTAATACGCGTGGGCGTGGTAGAGGTAGGATGACTATGTCTGAACCAGTAGGGTCTGGTCATGGGTCAGAGGATGAGGTACCACCGCCGCCATCTGTGGGCGCTGAGTTCTAGAATCAGACGGATGGTGATGATGAGGTGTCGCAGGCGTTGCTGTGGGTTTTGGAGAGAGTAGCTGGAGCTGGTGGGGGTACGGGGGTTCAAAAATCTGTGTCTGAGTAACTCTGAGCTAGTTGAGCAGAGGTGTTCCGGGGTGTTTCTGGTGTGGCTCTCAATACAGCTGAGTACTGGCTTGAGGCAACTGAACATATAATGGATGATTTGGGCTTTACGGTGGAGGAAAAGTTGAAAGGGATAGTGTCTCTTCTCTAGGATGAATCTTATCAGTGGTGGCTTACGGTCCGGGATGGTACGACAGCTGATGACATCACTTGGGATTTCTTTAAGGCAGCTTATCAGAGGAAGTATGTCAGGTCCGGTTATATAGATGCGCAACAGAAGGCGTTCTTGAATCTAGTTCAAAGGAATAAGTCAGTATCGAAATATGAGGCGGAGTTCCTTCGGCTGAGTCGTTATGCTAGAGGTATCGTGGCTATGGAACACGAGCGCTGTGTCAAGTTTGAGGACGGGCTGAGAGATGAGCTGCGAATGTTGATTGCTCTACAGTAGGAGAGAGAATTTGTAGTCTTGGTAGAGAAGGCCAAGATTGCGGAGGAGGTGAAATAGTCGGTGAGACGGAATCAGGATCGGAGTTGGATTAAGAGGAGTTTTGGGTCATCAGGGTCTATCGGGAATTCGCAGAAAAGGGCTAAATATAGTGGGCAGAGTCAAGCTGCAAAGCCTGCTGCTACTACTATGCAGTGGCCGCCATGGTGTGCTCGGTGTGGGAAGTCTCATTCGGGAGAGTGTTGGACCAAAAACAGAGGGTGCTTCGAGTGTGGGTCAATGGGGCACCGAGTAAGGGATTGTCCGCAGAGGTCAGCTAGGATCCAGTCTGAGGGTCAGGGACGTACACAATTTAAGAGGGATGGCCAGCAACCACAGAGAGGTCGCGGTTCACAGGGGAGGTAATGGTTCTGGTCGAGGTCGTGGAGCACCGGGCAGAGGTGCTGGGAATGCTGATGCAAGACAGCCTGGGTTGGTCTATGCTGCGAGGCTTCGAGAGGAGGGCGATGCACCGGACGTTATAACTGGTACATTCTTAATTTTTGGATTGCCTTATACTACTTTGATAGATGTTGGATTGACGCACTCCTATGTTGCTAGTAGTATAGTGGGAACTATGGACTTAGCTTATGGGATTTCTTTTAGGGAGATGACTGTAATTAGCCCTCTAGGTCACTCTATAGAAGTAAACAAACTGTATAGGGATGTACCCCTATAACTTCAAGAGGTAGTGTTTCAGTCTAATCTGATGGAACTGCCATTCGGGGAATTCGATTTGATCCTAGGGATGGACTGGCTAGTGGAGTACCAAGTAAGTTTGAACTACGGCTAAGCGCATGGTATTAAGAACTATTGAGGGTAAAGAGGTGGTGATGATAGGTAATAGAAGGAATTTTCTATCTAATGTGGTATCCGCGTTGAAGGCCGAGAAGATGGTGAGGAAGGGATGTGAGGCATTTATGGTTCATGTTTGTGCATTGGAGGCTAAGGAAATAGGTGTAGGAAACATCCGAACAGTGAAAGAATTTACTGATGTATTCCCAGAGGAGCTTCCATGTCTACCTCCCAATCGCGAAGTTGAGTTTGGGATAGATTTGCTACCAGGAACCGCACCAGTGTCTATTTCCTCGTATAGGATGGCGCCGAAAGAGTTAGTGGAGCTGAAGGCATAGATTCAGGAGTTGTTGGATTGAGGTTTTATCCAACTGAGTGTATCACATTGGGAAGCGCTTGTACTTTTTGTTAAGAAGAAAGACGGAACAATGCGAATGTGTATAGATTACCGTCAGCTGAATAAGTTGACAATTAAGAATAAGTATCCATTGCCGAGGATAGATGATCTATTCGATCAGTTGAAGGGGGTGTCGATTTTCTCTAAGATTGATTTGAGGTCGGGGTACCATTAGCTTAAGGTAAAGGAGGCTGATACCCATAAGACAGTGTTTCGCACTCGTTATGGGCACTACGAGTTTTTAGTAATGTCGTTTGGGTTGACTAACGTGCCGACAGCATTCATGGACATGATGAATCGAGTGTTTCAGCCGTACTTGGACCGGTTCGTCGTGGTGTTTATAGACGACATCTTGGTGTACTCAAAATCAGAGGAGGAGCATGATGAGCATCTCCGTGTGGTTTTACAGATTCTGAGGGAAAAGTAGTTGTTCGTAAAGTTTAGTAAATGCGAGTTCTGGTTGAAGGAGGTAACTTTCTTGGGTCATGTGGTATCAGCTGAGGGGATTAGGGTAGACCCTCGAAAGATTGAAGCGGTATTGGATTGGAAACCACCAAAGTCTGTAGCAGAGATTTAGAGTTTTTGGGTTTAGCAGGATATTACAAAAGGTTTGTAGAAGGGTTTTCTTTGATTGCAATGCCATTGACTAAGTTGCTAAGAAAAGGAGTTCCGTTCGTATGGTCCGACAAATAGCAAGGAAGCTTTGACAAGTTAAAGAGGATTTCGACGAAGCTCCGGTTTGATTCACTGGGTGGAAGGAAATTACGGTCTACTGTGATGCGTCGCATATCGGTTTGGGATGTGCACTGATGCAAGAGGGGAAAGTAGTGGCGTATGCGTCTCGACAATTGAGACCCCACGAAGGGAATTACCCGACGCATGGTCTGGAGTTGGCTGCAGTGGTTTTTACTCTGAAAATTTAGAGGCATTACTTGTATGGGGAGAAGTCGATCGTCTACACGGACCACAAGAGTTTGAAGTACCTCTTGACTCAAAAGGAATTGAATTTGAGGCAGCGAAGGTAGATCGAGTTGTTGAAGGATTATGACTATTTGATTGAATACCATCCGGGTAAGGCTAACGTAGTGGCTGACGCGTTGAGCCGCATGGTGGTAGCGGCCTTGAGAGCAATGTTTGCCCATCTTAGTCCGTAGGATGACGGAAGTCTATTAGCAAAATTGCAAGTGAAGCCGACGTGGGTAAACCAGGTTAAGGAAAAATAGCTAGTGGATGAAGACTTAAGTACTCGATATTTGTAAGTGCAGAATGGTGGATTGAAGGGTTATACCTTGAGCAGTGAGGGTGTGTTGTGTTTCCAAGGGAAAGTTTGTATGCCGAGAGATGTTTAATTAAGGCAGAGGATTCTTTAGGAAGCTCATAGCAGCCCATACGCTATGCATCTTGGAGGTAGTAAAATGTACCGGGATCCGAGGGAATAATTTTGGTGGCCGGGTCTGAAGCGAGAGGTAACAGAATTTGTAAGTAAGTGTCTGACGTGTCAGCGAGTCAAAGTTAAACATCAGTTACCTTCAGGTCTGTTGCAGCCGGTAAGGATTCCGCAGTGGAAGTGGGAAAGGATTACGATGGATTTCGACACTGGGCTACCCCTCACGCCTAGCAAGAAGGATTCGGTCTGGGTGATTGTTGATTGTTTGACAAAGTCAGCTCATTTCTTACTAGTTCAGGTTGATTACTCACTTCAAAGGTTGGCTAAGTTGTATGTAGCACAAATCGTGAGACTTCATGGAGTGCCAGTGTCGATTATCTTAGATAGGGATCCTCGTTTCACATCAAGGTTTTGGAAAATGTTGCATCAGGCATTGGGTACAAGGTTGGATTTTAGTACGGCATTTCATCCGCAGTCAGATAGGCAGTCAGAGAGGGTAATCCAAATTTTAGAAGACATGCTGAGGGGCTGTGTTTTGGATTTCAGAGGTAGTTGGGTGGAATTTCTACCATTGGTAGAGTTCGCGTACACCAACAATTATCAGGCAAGTATCCAGATGGCACCGTATAAAGCGCTGTATGTGCGGAGGTGTCGCACTCCTACGTGTTGGACAGAGTTGGGTGAGCGTCAACTGTTGGGTCCAAAGTTGGTTACTAAAATAGAGGATAAGGTTAAGCTGATTCGAGCTCGTCTGAAGGAAGCTTCAGAGAGACAGAAATCTTATGCTGATTTTAAGAGGAGGGATATAGAGTTTGCAGTGGATGATAAAGTTTTTCTAAAGGTGTCCCCATGGAATAAGGTGTTAAGATTTGGTCGGAAGGGCAAGCTGAACCCTAGGTTCATCGGGTCGTATAAGGTGTTGAAGCATGTGGGACCAGTAGCTTATCAGCTTGAGTTGCCAGCAAAATTGAGTCAGACCCATGACGTGTTTCATGTTTTAATACTTAGACGCTATCGCTCAGATCCATCACATGTTGTGCCAGTGGGAGAGATAGAAGTAAACCCAGATTTGTCTTTTGAGGAGGAACCGGTGCAGATCCTGGATCAAGATGTCAAAGTTTTACGTAGGAAGTCAATTCCTTTAGTGAAGGTGTTATGGCAGAATCATGGGACTGAAGAGTCCACATGGGAGCCAGAGGATGTGATGCGGCAGTAATACCCTCAACTATTTTGACCAGGTAATTTTAAGGCCAAAATTATTTTTAAGGGGGTAGAACTGTAACATCCTTAAATTGGGGTCTTTGCATTTTATCTGTTGTATGTAGATAGTGTGTTGTTATGCTAATCTTAGGTGTTCTAGGTCTAGGTGTGAGCTTTAGGTAGGCTAGAACCTTAGCAAAAATTTTATTTTGGGTGCTTGGAAGGGGAGTTGAAGGAGTTAGGTGTTAAGGATTTTTGGTGGCAAGTTTTGGCACAAGAAGTGCCATCCTTAAATTGGGGTGTTTGCATTTTGACGCCTAGACAAGGGAGGAGATGTGCTCGTGATGGACTCGATGGATAATATCTCATTTGAATGGTTGGAAGAGAGAAATGTTGGTGTTTGAACTATTCAAACTTGTTTGAATGGTTGGTCGAGAAAATCAAGAAGAAACCAAAGGATTGGGAAGGGGGTGTGTTTAATGAAATACTTAAACCTTCTCTTCATTTTTGATTCTCATCTTAGGTGGTTAAGGTGGTTTTAGCTTTGGTGAATCCGTATATTCGGTTATCTAGAACTCATCATTCTTCTTTCTTTTCTAATCTACATTCCACACTTTGATAGTTCCAAAACCAAAATCAACATGACTCAATAGCCAAATCACTTCCTCTCTTCTCATCTTAGTAATTCTAGAACTCCATTCTTTTTCTAATCTTGATAGCCGAATACCCTAGAAACTTACCTCTTCTCTTCATCATTTTTAGGCTGAAACTATCTTCTCCTCTCTATTTTTTTGGTTCGAGATTGAAGCATCGCCAACATTCGTCCTAGTGAGTTTCTTCTTTGGCCGAATCACCCTCAATTTCGTATTCTTATTTTCTCTCTTGGGCTCTCTTTTTGTTCTTACATCTTCTCTTCCTGATTTGCCAAATTTCCTCATCTTTAGTGCCAGTACCGATTTCTTTTGGGGGGTTAATCGGATCTCCTATTAAGGTAAGTAGCGATTGCTTCTGGGTTTTTATCCTTCTCTTTCGGGTTTTCTTGCCAAAGCCAAAAGCTATTTGGTTTTATGTGTGGACGTTTGGCCGATTGTAGGAAGGAGGGTGGCCGCATTCTTTTGTTCTTCGAGATTCGTTTGGCTTGTAGATCAAGCCTAAAAGCTTTGAGAGTTGTCAATCTAGGTAAGTGCCTTAGCCTAAATCGTTAATCTCTTTCGATTTGTTTCACTACTTTAACCCGATTTAGTGATAAGGTGTGTTATGGATTCGAAGGCTAACCAAGCATTAGGAGGGGTTAGATGTGAGACCCCAGCCCCTAAGTTCAAGAAGAGGGTCGTGTCATTTGTTGCGATTAGCCACACAGGTGTGGTAAGATCTCGAAAGCAAAGCGAAGACGCAGATAGCGGTAGTGTCGGTTAATGATAGTGTAGACGTAGAGAGCATTGTGTTGCGAGTAATCAGGTGTGTAACTCTTACACACTTCATACGTTAATATGTTTTATCATGTATATTGCCAAAAGTCAGAATAGTTGTTGAAATCGGTATGATACCCTTGTGGGTAAAAAAACGAGGACTCTGGGTAAGTCCACTTTGATTGACTAGCATTAAATGCCTGTGTTGAATCTGCATAAGCCATACCATGATATTTCTGTATGATAAGCGTGATTATTATGCCATGAAAAGTATGTTCATAAAAATAGGTGTTGAGAGGAGGGGGAAGGTATAATTTCAGACTGTCACCGGTGGTTTTGACCACACAGTGGGTTGGCCCCACTTATTATAATATTGTGACTAAGTCTCAGTTGTTTTGACCACCAGTGGTTTGGTACCACATATATCTGTCTTTGTGACTCCGGTCACCAGTGGTTTTGACCACACATATATTATTTGTGACCTCGGTCACCAGTGGTTTTGACCACCAGTGGTTTTGACCACATGGGGTAGACACAAGAGTTTCGGATGGATATGTTTTGGGTTGCATGATATGCATATTCACTTATGAAACTGTGTAAGGGCTTATATCTTTGGGATGGGGACTTATACACTGAATCTCGATGACTCGCCCCTTCCTTTATATTTTGCAGATGATTACGGACTCAAGGTTACCATGCACGATATTTCGGGTTTTGTTTTAAATTATTATTTCAGGTTTAGATTTTCATTAAATTTGGTTTTGGTTGTAATAAGGCCATCTAAATTTTTTTTAGGATTATTTATTTCGTTGACAACCTTTGAATTTGCGTTAAACATTAAAACACGTTTAAAATTGAAAAGAGTCAATAAAATGAATGTTTTCACAAACCTTAATGGATTTTCAGGATTTTCTAAAACTCGATTCTCTTTAAAAAGAAAATTCGAAACGATTTAAGCGATTGATTCAAACCAACTTTGGTTTCCATAAAACAAGACGTTTTTTTTTCAACTTAAGTCAACGACTGGTTTTATCAAAAACAAGTTTTCTCTGTGACATGTCGGATTCGGTCTTAGTGTTTTGACCGAGTTTGGGGTGTTACAAATATAAGCATGGTGTGACTAGTATCGAGCTTGAATTGATCGAATTACAACGTCCGAAAGCCTCGTACAAACCATAAGAATAGTTAGGATGCATATGTCATGACATTGGATTCTGATATGTGATTTCATGTAAGACCATATCTGGGACATTGGCATCGATTTGAGATTTACGTGTAAGACCATGTGTGAGACATTGGCATTGTATATGTTTTCATGTAAGACCATATCTGGGACAGTGGCATCGATATTTGATTACATGTAAGACCTTGTTTGGGACGTTGGCATTGTATGAGCTTTTTGAGCTATCTAAGTATCCTTATTGATTTTGAATGGTTTAATAGGCAATGTTGAGTTAAGATCGAATGTGAAATCGAGCTAAATAGTTTAGGTACATGCGAAGTTAAATGTTCAACGAAAATAAGCTAAGTATAGTACTTGAGATAATGATGTGAACTATGCATGTTAAAGGTGTGACCATTATGTATGAAATTGTTCATAGTTGGCCAAGATGAAATAATAATGCTATTGTTCATTTGATAATTTATTTGCTTATGACTTACTAAGTTATTTAAGCTTACTCTGTGTGTGATTGTTCATTGTTTTATAGATTTTGGAAATCTAGTTACGAGCTCGGGGATCATCAAGGAAGTCCGTCACACTATCGATCATTATTTTGGTATTTTAAAAGCTTGAATCATGAACTTATGGGATGTATAGGCTAGCATATATTTTGGTTGGTTTTGAAATTGTAAATATAAAGCCATGCGAAAATGGCTAGAAGTGATGCTTATGTTTATGCAGTTTTGATCATGATATAACTTCATGTTGGGATTTATGTTTCATGGTAATTATGTGTGGTGTGCTTGATATATGAATCGGTTTGATGTAATTAATTGGTTGATGTATGTGCTTGAGTTGTGGTTTATTGTTGAATTGTTATAGATGTATATGTTTTTATCTTGTGAATTGGCTTAGAAATAGAAAAGAGTGTACACTCATGTTCGATTAGAAATGGATAATTTGATTATATATATATATATAAACAGGTATATGACATGTTGTATATGTCTTGGTATTTGATGGTCAATTTGGTTAGTTTAAGGTTAGATTTTATTTATGTGGATAATGTGATAGACAAATTAATAGTAGTATGGCCATATTAATTCGGTTATTTATTAGTGAAAATTTGCAATGTCTAGGTATGCATTCAGTTATAAAATAGGATGATTTGGTTTGATCACATGATTATGTTACAAGCATGTTTATATTCGGCTAGTAATAGGTAAGACCAATAAATATATGCCTATGACAACATTGGTTGTGAATTGATCATTCTATTAAGGATAGGAAATGGCATAATTTAGCTTATGATTGAATGGAAAAATTTGTACCATTTATGTGGTTAACCTTGTTCGCCGAATAAGCAAGGAATGAATTTAGAAAGTATGTGTAATTTTGGCATGATGCATAGCTTTTGAAATTTTGGTATGTTTGATTCAGAAAATGTATTTATGAAGTGGCTAATATTAGTCAATTGAGTAGTGCATGAATTGGGTAGAGTTTTATATGGTAACTTGCTAGCCGAATAGAGGATAGAATGAATAGCAAGGTGTGCACTTGATCATGCTTGAATGATTTATTTCTGTTTGCTCTTTGTGCGATGAATACTCAGTTGGCTCATCTGATGACTGCTCGATTGTAGTTGAGTTGAAAGCGAGACCGTTATTTGTACAGCAGATTTCAAGCTCAGAAAGTTGATAATTAATTGTTAAAAAACGGGCTCAATGTGATTTGAACCCTGATTTAGAATTTCAGATTGATGGTGATGATTGTTTAAGATTTAGAGGCCGAATATGTATTTCGAGAAACTAAGAGTTGCTTCAGATGATTTTGAAGGAAGCTCATAATATTCGGTTATCTGTACATTTGGGAAGTACAAAAATGTATAACGATTTGAAACAGCTTTACTGGTGGCCTGGTATGAAGCGTGATATCTCAAAATTTCTTTCGAAATGTTTAATTTGTCAGTAAGTCAAAGCTGAGCATCAGGTACCATCTAGGTTACTTTAGCCGATTATGATTCTCAAGTGGAAATGAGAAAGAATTATGATTGATTTTGTTATGGGTTTGTCTCTGACACCGAGTAAGAAAGATGCAGTCTAGGTAGTGGTTGATAGACTGACTAAATATGCCCATTTCATTCCGGTACACACAGATTATTCGCTCGATAAGCTTGTTGAGTTGTATATCTCCGAGGTTTTGAAATTGCACGAAGTACCTAATTCTATTATTTTCGATAAAGATCCGAGATTCACATCACGATTTTGGAAGAAGCTATTAGATGCATTAGGTATGAAGCTACATTTTAGTACTTCTTTTCATCCATAAACAGATGGTCAATCCGAGTGGATTATTCAGATACTCGAGGATATGCTGAGATGTTGCATTCTTGAGTTTGAAGGTATGTGGGAACGATATTTGCCATTGATTGAATTTGCGTATAATATGTAACAGTCCAGTTTAGACCCTAGTCAGAATAATGGTTTTGGGACCACAAATCCAAGTCAAAAAATATTTTAATATTATTTTTTGTGCCTATGATATGTGAATAAGCATGTATGAAAGTCTTGTGCTTTAATTTGGTCATTTATGTGCTTAATTAAAGAAAAGGACTAAATCGCATAAAAGGTAAAAGTGCCCTTTTAAATAAGTGTCGAATTGTTATTGTTCTTAATATATGAAGTCCTTAAACTGGAAATTAGCCATTATATTAGCTAATGGACAGTAAGACCATTAAGTTTACATGATGTATATGTTATATTAAAAGAGTTATAATTGGAATTATATTATTAGGGTAATTATAATTAAAAGAAAAAACACAAAAAACAAGACATTATCATAATCTATATTATCAAAAATACCAAAGAAAAAGAATGCTAGGTTTCAGCTAAGTCTAAGCTTGATTCAAGGTATGTTTTGTTTCTGTTTTTGATAATTTCTACGTTTTTGTAATCGTTGCTTTGTGTTCTTTAAAACCCATGCTTCAATTTTGTGAATTGATGATGATTTTGAAATATGCCATTGATGAACACATGAGTTTTGTGATGTTTGAAGATGAAGTATGTTAGATATGTGTTTGATTAACATAGTTTATCTTTGAGTTTTTGGTGATTTTGAGTAATATGACATAATTGAGAAAATAATATTTTGAGGGACTAAATTATGAAATAAATGAAATATATGGACTTAAATGAGCATGGTTGATATTCGACTAAGCATGAGGGTATGCAACTTTGGTGTAATTTGTGATTTTGTAAAATAGGACTAAAATGTCAAAATGTGAAAATATGAGGGCTAATTTGTAAATTGCCCTAAATATGTGTTTTTGGACTTATTTGAATGAATTAGTGAATAAATGAGTTTAATTTGAATATGAATAGATCAAGAACCGAAGAAAACAGACTTAGATCGTGGGAAATCAAAAGTAATTAAGTAGCCAAGTTCGTTTCCGTTTATCCGAATTTGAGGTAAGTCTATATACAAATAAACGTATTTACATTAATACATGTATGTTTATATGAAAATTCATAATGATGAATGTATATGAGATGATGAGCACATGAAATCTGAGATAGTATCGACATGGTGTTAACATCCGAAAAAGTCCCGTACAAACATAGGAATAGATAGGATTGCATATATCATGACATAGGTGTTCGATATGTGATATCGTGTAAGACCACGTCTGGGACGTTGGCATCGATTTGAGATTTACGTGTAAGACCATGTTTGGGACATTGGCATCGTATTGATTCGTGTAAGACCCTGTCTGGGACAGTGGCATCAATATCTGGTTACATGAAGACCACGTCTGGGACGTTGGCATTGTACGACCATTCTGAGTATTCCAAGCTTCCTATTTGATTTCGAATGGTTCAATGGGCAAACCTGAGAAATGAAAGACTACGTGAAATGTATAAACGAGACAGGTACATTTGAAAGGTACACTATGTGTGTATGAAAGGTAAGTGTATATATAAACTTACTAAAATGAATATATGTATGGATTTGATGAGATAATATGAGATATATGTTTGAAAATGCTATGAGCATAAGTGATGCTTTGAGATGTGATATGTTAGCAAACTATGGCCAAACAAATGAGCATAAGAACATGTTATGAAATTTCAAATGAGAAATATTAATGACATGTATCAATGTGATTATGTGCATTTTATGTTAAGTTTGTTTGTATATGGGTTACTAAGCTTTTGAAAGCTTACTTTGTGTGTGTTTGCTTTGTTTTATAGATCGTCGAAGGTACGAAAGGCTCGGGAATCGTCGAGGATCATCACCACACTATCAATCTCTATTTTGGTACTTTTAAATGTGTATATAGTTAAATATGGCATGTATAGGCTAGTTGTTTTGGAATATGTTTGAGATATGTACATAGTCATGTGATATGGCTAGATATATGGTTATGTTGTTAATTACTAGTTATGTCCTATGATGGTTAGTTTTGGTAAAGCTTGATTATAAATGTAATGGTCATATGAATTATGAGCTTATTGATGCATAGTTAGCATATTATTGATGGTAAGTTTGTGATGAATTATACTTTGAAGTGCTTGTGGTTATATTAAGTTAAATGGCTTATAAGTTGGTGTGATTGTTAATCTCATAAGTGGATAGAAATGGTGTACAATTTGATATGTATTGGTTGCCTTTTATGCTAGGATTGATGCTTAATTATGCTTGTTGGTGAAGCCCAAAGTGTGAAAGGCATTTTGGCCTTGAAAATGGCCTATAATTGCCCACACGGTTGAGCGCACGAGTGTGTGGCTCGACTGTGTCCTTCGAGGTTGCAATTCAAAGCAAGTCAGACTCAATCAGGTGATGGACACATGGGCGTGTGACTGGGAATATGGTGCAAGTCAGTAGTGACCTCGAGTGAGGCACAAGGGCGTGTCCACGACTCTGTGGACAAGTTAGTATGTATGCCCTATTTTGACACGGATTAGACACACGTGCATGTCTGAGGTCGTGGGAGGCAGACGGCCTACCCACACGGACGTATGACCTCTGTCTTTAGAAAAAATTTTAAATTTTTGAGAATTTTTGTACGTGTTCGGTTGAGACCAGCCCTATTTTAAAGCATGTTTAAGGTTTCAAAAACCTATTTTAGGGACACTTTGAAGTGATTTGTCAAATTAAGTTATGAAATGTCCGTAAAAGTTTTTGATTGTCCGGTAAAGCCTCTTAACCCTAAATAGTGATGGTTACGGGTTAAGGGTGTTACATTGGTTGGTATCAGAGCTACAATTTAGTCGATTCTCTGACTAACGTAGCATGTGAAAGTCTAGCTATACATGCCATATATATGAAATGTGATAGTGTGATGAATCCTGACGTATAAATGTGTTTTCGTATAGTAATGGATCCCGAAAAAGCCATAGCTGACTATGTTGAAAGCAATGCACTTGCTCCCGATCAAGGGACAGCGCCATCTGATTCTAGGTCGGCTACTAGAGGTCAAGAGGGAGAAGCTAAACAAGCTTTCTTCCAAATGATGAATGAGTGGTTCACTCAGTATGTTAGAAATAACTCGGCTGTTTCACAACCTCTGCCCCTGCCTAATCCCCCTCAGACTTCAGTTAAGCCTTTGGTTATGAACTTGAATCTGTTGAACAAACCTTCTGTTGATAAGATTCTCAAGTATGGAGCTGAAGAGTTTAGGGCCACTAGTGATGACGATGCTGAGAAAGCTGAGTTTTGGCTAGAGAACACTATCCGAGTATTTGATGAAATGTCACTGACTCTTGAAGAATGCATAAAATGTGTTATTTCTTTGTTACGAGACGCAACCTATCAATGGTGGAAGAATTTGATTTCTGTGGTTCCAAAAGAACAAGTTACTTGGGATTTCTTCCAATCTGAGTTCTGAAAGAAATGCATTAGTCAGAGATTTATTGATCAGAAACGAAAAGAATTTCTGGAATTGAAACAGGGTCACATGTTTGTTACTGAGTATGAAAGAGAGTTTGTGAGATTAAGTCAGTATGCTCAAAAATGTGTTTCAACCGAGGCAATAATGTTCAAAAGATTTGTAGATGGCCTCAATGAAGATATTGGTTTGCTTTTTGGGATTTTAGAAATAAAAAAGTTTGTTGTGCTTGTTGATCGAGTGTACAAAGCTGAGGCACTCGGGAAAGACAAAAGAAAATCTGAGTCTAAAGTCAGAGATGCGAGAAAGAGATTTTCGTGCAAATCATTTCAGTCTACTTCAAAGAAATTCAGAGATGAGCATAGCCGTTCCAGAAATAATGTGGGACATTCGAATCCAAGAGATAATGCTAGATCACAGTCAAATTCAAAGCTCCAGATAGTGTGGGAAATGTTTGATCTGAATGACCTGAATGTAAGCATTATGGTAAAAGACATCCAGGTAGTTGTAGATTGAATGATTGAGCTTGTTTCAAATGTGGATCGTTAGATCATTTCATCCGTGTTTGCCCTGAGTCTGTTGAGTAAGAGAATGTTTAGAATTCGAGATCTGATAATGTTTCAGCGAGAGGTAGACCTTCCCGAAATGCAAGAAATGTTAGTGGTAGTTAGAGAACTACGAAAGACACTGTTGCGAGATCTGAAGCTAAAGCGCCTGCCAGAGTGTATGTTATCCGAGCTCGTAGGAAGCTTCATCTCCGGATGTTATAACGGGTACATTTACTCTTCATGATACTTTTGTGATTGCATTGATAGACCCAGGTTCTACACTTTCGCATATATGCATGAAATTAGTACCCAGTAGGACTTTGCCTGTATAGTCTACTGAATTTGTTATTAGAGTATCGAACCCCTTAGGTAAAAGTGTCTTGGTTGATAAAGTTTGTAAGAACTATCCGTTGATGTTTCGAGATATCTATTTTCTGGCTGATTTGATGCTATTACCCTTTGATGAGTTTGATACAATTTTGGGTATGGACTGGTTGGCAATGCATTATGCTGTTGTGAATTGCAAAAGAAAGACTATTGATTTGAGATGCTAGAATGATGATATAGTTCAAATTGAGTCTAATGATTTGAATGGATTGCCGGCTGTGATATTAGTGTTAAAAGCACAAAGTTATGTGAAAAAGGGTTAGGAAGCTTATTTTGCTTATGTGATTGATTCAAAAGTGACTGAAAAGAAAGTTGAATTAGTGCTAGTGGTTTGTGAATTCTCTGATGTATTTCCTAAAGAATTACCGAGATTACCTCCGATACATGAAGTTGAGTTTGGTATTTATTTGTTATCGGGAACAACTCCTATTTCGTTAGCTCTGTATAGAATGGTACCAACAGAGTTGAAAGAGTTAAAATCATAGTTGCAAGAATTGACTGACAGAGGATTTGCAAGACCGTGTTTCTCACCTTGGGGTGCTCCTATTTTGTTTGTGAAAAAGAAAGATGGCACGGTGAGAATGTGTATTGATTATTGTCAGTTGAACAAAGTGACTATAAAGAATAAATATCCTTTGCCCAGAATTAATGATTTGTTTGATCAGCAAAAAGGAGCCATTGTGTTTTCAAAGATAGATCTGAGATTGGGATAATACCAGTTGAGAGCAAAAGATTCAGATATTCCAAAAACTGCTTTCAGAACAAGGTACAGGCATTATGAGTTTTTAGTTATGCCTTTTGGACTAACAAATGCTCCTGTTGTTTTTATTGATTTGATGAACAGAATTTTTAGACCATACCTAGATCGATTTGTTGTGGTATTCATTGATGGCATTTTGATTTATTCGCTTGATGAAACTGAGCATGATGAACATCTGAGAATTGTGTTGCAAACTCTGCGAGATAAGAAATTGTATGCAAAGTTCAATAAATGTGAATTCTGGTTGTGAGAAGTTAGTTTTCTAGGACATATTGTATCAGCCTCTAGAATACGAGTTGATATGAGTAAGATTTTTGCTATTTTGGAATTTAAACCTCCAAAGAATGTGTCTGAAGTCTGTAGTTTTCTGGGACTTTTTGGTTAGTATCGAAGGTTTGTAAAAGGCTTTTCAATGATAGCTAATCTGTTGACTAGATTGCTTCCGAAAGATGTGAGATTTGAATGGTCCAATAAATGTCAGAAAAGTTTTGATCAGTTGAGAACTTTGTTGACTGAAGCTTTAGTTTTGGTACAACCAGAATCGGGTAAAGAATCCGTGATTTACAGTGATGCTTCATTGAATGGTTTGGGATGTGTTTTGATGCAGGAAGGCAAAGTTATAGCTTATGCCTCAAGACAATTAAAGCCTCATGAAAAGAACTATTCGACACACGACCTTGAACTAGCTGTAATTGTTATTGCATTAAAGATTTAGCGTCATTATCTTTTTAGTAAGAAATGCCACGTGTTTTCAGATCATAAAAGTTTAAAGTACCTGCTGACTCAGAAAGACTTGGATCTGCGACAGAGAAGATGGTTGAAACACCCCACACCCGGCCCACGAGAATGGACCGGATCTGGTATGTTCCTAAAGTAAACCGATCTCAAAAACATTTGATACTTAGAGAAAATTTTGATTTTTAGAAAAACTATTATTTGAGTTGGGCTTAGATTGAAAACCCATTTATTTAATCTTGTAAATCCAATTTGACGTAACATGTCCAAAATAGTTCTTAGCAAAATATTAAAAAGTAATGTAAAAACAAAGAATAATCCACTGGGCCTTATGGCCTTATTACATCAAGTAAACCCAAAATAAAATTAAAAAGTATTAAAATTAAATAAAGTCCAAAATTACGAATAAATTCTTCAAGTGATGCATGGCCTCCTCATGGTCTACAAGCCCGGTCCCACACCGATCATCACTGAAAAAATAATTCCCACAATGGGGTGAGTCAGCAGACTCAATGTGCACACAATACTATCATTCAATAAATCGGGCATTAATGTTCAAATCATCAAGTCCATATAATAACGAAATTGTGATGCAACCCAAACCCAAAACCTATAAGCCATCCGCTACTCTCCACCGTACCAACACTGCACAGTGGGGACTACTAAGTCGACCCTCCATCCGCTACTCTCCACGTTGTGTCATTAGACACTATTGTAAAGTTACTGAATTTCAGAATGTGACCGTAGTCGACATATTTCGTTGGTGAGACCGAAGTCAACACCTTCGTTGGTGAGACCGAAGTCAACACCTGTTCTCCCCCTTTAACATAAATCCCGAATGCCCCAAAACATGTATATATATATATAGCATAATTTAATTTCATGTTCATATTCATATATTCGCATGTTATTAAAATAACATTTTTTCACAATCCTATCAGAAGTAGGAAACGTACCTTGGTACTTTTTGTCACATGTGTGGTACATAGCCACATTCATATTATTATTCATATCGTATATTAAAATATTTAACCATAATATATCGAAGAATAGTAAGGGTACACACCTTTTCGCAATAGGTTCCTTGATTTCTAGAGAATCCGATCTAATTTTTAGATCTATTAATCCTATATTCGCCCATCCATTAACACACATTAATAAACCCTTTTAAACAAAACCAAATCCTAGTAGGATTTGTAAGGAAAAACTCACCTTTGCCGATTTGGTGATTACACAAATCCGGAAGTTTGGGTTTTCCTCTACTTGATATTCGCCAACCCTTGTAGTTCAATATGGTTAGTTTTTGACTTTTCAAAAATTAAGGAATGGATTTAGATACTCACACAACCCTTAGCAGAATATTTTAGAGGCTTACCTTAGAGATTCCAAATCCGAAAGTTCCTTTTGTCTTGAATATCTGTCGAATCCCTAAAGATCATAGGTTAGATTTGATCTAACTTTAATAGTTGGTAGATGGCCTTTAGCGAATGTGTCTTACCTTAATTTTCCTCGGATCAAATCTAAAACTCCTCCTCTAACATTCGACCATAGACAAAAAGAAAGGTTATTTTCTTAAGCCTTGTTTAAATTGATTTAAAAGAACAAGAATCAATTGTTCTTACCTTAGATCCTTGATCTTTATGTTCAACGATGGTGGAAACCCGAGATCCCTTGTATATTCGGCCATGATCAAAGAGAATAGGAATTAAGCCTTTTACTTTCGGCAACTAGAAAGAAAGAAAATTGAATGGCTTACTTACCTTGAAACCTTCAATCACTTGTTTCCTTGACTTGGGTTACTGAAACCCGGCTATGGAGATCTAACCGAGATTGGAAGAGAAAAGTTTTGACTAGGCAATGGAAAAAGGAAGGGAAAGAAAAGATGGAGTCCTTTCTTAGGGGAAGTTTCGGCAATGAGAGGGAGAAGGGAGAGCAAAATTTCGGCAAGTGGAGTGAATGAGAGAAAAGTCTCTCTTTTCCTCTTTTAACTGAACTGCTAGACCAAGAGTCCAAAACTTGGCCACTACTCTCCCAAGTGATAATTTAATATCCATTAATTATCACTTTATTAAAATAACCTTTAATCCATCCTTTAATTCCTTATTTATCTTAGTAAAATAAATCCTCTATTTATCACTTTAATTTGACAAGTTTTAATAAAAATAAAACTCTCCCCTTTCAAGCAAACATGTGCCAGTCCATCCCTAGCCTTGGGAAACAAAATTAAACTTTCAAAATTGCTTTCCAAGTGACTCGAACTCGAGCCATTTCCATAAACCTTAAGTGACACCTTGAGCCACTTTTCCAAGCTTGATTGTGTGTCAAAATTCACCAACTTTTTCTTTTAAGACCCTCTTGCCCTTATCTCCCATTTTGGGCTTTAAATTTTGTCATTAGGCCTTATTTCTAAGTTTCCTAAAATTTTCACATGGCTCTATAACTTGCCATTTTCCTTACATCTTCGGTTTCCAAAATGTTTAGGTTTCCAAAATGTTGAGTTTCCAAAATGTCTAAGTTTCCAAAAATGTCTAAGTTTCCAAAATGTCTAAGTTTCCAAAATGTCTAAGTTCCCAAAATGTCCATTTCCATTTCCATTTTCATTTTCATTTCCATTTCCATGCATTTCTAGGTTTCCAAAAGTTTCAAAATTTATTCATAGTACTTGAAACTTGTCATTTCATACAATTAAACCTGGAAATGCATAGGCCCTATTCAGGATGTTCTGATTCTACCCCTTAAACAAAATTTCGTCCCGAAATTTCCTAACTAAAATAGTTGAGGGTATTCTTTGTCTCATTGCCTCTTCGGCTCCCATGAAGCTTCTTGGTTCCATGATTAGCCATAGCACTTTGACTAGAGGAACTGTCTTCCTTCGTAGTACTTTCACATCACGTTCTAAGATCCGAATTGGTTCCTCCTCGTATGATAAGTCGGCCTTAGTTCCACCTCTTCAACCGGTACCACATGGGATGGATCCGATCGATAGTGATGTAACATGGACACATGAAATCGTCATGCATTTCTTGCAATTCGGTGGCAACTCTAATTGGTATGCCACCGCCCAACTTCGCTTGATGCTTGATAAGGCCCTATAAATCTTGGGCTTAGCTTTCCTTTCGGCCAAACCTCATTACCTTCTTCCAAGGTGAGACTTTCAAGAACACTTGATCTCCCACTTCAAACTCTATTTCCTTTCGCTTAAGGTCTGCGTACGACTTTTGCCTATCAGAGGCTTCCTTCAATCGTGCCCGAATTAACTCAACCTTCTCTTCAGTTTCTGCCACCAACTCTGGACCCAAAACTCGGCGTTCTCCTAACTCGGTCCAACAAGTAGGTGTTCTACACTTTCTTCCATATAATGCTTCGTACGGTGCCATTCGAATGCTGGCTTGATAGCTATTGTTGTAGGCGAATTCAGCTAAAGGCAAGTAGTCTTCCCAACTTCCTCGAAAATCCATTACACAGCCTCTCAACATATCTTCCAACACTTGTATAACCTGTTCGGTGCCCGTCGATTGTGGATGAAAAGCCGTAGTGAAGTCTACATTAGTGCCTAAAGCTTGATGAAGTGCTTTCCAAAATCGAGACGTAAACCTTGGGTCTCTATCAGAGATGATCGACTTCGGTACTCCATGTAATCTCACAATTTCCGCCACATACAACTTAGCCAACTTCTGAAGAGAATAATCCATTCTGACTGGGATAAAGTGTGCGGACTTGGTCAAACGGTCCACAATCACCCATACCAAGTCCTTCTTAGTAGGCGTAAAGGGAATCCCACTAACGAAGTCCATGGTAATTCTTTCCCACTTCCATTGGGAATTTCGATTGGTTGGAGCAATCGATGGAACTTGGTGTTCACCTTAACTTGCGACCGTCAAACATTTCCCACAAATTTAGTCACTTCTGCTTGGTCGGACCACCAAAATTGTTCCCTTAGATCTTTATCGACTTGATGCCTCCGGGATGCATGGCATAGGGGCTACCATGCGCTTCCCGAAGAATCTTTTGTCTCAACTCCTTATTCTTGGCATACAAACTTTACCCTTATAGCACAATACTCCTTCATTATTGACATCATAATCTTCTAATCCCCCTTCTTTGTGCTTCTTGCAACTTAATACTTAAGTCATCATCGATAGCTGTCCTCCTTCACTTCCTTTAGCCATGTGGGCACGACTTGCAACTCGCCAATAGGCTTCCATCATCATATAGACTTATATGAGCGAACAAGGCTTGTAGATCCGATACAACCTTCCGACTTAGGGCATCGGCTACTACGTTCGCCTTGCGGATGATACTCTATCGAGCAATCGTAGTCCTTTAGCAATTCCACCCACCTTCGTTGCCTCAAGTTCAACTCCTTACGAGTTAATAAATACTTAAGGCTCTTGTGGTGCAATGTAGATAATGACCTTTCTCCATAAAGGTAGTGCCTCCAAACCTTAAAGGCGAAAACCACATTGCTAGCTCTAAGTCATGAGTTGGATAGTTAAGCTCATGAGGCCTTAGGCTGCGAGACAGCATAAGCAACCACTTTACCATCTTGCATTAACACACGACCTAACCCGTATCACGAAGCATCACGAGACACCACAAATTCCTTTCACGCCTAAATTTGAATTAACACTGGAGCCTCTGTCGGTACCTTCTTAAGCTTTTCAAAGCTCTCTTCTTTGTTTAGTAGTCCATTGAAGGTACTTCCTTCCTTAGCAACTTGGTTAAAGGCGCGGCTATTGGCGAGAATCCTTCCACGAACCTTACGTAATAGCTTTTGCCAAGCCTAAGAAACTTGATTTCAGCCACGGACCTAGGTGGCTTCAATCCAACTCGCTTCGATCTTTCTAGGGTCCACTCTTATTCCTTCTGCGGATACCACATGCCCTAAGAATGCCACCTCCTAAGCCAAAATTCGCACTTCTTTGAATTTGGCATAAAGCTTTTCTCCTTAATACTTCCAACACGACTCGGAGATGCTCATCATGCTCCTCCTCCGACTTGAATACACCAAAATATCATCGATGAACACGACAACGAATCTATCCAAGTAGGGTTGGAAAATCCGATTCATCATGTCCATGAGCAGCGGTGGGCGTTTGTCAACCCAAGCGGCATCACCACAAACTCGAAATGACCATATCTTGTCCTAAAAGCGGTCTTATGGATATCGGCCTCCTTCACCTTTAATTGATGGTATCCGGCCAGTAAATCGATCTTCAAAAACTCTGCGGCTCCTTTTTGGTGATCGAACAAGTCCTCGATCCTTGGCAAGGGTACTTGTTCTTAATGGTCGACTTATTTAGCTGGCGGTAGTCTATGCACATCGCATAGTTCCATCCTTCTTCTTCACAAAAGGACCGGTGCTCCCCATGGAGACACACTTGGGTCGGATGAACCCACGATCCAACAGTTCTTGGATCTGAGCCTTTAGCTCCACTAACTCCTTTGGTGCCATTCGGTGAGGAGGCGATTGACACGGAGGCTGTCCCGGTAACAATTCAATCCCAAATTCGACCTCCACATGCAGGGGTATTCCGTAACTCTCTGCGAAACACATCTACAAAGTCCCTTCTTGTCCTAACTCCATTAACACCTTCCTCCTTCCCACCTATCGCACTTACAAAAGCTAAGAACGCTTTGCAACCTTTCTTAACCATCTTCTCGACCTTTGGTCTGAAACTACATTAGATAAATAATTCCTCCTTTCTCCGATCATTATTACCACTTCATCCTCGGGGTTCTTAATTCCATACGTTTAGCGCACAATCCAACACGGCTCGGTGTTCCACTAACCAATCCATTCAAGTATAAGCTCAAACTCTCCAGAAGGTAACTCCATTAAGTCCGCTCGAAAATTCACTCCACGAATCTCTAGGGGTACATTCAGAAAGATCTTGTCTAGCACTATAGTTTGGCCTAATGGGCTTACTACGATCATCGACCTATCGAGAGTTGAGTCTAGGCCTAGTGTTTTCACTACACTACTTGCAACATAGGAATGGGTCGAGCCCACATCAATCAAAGCAAAGTAGGGTTTGTCAAAATAAAAAACGTCTGGGTTATTACGTCCCGTGGCGTCTCCATCTTCCCTTGGTGAACCGCATAAACCAAACCGGTTGTCTTGCATCAGCATTAGTATTACCTCGGCCTGTGTTCCACGGCCTCTGCACATACCACTACCACGGTTATTGAACCACGGCCCCGTTGAAATTTCATCGCCTCTCTACGGTCAGCTAGCATTACGAACTACGGTTGGCTCAAATCGGTTGTTTGGGGCAATCCTTAAACATATGGTCCTTGGACCCACACCTAAAACATGCTCCTATCTTTTCCAACACTCCCCGGATGCCTCTTTCCACAATATTCACAAGGACGAATCTGCCCGCCTGTACCAGCTTGTTGATTCTGTGGCCCATCAACCCTAGGCCTCTTGTAACCCTTTCCGGATGACCCAAACCCTCTTTTGGTCTTATTCTTGTCCACGGTCTGCTTAGTAGCATCCTTAATCCCCTCGGCCACCTTGGCCTTTTCTACCAAAATAGAGAATTCCGCTCTCGATGCGGTGCTATTATGATCTTAAATCATTTCTCGGCCGTCCTCAAAAGCGAACACGGCGTTCATGCTCAGTCGCCACTACCCCTCGAGCATAGCGGCTCAATCTCAGAAATTCCGCCTCATATTCTGCGACGGACTTACTCCCTTGGACTAACCCTAGAAAAGCCTTCCTCTGCTCATCTGTATACCTGGTTCCCACATACTTCTTCTGAAAGGCCTCTTTAACAAATTCCCGGTCAAGTTTTCACTATGGTACCATCACGAGCAGTCAACCACCATTGATCGCTTCATCACGTAACAATGCTACCATCCCTTTAGTTTTTCCTCCGAGTCGGATCAAGCTCATCCATGATGCGTTAGTTGCTTCTAACGATTTTCATTTGTACTAGGTGCCACATTGGATACTCCTCGAAACATTTACGCTCCATTAGCTCGAGTCGTTCGGTCCGACTTCGATTTCCTCCATTTCCTCCCTGCCGGCCACCAATTCCAAAACTTCGCGAGCGACTGCGACCTGACCTCTTCCCCGTCGAGGCTGCTTTGCTCAACGTTGGCGGTGGGGGTGGTGGTGGCGGTGGCATCTCATTGTCGGACCCTTGACCCGACCCTAACGGGTTCGACACGGTCATCCTTCCTCTTCCTCGACCACGGCGACCACGTCCTCTAGAGCTCATTTTCTAGCGGCGAGATCGATTAAGGAATTTTATGTATTAGTCATTGTTCCACTTATTTATCGAAGAAGTTTTATGAAAAAGAATTTAAGAGTGGTTCTTTCGTATCATACAACACACGGTCTTTTCCATTCATCCATTCATCCATCAAACAATTATGAACTTAGTTCATTCGGAGAAACGTTGTAGTTTTTTTGTTTGTTGTTATTTTCCACTACAGGGGTATTTTCGTAACTTTGTCCTCTGAGGCATTTTCGTAATGTTGTCAAAATAAGGTTCCTTGATGTTTTGTCAAAATTATTTTGAAAACTCAAAGTCTAGGGGTAACTTGAAAAAATTTTAAAGCAAGGGGTATTTCGGTAATTTTTGACCTCAGGGGTATTTTGGTAATTTTCACAAATCAGGGTAAATTTGAAAAAAATTAATAACTTTGGGGTATTTCAAAAGTTGTAAAATTTTGAGGGTTCTTTTGGAAAGTTGTTCCTTCAAAGAGGGGGATGTTTGCAAAAATTTGGAAATTAGGGTCATTTTGGTAATTTTGTATGTTAGGGGCAATTTTGTAAAAATTTTTTTTCCAAAATCACGATATTTCGGTATTTTACAAATTAGGGTTTTTGAATGTTTATGAAATCATGAAATTTTGGTAAAGTTGTTGAGTAGTTGAACATTTTACAAACCAGGGGCGTTTTGGTAATTTTACTGCTAAGGGCATTTTTGTAATTTTCGTAAATCAAGAGTTTTTTCAGAAAATGTTGTAAAAATAATTTTCTCAGATTTAAAAGAAAAGTTTTAAAGGTTTGAAAAACTAGGGTTTGTTGTTTTGTTCTCTCTTCTTTTTTTTTTTTAAAACATGGCTAGTTCCCTTTCGGGTTTTAGTCATTATGTTTAGCCTATGTCCGAGCCCTCTTGGTCAGGGTGAACCAAAGCTACGCACCAGGCAGGATTCGTGTGGAGAGGAGGTGAGTCACATGGATTGCTTAAATACCAAGCTCCCAAGAAACCATTCCTGACATGCGCGAGAGGTTACCACACCACTGAGCCTACGAGTTATGGTGAGCAGAAGCTACGCACGGGTAGGATTCTGCGAAGAGGAGGTGAGTCACTAGGACTGCTTAAATACCAAGCTCTTGGGATCCAATCCTAGACATGCGTACAAGGGTTACCACACCACTAGCTCATTGACTTAGCCATAGGTTGGTTTAGTACATTAAGTCTTATGTGTTTGTGTTTGAGTAGTCTAATCCTAAAGTTCAAGTTCCTATCATTCTATTCTCGTTCCATGCCTTTTCTACCCTTATATAAATCACAAAATCACACATATAGTTAGGGGTACTTACGGTGAATTTGAATTGGAGACTTAGGGGCCATGCCAAAAGCACTTATGTTCAAAAGAAAATCATTTGGCTTGCTTTGAAAGCGTTTTGGGCCTGAGCCCACGGTAGAGAAGTTTAAAAGCGGGCTCGATACAAATGAAACACCCACACCCCGGCTTACGAGAATGGACCAGGATCTGGTATGTTCTAAAGTAAACCGATCTCAAAAACATTCGATACTTAGAGAAAATTTTGATTTTAGAAAAACTATTATTTGAGTTGGGCTTAGATTGAAAACCCATTTATTTAATCTTGTAAATCCAATTTGACGTAACATGTCCAAAATAGTTCTTAGCAAAATATTAAAAAGTAATGTAAAAACAAAGAATAATCCTTTGGGCCTTATGGCCTTATTACATCAAGTAAACCCAAAATAAAATTAAAAAGTATTAAAATTAAATAAAGTCCAAAATCTGAATAAATTCTTCAAGTGATGCATGGCCTCCTCATGGTCTCTAGGCCGGTCAAATCCTTTGATCATCACTGAAAAAATAATTCCCACAATGGGGTGAGTCAGCAGACTCAATGTGCACACAATACTATCATTCAATAAATCGGGCATTCATGTTCAAATCATCAAGTCCATATAATAACGAAATTGTGATGCAACCCAAACCCAAAACCTATAAGCCATCCGCTACTCTCCACCGTACCAACACACTGCAAGTAGGGACTACTAAGTCGACCCTCCATCCGCTACTCTCCACGTTGTGTCATTAGACACTATTGTAACGAAGTTACCAAAATTTAGCAATGTGATAGTAGTCGACATATTTAGTTGGTGAGACCAAGTCAACACCTTAGTTGGTGAGACCAAAGTCAACACTGTTCTCCCCTTTAACATAAATCCAGAATGCCCCAAAACATGTATATATATATATAGCATAATTTAATTTCATGTTCATATTCATATATTAGCATGTTATTAAAATAACATTTTTTCACAATCCTATCGAAGTAGGAAGCGTGCCTTGGTACTTTTTGTCACATGTGTGGTACATAGCCACATTCATATTATTATTCATATCGTATATTAAAATATTTAACCATAATATATCGAAGAATAGTAAGGGTACACACCTTTTTAAGCAATAGGTTCCTTGATTTCTTGAGAATCCAGATCTAATTTTAGATCTATTAATCCCTATATTCGCCCATCCATTAACACACATTAATAAACCCCTTTTAAACAAAACCAAATCCTAGTAGGATTTGTAAGGAAAAACTCACCTTGCCGATTTGGTGATTACACAAATCCGAAAGTTTGGGTTTTCCTCTACTTGATATTCGACCAACCCTTGTAGTTCAATATGGTTAGTTTTTTGGCTTTTCAAAAATTAAGGAATGGATTTAGATACTCACACAACCCTTAGCGAATATTTTAGAGGCTTACCTTAGAGATTCCAAATCCGAAAGTTCCTTTTTGTCTTGAATATCGTCGAAATCCCTAAAGATCATAGGTTAGATTTGATCTAACTTTAATAGTTGGTAGATGGCCTTTAGCGAATGTGTCTTACCTTAATTTTCCTCGGATCTGAAATCCGAAACTCCTCCTCTAACATTCGACCATAGACAAAAAGAGAGGTTATTTTCTTAAGCCTTGTTTAAATTGATTTAAAGAACAAGAATCAATTGTTCTTACCTTAGATCCTTGATCTTTATGTTCAACGATGGTGGAAACCGAGATCCCTTGTATATTCGGCCATGATCAAAGAGAATAGGAATTAAGCCTTTTACTTTGACAACTAGAAAGAAAGAAAATTGAATGGCTTACTTACCTTGAAACCTTCAATCACTTGTTTCCTTGTCTTGGGTTCTTGAAACCCGGCTATGGAGATCTAACAAGAGATTGGAAGAGAAAAGTTTTGACTAGGCAATGGAAAAGGAAGGAAAAGAAAAGATGGAGTCCTTTCTTAGGGAAGTTTTGGCAATGAGAGGGAGAAGGGAAGGCAAATTTTGGGCAGTGGAGTTAATGAAAGAAAAGTCTCTCTTTTTCTCTTTTTAACTGAACTGCTAGACCAAGAGTCCAAAACTTGGCCACTACTCTCCCAAGTGATAATTTAATCTCCATTAATTATCACTTTTTAAATTAAAATAACCTTTAATCCATCCTTTAATTCCTTATTTATCTTAGTAAAATAAATCCTCTATTTATCACTTTAATTTGACAAGTTTTAATAAAAATAAAACTCTCCCCTTTCAAGCAAACATGTGCCGTCCATCCCTAGCCTTGGGAAACAAAATTAAACTTTCAAAAATTGCTTTCCAAGTGACTCGAACTCAGGCCATTTCCATAAACCTTAAGTGACACCTTCAGGCCACTTTTCCAAGCTCGATTGTGTGTCAAAATTCACCAACTTTTTCTTTTAAGGCCCTCTTGCCTTATCTCCTATTTTGGGCTTTAAATTTTGTCATTAGGCCTTATTTCTAAGTTTCCTAAAATTTTCGTGCAGCTCTATAACTTGCCATTTTCCTTACATCTTGGGTTTCCAAAATGTTTAGGTTTCCAAAATGGTTTCCAAAATGTTTCCAAAATGTTCAGGTTTCCAAAATGTTTCCAAAATGTTCGGGTTTCCAAAATGTCTAAGTTTCCAAAATGTCTAAGTTTCCAAAATGTCTAAGTTTCCAAAAATGTCTAAGTTTCCCAAAATGTCCATTTCCATTTCCATTTTCATTTTCATTTCCATTTCCATGCATTTCTAGGTTTCCAAAAGTTTCAAAATTTATTCATAGTACTTGAAACTTGTCATTTCATACAATTAAGCTGGAAATGCATAGGCCCTATCGAGGATATTCAGTTCTACCCCTTAAACAAAATTTAGTCCCCGAAATTTCCTAACTAAAATAGTTGAGGGTATTCTTTGTCTCATTGCCTCTTACAGCTCCCATGAAGCTTCTTCCGTTCCATGATTGCGCCATAGCACTTTGACTAGAGGGCTGTCTTCCTTCGTAGTACTTTCACATCACGTTCTAAGATCCGAATTGGTTCCTCCTCATATGATAAGTCGGCCTTAGTTCCACCTCTTCAACCGGTACCACATGGGATGGATCCGATCGATAGTGATGTAACATGGACACATGAAATCGTCATGCATTTGCTGCAATTCGGTGGCAACTCTAATTGGTATGCCTTGGCCCAACTCGCTTCGATGCTTGATAAGGCCCTATAAATCTTGGGCTTAGCTTTCCTTTGACCAAACCTCATTACCTTCTTCCAAGGTGAGACTTTCAAGAACACTTGATCTCCCACTTCAAACTCTATTTCCTTTCGCTTAAGGTCTGCGTCGACTTTTGCCTATCGAGGCTTCCTTCAGCAGTGCCGAATTAACTCAACCTTCTCTTGGTTTACGCCACCAACTCGGACCCAAAACTCGGCGTTCTCCTAACTCGGTCCAACAAGTAGGTGTTCTACACTTCCTTCCATATAATGCTTCGTACGGTGCCATTCGAATGCTGGCTTGATAGCTATTGTTGTAGGCGAATTCAGCTAAAGGCAAGTAGTCTTCCCAACTTCCTCGAAAATCCATTACGACCTCTCAACATATCTTCCAACACTTGTATAACTTCGTTCGGTGCCCGTCGATTGTGGATGAAAAAGTAGTGAAGTCTAGCTTAGTGCCTAAAGCTTGATGAAGTGCTTTCCAAAATCGAGGCGTAAACCTTGGGTCTCTATCGAGATGATCGACTTGGTACTCCATGTAATCTCACAATTTCCGCCACATACAACTTAGCCAACCAAGAGAATAATCCATTACATTTGGGATAAAGTGTGCGGACTTGGTCAAACGGTCCACAATCACCCATACCAAGTCCTTCTTAGTAGGCGTGAGGGAAGCCCACTAACGAAGTCCATGGTAATTCTTTCCCACTTCCATTGGGGAATTTCGATTGGTTGGAGCAATCCTGATGGAACTTGGTGTTCAGCCTTAACTTGCTGACACGTCAAACATTTCCCCACGAATTCAGTCACTTCTCGCTTCAGGTCAGACCACCAAAATTGTTCCCTTAGATCTTTATCTGACTTGATGCCTCGGGATGCATGGCATAGGGGCTACCATGCGCTTCAGAAGAATCTTTGTCTCAACTCCTTATTCTTGACATACAAACTTTACCCTTATAGCACAATACTCCTTCATTATTGACATCATAATCTTCTAATCCCCTTTCTTTGCTTCTTTGCAACTTAATACTTAAGTCATCATTCGATAGCTGTCCTCCTTCACTTCCTTTAGCCATGTGGGCACGACTTGCAACTCGCCAATAGGCTTCCATCATCATATAGACTTATATGAGCGAACAAGGCCGTAGATCCGATACAACCTTCCGACTTAGGGCATCGGCTACTACGTTCGCCTTGCGGATGATACTCTATCGAGCAGTCGTAGTCCTTTAGCAATTCCACCCACCTTCGTTGCCTCAAGTTCAACTCCTTACGAGTTAATAAATACTTAAGGCTCTTGTGGTGCGTGTAGATAAGCGACCTTTCTCCATAAAGGTAGTGCCTCCAAACCTTAAGGCGAAAACCACATTGCTAGCTCTAAGTCATGAGTTGGATAGTTAAGCTCATGAGGCCTTAGGCTGCTAGAGGCGCATAAGCAACCACTTTACCATCTTGCATTAACACACAGCCTAACCCCGTATCTGAAGCATCACGATTACACCACAAATTCCTTTCACGCCTCCATTTGAATTAACACTGGAGCCTCTGTCGGACCTTCTTAAGCTTTTCAAAGCTCTCTTTCATTTAGTAGTCCATTGAAGGTACTTCCTTCCTTAGCAACTTGGTTAAAGCGCGGCTATTGGCGAGAATCCTTCCACGAACCTTACGTAATAGCTTGCCAAGCCTAAGAAACTTGGTTCAGCCACGGACCTAGGTGGCTTCAATCCAACAACGCTTGATCTTCCTAGGGTCCACTCTTATTCCATACTGCGGATACCACATGCCCTAAGAATGCCACCTCCCTAAGCCAAAATTCGCACTTCTTGAATTTGGCATAAAGCTTTTCTCCTTAATACTTCCAACACGACTCGGAGATGCTCATCATGCTCCTCCTCGACTTGAATATACCAAAATATCATCGATGAACACGACAACGAATCTATCCAAGTAGGGTTGGAAAATTCGATTCATCATGTCCATGAGCGCATGGTGGGGCGTTTGTCAACCCAAGCGGCATCACCACAAACTCGAAGTGACCATATCTTGTCCTAAAAGCGGTCTTATGGATATCGGCCTCCTTCACCTTTAGCGATGGTATCCCGACCAGTAAATCGATCTTGAAAACTCTGCGGCTCCCTTGGTGATCGAACAAGTCCTCGATCCTTGGCAAGGGTACTTGTTCTTAATGGTCGACTTATTTAGCGGCGGTAGTCTATGCACATACGCATAGTTCCATCCTTCTTCTTCACAAAAAGGACCGGTGCTCCCCATGGAGACACACTGGGTCGGATGAACCCACGATCCAACAGTTCTTGGATCTGAGCCTTTAGCTCCACTAACTCCTTTGGTGCCATTCGGTAAGGAGCGATTGACACAGGAGCTGTCCCCGGTAACAATTCAATCCCAAATTCGACCTCCCTGTCTGGGGGTATTCCCGGTAACTCCTCTGGAAACACATCTACAAAGTCCCTTACTGTCCTAACTCCATTAACACCTTCCTCCTTCCCACCTATCGCACTTACAAAAGCTAAGAACGCTTTGCAACCTTTCTTAACCATCTTCCGACCTTTGGTTGAAACTACATTAGATAAATAATTCCTCCTTTCTCCGATCATTATTACCACTTCATCCTCAGGGTTCTTAATTCCATACGTTTAGCGCACAATCCAACACGGCTCGGTGTTCCACTAACCAATCCATTCCAAGTATAAGCTCAAACTCTCAGAAGGGTAACTCCATTAAGTCCGCTCGAAAATTCACTCCACGAATCTCTAGGGTACATTAGAAAGATCTTGTCTACCACTATAGTTTGGCCTAATGGGCTTACTACGATCATCGCCTATCGAGAGAGTTCGAGTCTAGGCCTAGTGTTTTCACTACACTACTTGCAACATAGGAATGGGTCGAGCCCACATCAATCAAAGCAAAGTAGGGTTTGTCAAAAATAAAAACGTCTGGGTTATTACGTCCGTGGCGTCTCCATCTTCCCTTCGGTGAACGCATAAACCAAACCCGATTGTCTTGCATCAGCATTAGTATTACCTCGGCCACATGTTCCACGACCTCTGCTGTACCACTACCACGGTTATTGAACCACGACCCGTTGAGGCTTTGTCGCCTCTCTAGGTCAGCTAGCATTACGAACTCTGGGTCGGCTCTCGTCAAATCACGGTTGTTTGGGGCAATCCTTAAACATATGGTCCTTGGACCCACACCTAAAACATGCTCCTATCTTTTCCAACACTCCCGGATGCCTCTTTCCACAATATTCACAAGGACGAATCGCACTTTGTACCGACTTGTTGATTACGTGGCCCATCAACCCTAGGCCTCTTGTAACCCTTCCGGATGACCCAAACCCTCTTTTGGTCTTATTCTTGTCCACGATGCGCTTAGTAGCATCCTTAATCCCTCGGCCACCTTGGCCTTTTCTACCAAAATAGAGAATTCCGCTCTCGATGCGGTGCTATTAATGATCTTAAATCATTTCTCGGCCCGTCCTCAAAGCGAACACAGCGTTCATGCTCGATCGCCACTACCCTCGAGCATAGCGGCTCAATCTCGAAATTCGCCTCATATTACTGCGGACGGACTTACTCCTTGGACTAACCCTAGAAAAGCCTTCCTCGCTCATCTGTATACGGTTCCCACATACTTCTTACGAAGGCCTCTTTAACAAATTCCCGGTCAAGTTTTCACTATGGTACCATCACGAGCAGTCAACCACCATTGATCGCTTCATCACGTAACAATGCTACCATCCCCGAGTTTTTCCTCTGGAGTCGGATCAAGCTCATCCATGATGCGTTCGTTGCTTCTAACGATTTTCCATTGTACTAGGTGCCACATTGGATACTCCTCGAAACATTTACGCTCCATTAGCTCGGAGTCGTTCGGTCCGACTTACGATTTCCTCCATTTCCTCTGCCGGCCACCAATTCCAAAACTTCGTGAAACGACTGCGACCTGACCTCTTCCCGTCGAGCACTGCTTTGCTCAACATTGGCGTGTGGGGTGGTGGTGGCGGTGGCATCTCATTGTCGGACCCTTGACCCGACCTAACGGGTTCAAACACGGTCATCCTTCCTCTTCCTCGACCACGGCGACCACGTCCTCTAGAGCTCATTTTCTAGCGGCGAGATCGATTAAGGAATTTTATGTATTAGTCATTGTTCCACTTATTTATCGAAGAAGTTTTATGAAAAAGAATTTAAGAGTGGTTCTTTCGTATCATACAACACAGATCTTTTCCATTCATCCATTCATCCATCAAACAAATATGAACTTAGTTCATTCGGAGAAAGCGTTGTAGTTTTTTGTTTGTTGTTATTTTCCACTACAGGGGTATTTTCGTAACTTTGTCCTCTGAGGCATTTTCGTAATGTTGTCAAAATAAGGTTCCTTGATGTTTTGTCAAAATTATTTTGAAAACTCAAAGTCTAGGGGTAACTTGAAAAAATTTTAAAAGCGGGGTATTTGGTAATTTTTGACCTCAGGGGTATTTTGGTAATTTTCACAAATCAGGGTAAATTTGAAAAAAATTAATAACTTTGGGGTATTTCAAAAGTTGTAAAATTTTGAGGTTCTTTTGGAAAGTTGTTCCTTCAAAGAGGGGATGTTTGCAAAATTTGGAAATTAGGGTCATTTTGGTAATTTTGTAAGTTAGGGGCAATTTTGTAAAAATTTTTTTTCCAAAATCATGGTATTTTGATATTTTACAAATTAGGGTTTTGAATGTTTATGAAATCATGAAATTTTGGTAAAGTTGTTGAGTAGTTGAACATTTTACAAACCGAGGCGTTTTGGTAATTTTACTGCTTAAGGGCATTTTGTAATTTTCGTAAATCAAGAGTTTTTTCAGAAAATGTTGTAAAAATAATTTTCTCGGATTTAAAAGAAAAGTTTTAAAGGTTTGAAAAACTAGGGTTTGTTGTTTTGTTCTCTCTTTTTTTTTTTTTAAAACATGGCTAGTTCCTTTCGGGTTTTAGTCATTATGTTTAGCCTATGTCCGAGCCCTCTTGGTGGGGTGAACCAAAGCTACGCACAGGCGAGGATTCATGTGGAGAGGAGGTGAGTCCATGAATTGCTTAAATACCAAGCTCCCAGAAACCATTCCTAGACATGCGCTGTGAGGTTACCACTGCTGAGCCCTACGAGTTATGGTGAGCCAGAAGCTACGCACGGGTAGGATTCTGCGAAGAGGAGGTGAGTCACTAGGGCTGCTTAAATACCAAGCTCTTGGGATCCAATCCTGAACATGCGTACAAGGGTTACCACACCACTAGCTCAATGACTTAGCCATAGGTTGGTTTAGTACATTAAGTCTTATGTGTTTGTGTTTGAGTAGTCTAATCCTAAAGTTCAAGTTCCTATCATTCTATTCTCGTTCCATGCCTTTTCTACCCTTATATAAATCACAAAATCACACATATAGTTAGGGGTACTTACACGGTGGATTTGAATTGGAGACTTAGGGGCCATGCCAAAGCACCGCTTCAAAGAAAATCATTTGGCTTGCTTTGAAAACGTTTTGGGCTGAGCCTGGTAGAGAGTTTAAAAGCGGGCTCGATACCAAGCTGAAACACCCACTTTTGACCCACGAGAATGGACCGGATCGGTATGTTCCTAAAGTAAACCGGTTTCAAAAACATTCGATACTTAGAGAAAATTGTTGATTTTAGAAAAACTATTATTTGAGTTGGGCTTAGATTGAAAACCCATTTATTTAATCTTGTAAATCCAATTTGATGTAACATGTCCAAAATAGTTCTTAGCAAAATATTAAAAAGTAATGTAAAAACAAAGAATAATCCACTGGGCCTTATGGCCTTATTACATCAAGTAAACCCAAAATAAAATTAAAAAGTATTAAAATTAAATAAAGTCCAAATTCTGAATAAATTCTTCAAGTGATGCATGGCCTCCTCATGGTCTACCAAGGCCGGTCAAATCCTTGCTCATCACACGAAAAATAATTCCCACAATGGGGTGAGTCAGCAGACTCAATGTGCACACAATACTATCATTCAATAAATCGGGCATTCATGTTCAAATCATCAAGTCCATATAATAACGAAATTGTGATGCAACCCAAACCCAAAACCTATAAGCCATCCGCTACTCTCCACCGTACCAACTTGCACAGTAGGGACTACTAAGTCGACCCTCCATCCGCTACTCTCCACGTTGTGTCATTAGACACTATTGTAACCGAAGTTACCAAAATTTACGCAATGTGACCGTAGTCGACATATTTAGTTGGTGACCAAGTCAACACCTTCGTTGGTGAGACCAAGTCAACACTGTTCTCCCCTTTAACATAAATCCGAATGCCCCAAAAATGTATATATATATATATAGCATAATTTAATTTCATGTTCATATTCATATATTAGCATGTTATTAAAATAACATTTTTTCACAATCCTATCAGTAGGAAGCGTACCTTGGTACTTTTTGTCACATGTGTGGTACATAGCCACATTCATATTATTATTCATATCGTATATTAAAATATTTAACCATAATATATCGAAGAATAGTAAGGGTACACACCTTTTAAGCTTAATAGGTTCCTTGATTTCTTGAGAATCCCGATCTAATTTTTAGATCTATTAATCCTATATTCGCCCATCCATTAACACACATTAATAAACCCTTTTAAACAAAACCAAATCCTAGTAGGATTTGTAAGGAAAAACTCACCTTTTGGATTTGGTGATTACACAAATCCGAAAGTTTGGGTTTTCCTCTACTTGATATTCGCCAACCCTTGTAGTTCAATATGGTTAGTTTTTGACTTTTCAAAAATTAAGGAATGGATTTAGATACTCACACAACCCTTAGCAGAATATTTTAGAGGCTTACCTTAGAGATTCCAAATCCGAAAGTTCCTTTTGTCTTGAATATCTGTCGAAATCCCTAAAGATCATAGGTTAGATTTGATCTAACTTTAATAGTTGGTAGATGGCCTTTAGCGAATGTGTCTTACCTTAATTTTCCTCGGATCGAAATCCGAAACTCCTCCTCTAACATTCGACCATAGACAAAAAGAAAGGTTATTTTCTTAAGCCTTGTTTAAATTGATTTAAAGAACAAGAATCAATTGTTCTTACCTTAGATCCTTGATCTTTATGTTCAACGATGGTGGAAACCGAGATCCCTTGTATATTCGGCCATGATCAAAGAGAATAGGAATTAAGCCTTTTACTTTCGACAACTAGAAAGAAAGAAAATTGAATGGCTTACTTACCTTGAAACCTTCAATCACTTGTTTCCTTGTCTTGGGTTCTTGAAATCGGCTATGGAGATCTAGCAAGAGATTGGAAGAAAAGTTTTGACTAGGCAATGGAAAAGGAAGGAAAAGAAAAGATGGAGTCCTTTCTTAGGGAAGTTTACAATGAGAGGAGAAGGGAGAGCAAAATTTGACAAGTGGAGTGAATGAGAGAAAAGTCTCTCTTTTCCTCTTTTAAGCTGAGCTGCTAGACCAAGAGTCCAAAACTTGGCCACTACTCTCCCAAGTGATAATTTAATCTCCATTAATTATCACTTTATTAAATAAAATAACCTTTAATCCATCCTTTAATTCCTTATTTATCTTAGTAAAATAAATCCTCTATTTATCACTTTAATTTGACAAGTTTTAATAAAATAAAACTCTCCCTTTCAAGCAAACATGTGCGTCCATCCCTAGCCTTGGGAAACAAAATTAAACTTTCAAAAATTGCTTTCCAAGTGACTCGAACTCGGGCCATTTCCATAAACCTTAAGTGACACCTTGAGCCACTTTTCCAAGCTCGATTGTGTGTCAAAATTCACCAACTTTTTCTTTTAAGGCCCTCTTGCCCTTATCTCCCATTTTGGGCTTTAAATTTTGTCATTAGGCCTTATTTCTAAGTTTCCTAAAATTTTCATGTGACTCTGTAACTTGCCATTTTCCTTACATCTTGGGTTTCCAAAATGTTTAGGTTTCTTAAATGTTCGGGTTTCCAAAATGTTTAGGTTTCCAAAATGTTCGGGTTTCCAAAATGTTAAGTTTCCAAAATGTCTAAGTTTCCAAAATGTCTAAGTTTCCAAAAATGTCTAAGTTTCCAAAAATGTCTAAGTTTCCAAAAAAATGTCCATTTCCATTTCCATTTCCATTTTCATTTCCATTTCCATGCATTTCTAGGTTTCCAAAAGTTTCAAAAATTTATTCATAGTACTTGAAACTTGTCATTTCATACAATTAAACTGGAAATGCATAGGCCCTATTCAGGATGTTACAATGGTTAGAGCTGTTGAAAGATTACGAGCTTGTGATAGATTATCATTCGGGTAAGGCAAATGTTGTTGCTGATGCACTGAGTTGAAAATCACTGTTTGTGTTGTGTGCTATGAATACTCATTTGGACCTGTCTGATGATGGTTCAGTTTTGACGAAATTGAAAGTGAAACCGTTATTCTTACAAAAAATATGTGATGCTTAGAAAGTTGACAATGATTTGTTAGCAAAGCGAGCTCAATGTGAATCGAATGTTGAATGTGAGTTTTGAGTTGATACTAATGGTTGTTTAAGGTTTAGAAACCTAATATGTGTTTCGAGAAATTCAGATTTGATTCAGATGATTTTGACTGAAGCTCATAGAAGTCGGTTATCTGTTCATTCGGGTAGTACAAAGATGTATCATGATTTGAAGCAACACTATTGGTGGTCTGGAATGAAGAGAGATATCTCTAATTTTGTGTCGAAATGTTTAGTCTGTCAGCAAGTTAAAGCTAAACATCATGTTTCATTTGGTTTGCTACAACCGATTCTGATTCCTGAGTGGAAATGGGATAGAGTAACGATGGAGTTTGTTTCAGGATTACCTTTGACTCCGAGAAAGAAAGATGCAATTTGGGTCGTAGTTGATAGATTGACGAAATCAACCCATTTTATTCCAATACGATCTGATTACTCACTTGATAAGTTAGCTGAACTTTACATTTATGATATTGTAAGATTGCATGGAGTACCATTGTCTATTGTATCTGATAGATATTCGAGATTTATATCGCGATTTTGGAAGAAACTGCGAGATGCTTTAGGTACGAAACTACACTTTAGAATTGCTTTCCATCCGCAAACAGATGGCCAGTCTGAACAAATTATTCAAATTCTTGAGGATATGTTGAGATGTTGCATTCTTGAGTTTAACGATACGTTGGAACAATATTTTCCACTAATTGAATTTGCATATAATAATAGTTTTCAGTCGAGCATCAAAATGGCACCCTATGAAGCTTTGTACGGACGTAAATGTCAAACACCTCTACATTAGATTGATCTCAGAGAAAATAAGATACACGGGGTCGATTTGATAAAAGACATAGAACAAAAAATGAAAGTGATCCGAGATAGTTTGAAAGCAAAGACTAAACGTCAAAAGTCCTATGCAGAATTGAAAAGAAAAGACATTGAATTCAAAATTGGTGATAAAGTATTTTTAAAAGTATCTCTGTGGAAGAAAGTACTCTGATTCGGACGTAAAGGCAAATTGAGTCCGAGGTTCATCAGACTGTATGAAATTATCAAGCGTATTGGACCTGTAGCATATAGATTGTTGTTGCCACCTAAGCTAGAAAAGATTCATAATGTGGTTCATATGTTAATGCTTTATTGATATCGATTCAATTCATCACATGTGATTCCTCCATCCGAGATTGAAATCTGATCTGATATGACTTTGAAGAAGAATCGATCCGTATCTTAGCTCGTGAATTGAAAGAATTGCGAAATAAGAAAATTCCATTAGTTAAAGTACTGTGGCATCGACATGGGGTTGAAGAGGCTACGTGGGAGCTTAAAGATGCAATGAGACAACAATATCCGAATCTGTTTAACGGTAAGATTTTCGAGGACGACAATCCCTAAGGGAGGAGAATTGTAACAGTCTGGTTTAAACCCTAGTCGGAATAGTGGTTTATGGACCACAAATCCTAGTCAAAAAACTATTTTAATATTATTTTTGTGCCTATGATATGTGATTAAGCATGTGTGAAATTCTTGTACTTTAATTTGGTCATTTATGTGCTTAATTAAAGAAAAGGACTAAATCGAATAAAAAGTAAAAGTGGCCTTTTAATTTAATAAGTGTCGAATTGTTATTGTTCTTATTATGTGAAGTCCTTAAAGTGGAAATTAGCCATTATATTAGCTAATGGACGATAAGACCATTGAGTGTACATGATCTATATGTTATATTAAAAGGGTTATAATTGGAATATTATGGTAATTATAACTAAAACAAAACACTAAAACAAGCCATTATCATCATCTATATTATCAAAATACCAAATAAAAAGAAAAGAAAAAGAAAGTTAGGTTTTAACTAAGTCTAAGATTGATTCAAGGTATGTTTTGTTTCGATTTTTAATAATTTCTACGTTTTTGTAATAGTTGCTTTGTGTTCTTCAAAACCCATGCTTTAATTTTGTGAATTGATGATGATTTTGAAATATTCCATTGATGAACACATGAGTTTTGTGATGTTTGAAGATGAATTATGAAAGATATGTGTTTGATTAACATAGTTTGTCTTTGAGTTTTTGGTGCTTTTGAGTAATATGGACTTAATTGAGAAAATAATATTTTGAGGACTAAATTGTAAAGTAAATGAAATATATGGACTTCATGATCATGGGTGATATTCGGCTAAGCATGAGTGTATGCAAATTTGGTGTATTTTGTGATTTTGTGAAATAGGGACTAAAATGTCAAAATGTGAAAATATGAGAGCTAATTTGTAATTTCCCTAAATATGTGTTTTTGGATTGAATTGAATGAATTAGTGAATAAATGAGTTAAATTTGAATATGAATTGATCAAGAATTGAAGAAAACAGACTAAGATCATGGGAAATCGAAGGTAATGGAGTAGCCAAGTTCGTTTCCATTTATCCGAATTCGAGGTAAGTCTATATACAAATAAATGTATTTAGATTAATATATGTATGTTTATATGAAAATTCATAATGATGAATGTATATGAGATGATGAGTACATGAAATCCGAGATAGTATCGACATGGTGTTAACATCCAAAAAAGTCCCGTACGAACCTAGGAATAGATAGGATTGCATATGTCATGACATAGGTGTCCGATATGTGATATCGTGTAAGACCACGTCTGGGACATTGGCATCGATTTGAGATTTACTTTTAAGACCATGTTTGGGACATTGGCATCATATTGATTCGTGTAAGACCCTGTTTGGGACAGTGGCATCGATATTTGGTTACATGTAAGACCACGTCTGGGGTGTTGGCATTGTAAAACCATTCTGAGTATTCTAAGCTTCCTATTTCAATTTGAATGGTTCAACGGGAAAACCTGAGAAATGAAAGACTACGTGAAATGTATAAACGAGACCGGTACGTTTCAAAGGTACACTATGTGTGTATGAAAGGTAAGTGTATATATAAAATTACTAAAATGAATATGTGTATGGATTTGATGAGATATATAAGATATATGTTTCAATGTGCTATGAGCATAAGTGATGCTTTGAGATGTGATATGTTAGCAAACTATTGCTAAACAAATGAGGCTAAGAACATGTTATGAAATTGCAAATGAGAAATATTAATGACATTGTATCAATGTGATTATGTGCATTTTATGTTAAGTTTATTTGTATATGGGTTACTAAGCTTTTGAAAGCTTACTTTGTGTGTGTTTGCTTTGTTTTATAGACCGTCGAAGGTACGAAAGGCTCGAGAATCGTCAAGGATCATTACCACACTATCAATCTCCATTTTGGTACTTTTGAATGTGTATATAGTTAAATATGGCATGTATAGGCTAGTTGTTTTGGAATATGCTTGAGATATGTACATAGTCATGTGATATGGCTAGATAAATGGTTGTGTTGTGAATGACTAGTTATGTCCTATGATGCTTAGTTTTGATAAAGCTTAATAGTGAATGAAATGGTCATATGAATGATGAGCTTATTGATGCATAGTTAGCATATTATTGATGGTATGTTTGGGATGAATTATAATTTGAAGTGCTTGTGGTTATATTAAGTTAAATGGCTTATAAGTTGGTGTGATTGTTAAGTTCATAAGTGGTTAGAAATGGGTACAATTTGATATGTACTGGTTGCCTTTGATGCTAGGATTGATGATTAATTGTGCTTGTAGGTGAAACCCAAAGTGTCGGAGGCATTTTGGCCTTGAAAATGGCCTATAATTGCCCACACGGTCGAGCACGCAGGTGTGTGGCTCGACCGTTTCATTCGAGGTTGCAATTCAAAGCAAGTCAAACTCGACCACGAGCTGGACACATGTGCGTGTGACTGGTCGTGTGGTGCAAGTCAGTAGCGACCACGGGTGAGGCACATGGACGTGTCCACGGTTGTGTGGACAAGTCAGTATGTATGCCCTATTTTGACACGACCTAGACACACGGGCGTGTTTGAGGCCGTGGGAGGCACACAGCCTGCCTACACGGGCGTGTGACCTCTGTAACTTAGAAAAAATTTAAATTTTGGGAATTTCTATCTGTGTTCAGTTTAGTTCCAACCCTATTCTAAAGCATGTTTAAGGTTTCAAAGACATATTTTAGGGACACTTTGATGTGATTAGTCAAATTAAGTTATGAAATGTCTATAAAAGTTTTTGATTGTTAGATTATGCCTTTTAACCCTAAATCGGTGATGGTTACGTGTTAGGAGTTTTACATTTGGTTGGTATCAGAGCTACGATTTATTCAATTCTCAGACTAACATAGCGTGTGGGAGTCTAGCTATACATGCCATATGTATGAAATGTAATAGTGTAATGAATCTTGACGTATAAAATGTGTTTTCGTATAATAATGGATCCCGAAAGAGTCGTAGATGACGATGTTGAAAGCAATGCGCCTGCTCCAATTCAAGGGACAGTGCCATCTGATTCAAGACTGGCTACTAGCGGTCAAGAGGGAGAAGCTAAACAAGCTTTCTTCCAAATGATGAATGAGTGGTTCAATCAGTATGTAAGAAAAAACCCAGCTATTTCACAACCTCCTCACTCGCCTAATCCCCCTCAGAATTCAGTTGTGCGTCCAGTTATGAACTTGAATCTGTTGAACAAACCTCCTGTTGATAAGATCCGCAAGTATGGAGCTGAAGAGTTCAAGGCCACTAGTGATAACGATGCCGAGAAAGCTTAGTTTTGGCTAGATAACACTATCCGAGTATCGGGCCGATTGCTTACAGATTGTTGTTGCCACTTGAGTTAGAAAAGATTCATAATGTATTTCATGTATCTATGCTTCGACGATACTAATCTGATCCTTCACATGTGATTTCTCCGTCTGAGATTGAAATTAAACCTGATATGACATACGAAGAAGAACCGATCTGGATTTTAGATCGCGAGGTTAAAGAATTGAGAAATAAGAAAATTTTTTTATTAAAAGTCTTATGGTATTGACACGAGGTTCAAGATGCTACGTGAGAGCCCAAGGATGCTATGAGAGAACGATACCCAAACCTATTCACTGGTAAGATTTTTGGGGACGAAAATCCCTAAGGGGGAGAGTTGTAACAGACCGATTTTAGCTAAACCAGAATAGTGGTTTTAGAACCACAAATTCGAAGTTGTAAAATTATTTTAATATTATTTTGGTATTTACAGGATATTATTTGATATGTGTGAAAATTTCGTGAAGTAATTTTACCGTTTGAATGTCTAAATTGATAAAATGACTTAATCGCATAAAATATAAAAGTGGCATGCTATTTTTTAAAGTGCTATATTGTTATGGATTTTATAATTTGGGGCCCTTAAAGTGAAATTTGACCATTTAATATTATCATGGACGGCAGTGGACAACCATTATATGGTTTTCATATTATTATTTTAAGGTGAATATGGTAAATGTATAATAAAATGTAATTAAATAAAACAAAACTTAAAATGGCGATTATTATCATCTTTTTAGCCGATTTATAAGTAGAAAAGAGGCCATGGATGAATCCTTTAAGTTCGGCACCTAGGGAGTTTGATTCGGGTATATGTTTTGCTTAGTTTTTTGATAATTTTTATGTTTTTGAGATTGTTGCTTCGTTTATGAGTTAGCCCATGCTTTAATTTTCAGATTTGATGATGATTTTCAGATTTTCCATTTTTGATAATGTGATGAATTTGTTGTTTGATGATGAAAAATAAATCTTTGTTAATAGATTATTATGTTTAATTAAGTGATTTTCGATAAAAATGTGTATTAAGGATTAAATTGTGAAAATTTTAAATTGAGGGGTCAAAATGTGAAATAAATGAAATAAATGGGCTACTAGGTACCTAAGGAGAATTCGGCCTAACATGGGTTTAGTGAAATTTTGTGTATTTTGTCTTATTTTGAAATAGGGACTAAATTGAAAAATGTGAAATATTAGGGGCTAAAGCGCAAAATGCACAAATTATGTATTTTTGGAAGAATTTGAGTGAATATGTTATTAAGTAAGTCAAATTTGAATTAATTTAGATCAAGAGAGAAAGAAATTGGATTTGGATCGGGGGAAGTCGAAAGTTGACGAATAGTCGTTCTGATTCGTTTGTCTCTGTACGAAGTAAGTTCATAAGTAAATAAATGTTATTAAATTCAAATGTATATCTTTTAGATGTTACCGAATTGGTATGTATATATTTGATATATTGACAAACTAATATTAGCATGTATCGAGCTTGAATTGATCGAATTACGACGTCTGAAAGCCCCATACGAGCCATTGAAATAGTTAGGATACATATGTCATGACATAGGATTTCGATATGTGATTTCGTGTAAGACCACATCTGGGAATTTGGCGTCGATTTGAGATTTACGTGTAAGACCATGTTTGGGACATTGGCATCGTATATGATTTTGTGTAAGACCTTGTCCGGGATAGTGGCATCGATATTTGATTACATGTAAGACCTCGTCTGGGGCGTTGGCATTGTATGAACTTTTCAAGCTATCCGAGTATCCTTATTGATTGAAAATGGTTCAATGGGAAATGTTGAGGTAAGATCGAATGTGAAATCAAGCTAAATAGTTCAGGTACGTGCGAAGTTAATTGTTCATGAAAATAAGGTAACTATTATACTTGAGATGATGATATGAACTATGCATGTTAAAGGTGTGATCATTATGTATATGAGATTTTTCATATTTGGCCAAGTTGAAATAATAATGCTAATGTTCATTTGATAATTTATTTGCTTATGACTTACTAAGCTATTTAAGCTTACTGTGTGTGTTTGTTTGTTGTTTTATAGATTTTGCAAAGCTAGTTACGAGCTCGGGGATCGTCAAGGAAGTCCGTCACACTATCAATCATTATTTTGGTATTTTCAAAGCTTGAATTATGAACTTATGGCATGTATAGGCTAGCATATGTTTTGGTTGGTTTTGAAATAGTAAATATAAAGCCATGTGAAAATGGCTAGAAGTGATGCTTATGTTTATGCAGTTTTGATCATGATATAAGTTCACTTTGGGATTTATGTTTCATGGTACTTATGTGTGGTGTGCTTTATATATGAATTGGTTTGATGTAATGAATTGGTTGATGTATGTGCTTGAGTTGTGGTTTATTGTTGAATTGTTATAGATGTATATGTTTTTATCTTGTGAATTGGCTTAGAAATAAAAAGAGTGTACACTCATGTTCGGTTAGAAATGGATAATTTGATTATATATATAAATAGGTATAAGACATGTTGTATATGTTTTGGTATCTGATGGTCAATTTGGTTAGTTTAAGGTTAGATTTTATTTATGTGTATAATGTGATAGACGAATTAATAGTAGTATGGCCACATTAATTCAGTTACTTATTAGTGAAAATTTGCTATGTCTAGGTATGCATTCGGTTATAAAATAGGATGATTTGGTTTGATCATGTTCACATGATTATTTATAAGCATGTTTATATTCGGCTAGTAATAGGTAAGACCAAAAAATATATGCCTATGATATCATTGGTTGCGAATTGATCATTCTATTAAGGATAGGAAATGGTAGAATTTAGCTTATGATTGAATGGCAAAATTTATACCATTTATGTGGTTAACCTTGTTGGCCGGATAGACAATGAATAAATTTAGAAAGCATGTGTAATTTTTGCATGATGCATAGCTCTTGAAAATTTGGTATGTTTGATTCAGAAAATGTATTTAGAAAATGGCTAATATTAGTCAAATGAGTAGTGCATGAATTGGGTAGAGTTTTATATGGTAACTTGCTAGCCGAATAGAGGATAGAATGAATGGAAATGTGTGCTCATGATCATGCTTGAATGAATCATTTTTTTGTGGTTAAATGCGCATAAGATTTTAATGTTTAATGAAATATGCTTGACCATAATATGGATGTAACACCCCTTACCTGTAACGACCCAAATTTGGGCCTAGTAGAATTGGGCCCATTGGGCCTTAGGCGTGGGAGCATTTAAAAAATTTTTGAGAACAAGAGAACGACATTGATGCAAGCTGGACCTATTAGGTGAGTGATTTTGGAAGGTTAGAGGGCTTCTATGAAGTCCCGGGATCAAACCTGGGCTTAGGAAAAATTTTGGTTTTAGGTGAATAAAACCCTGGGTGTAAGTAAGTAGGCTTTAAGAATAAAATGTGGAAAAAAATAACACAAAAAGAGTTGTGGCGTAGTGGCAAGTGGCGCCACTTAGGGAACAAGGGAGTGACTCCACTGGGAAGTAAGGGGATCCAAGGTTCAAGTCTTGGCAATTGCATTTCTTTTAGATAACTTTTTTAAAATGGATTTAGACTTTGGCCATAGACTTATCTTTGGTTGTGCATGTTTTAAGACACAAGTTGAGCATGTGGCAAGGTGGTGTGGCGTCAAGGGAAGTGCAAGGAGGTTGGAGGTTCGAATCCCACAGTTGCCAAATCAAGGCTTCTATTTTTGTGTTAGCTGGATGGAAGAAGTAAAGTTCAATCAGAATTGTGCCTTGAAGGTTGGTGACTTGGTCAAATGGTTTGAATGGGTGATGGAGAGGATGTTGGGGAGCAAAATGAGGAATGAATCAAGGGATTGGGGTGAGAGGTGGTAGTGGACGAATGTGGGAGTGTTGAGGGGGAAGGAAAATCGGCTAAGGGGGTGGTGTTTAGGCACTTTCGGTTAGTGTTTAGGCACTTTCGGTTAGTGTAGAGGAGGTGCTGAATTTTCTTTAGTCTCTTTAGGCATTCTTTTGCATTTTATTTTTGGCATTTTCTACTCAAGCGTTTGCAGGTTCTTTCTTTTTGGCACATTTTCTTTCCTTCTTTTCGTACACATTCCATCTTCTTGTTTTTTCTCTTTGGAACTTGACCGAAACTCTTCCTGCCATCTCTTTCACATGTTTCTCTCATCTTTTTGTCTTGTATTTCTCCATAGCCAAAATTTCAGTTTTGTTATTCTCATCTTTTCATTTGGTAGTCGAATACATATCCTCTCTTCTACATCTTTTTGTGGTAGGCATTCAGCGAAGTTAAGTCTCTTTCTTTCATTTTTGTCTCTACGCTCCATCTTTATTTGCTACCCCTTGCTGCCGAATCTTTCCCTTTTATTCGGTTTTCTCTGGTTGCAAGGTAACACTTTCGTTTCCCTTTGTTTTCTTTACTTTCTCTACTTTTCTCTATTAATTCGTTTCACTCGGGCTTAACTCTTGATTGTTAGACTAAATCTATTCACTCTTCTCCAACTCAAGTCACTTGGTTCTGTTTGGTTAGGGCCGAAACTCTTTGGGTAGCAATTGCCGATTGGTGGTACTCTGGTAAGGGTAAGGAAATTCAAACGCGTTCTTATTTTGTTCTAGTAAAAACTCCAAGCGACTACTTAGGTAGGAGTTCGGTCTCTCTATTTCTCTGTGGGGGCTGAATGTTGGGTGTTTTTTAACTCGCTTCTATTCATCAAAACTACGTTAGGGTCTTGATTTCCGTAGTTAAGGGATAACGTAAAGGACTGGGTACACTGAAGGAGATCGCATCGCGGTAAGAGGAGTTAGTTTAATAAGTGTTCCATTTACGTTTATCAAGTGGTGACTAACCTGTTATCAACTATCACTATAGGTGCTAGAAACGGTAGATAGCACAACTCATAATCAGGTGTGTAATCTCACACCCCTCTGAATGTTTGCACGTGATGTTCTGCGAATCGGCCAAAAGCCGAAAAGCCAAAAAATCGGCATCTGTGACCACTCGAGCGTACGAATGCTCGTAGTCGTAAATCAAAATGAAAATAATGACAGTAGGTCGTCGAGAGTTTCACGAGCACTCTCGTGAAACCGAGGTCAGAACTTTGATCGACGAGCCGAGACGGCAAATTATTAATGGGCTATCAAGCCACGGGTGAAATTTTTAGAAAATTATCAAACGGTAGGTACGATTGTGAAATCTACAAATTTGAAACTGATACCATGTATTTTGGGCCATACAAGCGTGTGGGCCCATTTGGGCCTACAATGGATTTTTGGCCCAATAGTTTCGTAGAGACCCAAAAAGGGTTCTATGTCGCTCGAGGTGACGATAGGCTTTCGGAGAGGCTGTTAAATGTGAAATTACCGAAATACCCTCGATGGGTAAAATTACTAAAATACCCCTGGAGGGTAAATTACTAAAATACCATTAGTGGGTAAATTACTGAAATACCCTTGATGGGTAAATTACTGAAATACCCTTGTTGGGAAAATTACCGTTATACCCTTAGGGGTTAATTAGTACGATTGTGTGTATTCTGTTTAACTGTACATTATTTCATACATCATTTCGATATGTGCCTTACATACATGACATTTTGCATGTGTTTGGGATATTGATGATCGGAGGAAGTGTATTCTGGTGGCTCTGCCACATTCTGTATGGTGGCTATGCCACGTATATTCTGTTATTCTCGTGGCTTTGCCACAAATTATGTATTTAGCAGCTTGTCTGCAATATTGGTGTGTTCTGACTTGGTCCCCACAGGTGTGCTGGGCTAGTAGGGGGTGTGTAGTGGATGGATTATTAGGTTGGGTTGCATACTTTGTTGCATTATCATGCTTATAGGGCTAAGGCCCAGATTTTTTTTGAATAGGGCTTCGGTCCAGTCTGTTTCTATATAGGCCCAGGCCCAGTTAATGATCGATTAGGAGATTACACACTGAGTTCTCGTAACTCACCCCTCTACTTTAACCTTGAGGTGATCCCCATCATTGAGGATTTGGAGCTGCAGAGGACTCTGTGGTGGCCATACATCGGAGTATTTCCCATGAACTTTAATAAATTTCAGCTTAGTTTTATTTTAAGTTTTTTTTTTTATTTTAGGGTTAAAATTTTGCAATAAGGCCTTTAGAATTTTATTTTTCTTTTAGACTTTCATTTCAGTTATGTTTAACTATAAATGATTAAACTTTGGATTTTCTTAGAACGCCAACAACTATTTTCAAAATATCACATTTCCACAATCCACTGAATCTAATTTCTGTTATAAACTAGGTTTTCAGAAATAGGAATAATAATAACGTTTTTAGAAGAAAACTATAAAAACAAATATGATTTTCACAAACAACAAAGCTCGAAGTTTCAAAAAAAATAAATACGAACTTTTAACGAACGCGCGAGTTTTTAAACAACCCTTCTATGTGACATGCTAGATCCGATCATAACGTTTAGCCGAGTTTGGGGTGTTACATTTTATGGTATCAGAGCCAAGTTTGCAAAACTTGGCTGTGTAATGGGTTCAAAGACGATTTTTCAAAATTTGTTTGAAATTTTGTTTAGAAAAAATATATCTTTATTAGGTGTATGGCACCCTAACTCTCTGGCACCAAATTTGTAAGTCCCCTTACTCTATATTTGGTGATATGATGAAATGACTGTAGGGAGAAAATTACTAGAGTTAGTGGTAGTACACAAAAACTGTTAGCTATAGGAATGAAGACTATAGAGACTAAAACAGTAGGAAATTCAATCTGTGAAAACTACTCATACTACTGTTCTTTCATAAAACATCTGTTAAAAATTACTTGAACACTAAGCTGATGCATAACACTCTTAATTAGATTAACGCATGACATCGAGATGAGTACAAGAGGACGTGGACGTGGTACACGCGACCGTGATAGAGGCCGAGATTCTAGGGCTGGATCCTCAGCATGGAGGCGTATGCCCAAAAGGGAGGCGCCTTCATCGCTAGTAACTGAGACGAGGTCTCATGACCAAGCCGGGGCTGATGTTCTGACTCAGCTAGTTAGAGAGGTATTGAAAGAGGTTAAAAAAATCGGTGAAACACTACGAGTTGGGTGCGTGGATTGTAAGAAGAAACGAGATCACAATTCTCTAGGACCGTAGTCTCGTTCTGTGAAGCATGTTAAGGCACGTCCAAACTTTTCGGCTTACGAATATTGCAAAAGGTGTTATCCTGGTGAATGATGGAGGACGTCAGGAGCATGCTTAAGATGCGGTTCTAAGGAGCATAAGGCTCGGGATTGTTCCATCACCATTAAGTTGGGTATGTTTTGGTTGGATGTGGTGTTTGAACGTAGAAAATTTTACGTGAGTGTGATAAATACCTGTTTGCTTCTGTGGTTAGATATTTGGTTGGGTGAAAAGGTTTCTAGGCTAGGGTAGAAGTGTATTAGTGTTATTGAGTGTGCAACAAGAGCGTAGTGTGCTAGGTTAGGATGTGCAATGTTTCCGTTAGTTGGAAATTTCAAGGACGGAATTTCTTTAAGGGAGTAGATTTGTAACGACCTGAATTTGGGCCTAGTAGAATTGGGCCCATTGGGCCTTAGCCATGGGAGCGTTTAAAAATTTTTTAAGAACAAGAGAACGACATTGACGCAAGTTTGACCTACTAGGTGAGTGATTTTGGAAGGTTAGGGGGCTTCTATGAAGTCTCGGGATCAAACCTGGGCTTAGGAAAAAATTTGGTTTTAGGTGAATAAAATCCTGGGTGTAAGTAAGTAAGCTTTAAGAATAAAATTTGGAAAAAATGACACAAAAAGAGTTGTGGCCTAGTGGCAAGTGGTGCCACTTAGGGAACATGGGAGTGACGCCACAGGGAAGCAAGGGGATCCAAGGTTCATGTCTTGGCACTTGCATTTCTTTTAGATTACTTTCTTTTTTAAAAATGGATTTAGACTTTGGCCATAGACTTATCTTTAGTTGTGCATGTTTTAAGACACAAGTTGAGCATGCGGCAAGGTGGTGTGCCGTCAAGGGAACTGCAAGGAGGTTGGAGGTTCAAATCCCACAATTGGCAAATCAAGGCTTCTATTTTTGTGTTAGCTGGATGGAAGAAGTAGAGTTTAGTCAGAACTGTGCCTTGGAGGTTGGTGACTTGGTCAAATGGTTTGAATGGGTGATGGAGAGGATGTTAGGGAGCAAAATGAGGAGTGAATCAAGGGATTAGGGTGAGAGGTGGTAGCGGCTGAATGTGAGAGTGTTGAGGGAAGGAAAATCGGCTAAGGGGGTGGTGTTTAGGCCCTTTCGGTTAGTGTAGAGGAGATGCCTAATTTTCTATAGTCTCTCTAAGCATTCTTTTGCATTTTATTTTTGGCATTTTCTACTCAAGCGTTTCTGGGTTCTTTCCTTTTGGAACATTTTTCTCTTCTTCCTTTCGTACACTTTCCATCTTCTTGTTTTCTCTCTTTGGGCTTGACCGAAACTCTTCCTACCTTTCCTTCACATGTTCATTTCTCTCATATTTTCATCTTGTATTTCTCTATAGCCGAAATTTCAGTTCCCTTGTTCTCTTTTTTTCATTTGTTAACCGAATACATATCCTCTCTTCTACATCTTTTTATGGCAGGCGTTCAGCGAAGTTAAGTCTCTTTCCTTCATTTTCTTCTCCACGCTCCATCTTTATTTGCTACCCTTTGCTGCCGAAGCTTTCTCTTCTATTTAGTTTTCTCTAGCTGCAAGGTAACACTTTTGTTTCCCTTTGTTTTCTTTACTTTCTCTACTTTTCTCTATTAAACTGTTTCACTCAGGCTTAACTCTTCATTGTTAGGCTGAATCTATTCACTCTTCTCCAACTCAAGTCACTTGTGTTCTATTTGGTAAGGGCCGAAACTCTTTGGGTAGCAATTGCCGATTGGTGGTATTCTGGTAAGGGTATGGAAATTAAAACACATTCTTATTTTGTTCTAGTAAAGACACTAAGTGACTGCTTGGGTAGGACTTCGGTCTCACTTTTTCTCTGTGAGGGCCGAATGTTGGATGTTGTTTAACTCGCTTCTGTTTCTCAAAACTACGTTAGGGTCTTAATTTTCGTAGTCAAGGGATAAGGCCAAGGACTGGGTACACTGAAGGAGAACACATCGTAGTAAAAGGAGTTAGTTTAGTAAGTGTTCCAGTTACGTTTATCAAGTGGTGACTAACCTGTTATCAACTATCACTATATGTGTTGGAATCGGTGGATAGCACAACTTATAATCAGGAGTGTAATCTCACACCCCTCTGAATGTTTGCATGTGATGTTCTACATATCGGCCAAAAGCTGAAAAGCCAAAAAATTAGCATCTATGACCACTCAAGCGTGCTAATGCTCGTAGTGGTACATTGAAATACGAATAATGACAGTAGATCGTCGAGAGTGTCACGAGCACTCTCGCGAAACTAAGGCTGTAACGGGCCTGACTGAGTCGAAACGGGCCAATGGGCTATCCGACCTATCGGGGTAAAATTGTTAGAAAATTATCAAATGATAGGTACGATTGCGAAATCTGCAAATCTGAAACCAAAACCATGCGTTTTGGGCCACATGAGATTGTGGGCCCGTTTGGGCCAACAATGGATTTTTGGCCCAATAGTTTCGTAGAGACCGAAAAAGGGTCCTTTTGCACTCGAGGCAATGGTAGGCCTTCGAAAAGGCCATTAAATGTGAAATAACCGAAATACCCTCAGTGGGTAAGATTACCGAAATACCTCTAGAGGGTAAATTACTGAAATACCCTTGGTGGCTAAATTACTGAAATTCCCCTGGTGGGTAAATTATTGAAATACCCTTGTTGGGCAAATTACCGCTATACCCTTAGGGGTTAATTAGTACGATTGTGTGTATTCTGTTTAATTGCACATGATAGTAATTTATTCATACATCATTTCCGTATGTGCCTTTCATAAATGACATTTTGCATGGGTTTGGGATATTGATGATCGGAGGAAGTGTGTTCTGGTGGCTCTGCCACATTCTGTCTGGTAGCTATGCCACGTATATTCTGTTATTCTGATGCCTTTGCCACAAATTCTGTATTTAACAGCTTGTCTGTAATATTGGTGTGTTTTGGCAGGGTAGGTTGACTTGGTCCCCACAGGTGTGTTGGGCTGGTACGGGGGTGTGTAGTGGATGGAATAGTAGGTTGGGTTGCATACTCTGTTGCATTATCATGCTTATAAGGCTAAGTCCCAGATTGTTTTTGAATAAGGCTTCGGCCTAGTCTATTTTTGTATGGGCTCAGGCCCAGTTATTGACCGATTATGGGATTACACATTGAGTTCTCGTAACTCAACCCTCTGCTTTAACCTTGCACGTGATCCCCAACATTGAAGATTTGGAGCTGTAGAGGACTTTGTGGTGGCCATACATCGGAGTATTTCTCATGAACTTTAATAAATTTCAGTTTATCTTTATTTTAAGTTTTTTTATTTTGGGGTTAAAATTTTGTAATAAGACATTTGGAATTTTATTTTTCTTTTAGACTTTCATTTCAGCTATGTTTAACTATAAACGATTAAACTCTGGATTTTCTTAGAATGACAACAACTGTTTTCAAAATATCGCATTTTCGCAATTCACTAATCTGATTTCTGTTATAAACTATGTTTTTAGAAATAGTAATAATAATAATAACATTTTACAAGAAAACCACAAAAACAAATTTGATTTTCACAAACAACAAAGCTCGAAGTTTCAAAAAAAAGAGTACGAACTTTTAACGAACGCGCGAGTTTCTAAACAACCCTTCTATGTGACATGCTAGATCTGGTCATAACGTCTAGGCTAGGTTTGGGGTGTTACATTACATGTAATCGACATCGAGACCAGGTACGAGGCATTACCAAACTTAGCATACATCATCATACAATATTGGGCTATAAATTTCCATCCCAATTTAAAACTTTTCATTTGAAAACATAAAGTCCTACTATAGGTCTAAAAAACCCAAAACATACATATGGAGTAGTTCAGGACTAAACTAGAAACTTACGAATACTTAGAAAATTTTTACTCCAAACAAGACCACACGCCCGTGTCTATGGCCGTGTCCCTCACACGGCCATTACACGCCCATGTCTTCACTCGTGCAGGAAAACCTTGACATTCTATTTATGACGTCAGCAAACCTTTAGGGACACATGGCCTAGTCACTCGCCTATGTACTAGTCCATGTGACGAACTAAATTTTTCGTAATTTAGGTGCAAGGGACACACGGCCTACCAACACGCCTTTTAGGCTATTCGTGTGTCACACACGCCTGTGTGTCTACCCGTGTGGACAATTATAAGGCTATTTACCAAGCCAATTGGCACCCTGAAAAGCAACTACACTTATACCATTTCAATGCAACACACATCATGATAATAAGGAATCTCTAATATCCAAAATCAAGACATCCAGACCTTAAATCCACACTACATTCATAATGAAAATACTTTGCACATTACTCATTCAATTGCACAAGCTTACACTTCATGAATTTCATCATCATTGAGTTCATATAACTTAACTAATACTACCCAATTTCAGTGGCCATTTACAAAATGAATTGAGTAACATTAATAGCCAACATCTTGGCTAACCACATGACATATAACAAAATAACCAAGTTCCTATACATGCCATACCCAAAATTAATCAACTTTACTATACCAAAAGAATAGTTGATAGTGTGAATTTTACTCTGACTTCCTTCAATCCCTGAGCTAGCTTGGTGATACTACAAGGAAAAGGGAAAATAGAGGGGTAAGCATAAAGCTTAGTAAGTTTGCATGCAATAAATACAACATAAAATCTCATGATACATTAATACTTTACTTTAAGTAATTACACAAGTTCTCAAGCACATTGACATAGCTTACTCATGGTTACTCCTACCAAATCACATGTCACACATCGGACTTATTTCTCATGAGTTTCTTATGTATAACTGTATTACTCATCACATAACTTTAGCACTTTTTCATCTTTAACATAATTTAGCTCTTTACCATCTTTAACATAAAAATTTAGCTCTTTACCCATTGAACCACTTGGAATATAAAAGGATACTCAGAGTTCGTCATACACTTAGTAAGATGCAAATGCCATACCGCAGATATGGTCTTACATGAGATCATAGGTTGATGTCAATGCCATATCCTAGATATGGTCTTATATGGGATCTCATATCGATGTCGATGCCATATCCCAAATATGGTCATATATGAGATCGTATATCGATGCCATGTCCCAGACATGGTCTTACACAATTTTCTTATTCGATGCCGATGCCATATCCCAGATATGGTATTATACAGGATCTCAATTCAATGTCGAGGCCATGTCCCATACATGGTCTTATACGGGACCTTATAATCTCATGTCTTGACGATGGTATCCTCTCTATTCCTATTGTCAGCCGGGACTTTCACATCATAAAACTTCATCATATTCTCATTGAAACATCATTGATCATTTTAATATGAATAATATACATCTTCATGAAATGTCAAGCATATTTAAGCATAATGACATGATGTTGAATTATTACACACAAACTTACCTCGTTATCAAAATGCGTATAATTGTTCGATTTAGTCCACCACCTTGTTTTTTCCTCGGTTTCGGTCTGAACTTCTTGTTTCTTGATCTATAATGACAATTTCACTCTTTTAATGATCACACTGACTAAATCGAACAATGAATCATACTTTGGCAAAATTATAATTTTTGCCCCTATACTTTCACATATTTACAAAATAGTCCCTAGGCTCGTATAATAAAATACGCTCATTTCATTGGTTACCCAAGCCTAGCCAAACCTATCTTAAGCTTATAGTAGATCATATTTTCTTTCAAAACTAATTTTTTTACTAAATATTTTATCACTTTTACAATTAGGTCCGTTTTATGAGTTTTCCATGAAAATCACTTAGAAGAAGATGTTTATCATACATCAAACTTTCATATTCCTCTATTAAACATCAAAATATATGTATTTCATACATGGTAAATTTTTGAACATGACCCCTAGCTCAAAATATAGCTAGAAATAGCTAAACCAAGCTACGATGATTTCAAAATCGAAGAACATTAAAAATGGGGCTAGGAGGTGCTTACAATCAAGCTTGAAAGATGACAAAAGCTTAGCTATGGTGAGCTTGAAATTTTCAGCAATGGAGAGGAAGATGGACATCAATTTTGACTTCTTTTTCTCTTTTAATTAACTTATTAACCAAATGACCAAAATGCCCTTAAGGTCCCTTTCTTGATATTTTTCCTTTCCATGCCTATTTTTGTCTATCATAAGATATAATGGTCTAATTACTAAATAAGGACCTCTAATAATTTTTCTAATGCTATCTCAGGTTTGAAACTTCTTGAATCTCATATTTTCAATCTTTGCAATTTAGTCCTAATGAGTAAATTGATCACTAAATTATAAAATTTCTTTATAAAATTTTCACATAATCATGTAAACATGTCATAGGCCTCATAAAAACCATAAAACATGTATTTTTACTTCAGATTTGTGGACTCACAACCACTATTCCAACTAGGCCCTAAATCGGGCTATTATAATTCTCCCCCTTAAGGATTTTCGTCCCCAAAAATCTTACTAGTAAAAAGGTTGGGATATTGGTTTCTCATAGCCTCCTTGGGCTCCCATGTAGCCTCTTCTACCCCATGTCTTTGCCATAGTACTTTCACAAGGGCTATACTTTTATTTCTTAACTGTTTAACTTCTCGTGCCAAAATTTTAACTGGTTTTTTTTGCCATAAGTCATGTCCGGTTGAATTTCAACCTCTGTTGGTACAATCACATACGAAGGGTCTGATTGGTAGCGATGTAACATAGACATGTGAAATACATTATGGATCTTTTCCAACTCAGATGACAATGCCAAACGATAGGCTACTGGTCCTATCCTCTCGGTAACCTAATACGGTCCGATAAAGCGTGGACTCAACTTTCCTTTCCAGCCAACTCTGAGAACTTTCTTCTATGGTGACACTTTCAAAAATACCTTATCACCAACTTGGAACTCAATCTCTTTTCAAATCGCGTAGGACTTTTGTCTATCTGAGGCAGCTTTTAGATAATCACGAATCACTTTTACCTTCTCTTCAATTTCTATGACTAAATCAACCCCGTGAATTTGATTCTCTTCGAGTTTCGTCCAATACAGGGCCATTCGGCACTTACGCCCATATAATGCCCCATAAGGCACTATTTTCAAACTTGACTGGAAACTATTATTGTAGGAAAATTCAACTAATGGTAAGTAGTTTTCCCAATTACCTTGAAATTCCAAAACACAACATCGGAGCATGTCTTCAAGTGCCTATATTATCCTCTTCGACTGTCTGTCAATTTGCGGATGGAGAGTTTTACTAAAACTCAATTTTGTGCCTAAGGCTTCTTGCAACTTTTTAAAAAATCATGATGTAAATCTTGGATCTCTATCCGATATAATCGACAATGGTACTCAGTGAAGTTTCACAATTTCTGACACATACAAATCTGCCAGCTTGTCAAGAGAATAGTCAATGCGTACCGGTATAAGATAGGGCGACTTCTTGAGTCTATCAACTACAACCCATATGGCATCCTTCTTTTTTGGTGTCAAAGGCAAGCTCATCACAAAGTCTATAGTACTATGGTCCCACATCCACTCAGGAACCATAATAGGCTGAAGTGGACCCGAAGGCACTTGGTGTTCAGCTTTCACTTGCTGACAAAACAAGCATCTCGATAAAAACTCAAAAATATCTTTCTTCATACTCAGCCACTAGTACCATTTCCTCAAATCATTATACATCTTTGTACTGCCTGGATGTATAGATAAACATCTACAATGTGCTTCGTGTAAAATTTTCTGAATAAGCTTATCATCTCTGGGTACACAAACCTTATCTCAAAACATCAAACATCCATCAGGAATGATCTGAAAGTCTAACTCAACATCTGACTCACATTGAAATCTTTTGGCTTGCAAATCATAGTCGCCTTTCTGAGCTCCACAAATCTCTTGGAGACACATCAGTCTAGCTGTAACACCCTAAACATCCCCAAACCCTAATTTCTATACATAGGTATATGTAGCACTTAGAATAATATTATTAATGTAGTATCGGGTTTATCCAAAGCCTTAGAGTTAGGGGTGACCTTAGGGAAAAAATTATTTTTCTTACTTAGTGGACCCTAGTCTCAGGCATGAGGTCTCATAAGTAGATTAAGAGAAGAGTGGACACAAATAAGCTTGCAGTCCAGTGGAAAGTAGCGTCAGATAGAGGCTATGAAGTGGCGTGTTAAGCAGTTAAAGTGGTCCAAGGTTCAAGGCCTAGGAGGGGAAAATTTAGGAGTTTTATTTTTGTGCCTGAATAAAAGGAGTTGGCATTGGAGGGGACTCTGGAAGGGAGTGTTCGGGAGAGGAATTTAAGGTGAAGATAAGGGAGAAAAGACAGGGATTGGTAGGTGGATATAGTGGTGCCGATTTAAACTCTAAGGGAAGGAATGTTCGGCTTGAGACTTTAAAAGGAGAGGGTGCCGAATGCTGAAAGGTTCTTTGATCATTTTCTAGTTTTATTTTTTTCCCTCAATCGGTTTCTCCCTTTTTCCTAAATTTTGCTAAGTCAAATTCCATCCATTACCGAAAATTCTATCATCCCTCTTTGCCAAATCCTTCATACTCTCCCTTCCTAAATTTCTTTTTTGGTTCACCACTTGGTTCTAGCCGAATCACCTCTTTTCTTATTCTCCCTAGTGTTGTCGAATTACCTCTGTCACCTTAGTAGTCGCAAAAGCTGGACTTAAGCCGCAGGATCAAAGAAAGATTTCGATAAGACCTTATTTGAATTTTTAGTGTGTTTTATTAAAAGCAAAAAGGCTATCTAACTCCTCTTTTCCATTAACATGTATTAACAAGGGTGTGGCTCAACAGTTGCAAGCGTGGTAGGTAAGGATTGTTATCAAGGTAGTAAGTATTCTCGACTCAGTCACGGTTTAGTAAATGGTCGAATCTACTGTGGATCATAGGGGTGAATTATGATCAATATGGGTCACTTGGTTTTGACGATATAGGTGTTTAGGTGCAAATCTAGAGGAAAATTGCAAATAGTAGCAAAGGAAGGGCTACTAGAACGAGAAGCACACGGTAAGTGTACAGTGAGGCTTCAATTTTTGATAAGTATGTTTTAAAACCTTGGTTAATCGCTAGTAATGTCGATTGTAGATTTGTGACTAAGGGGTTTGCAGCACGCGAGGTTACCAGGTGTGTACAAACACTACACACACAAAATCAGTAATGCCAAAAAGTCAAAAAGCTGAAAGTAGTTAAATGGGCCAAGTGTGTAACACCCTGGTTTAGGGGCTAGGTAATTTAAGTATAATTCGGTGTTGGTAGGTTTTGGGTGTGTTTGGAGGTGTTTTAGAGGTTTTAGAAATGTTTGGATGAAAGGGAAGACTTTAGAAAATTTTAGATTTTAGTGTAAAAAGGGAATTAGGGCAAGTAGGCTTTAAAATAAATTGGTGGAATTTAGGACACAAGAAAGGAGTTGGCAAAATGGCATGAAGGCGTTGCTTGGGGCTTGGGAAGGTGACGCCTAAGGGTCAAGGTTATTTGCTAAGGCAGCAATTTTGTTTATCTTTTGCTAATTAGGGACTCGGCGGATATGCTTAAAATAAATGTCCAAGTTGATGGACATAAAAGTTCAATTAGCGAGTGGCTCTTAGCGCTACTTAAGTATTTGGAGGGAAGGAGGTCGCGGTTTGAGCGCTGGAGCGACATTTTAGGCGTGATTTTATTTTATGCGGTTATAAATTTGGGCTAGGAAGGGTTAAGAATAATTGTTGGGCCTAATAGCATAAAATCAAAGTGGCCGAATGGCTGGTATTCTTGGATGATGGTTACCCCAGTGTCCGTGTTCGAGACCTATGGGCGCAGGTGGTCTTCTTTTATTTTGCAAAGCGTTGGCGGGCGATGGGCTGCACAAGGAGTCTTCAATAGGTAGGTGGTTGTCTTTGCAAATTCGATGGAAGATAAGGATGAGTTTTATTTTATTTTGTATTTTAAGTTGAAGGAGTGATAAGGGTTTGTTATTTTATTATTTTAGATAAGTGTAGAATTATTTTAGAATTAGAAAATAGGTGATAATGGTTGCTATTAGATTATTTTATTATTTTGAATTGGATGGTATTGAGTGAATTTAGGAAAGAATTTTGGGTTTGGTGGAAGTCATGGCGAATGGGGGGCCTTGGAGTGCTTGGTCGGCGTTGGAGTCTTCAGGGGGGGTGCGAATGCTTTATATAGGAGAGCACCCTTTTGGAAATTCTTTTCCTCTTTTAATCTCCAAACCGAAAGTGCATTCTCTCGTCCTCTCTCTTGTGCCAATTTCTTCCACTATTCTCTTCCTATTACTTCCATTCTTCCAACCTTATTTCTTACTTTTCTTGACTAGGCCAAACCTTGAGCCTTTCTATTTCTCTCTTTTATTTCACCAAAGCTTAAAGCCAAACCTTGTTCACCATTGAGTCTATTTTGTTCGTGATCGAGGCAAACTCCCTTGAATCTCTGCAAAGCACGTGGGTGGTAAGTGTACTTTTGTGATCAATCGATTTATGTACCCCTCCATGTAGTGGCCAAAACCGAATGGTTGGCCTTAGTGTGGTTGGTAGAATGCTCTATAGACTATAAGTGATGTGTTTTTTCCTATTGTAGCCAACGCATGAGAGCATTTAGGGGTCATTGATTCGGTTACTCAAGGTAAGGGTTAGGTGCTATTCGGCAAAAGGGTCCTCTTTTCATGGATTTTGTTATAAACCATATTTGGCATTTGTGGTAACCGATTCTAACCTTGACCATTTAAGAGTTTTGGCGTTGATTAAGGAACTTAGGGATTTCAAGACTTTTAGGTAAGTAGGTTAAGTTTTAGATATTTGGTTTAAGTTGCGTATATTGATAATTAACGAAGTGTTACGATTAAGTCCGTCGATGGATGCGAGTGCGATCAAGAGGAGAAAGGAAAACTCCATCCGAAGTTCAAGAAGAGATCGGTTTACATTTATGCGAGATTGGCCACCGGGGTGTGGACGCAATGTAAAACGATAAGCGATTATAGTAGTCTCGCTAAGTGATAGCGTCGGGATCGAGGTTTAGAGCTTGAGGTTATAAGGTGTGTGATTAACCCATCGATTTCGGGTATATGATATGTATCACGATAGGTGTATGTGTTAAATATGTGTTAATAAGTGCGGTGACTATGTGAACCGGATACCCTTAAAGGGTATGTCGATAAACGAGTTAGTATCAAATCATTAAGATGTGGTTATTAATACGTGTATGTGAGTATGTCTATGAATATGAATGTATGCACGAATATCATGTACACGCTTTATTCATTATGTCATTATATTATGTTACATGTGCATGGGTGGGTTTTGAAAGAAGATGCAGGTGTACTTGATGCGTGGTTGATGCCACTTTGTGCTACATCGTGGATTGGCGCCGACCGAGGTCGCGTTGTGGATCTTCTTGATTTAGTTCGCGTGGTTACCTTGATTGATATCGGTTTTATGCCATATCGTGGCTTGATGGATTCTTGTGTGCTCCATCGTGGTTTGATGTTAGCTATACGCTACATCGTGGATGGCATTAGTTGCCTTTTGGAGGAAAAGGAGAGGGTGACTCGATAGTCCCCGGTGTGTGGTAAATTTGGTTAAGGGGTGTGTAGCGGTTGGACCTTAGGATTGGGTTGGGTTTCATATTGCATGGTTTTGTTATAAATTGATATGGAAATGGGCCAAGCCCAATATGGAATATGAATAGGTATGTTTTAAGAACATACGTGGAAATGGGCGAGCCCGATGTCGATGAATTAATGAGAAAAGGGCTCAGCGGTGCTTGAATATGATTTGATTGTGGGCCAAGCCAGATTATAGTAATGTCTAAATGATTATATTTACATGTTGCATTTGATAATTGGGATGTTATGTGGCTAGCATGTGGGTGGATTCGATGGTTTTAATTACACATTGAGTCCGTGTGACTCACCCAATTATTTTCTAACATTTCGGTGACTCTTGAGATTGGATAGGGATCGGAGAGGACACATGGTGGCCCATGAGGAAGGAAGAGTTTAAATATTTTAAAGCTTATTTATATTAAGTTTTGGTTTAAATATTGGTTGTAATAAAAGGCCTCTTAATTTATTGTTGGGATCATTTTATTATCTTTTAATTAGGGTTTATATTATACTTAGATATATTTCCTTCAAATGATTTATAATATGATAAATTATAATAAAGTTTTAATTCACATATTTTATATCGACTTATAGTATTAATTAATTTTTAATGGAATTACTTCGAAAATAAACAAAAATTTTCAAGTTTTATGCTAGAGACAAAGATTTTCAACCGCCATTCAGCGGTGACATAACGAGATCCGGTCAAGGCTCGTGGGCGGGTTTGGGATATTCTGATTAATATCGAGCAGGTTCAAAACTTCGGCTTTGAGGTTTTGGGCCCAAAACATTTTCAAAATGGACTTTTCAAAATATGGGTTTTCTTAGGTTATACGGCATGGCTTTGTACCTCGGCCGAGTCCACGGGTAAGTACTTGAGACTTGGGAAGTAATTTGTTATATGGTGTTATGGGCTTTGTTGGGCTTGTAGATTAGTGAATTAGGATCAGTTGAACCCTAAGGCTAGTCTACTCAAACATGTGCATAAGACTTAAGGTTACTAAACAAACTGTGAAGTAAGTCGCGTGTTAAGGTGTGGCAACAGGTATGCGCATGTCAGGAGTGGTATTGATGGAAGCTTGGTATTTAAGCGATCGCGTGACTCACCTCCTCTCCACTTGAATCCTACAGTGCGTAGCTACGGTTCACCTTAACCAAGAGGACTTGTTCACGAAAGTTGAACCAATTATTAAAACCGAAAGGATTAGCCTTCTTTGTTTTAAAATTCTTGGTTTTAAAATTTTCAAATTTACCCTTTTGGTTTGTAAACCCTAAATCTGGTTTTGAAAAAAAAAAAGGTGTTTTTCTCGATTTACCCAAAATTACCAAAATGCCCCTAGCGGCAAAATTACAAAAATGCCCCTGTATTATGAAATTACCACATACCCTCAACTTTTGTTAAAATGATTTTTACTTGGCAAAATATTAAAATCTCTAGTTTTCAAAATATCAATATACCCCTGTGTTGAAAATTACTAAAATGCCCCTGACTTTCAAAATTTCTGAGTTAATCCCAATTTTAATAAAATTCCCTCACTTTGCAAAAGTACCCAAACTTTTGTATTTCAAAATAATACCCCGACTCTTGAAATTTACAAAATTACCCTGGTTGACAAAATTACTAAAATACCCCTGGTTTCTAAAATTCTGCTGTATCTCTAATTTGACAAATTTTCAGAAATGCCCTCTCGATGTGGAAATTTCAAAATGTTCTGGTTTATTAAGTTTTAAAATTTCCCTGGTTTATTACGGAAATGTCCTGTGGGAAAATAGCGAAAATACCCCAGGGTAGAAAGCAGGCAAGAAGGTCAGAATAGTGAATGTGTGGTAGATATACTTTGAATGTGCCTTCTTGAGGAAGGAATGTGTTCTTGTTGATGAGCGGATGTGTGTGTGAATGTGATTCTTGTACTAAAGTAGTAAACTCGAATGAAACTTTGTGTGATCGAAAGAACTACTTCTAAATATCTTTCATTTCATAAAATTTGCTCGTGGTTAAATATTGGAACAATTACTAATGCATAAAACTTCTTAATTAGATAAATCAAGGCGATAGAGATGAGTTCTAGGGGCCGCGGTAGAGGTAGAATGGCGAGATCGGGCCGATAGGGTGCAGCCATGGGTCGAAAATGAAGTCTGCTTGGAGGTGGGCGTGGAGGAGCAAGATCGGACCAAGAAGATGACGCGATGATCGCGGGCCATGTTGCGAGTGCTAGAACGAGTAGCAAGAGCTAGTAGGAGAAATGGAACCGAAATCGATGTCGGAAGGCTTAGATCGAGCAGATGAGATCTTTAGAGGAGTGTCGGGAGTAGCTCCTAACGTAGCGGAGTATTGGCTAGAAGCAGTTGAAAGAATCATGGACGATTTGGGCGCACCAATGAATGAAAAAAAGTGAAGAAGTATTTGTTACGTTCATGCGAAGCTTATCGTTGGTGGCTCCTTTGTCAAACAAGGTGTCACCGCAGATCATTGGATTGGGATTTCTTTAAGGCCAAGTTGAAGGGAAGTATGTAGGAGCGATTATTTAGACTCGCAAAGAAAGCGTTTCTAAATCTAGTGCAAGGAATAAGTCGGTAGCGGAATATGAAGTGAGTTTGTGCGATTGAGTCGAGACGCCAAAGGAATCGTGGCTCTCGACTACGAAAGGAGTGTTCGATTCGAAGATGGGCTCTGAGATGAGTTGCGGAGTTGATCGCTCCGCATGAGAGAAAGAGACTTTGCCATTTTAGTGGAGAAAGCCGGATCATTGAAGAGGTTAAGAAGACTATAAGAAAACCGAGAAAAGAATAGGAGCGAGAATAAGAGAAGGGTTGGACCGTCGGCATCATTTGGAGATGCTCGAGAAAAGACCGAGAGTTGAAAATACTGAGACGTCCACATGCGATTCTTTGAGGATGGGAATCATTCACATGCTAAGTGTGGGAGAATTCATTGAGAGAATGTTGGGAAATAATAAGAAATGTTTCCGGTGTGGGTCGAAGGCGCATTTGGTTAAGAACTGTCCTCAGGCGACGAGGGGTCGTGGTTCAAGTCATGGAAGGAATGGTTTTAGTCAGAGTCAACCGAGGATGTGATAACGGGTAAGCTCCTTTGTCTTGGAATATTCTTTAATTGCTTTCCTTGTTTGTAAGTTAGCTCTTTCTTGTATGATCTGGATCTTGGGAGAGAACTTAAAGAGGCGTGGCGGGAGTATGATAGACTAAGATCAGTCTTGTAATGAGAAGTAGAATAGCGAGTTATGATTATTAGGTAATAAGTAATTTCGAGGACGAAATTATTTTAAGGAGGGTAGAATTGTAACACCACGGTTTAGGGGCTAGGTAATTTAAGTATAATTCGGTGTTGGTAGGTTTTGGGTGTGTTTGGAGGTGTTTTAGAGGTTTTAGAAATGTTTGGATGAAAGGGAAGACTTTAGAAAATTTTAGATTTTTAGTGTAAAAAGGGAATTAGGGCAAGTAGGCTTTAAAATAAATTGGTGGAATTTAGGACACAAGAAAGGAGTTGGCAAATGGCATGAAAGGCGTTGCTTGGGGCTTGGGAAGGTGGCGCCTAAGGGTCAAGGTTCGAAATGCTAAAGCTGACAATTTTGTTTATCTTTACGCTAATTAGGGACTCGGCGGATATCTTAAAATAAATGTCCAAGTTGATGGACATAAAAGTTCAATTGGTGAGTGGCTCTTAGCGCTACTTAGCGTTGGAGGGAAGGAGGTCGCGGTTTGGCGCTGGAGCGACATTTTAGGCGTGATTTTATTTTATGCGGTTATGAAATTTGGGCTAGGAAGGTTAAGAATAATTGTTGGGCCTTATAGCATAAAAATCAAAGTGGCCGAATGGCTGGGTATTGCTTGGATGATGGTTACTCCTGTGTCACGTGTTCGAGACCTATGGGCGTGGTGGTCTTCTTTTATTTTGCAAAGAATTGCACAGCGATGGGCAACACAAGGAGTCTTCAATAGGTAGGTGGTTTTGTCTTTGCAAATTCGGTGGAAGATAAGGATGAGTTTTATTTTTATTTTGTATTTTAAGTTGAAGGAGTGATAAGGGTTTGTTATTTTATTATTTTAGATAAGTGTAGAATTATTTTAGAATTAGAAAATAGGTGATAATGGTTGCTATTAGATTATTTTATTATTTTGAATTGGATGGTATTAAGTGAATTTAGGAAAGAATTTTGGGTTTGGTGGAAGTCATGGTGAATGGGGGGCCTTGGAGTGCTTGGTGGCGTTGGAGTCTTCTAGGGAGGGGGTGCGAATGCTTTATATAGGAGAGCACCCTTTGGAAATTCTTTTCCTCTTTTAATCTCCAAACCGAAAGTGCATTCTCTCGTCCACTCTCTCTTGTCAATTTCTTCCACTATTCTCTTCCTATTACTTCCATTCTTCCAACCTTATTTCTTACTTTTCTTGACTAGGCGAAACCTTGAGCCTTTCTATTTCTCTCTTTATTTCACCAAAGCTTAAAGCCAAACCTTGTTCACCATTGAGTCTATTTTGTTCGTGATCGAGGCAAACTCCCTTGAATCTCGCAAAGCACATAGGTGGTAAGTGTACTTTTGTGATCAATCGATTTATGTACCCCTCTGTAGTGGCCAAAACCGAATGGTTGGCCTTAGTGTGGGTTGGCGAATACTCTATAGACTATAAGTGATGTGTTTTTTCCTATTGTAGCCAACGCAAGGGAGCATTTAGGGGTTGTTGATTCGGTTACTCAAGGTAAGGGTTAGGTGCTATTCGCAAAAGGGTCCTCTTTTCATGGATTTTTGTTATAAACCATATTTGGCATTTGTGGTAACAAATTCTAACCTTGACCATTTAAGAGTTTTGGCGTTGATTAAGGAACTTAGGGATTTCAAGACTTTTAGGTAAGTAGGTTAAGTTTTAGATATTTGGTTTAAGTTGCATATATTGATAATTAACGAAGTGTTACGATTAAGTCATCGATGGATGCGAGTGCGATCAAGAGGAGAAAGGAAAACTCCCATCCGAAGTTCAAGAAGAGATCGGTTTCTTTGTCGAGATTGGCCCAGGGGTGTGGGCGTGAGAAAACGATAAGCGAATCTTGTAGTCTCGCTAAGTGATAGCGTCGAGGATCGAGGTTTAGAGCTTGTGTTATAAGGTGTGTGATTAACCCATCGATTTAGGGTATATGATATGTATCGATAGGTGTATGTGTTAAATATGTGTTAATAAGTGCGGTGACTATGTGAACCGGATACCCTTAAAGGGTATGTCGATAAACGAGTTAGTATCAAATCTGTTAAGATGTGGTTATTAATACGTGTATGTGAGTATGTCTATGAATATGAATGTATGCACGAATATCATGTACACGCTTTATTCATTATGTCATTATATTATGTTACATGTGCATGGGTGGGTTTTTGAAAGAAGATGCGGGTGTACTTGATGCGTGGTTGATGCCGACTTTGTGCTACATCGTGGATTGGCGCCGGCCGAGGTCGCGTTGTGGATCTTCTTGATTTAGTTCGTGGTTACCTTGATTGATATCGGCTTTATGCCATATCGTGGCTTGATGGATTCTTGTGTGCTCCATCGTGGTTTGATGTTAGCTATACGCTACATCGTGGATGGCATTGGTTGCCTTTTGGAGGAAAAGGAGAGGGTGACTCGATAGTCCCACGGTGTGTGGTAAATTTGGTTAAGGGGTGTGTAGCGGTTGGACCTTAGGATTGGGTTGGGTTTCATATTGCATGGTTTTGTTATAAATTGATATGGAAATGGGCCAAGCCCAATATGGAATATGAATAGGTATGTTTTAAGAACATACGTGGAAATGGGCGAGCCCGAAGAATCGATGAATTAATGAGAAAGGGCCTGGCCGGTGCTTGAATATGATTTGATTGTGGGCCAAGCCGGATAATGGTAATGTCTAAATGATTATATTTACATGTTGCATTTGATAATTGGGATGTTATGTGGCTAGCATGTGGGTGGATTTCGATGGTTTTAATTACACATCGAGTCCGTGTGACTCACCCAATTATTTTCCTAACATTTGGTGACTCTTGAGATTGGATAGGGATCGGAGAGGACACATGGTGGCCCATGCTGAAGGAAGAGTTTAAATATTTTAAAGCTTATTTATATTAAGTTTTGGTTTAAATATTGGTTGTAATAAAAGGCCTCTTAATTTATTGTTGGGATCATTTTATTATCTTTTTAATTAGGGTTTATATTATACTTAGATATATTTCCTTCAAATGATTTATAATATAATAAATTATAATAAAGTTTTAATTCACATATTTTATATCAAGCTTATAGTATTAATTAATTTTAATGGAATTACTTCCGAAAATAAACAAAAATTTTCAAGTTTTATGCTAGAGACAAAGATTTTCAACCGCCATTCGCGTTGACATAACCAGATCCGGTCAAGGCTCGTGGGCCGGGTTTGGGGATGTTACAAAGTGGGCCCTGAGGCTAAGATTGATGGAATGGTTTGGTTTGTTATACAAATTCAGTTAGTCACGCATGATACATGATCTGGATTTATTTTGGGCCTAATAAGCCATTTGATAAGATTTGGGCCTAATGGGCCGTAAGGTTGGAATTTGGGTTTGATGGGCTTTATGGGGACGTAGACAAATATGCTAGGGTTCATGGATTTAAGCCTAGTTTGAACAACTCTTAAATTTCATAAGACTTAACTTAATTAAACATGTTTGTGAACATATCGTTGGGTTAAGGTATGGCAACAGGCATACGCATGTCTAGGATTGGATCTAGGGAGAGCTTGGTACTTAAGCGGTCCTAGTGGCCCACCTCCTCTTCTCTAGAATCCTACCTAATGCGTAGTGTCTGTTCACTTTAGCCGCGAAGACTCGTTGATGTGCCAAAATTCATAACTAAAACCCGAGATGGACCAAATACCCATATATTTATAAAATTACTAAAATACCCTTATATTTGAAAATTACTAAAATGCCCCTAGATTTATAAAGTACCAAAATATCCCTATTTTGCAAAAGTGCCAAAATACCCCTTTTGCAAAATTAGCAAGATACCCCTATTTTGCCAAGTTATCAAAATACCCCTATAGGGTAGAATTACAAAAATACCCCTAGGTAGTGAAATGATAAGAATACCCCTATGTGACGAATGTGAGTTTATGGATGTTACTCATGTGTTTGATGCATTCATATGATTTTCTACTTAGGATGCATATGGGTGGTAATTATGGTACGTAGGAAGATTTGAGGATCGCATGGCCGTATGGTATGGATCCACCGGAGGCTTTAAGCCCAATATATGGCTTTGCTGCAACTATTGGTAGTACCACAACCGGGCTACCCTTGGTGTGTAGCGGAGGGGTGGGACAAGCTAGAATTCCCAGGAATCATAAGGTTGGAAGGGAAATGGTGTGTGTAGCGGATGGATTTTTAAGGCAGGTTTTACATTACCTTGTATGTAAATGATGCATTTTGATATGATATGAGGTCAATACGGGCTAAGGCCCAAGATCATTGATTCTGGTAGGGCTTAGGCCCAATGTGAAAATTTGTGTGTGATTTAATTTCCAAAGGTTGTACACATAGAGTTTCAAACTCACACCCTTTAATTTAATGTTTCAGGTAATCCTGAATAGACGGCTCGACGTGGGAGAGGACTCGGAGATGGCCACACTACAAGATGTTTAAATTTTAATTTTTTTTGTCTCGAAATATATGTTTTTGTTTACTTAATTTTCGAGGGATGTAATAAGGCCTTGTACTCTGTTTTGACCTCATATTTATTTTGGGTTTTTAGGTTAATTGTTTATTTAATTATGAAATCTAAGTAAGCTCCTATGTTTTAACTTGGTTTCCGAAATACTTAAAATAATGAAATGGGTTTTTTTATCTTTACTTAATAAGACTCATAGATTTTTGGTCTTTTGGGCCTTAAACTTTTAACTAGCAAGACCGTTTTGAATTGTACCTTTAATGTGACATTTTAGATTTGGGCCTAACTTTTAGGCCGGGTATGAGGTGTTACATTTAATGGTATCATAGCCCAGTTGCAAAGCTTGGGCTGTGAATGAGCCTTAGATTTTGGGTTTTAAAATGTTTTTATAGGATTCTTAAAGTGTGGTTCACCGAGCCCTCGACGTTGAGCCAAGTAAGTTCTCTGTACTACATTTGGTTAAAGTACTAAACAATGTAGATAATGGGCTACTTAACAATAGGCTTTTAGAGACTAAAGCCCGTAAGGAACCTAAGCCTGTATCGAATTCTCGCTCGCAAAATAACTTCAAGAAAATAGCTATTACTTACATAAGACATGTGTTTTAAACAAGTGGAACTAAGTAATAATTATATAAAATTCTTAATTCAGAGTTACACAATGATGAGCGCTAGGTGAGGTGGAAGAGGCCGCGACAGAGGCCGTGGAGGTGTTAGGGCAGAATCGCCTAAGTATGGCCATATGCCCAATGTAGGAGTAGGGGAGGCTCTGGCCTCACTAGTAGCTGAAAGAGGAGCAAATGAATGGGCTGTAGTTATAGAAGATGCCATATCGCAGGTCATGTTGAGAATCTTAGAAAGGGTCGTTGGGCCCAATAAAGGTACAGGGAGTCATGGGTTGATCGTGGAGCGACTTCGAACTAATGGGGCTGAGATTTTCAAAGGAGTCGTGAGGGTGTCCTCGAATGTGACAGAGTATTGGTTGGAACCTACTAAAAGAATAATGGATGACCTTGATTGTATGGCTGAACAAAAGTTGAAAGGAGTAATATCCCTACTTAGGGAAGAAGCCTACTAGTGGTGGTTGACCGTAAATGAGGGCAACCAATTGGAGCAGATCACTTGGGAGTTCTTCAAATCGGTATTTCAGGGGAAATATATTGGGGCAGCCTATGTGGATGCCCGAAGGAATGAGTTTTTGAGTCTAACTCAAGGAGATAAGTCAGTAGTAGAGTACGAGGCTGAGTTTTTGTGCCTTGGTCGATACGCCAAAGGGATAATAGCAACTGGGTATGAAAGGTCTATACGATTTGAGGATAGATTAAGGGATAGCCTTAGGGTACTGATAGCTTCACAAAGGTAGCAAGATTTTGCGGTCTTGGTAGAAAAAGCAAAAATAGCAGAGGAGGTAAAAAGCACGGAGCACCGCAACCAAGAGAAAGAGAAGGGCAAGAACAAGCGGAATATGGAATCTATGAGAGCTGGATAGAGGCCCATGAGGAGGGCCAAACTGAATTGACCGGTTAGAAATGTGGCCCCTATTGCCGCTGCTAATAATGGAGTACCATGTTGTGCAGAATGTGGAAGAAGGCATTCAGACGAATGTTGGAGGAGGACGGAAGCATGTTTGGGCTGTGGATCGATGGAGCATAGGGTTAAGCAGTGCCTGAGAAGGCTATATCAGGAGCAAGCCAATGGTAGAGGCAATTTTCAGCCCCAGAGGGGTGGACAACAACCACCAAGGGGCTGTGGTCAAGCCGAAGGTGGAAATGGCATAGGACAAGGACGTGAGGGACTGGGTAAAGGTACAGGTCAGGCAGAGGCAAGATAGCTAGCATTGGTCTATGCTGCTTGTCGCAGCGAGGAAGGTGATGCGCCAAATGTGATAACTATTAAGTTTCTTATTTGTGAGCTACATTATATTGCGCTCATTGATGTGGGGTCGACACACTCAAACATTGCTTGTAATAGGACTGAAACTGTAGGGGTGAAGTTTGAAATAGTTGAGAATGAAATGGACTGTATTAAGTCTTTTAGGGCAGTCGGTGAAAGTTAGTAAGTTGTTTAGGGATGCACCATTGATGGTTCAAGGGGTTATTTTCCTAGCAGATTTGATGGAATTGCCGTTTAGTGAGTTCGACCTTATTTTAGGCATGGATTGGTTAACGAGGCACCAAGCAACTCTAGACTGTGCTATGAAGCGGATGGTATTAAGAAATGTGGAAGGTGATGAAGTGGCAGTGATCGGGGAACGATGTGATTATTTGTCAAAGGTGATTTCAGCTTTAAGGGCAGAAAAGTTGGTAAGGAAGGGATGTGAAGCTTACTTAGCTTATATCAGTGATTCAGAGTCGAAGAGTGTTACTGTCAAGGAATTGGAAACAGTAAAAGAATTCCCTAACATTTTCCTAGAGGAATTGCCAGGATTACCCCAAATAGAGAGGTGGAGTTTGAATAGAGTTGTTACCGGGCATGGCGCCAGTGTCTATCGCACCTTATAGGATGGCACCAAAGGAACTAGTGGAGTTGAAGGCTCAGATTCAGGAGTTGTTGCATCACGAGTTTATTGGACCAAGTGTGTCTCCATGAGGAGCCCGGGTATTATTTGTAAGGAAGAAGGATGGGTCTATGAGGACATGCGTCGATTACAGGCAGCTGAACAAGTTAACCATTAAGAATAAATACCCTCTGCCTAGGATAGATGACCTTTTCGATCAACTTAGAGGAGCCTCAGTTTTCTCAAAGATTGATTTGCGTTCGAGGTACCATTAACTGAGGGTTAAGGAAGTTGATGTGTATAAGACAACCTTAGAACTCGTTATGGACATTATGAGTTTTTTTGTTATGCCGTTAGGGTTAACAAATGCACCTACCACTTTTATGGATCTCATGAACCTGGTTTTTCAACCGTATCTAGGCTAGTTTGTAGTAGTCTTCATAGATGACATCCTGGTATACTCGAGAACGGAGGTGGATCACAATGCACACTTACGGATTGTGTTGCAAGTTCTAAGGGAGAAGCAACTGTACGCTAAGTTTAGCAAGTGCAAATTCTAGCTAAGAGAAGTTAGTTTCTTAGGACATGTGGTCTCCACTGAGGGAATTAGGGACCCTTAAAAGGTAGAAGCAGTGTTGGATTGGAAACAACCTAAGACAGTGTCAGAGATTCAAAATTTTTAGGTCTAACAGGGTATTATAGGCGATTTTTGAAGGGTTTTCCCTAATCGCGGCACCTTTGACCAAGCTACTATAGAAAGGGGTGATGTTTCTATGGACGGATAAGTAGCAGGAAAGTTTCGAGAATCTTATGAAGGTTTTAACAGAGGCTCCCATTCTAATTCAGAAGAAGCACGAGAAGGAGTTTACGATTTATAGCAATGAGTCACACGTGGGCCTAGGCTGTGTTTTGATGTAGGAAGGGAAGGTGGTTGCATATGCATCGCACTAGCTTAAGACTCATGAAAGAAATTACCTAACCCATAATTTGGAATTGGCAGCAGTAGTCTTCGCGCTCAAGATTTGGAGGCGTTACTTGTATGGAGAGAAGTGTACCATCTATACGGATCACAAGAGTCTGAAGTACCTCTTAACTTAGAAGGAGTTGAACTTGAGACAACATAGGTGGAATAAGCTGTTAAAGGACTACGATTGCACGATCGAATATCACTCGGGCAAAGCAAATGTAGTGGCTGGTGCACTAAGCCATAGGACTATGTTGGATTTGAGGGCAATGTTTGCTCGGCTCAGTCTCTATGACGATGGGAGTTTGTTAGCCGAATTACAAGTGAGACCACTGTGGGTTGAGTAGATTAAAGCTAAACAGTTATTGGATGAAACTCTGAGTTCTCGATTCAAGAAAGTTGAGAATGGAGAAACGGTAGATTTTAGAATGAATGGTGAAGGGTTATTGTGTTTTTGTGGTAGAATTTGTGTGCCAAGGGACGAAGAGCTAAGGAAGTCTATAGTACAGGAAGTGCATAGTAGTTCCTATGCTATGCACCCCGAGGTAACAAGATTTACCGAGATTTACGAAAGCTTTATTAGAGGTCAGGATTGAAATGCAAGGTTATGGAGTTTGTCGGCAAATGTTTGGTATGTCAGCAAATGAAGGCAGAACATCTGTTGCCATTGGGATTACTTCAGCCGATTAAGATCCCACAATAGAAGTGGGAGCTGGTTACTATGGATTTTGTTAGTAGGCTACCCTTGACGCTTGCTAAGAAGGATTCTATGTGGGTCATTGTGGATCGGTTAACTAAGTCTGCCCATTTTATACTGGTGCGCACTGACTACTCACTACAGAAATTGGCAAGGTTGTATGTGGCAGAAATTGTGAGGTTGTATGGAGTTCCGGTCGTGATCATATCTAATAGAGATCCTTAGTTTATGTCTCACTTTTGGAAGAAACTGTGTGAAGCGCTAGGTACGAGGTTCGATTTCAGTACAGCATTTCACCCTCAGACTGATGGTCAGTCAGAAAGGGTAATTTAAGTCTTGGAAGATATGCTTAGATGGTGTGTGATTGAGTTTCGAGGAAGTTGGGAGGATTACTTACTTATAGATAAATTTGCGTATAACAATAGTTATTAGGCAAGTATTGGAATGGCACCTTATGAAGCATTTTATGGACGAAGATGTCATACTCTCACGTGTTGGTCTGAGTTGGAAGAGCGATGAATTTTAGGTCCGGAGTTGGTAGAAGATGCAGAAGATAAGGTAAAGTTCATTCGGGATCAATTGAAGGAGGCGGCAGATAGGTAGAAGTCGTATGCTGACCTCAAGCGAAGAGAGATCGAATATGGTGTGGGGGACATGGTTTTTCTCAAGGTTTCCCCTTGGAAGAAGGTGTTAAGGTTTGGTCGGAAAGGAAAATTAAGCCCAAGGTTCATTGGTCCTTACCGAGTGTTGAAGCGAGTTGGGCCAGTAGCCTATCAGCTGGAATTGCCTATGGAATTGAGCCAAATACATGATGTGTTCTATGTGTCAATGCTAAGGCGTTATCGCTCACACCCTTCTCACATTGTCTTAGCTGAGGAAATCGAGGTTAGACCAGATCTAACTTTTGAGAAGGAGCCGGTTTAGATAATTGATCAAGATGTTAAGGTACTAAGAAGAAAGTCTGTTCCTTTAGTCAAGGTGCTTTGGCGTAACCATAATGCCGAGGAGGATACTTAGGAACCTGATAAGGCAATGCGTCGACAATACCCTCATTTGTTTCCACCACGTAAATTTTGAGGCCAAAAATTTTTAGAGGGGTAGAATTGTAATGCCTTAAAAATCTTGAAACCCTAATTTCTGTACATAGGTATGTGTAGCACTTAGAATAGTATCGGGTTTATCCGAAGCCTTAGAGTTAGGGGTGACCTTAGGAAAAATTTATTTTTCTTACTTAGTGGACCCTAGTCTAAGGAATGAGGCCTCATAAGAAAATTAACAGAAGAGAGGACACAAATGGGCTAGCGGTCTAGTGGAAAGTGGCATTAGATAGGGGCTATGAGGTGGCTTGTTAAGTAGTTAAGGAGGTCCAAGGTTCGAGGTCTAGGAGGGGAAAATTTAGGAGTTTTATTTTTGTGCCTAAATAAAAGGAGTTGGCATTTGAGGGGACTTTAGAAGGGAGTCTTTAGAAGAGAAATTTAAGGTGAAGATAAGGGAGAAAAGATAGGGATTGGTAGGTGGATATAGTGGTGCCGATTTAAACTCTAAGGGAGGGGAGTGTTCGGCATGAGACTTTAAAAGGAGAGGGCGCTGAATGCTGAAAGGTTCTTTGAGCATTCTGTAGCTTTATTTTTTCCCCTCAATCGGTTTTCCCTTTTTCCTAAATTTTGCTAAGTCAAATTCCATCCATTGCCAAAAATTCTATCATCCTTCTCTGCCGAATCCTTCATACTCTCCCTTCCCAAATTTTCGTTTTGGTTCCCCACTTGGTTCTAGGCAAACCACCTCTTTTCTTATTCTGCCTAGTATTGTCGAATTGTCTCTGTCATCTTAGTAGTCGTAAAAGCTAGACTTAAACCGCAGGATCAAAGGAAGATTTCGGTAAGAGCTTAGTCGAATTTTTAGTGTGTTTTATTAAAAGAAGAAAGGCTATCTAACCTCTCTTTTCCATTAACATGTATTAACAAGGGTGTGGCTCAACAATTGCAAGCGTGGTAGGTAAGGATTGTTATCAAGGCAGTAAGTATTCTAGACTCAGTCACGGTTTAGTAAATGGTCGAATCTACTGTGGCTCATATGGGTGACTTATGATCAATATGGGTCGCTTGGTTTTGACGATATAGGTTTTTAGGTGCAGATCTAGAGGATAATCACAAATAGTAGCAAAGAAAGGGCTACTAGAACGAGAAGCACACGGTAAAGGTACAGTGAGGTTTCAGTTTTTGATAAGTATGTTTTAAAACCTTTGTTAATCACTAGTAATGTCGATTGTAGGTTCGTGACTAAGGGGTTTGCAACATGCGAGGTTACCAGGTGTGTACAAACACTACACACACAAAATCGGCAATGCTGAAAAGCCAAAAAGCCGAAAGTGGTTAAATGGGCCCGGTGGGCCTTGAGGCTAAGTTTGATGGAATGGTTTGGTTTGTTATACAAATTGAGTTAGTCACGCATGATACATGACCTGGATTTATTTTGGGCCTAATAGGCCATTTGATAAGATTTGGGCCTAATAGGCCGTAAGGTTGGAATTTGGGTTTGATGGGCTTTATGGGGACGTAGATAAATATGCTAGGGTTCATGGACTTAGGCCTAGTTTGAACAACTCTTAAATTTTATAAGACTTAACTTAATTAAACATGTCTGTGAACACATCGCTGGGTTAGGGTGTGGCAACAGTCATACGCATGTCTAGGATTGGATCTAGGGAGAACTTGGTACTTAAGCGGTCCTAGTGGCCCACCTCCTACTTTCTGAAATCCTACCTGGTGCGTAGTGTCTGTTCACTTTAGCCGCGAGGACTTGTTGATGGGCCAAAATTCATAACTAAAACCGAGAGGGACCAAATACATATATATTTGTAAAATTACTAAAATACCCTTATATTTGAAAATTACTAAAATGCCCCTAGATTTGTAAAATACCAAAATACCCCTGTTTTACAAAATTACCAAGATACCCTTATTTTTCCAAGTTACCAAAATACCCCTAGGTAGTGAAATGATGAGAATACCCCTATGTGACGAATATGAGTTTGGGATGTTACTCGTGTGTTTGATGCTTTCATATGTTATTCTGCTTAAGATGCATATAGGTTACGGAAGAAGATTTGAGAATCGCATGGTCATATGGTATGGATCCACCGGAGGCTTTAAGCCCAATATATGATTAGCAGCTTTGCTACAACGTTTGGTAGTATCGCAACCGGGCTACCCTTGGTGTGTAGCGGAGGGGTGGGTCGAGCTAGAATTCCCCACAGAAGTCATAAGGTTGGGAGGGAAATGGTGTGTGTAGCGGATGGATTTTTGGGGTGGATTTTGCATTACCTTATGTGTATATGATGCATTATGATATTATATGAGGTCAATATAGGCTAAGGCCCAAGATCACCTATTCTGATAGGGCTTAGGCCCAATGTGAAAATTCATGTGTGATTTAATTTCCAAGGGTTGTACACATAGAGTTTCGAAACTCACACCTTTTAATTTAATGTTTTAGGTAATCCCGAATAGCTGGCTCGACGTGGGAGAGGACTCGGAGATGGCCACACTACAAGATGTTTGAGTTTTCATTTATTTGTCTCGAAATACATGTTTTTGTTTACTTAATTTTCAGGGAATGTAATAAGGCCTAGTACTCCGTTTTGATTTCAGATTTATTTTGGGTTTTTAGGTTAATTGTTTATTTAATTATTAAACCTAAGTAAGCTCCTATGTTTTAACTTGGTTTTCAAAATACTTAAAACAATGAAATGGGTTTTTAATCTTTACTTAATAAGACTCATATATTTTTTGGCTTTTGGGCGTTAAACTTTTAATTAGCAAGATCATTTTGAATTGTGCCTTTAATGTGACATTTCGAATTCGAGCCTAACTTCTAGGCCAGGTATGGGGTGTTACACTAGCTCTCAACTCGGCTAGAATAGAACCATCATCTAACAAAGCCATAAGTGTATTCATGGAACCAATGCAAACAAGGATTTCCTACTCAAGGCATCGACGACCACGTTCGCCTTTCCCAGATGGTAGTCAATCACTAACTCGTAATCCTTTATCAACTCTAACCATCTTCGTTGCATTAGATTCAATTCCTTTTGAGTCATCAAGTACTTTAGGCTTTTATGATTAGTGAATATCCGACATTTCTCACCATACAAATGGTGTCTCTATATCTTCAATGCAAACACAATAGCAGCTAACTCCAAATCATGGGTCGGGTAATTCTTCTCGTGTGGCTTTAACTGTCTAGAGGCATAAGCTATTACTTTGCCTTCTTGCATGAGTACACAACCCAATCCATTCAAGGATGCATCACTATAGACTACAAATTCTTTTCCTCGTTCGGGTTGTACTAAAACTGGAGCCTCAGTCAACAATGCCTTCAATTTCCCAAAACTCTGTTGCACTTTTTTGTCCACTCAAACTTCACATCTTTTTGCAATAGCCTCGTCATCGGAGTAGCTATCATGGAAAATCCCTTGACAAACCATCTATAATAACCCATTAGGTCTAGAAAACTTCTAACCTTGGATACGTTCCTTGGCATCTTCCAATCCACAATTGCTGAAATCTTACTCGAGTCAACTCTAATTCCATCTCTTAAGACAATGTGCCCCAGAAATCTAACTTCTTTAAGGTAAAATTCAATTTTACTAAACATGGCATATAACTGATTATATCGTAAAATTTGTAAGACTGTTCGTAAATGCTCAACATGCTTGTTCTCGTCACGAGAGTAAATCAATATATCATAAATGAAGACTACAACAAATTTATCCAAATATGGCCTAAAGATGCAGTTCATGACATCCATAAACACAGCAGGGGCATTTGTTAAACCGAAAGGCATGACTAAAAACTCGTAGTGACCATACCTTGTCTGAAATGCAGTTTTTTGCAGCACGTCTGAGTCTTTGACTCTCAACTGATAATATCCAAACCTCAAGTCTATCTTGGAAAACACAGTGGCTCCCTTCAATTGGTCAAACAAATCATCTATCCTTGGTAATGGGTACTTGTTCTTTATGGTTACCTTATTAAGTTGCCAATAATCTATACATAAACTCATGGAACCATCTTTCTTTTTCACAAATAATATGGGAGCACCTTACGGAGAATAACTTGGTATTGTGAAACCTTTATCCGTCAACTCTTGTAATTGTGCCTTGAATTCTTTCAACTCAGTTGGAACCATCCTGTATGGAGCAATTGAAATAGAGGCAGTACTAGGGATTAACTCAATACCAAATTCAATCTCTCTCACTTGAGGCAACCCTGGCAATTCTTCCAGAAATACATCTAGATACTCACATACTATGGGCACTGATTCAATTCTTAAATTAGTGTATTTAATATTCATCACAAAGGCAAGATAAGCTTTACATCCTTTTCTTACATATTTTTGGGTAGACATATGAGAAATCATTACAGGCAATCTGTCCCGTTCATCTAATTCAACATGAAGAATATCCCCATTTTCACATTTTTACTCAATAAATTTCCTTCCACAATTTACTATCACATCACGAGCAGTTAACAAATCCATACCAAGAATTACATCGAATTCATCAAATGGCAATAGCATGAGTTTTGCCAAAAAATAATGACCCCTAATCACCAAAGGGAAATCTTTGCATACTTTATCAACTAACACACATTTTCCTAGGGGATTTGACACCTTTCACAAATTCTGTAGACTTTATAGGCATTTTCATTCTAGATACTAATTCCATGCAAACATATGAGTGGGTATATCCCAGATCAATTAAAGCAACAACATGATTATCCTAGAGAGAAAATGTACCTTGATCACATTAGGGGAGGACGGTTCTTCATGAGCGTGAATAGCGTAAGTCCTCGCAGGCACTCTACGTTCAGATCTTGCAGTCTGCTCTCTAGGTGTATTCCTACTACTCGTTTCATTTCCAAGATTTCTCTGTGACCTTCCTCTAGCAGTACTTCCCGATCTTGCACATTGAGATTTCTCTTTCTCGACCATCTCGGGGCAATCTCTAAGAAAATGATCTAGGGATCCACACTTAAAACAAGCTGTAACACCCTTTACTTGTGTTCGAAGCAAGAACCGGATATGAGGCATTACCTAACTTAACTTGCATAAACATAACACATCGGGCTATAAAGCTTCAGTTCAGCTTAAAAACTTTCTATTTAACTCATAACCTGCTCATCATGGGCCTACGAGGCCTTATACCTACTTTTGAAAGTTTATAGAATTAAATCGGGAACTTTTATGCACTTAGAAATATTTTGCCTGAACAGTGGTCAAACGCCCGTGTTGCTCAAGGGACACGCCCATGTGCCTCTGAGACATGCCCATGTTCCTCACCCATGGTTGGCACTAACTTATTTAACACAGCTGGACACATACCCATGTCTGTGACCCATGTCCCTTACACGGCCTCGACACGCCCGTGTTTCAGCCTGTGTGCCAAAACCTTGGCATTCTATTTATGATGTCATCACTTCACTATGGTCAAACGGCCAAGGCACATGCCCGTGTCCGTAGATCATGTGTCGAATTAAAATCTTAACATCAGATGCAGACTTCACATAGCCTTGGAACACACCCATGTCCATGGATGTGCCTTCCACACGGTTGAGACACATTGTCGTGTCTTTACCCATGTGTTTACTTGTAAAACACCTTACCCGTGTCCAACATTGTGACAGGGTACGAGTCATTACCGTACATAACCTCACTTGAACATGTATTATCAGGCTATAAAATTTTGCTCTGACTTAAAAATTTTCCTTCTTAATCATAACATACATATTATGGGCCCACGAGGCCCTAAACACCTATCCCGAAAGGTTTCGGAATTCAATAGGAAACTTTTGCACTTTTTGAAAATTTTTGCCTAGATAGGGGTCACACGACTGTATTATCCAAGAGACATTGTCGTGTGCCCCTAAGATATGCCCGTGTTTTCCACCCGTGGTTGACACTGACTTATTTCATATGGCTAAGCACACCTGTGTCTACAACCCGTGTTCTTAACACTGCCTAAACACGCCCGTGTACTAGCCCATGTGACGAATTGTATTCTCGTAATTTAGTGCAGGGGATGCATAGCCTCTTAACACACCCATGAGGCTGGCTGTGTGTTACACACGGCCTAGACACACACCCGTGTGTCTACCTGTGTGGATAGTATGAGGCTATTTTCCAAGCCAATTGCCACCCTGAAACATCAACACACTTATACCAACTCAAGCAATACATAACATAGCCTTTATACACTATGCATAAACCTCAAAACATCACTTCTGGAATTCATAAAACTCTTCATCAATAAGATATGGGACATAACAATCTTACCCAATTTCTTTGGCTATACACAAAAAAATAAGGCATAATCCTAATAGCCAAGCCTTTAACTTACAATATGACATAACTCAAAATGATCAAACTCCTATACATGCCATACTCAAACTAAATCAACTTCGCAAATACTAAAATAGTGGTTGATAGTGTGATCCGAGCTCTGATGTTCTTCGATCCCCGAGCTAACTTGGCAATGCTACAAGGAAGGAGAAAAAAAGAGAAAAGTAAGCATATAGCTTAGTAAGTTTGCATGAAATCTTACATAGCAATATAATTGCTCAAATTAAACTCATTTATCATGAAACATTAGGGTTACCTTAATTTGTATTTACTCATGGTACCTGTATCACTCATGACATTTTTTAGTGCTTAAACTACCATAAACAATAACTTGAATCTCTACCTTCCTTAACTTGAATGGAATTATCTATCATTCTTATATAACATATCTCATCATCAACTTTACTTATTTTGCTCTTAGTTACTTTTTCATGCTTACTCTTTTGCCCGTTGAATTTCTCAGAATACCAGAGGATACTCAATCTCATCAAACATGTGTCTCGATGCTAATGCCATATCCCAAATATGGTCTTCCATGGGATTACCTCTTAGTGCCGAAGCCATATCTTAGATATGGTCTTACATGGACTTCCTTAGCTTGATGTCGATGCCATGTCCCAAACATGGACTTACATGAGACCATCCTTATATGGTGTCGATGCCATGTGCTAGACATGGACTTACACGAGACCTTCCTTAAATGTTTCCTTTTGAAGCTTACCATTGCCTTGTCTTGACATGGTCTTACGTGGTATCCTTGCCTTATGAACTCACAATGCCATGCCTTGGCATGGTCTTACATGGAATCCTTGCCTTACGAACTTACCAATGCCATGTCTTGACATGGTCTTACATGATTTCCTTGTCTTATGAACTCAACAATGCCATGCCTTGGCATGGTCTTACATGTTTTCCTTCATTCCTTAATGCCAATGCCATGTCCTAGACATGGTCTTACGCGGGCTTTCCTTGTCTCATGTTGTGACATAGGTATCCTCGCTATTCCGAATCTTCAAACGGGTTTTTCATTTACTTGTTCTCATTGATTTCCTTATTAAACATTAATAATCAACTTCGTTGAAATAATAAACTTATTGTAACATAGCAAGTAATATAATCATAACAACATATGTAGCGATGAATTCATACAAACTTACCTCGGTACTCCAAAATAGATGTAGATGTGCAATTTAGTCCACAACGTTGTTCTTGCCTCAATTTTGGTCCAGGCTTCGTATTTATTGATCTATAATAACAATTTAACTTGTTTAGTACTTACATTGACTAAATTGACTCATAACTCATACTTTGGCAAAATTTACAATTTTGCTACCTAAACTTTCTCAAAATTACACCTTTGTCCCTAAGCTCGTAAAATTATTTTCATTCAACTTTCTTGCATTTCAAGCTTAGCCGAATCATATTCTCAACTATAGCAACTTTTAATTTTTACTATTTCACCCATATATGACTATTTTTATAACTTTTACAATTTAGTCCTTTTATGGATTTTTCATGAAAAATCACTTAGAAAATGATGTTTATCCTACCTCAAACTTACATATTTTTCCATAAAACATCAAAATACATGCATGTCACACATGGATAAATTTTTGAACATAAACCCTAGCTCAAAAAATATGGCTAGAAATAGCTAAACCGAGCTACGAGGATCTCAAAAATACGAATAGCATTAAAAACGGGGCAGGATGCACTCACTATCAAGCTTGGATGATGACGAAACCCTAGCTATGGTGCCCTTGAAATTTTCGGCTAGCATGGAGAAGGTGAACACAAATTTTGACTTCTTTTCCCTTTTAATTCTTTAATTTACTAAATGATAGAAAATGTCCTTAATGATTATTTCTTGAGATTTTTCCTTCCTATCTCCATTTTTGTCCATCTCAACATATAATGGTCTAATTTCTAAATAAGGACCTCTAATAATTTTTATAATTCTATTTCAGACTTAAACCTTCTAGAATCTCATAATTTCTAATCCTTGAAATTTAGTCCTAATGGACAATTTGTTCACTAATTAATAAAATTCCTTCATGAAATTTTCACTCAACCATGCAAATATTCATAAGACTTATAAAATCATTTAAACACATATTTCTTCTTCAAATTTGTGGCCTCGGACCACTATTCCTACTAGGCTTTAAGTCGGGCTGTTATAATTCTCCCCCTTAGGGATTTTCGTCCTCGAAAATCTTACCAACAAAAAGGTTTGGGTAATGATTCCTCATAGCCTCTTCAGGTTCCCACGTAGCCTCTTCTACCCTATGTCTCTACCATAAGACTTTCACAAGACCTATAATTTTATTCCTTAATTTCTTGACTTCCCGGGCTAGAATCTTAACTGGTTCCTCACCATAAGTCATGTCGGGTTGTATCTCAACCTCTGTCAGTGTGATCACATACGAGGGGTCTGATTGGTAGCGTCGCAACATAGACACATGAAATACATCATTAACTTTTTTAACTCAGACGGCAAAGCCAATCGATAGGATACCGGCCCTATCCTCTCGGTGATCTCATACGATCTGATAAAATGAGGAATCAATTTGCCTTTTCGTCCGAATCTAAGAAATTTTCTCCATGGCGACACTTTCAATTATACTTTATCACTGACTTGATACTCAATATCTTTTCTTCTAAAATCTGAGTAGGATTTTTGTCGATCAGATGCAGCTTTTAAGCAATCTCAAATCACCTTTACTTTTTCTTCTGTTTCTCTAACGAAGTCAACACCGTGAATCTGGTTTTCCTTAAGCTAAGTCCAATATAAAGGCGTTCAGCACTTACGTCCATATAAAGCCTCATAAGGCACCATTTTCAATCTTGACTAAAAACTATTATTGTAGGCAAATTCCACCAACGGTAGATATCTTTCCCAAACTGCCTTGAAATTCAAGAACATAATATCGAAGCATATCTTCAAGTACTTGTATCAACCTCTCTGACTGACTATCAGTTTTGGGGTGGAAAGCCGTACTGAAACTCAACTTCATTACCAAGGTCTCTTGCAACTTTTTCCAAAATCTGGACTTAAATCTCGGATCTTTATTTAATAAAATTGATAACGGGACTCCATGAAGCCTTACTATCTCTGAAATGTACAAGTTTGCCAACTTATCAAGTGAGTAGTCAACTCGTACAAGTATGAAATGGGCCGACTTCGTAAGTTTATCGTCTACAACCCATACAACATTTGTCTTACTCGGTGTCGACGGTAAACCCGCTACAAAATCCATGGTAACTCAGTCCCACTTCTACTCGGGTATCATAATAGGTTGAAGCAAACCCGAAGGTACTTAGTGTTCACCTTTACTTGCTGACAAATCAAGCATCTTGAAATAAACTCAAAAATATCTTTCTTCATACTCGACCACCAATACCATTTCTTCAAATCATTATACATCTTAGTGCTACCTGGATGTACAGATAAGCATCCGCTATGTGCCTCATGCAAAACTTTACGAATGAGCTCATCATTTCTCAATATACAAACTTTGTCTCTGAACATCAAAAATCCATCTGAATTGATCTGAAAGTCAATTTCAACACCCAATTCACATTGTACTCTTTTGGCTTTCAATTCACTGTCATATTTTGAGCCTCAGAGATCTCTTGGAGAAACATCGGTCTAACATAGCCCTAAAAAAAAAATAAGGATTTTCAACTTAAAGTATTGGCAACTATGTTTGCCTTCCTTGGATGGTAATCAATGACCAACTCATAATATTTTATCAACTCTAACCATTTTTGTTACCTTAAATTGAATTCCTTTTGAGCCATCGAATATTTTAATCTTTTGTGAACGGTGAATATTCGACATTTTTCACCATATAGATGGTGTTTCCAAATCTTCAATGCAAAAACAATAGCAGCAAACTCTAAATCATGCGATGGGTAATTCTTATCATGTGGTTTTAGCTGTCTAGAGGCAAACGCTGCCTTCTTGAATAAGTACACAGCCCAATCCGTTTAAGGATGCATCACTGTAAATCACAAATTCTTTTCCCAACTCAGATCGTACTAGAAATAGAGCCTCTATCAACATTGCCTTTAATTTCTTGAAACTCTATTGGCACTTTTCTGTCCATTCAAACTTTACATTTTTCTATAACAGTTTTGTCATCGGAGACGCTATCATAAAAACCCCTTGACAAACCACCTATAGTAGCCAGCTAAGCCCAAAAAACTTCTAACTTCATATACATTTTTTGGGGTTTCCAATCAAAAATTGATGAGATCTTACTTGGGTCAACTCGGACTCCCTTTCTCGAGACAATGTGTCCCAGAAATCCAACTGTAACATCCTAGAATTAAGGGTTCTACATTTTATGTTATTTTATGTGTTTGGATTGTTTAGCATGTTATTTTGGTACGTTTGAGGGTCTTAGGGAGGCTCGGGTTCGAGCTAGAGCTTTAGAAAAAAATTTGTTTTTGGGCACTTTAAGGGGGAGAGCTAGTAGAAGCAGGCTTTAAGAATATTTACTTATGTTAGTTGACACAAAAATGAGCGTGGTGTGGTGGCAAGGTGATGCCACTTAAGGAGCAAGGGAGTGGCATCACAAGGGAGCAAGAGGGGTGAAGGAGTTTGAGTCTCATCTGCAGCAGCTGGAGCTTTAATTTTTGTGTTCAAGGAGAGGAGGAGGTAGCGTTCGGCTAGGGCTCTTCTAGGAAGAGTTTGAATGAGTCAAATGAACTTGAAATGGATGGATGAGAGGTGATGGGGGGAGTTAAAGTGGTCAAATCGATTTGAATGGGTGATGGGGAGCAACATGTGGAGAAAAAAGGATTTGGAGTGTGGTGGAGGTGTTGGCCGAATGTAGGGTCTTGGAGGGGAGAATTTCGGTCATGTAAGGGGTTTGTGGGAGTGTTTCAATTTTGAGCTAGTGTGAGAGGTGTGACATCCTTTCTTTTGTTTCCTTTTGGTATTGTTGTTTTCAACTTTCGATCATAAGGGATTGAGGGTTTGCTATTTTTCCATTTGGGAAAAATAGGAGTAAAAAAACTGAAACCCCTTTGGAGGAGCTTTTCTTTCGGTTGCAATTTAGTCTTCATTCACTTCTTCTTACCAAAACCGCAACACATTTTTTTCTTCCTCTCTTCTTATTTTTGGTATTAGCCTAACCTCTCTTACATCTCCTATATTTTGTTTCTTCTCCATAACTAAAACCTTTCTCCTTCATTTCTCTACATTCTTCACTAAATCGAAACCCTCTTTCTCTTCTACACTGCTTCTACTTTCGTTACTTTTCTTTTCATCCCTTCTTCTTCTCTTGAGCCAAAACCATTGTTGGTATTTGGTCCTTGTGCCGAATCTTCTTGGACTCCATTCGGCTTCTCTTTATTGAAGGTAAAGAATTCCTCCTTCATTCTTATTATCTTTTTACTCATTTTAAGGAAACGATCACTTATGCGTTGATCATAAACCAAATCGGTGTCTCTTTCGATGTTGGTTACTCCATCTCTTGTAACCCTATTTGTTTCTTCATGTGTACTTTAGCCAAACCCTAAGAACCAAAAGGCTTGTTGGTTGCCGAAGGTCTTCTCTTCAATCGGTATCTATTTGTGCTATGTAAGGGAGACCCCCCTTTCGATTCTTTCTTTGCTTTCTTTAGGTTTTATGTGGCCATAGCCAAATGGCTATTTTGTTCTTGATGTAGTTTGCGTATAATCTTTTCTTTTCTCCTCTTAACATGGCATGTTCATGTCGAATTAAAATCTTTAGCCAAATCGGGTGTGGTACGACTTCTTGTTAACCAAGGTAAGGAGTTTCTCTTTTGTTCTTTATGATTAGCCTCTATACGTTTACTCTGTCATAATCAAAACCCTTGTTGGGGAAATCACTGTTTCACTATAGTACTGTATTGATCAAGATTTGTCTTCATGGATGTGAGTGCTAGTCAAACCAAGGAGGGGAGTGGACTCGTAGTCTCTGTCCCTAAGTTTAAGCGACGTGCTATGTTGGCAGTTTGAGATTTTTCGTCGAGTTGTGGTAGAGAGTCGACATCGATTTAGGATAAGAAAATTGCGGTTATTTCTGCTAGTGAGAGGGTCGATGATCTAGAGTGTCTAGTTTTACGCATAATCAGGTGTGTATTGCTCACACTCTCCTTTATTATTTTGTGTTAATAATAGTATTGGCTAAAAGCCGAAATAATGTATAAGGCAGTTGTGATACCATTGTGGGTAAGGTTGGAGATATCAGGTAAGTGCCTAAGATTATGTAGGATTTGATTTTTGGCTGTATATTGAAAATATGATTGCATTCATTACCAATTGATAACATGTTGCATGGGCTTTGGGATATGAATGAAAGGGGAAGTGTGATTCAATGACTATGTCACAGTGGTTTGGCACCACATATATTTATCAGTGATTGTCACAGTGGTTTGGTACGACAGTGGCTTGGTGCCACAGGTGTTCGGCTAGTCTAGGTGATGTAAAGGATGGAACACTAGGTTGGGTCGGGCTACTTTGCATACACTTTTAATATATGATGTTGTGGGGGCTAAGGCCCAAGGTGTTCTGGGGCTTAGGCCCAGATTGCGTTTGAAAGGGAAAATTACACAGTGAGCCTTGGTGACTCACCCCTCTGCTTAATTTTGCAGGTAACCGCTAGATGCGGATTTGGAGCTGGAATGGACTTTGAGGTGGCCATGCAATGTTTCTTTCGTAAATTTCATTTCTTTCTTTTAAACTTGGTTTTAAATTTGGGATTTTGCTATGTAATAAGGCCTCCATAAATTTTAATTTGGTTTTTGGACTTAATGCGGTTACTATTATATTATGAACTGCTAAACACAAGGATTTCCTAAAAATATAAATAAACATTTTCCTAAATACTAGCAAGGGGATAATATGCTGAGTAATAACGTAATTTGGATGTTTACTTAAAACCAAAACACAGTTTTCAAAATGTCACGTTTCGAAATATCACTAGTTTTCAATTTTCGTATCACCAAACTGCATTCGACTAATAGTTCGTTTAAATAAGAGTTGGTAAAAAACCCTTAAATTTAATGTTGTTTCCAAGATAGAAACACAAAACGAAAAGTTTTTAAACTGAAGTTTCTTTAAAATTCTAGAGTTCTATTAAACAACCTTTCCTTGTGACATACCAGATCTGTTCGTAACGTTTAGGCCGGGTCTGGGGTGCTACACCAACTTCCTTGAGCCAAAATTCACTTTTGCTAAACTTGGCGTACAACTGATTTTCTCGTAGAATCTGTAAAACTATCCTTAAGTGCTGAGTATGCTCAAGCTCGTCACGAGAATACATCAATATATCATCAATAAAAACAACCACAAACTTATCTAGATATGGCCGAAAGATGCGGTTTATTAGATCCATAAACACCGCTGGGGCATTAGTTAAACCAAAAGGCATGACTAAAAATTCATAGTGCCTATACTTCGTCTTAAATGCAGTCTTCGGCACATCTGAGTCTTTTACTCTCAACTGATAATATCTCGACATCAAATCTATCTTGGAGAACACTGTGGCTCTCTTCAATTGATCAAACAAATAGTCGATTCTTGGTAATGGGTACTTGTTCCTCACTGTTACTTTATTAAACTGCCGGTAATCTATGCACAATCTCATGGAGCAATCTTTCTTTTTCATAAACAATATCGGAGCACCCCATGGAGAACAACTCAGTCTAGCAAACCTTTTGTCCGTCAGCTCTTGCAACTGTGCCTTCAATTCCTTCAACTCAGTTGAAGCCATTCTTAAGGAGCTATCGATATCAGTGCAGTATCGGGAGTTAACTTGATACCAAATTCAACCTCTCTAACCAAAGGTAATCCTGGCAATTCATTGAGAAAGACATCTGGGTACTCACATACTATCGGTACTGATTCAATCTTTAACTCAGTTTCTTTTGCATTCATCACAAAGGCAAGATATGCCTCATACCCTTTTCTTACATACCTCTGAGCCGACATGTGAGAGATTACTATCGGCGATTTGTCTTGTTCATCTGCTTCAACACGAAGAGTGTCCCCATTTTCACATCTCAACTCAATATATTTCTTTCCACAATTTACTGTCACATCATGAGTGGTTAACCAATCCATATCGAGAATAATGTCGAATTCATTAAATGGCAATAGCATAAGGTTTGCCTTAAAATAATGACCTCTAATCATCAATGGGCAATCTTTGCATACTTTATCTACTAATACATTTTTGCCTAGTGGATTAGACACTTTTATCAAAAATTCTGTAGACTCAACAGACATGCTCATGCTAGATGCTAATTTCATGCAAATATATGAATGGGTAGACCCCGGATCAATTAAAGCAACAACATTAGTGTCATGAAGAGAAAATGTACCCGTAATTATATCAGGAGATGGTGCCTCTTCATGAGCGCGAATGGCGTAAGTCCTTGCAGGTGCTCTACCCTCAGATCTTACAACCTGCTCTCGGGGTGTACCCTTACTACTCGCTCCACTTCTCGGGTTCCTTTGTTATCTTCCTCTATTAGTGCTTCCTGATCTTGCACTCTGAACCTTGTCTTTCTCAACCATTTTAGGGCATTCTCTAATGAAGTGATCTTGGGAACTGCACTTAAAACAAGCACTCTCATGTGCACGATACTCACCGGGGTGACGTCTGCTGCACTGTGGGCATTCTAGTCTATTAAGTCAAACGTTTCCAACACTAGTGACTAAAGTAGTCTGAGCCTTATTCTCCGAACACTGTTTACTCTTGCCTCTGCTTAAAAACCCAGCTGAAGTAGCTGATCGACTAGAGAAATCTATCGACTTCTTGGAGGAGGACTGAAATGACTTACTCCACTGTCTCTTTCTTGAGTCACGTGACTCTATCTCAGCTTTTCTTTTCTCTTTAACCAATTGTTCGGCTTTACAAGCCCGATCCACTAGCACAACAAATTACTTCAACTCGAGGACACCAACAAACAACTTAATGTCTTCATTTAGTTCGTCCTCAAATCTTTTGCACATAATAGCCTCAGTGGATACACACTCTCGAGCATATTTTCTAAGCCTTATAAACTCATGCTCGTACTCAGCTACTGTCATTTTACCTTGCTTCAATTCCAAGAATTCCTTCATTTTCTGGTCAATGGACCTCTGACTAATATACTTTTTCCTCAATTCTTCTTGGAAAAACTCCCATGTGATCCTTTCCGTGGGACAACCAACACCAGGGTGTTCCACCACTGATAAGCAGAATCTCTTAAGAGAGAGACTACACACTTTATGCACTCTTTAGATGTGTACGATAACTCGTCAAATACCCTGATGGTATTTTCAAGCCAAAACTCGGCTCTTTTCGAGTCATCATCTTTACTAGCCCGGAATTCTTCAGCTCCTTGCTTCAGAATTTTGTCTATCAGAGGCTTTTCTCTTCTTATCACTTCTGCCACTTGAGGGACTATGGGGGTAGGTTGAGGAATAGGTGGGGGTGGAAGGGGTGGTGCATTTGGTTTCATACGAATGAACTCTGTATACCAAGCATTCATCATATGGAGGAAGGCTTCCCTAGCCTTTTCTCCTCCTCTTTGACTTACAGTCGTGGGTCTGTTCCTATTCTCATTTGGCACCGTCCCTTCAGCGGAAGTTGGTGCATTACTTTCTATATCATCTGCCATGGCTCTTTTGGGATCCATTTTCTATATAAAAACACAATTTGAATCGTCAAGAGTCGTCACACTATCATTATATAAATACTCTTATGTATTGAATGTATAGTTAGACTCATGTTTATGCTACGTTAGTCCTAGAGTTGACTAAACTGTAGCTCTGATACCACTAAATGTAACACCCCTTACCCGTGTCCAACGTCGCGACAGGGTACGAGGCATTACCGTACTTACCCTTACTTGAACATATATTATCGGGCTATAAAATTTTGTACCGATTTAAAACTTTTCCTTCTTAACCATACCATGCATATTATGGGCCCATGAGGCCCTAAACAACTATCCTGAAAGGTTTCAGAGTTCAACTGAAAATTTTACACTTTTTGAAAATTTTTGCCTAGACAGGGTCACACGCCCATGTTATCCAAGGGACACGCATGTGCGCCCCTGAGATATGCCCGTGTTTTCCACCCATGGTCGACATAAACTTATTTCACATGGTTGAGCACATGCCCGTGTCTACAACTCATGTCCTTCACACGACTTAGACACGCCCATGTACTGGCCCGTGTGACGAATCATATTCTCGTAAATTAGTGTAGGGGATGCACGGCCTCTTAACACACCCATGGGGCTGGCGTGTGTATACCCGTGTGGACAGTATGAGGCTATTTTCCAAGCTAATTGCCACCCTAAAAGATCAACACACTTATACCAACTCAAGCAATACATAGCATAGTCTTTATACACTATGCATAAACCTCGAAACATCACTTGTGGAATTCATAAAACTCTTCATCAATAAGATATAGGACATAAGAATATTACCCAATTTCTTTGGCTATACACAAAAAGAAGGCATAATCCTAATAGCCAAGCCTTTAACTCATAATATGACATAACTCAAAATGATCAAACTCCTATACATGCCATACTCAAACTAAATCAACTTCGCAAATACCAAAAAAGTGGTTGATAGTGTGATCCGAGCTCCGACGTTCTTTGATCCCTGAGCTAACTTGGCGATTCTACAAGGAAGGAGAAAAAGAAGAGAAGCATATAGCTTAGTAAGTTTGCATGAAATCTTACATAGCAACATAATTGCTCAAATTAAACTCATTCATCATGAAACAAGAATACATAAACCTCAAGTGTTTAAGTTTACTTACTCATACTTACTCTTACTCATACATACCCATCACATTAGGGTTACCTTAATTTGTATTTACTTATGGTACCTGTATCACTCATTACATAGTTTAGCGCTTAAACTACCATAAACAATAACTTGAATCTCTACCTTCCTTAACTTGAATGGAATTATCTATCATTCTTATATAACATATCTCATCATGAACTTTACTTACTTTTCTCTTAGTAACTTTTTCATGCTTACTCTTTTGCACGTTGAATTTCTCGGAATACCAGAGGATACTCAATCTCATCAAACATGTATCACGATGCCAATTCCATATCCCAAATATGGTCTTACATAGGATCGCCTCTTAGTGCCGATGCCATATCTCAGATATGGTCTTACATGGACTTCCTTAGCTTGATGTCGATGCCATGTCCCAAACATGGACTACACTAGACCTTCCTTATATGGTGTCGATGCCATGTGCTAGACATGGACTTACACGAGACCTTCCTTAAATGTTTCCTTTTGAAACTTACCATTGCCATGTCTTGACATGGTCTTACGTGGTATCCTTGCCTTATGAACTCACAATGCATGCCTTGGCATGGCCTTACATGGAATCCTTGCCTTATGAACTTACCAATGCCATGCCCTGGCATGGTCTTACTTGGAATCCTTGCCTTATAGTAACTTGTCAATGCCATGTCTTGACATGGTCTTGCATGATTTTCTTGTCTTATGAACTCAACAATGCCATGCCTTGGCATGGTCTTACATGTTTTCCTTTATTCCTTAATGCCAATGCTATGTTCCAGACATGGTCTTACGCGGGCTTTCCTTGTCTCATGTTGTGACATAGGAATCCTCACTATTCCAAATCTTCAAACGGGTTTTTTATTTACTTATTCTCATTGATTTCCTTATTAAACATTAATAATCAAATTCGTTAAAATAATAAACTTATTGCAACATAGAAAGTAATATAATCATAAAAACATATGATGAATTCAGACAAACTTACCTCGATACTCCAAAATAGATGTAGATGTGTAATTTAGTCCACAACTTTGTTTCTACCTCGGTTTCAGTCCGGGCTTCGTGTTTCTTGATCTATAATAACAATTTAACTTGTTTACTTACATTGACTAAATTGACTCATAATTCATACTTTGGAAAAATTTACAATTTTACCCCTAAACTTTCTCAAAATTACACTTTTACCCCTAGGCTCGTAAAATCATTTTCATTCAACTTTCTTGCATTTCAAGCCTAGTCGAATCATATTCTCAACTATAGCAACATATAATTTTTACTATTTCACCCATATATGACCATTTTTATTACTTTTACAATTTGGTCCTTTTATAGATTTTTCATGAAAAATCACTTAGAAAAACATGTTTATCCTACCTCAAACTTACATATTCTTCCATAAAACATCAAAATACATGCATGTCACACATGAGTAAATTTTTGAACATAAAACCTAGCTCAAACTATGGATAGAAATAGCTAAACCGAGCTACAAGGGTCTCAAAAATACGAAGAACATTAAAAATGGGGCTAGGATGCACTCACTATCAAGCTTGGAAGATGAAGAAACCCTAGCTATGTGCCCTTGAAATTTTCTCTAGCATGGAGAAGATGAACACAAATTTTGACTTCTTTTCCCTTTTAATTCTTTAATTTACCAAATGACAAAAATGCCCTTAATGATTATTTCTTGAGATTTTTCCTTCCTATGTCCATTTTTGTCCACTCAACATATAATGGTCTAATTTCTAAATAAGGACCTCTAATAATTTTTTATAATTCTATTTCATACTTAAACCTTCTAGAATCTCATATTTTCTAATCCTTGCAATTTAATCCTAATGGACAATTTGTGCACTAATTAATAAAATTCCTTCATGAAATTTTCACACAACCATACAAATACCTCATAAGCCTTATAAAATCATTGAAACACATATATCTTCTTCAGATTTGTGGTCTCGCACCACTATTCCGACTAGGCCCTAAGTCGGGCCGTTATATTACTATCAAGCATACTGACTTGAAATTTTAACATACAAGGGACACACGGCCTAGCTACACACCCATGGGACAGACCGTGCGTCACATACGGCCTAGACACATGCCCGTGTGCCTACTCGTGTGGACAAGAACAAGGCTATTTTCCAAGTTCTTTTCATCATCCTAACTCATACATTCAAAATCACATTCAATCATTCATTAGGCAACTCAGTTAGACAACATACACTTTCATGAATAACTTCATCTTTTCATAAAATTTGTAATAATGAGCCCTTAACTATGAAAATATACAAAAGAGTTCATCTTTAAATGAGCCAATACATACTTGGCCAAAATAACAAAACAATTCACCTAGTCTAGACCCTATACATGCCATACTCAAAATACTAAGTCTAGATATACCGAGATGAGCTGATAGTGTGGGTGATCTTTCAATTATCTTCGTATCTTGACACGGCTCTTTAACACTATAAAACAAGGGAAAAGAAAGGGAGTAAGATTTGAGATTAGTAAGTTTACATGTAAACAATAAACATCATGACATATGCTAATCAATAAATGGAAATACATTCTAAGCAAGAACAATCCACATTCTATATCATGCTTACACATTTCATCTTTTACCACTTTCCAACCATCTCACAAGCATAATACTCACATTTATTAACATACATCCCTACATTTATCACCATATGATCACATGAGAAAAACACTTAACAATTTCACAATAAACCATTCAAAATAACACCAAACACTCGGTGGTTTCGCACATAGCCCACCAATAATATTTAGCAGGGTAGTATTGCACATAGCCCACCGACAAGAATATTTACAGTGGTATCGCACATAGTGCACCAAATAATAATTTAAACGATTGTATCACATACAGTCCATGATGAGTAAATGATAAGGTGGTATCGCACATAGCCTACCAATAAGAAATAATTAAGGTGGTATCGCACACAACCCAACATTAATTACTACGGATAATGTTCCACACATACGTATATATTTTAACGTTCATACGAGAATTATTCATTATCTATTAAATTCAATCCATCTAAATCATAAATGATCTCATTCATACAATGCACCAATAAATAGCAACATATGTATTTAAGATGCATCGATTACACGTAAACTTACCTCAGTGCAAAACGTGTTAATCAACGGTCTATTCTGTAACCTTGTCTTTTCCTCGGTCAAGGTTGATTCTGTGCTCTTCTTGGTCTATAATAACAAAAATTCACTCATTCAATCGTTTTATAATCATAATACATCATAACCTCTACTTAGGCAAAAATAACCATTTTGCCCTTGTACTATGGCAAAATTATGATTTTACCCCTAGGCTCGTAAATCATTTTTCATCATATTTTCTCATTAAAAAGCCTATCTGAACATTTTTTACTCTTACAACTACTCATAATTCCAACTATTTCATGCATTTATTACACAATTTCAACTTAGTCCCATTTAGGTGTTTTTATGGTAACACCTTTCCCAAAAGTTGTTCCTTAACTCACTAACATCCATTTTCTTCTATAAAAACTCAGAAAACAACATAAACTATCTCATGGAAAGTCCTTACACTTTCAACCACATTGCAAATTAGTCCCCTCATTAGCTAGCTTAAGCTTTGGGGGTTCTAATAGTACAAAAGTCATCAAGAAAGACCTCTAAAATCACTTACTTGCAAGGAGATAGCTTGGCTGAAAGTTTAAGCTTCAAAAATCTCTATTTACTCTTCAATTTTTGGTGGAAGAAGAAGGGGGAGTAGTAAAACATGATATCTCATCTTTTTATCTTATTTTATTCATTATTTTTCACCCAATTCCACCAAATATGACCAAAATTTAATATCCTTGTCTCCCTAGCCTTTATGGCCGGCCAATACACCCTAATTGGCCTAATTACACTTTGAGGACCTCCAATTTAATACTCTATGGCTATTAGACACTTTTATCTTGTGTAATGGAACTTTTGCAATTTATGCGATTTAGTCCTTTTTCACAATTAAGCATGAAATCGCTATAATTAATGCACCAAAATTTTCATGTAGCCATATATTTATGCTATAACATATAAAATAATACTAAAATAATTTTCTTCAACCACGGATTAGTGATCCTGAAACCACTATCCCAACTAGCCCCAAAATCAGGCTGTTACAACTCTCCCCTCATTTAGAGATTTTCGCCCTCGAAAATCTTACCGGTAAAAAGGTTTGGATATTGCTCTCTCATGGCTTCTTTCGGTTCCCACGTAGCTTCTTCCACACTGTGTTTTTTCCATAACACTTTTAGTAAAGCTATGCTCCTATTCCTCAACTGTTTAACCTCCCGGGCCAATATCTTAATTGGCTCCTCTTCATAAGTCATGTTCGATCGTATTTCAATTTTTGATGGAGGGATCACATGCGATGGATCGGAATGATATCGTCGCAACATCGATACATAAACACGTTGTGTGTTTTCTCTAACTTTACCGACAAAGCCAACCGGTATGCCACTGGCCCTATCCTTTCAGTAACCTTATATGGACATATGAATTGCACACTCAATTTTCCCTTTTTACCAAATCTCAATATTTTCTTCCACGGGGATACTTTCAGAAATACTTTGTTGCCCACTTGAAACTCGATTTCTTTCCTTTTAAAACCTGCATACGGATTTTGTCGGTCCAAAGCAGCTGTCAGACTATCACGGATCACTTTCACTTTCTCCTGGGTCTCTTTAACTAGATTGACCGCATGAATTTGCTTCTCACTAAGCTCAGTCCAATACAAAGGGGTTTGACACTTGCGACCATATAAAGCTTCGTATGGTGCCATCCGTATACTCGACTGATAACTGTTGTAGGTAAACTCAACCAAAGGTAGGTATCTTTCCCAACTACCTTCAAATTTTAACACACAACATTGGAGCATATCCTCAAGAACTTGAATCATTCTTTCAGATTGGCCATCGGTTTGTGGATGGAACGCAGTACTAGAATTCAACCTTGTACCCAAGGGTTCTTGCAGTTTCTTCCAAAATCTCGAAGTAAATCTTGGATCTCTATCCGAGATAATAGATATAGGCACCCCATGAAGTCTCACTACCTCAGCAATATACAACTCATCTAGCTTATCAAGTGAATAATCCACTCGCACCGGTATAAAGTGAGCTGACTTCGTTAGTCTATCAACAATAACCCACACAGCATCTTTCTTACTCGGAGTCATAGGCAATCCTGTTACAAAATCCATAGTGATCCGATCCCACTTCCATTCGAAAACCATCACCGACTGAAGTAATCCTAAGGTACTTGATGTTCAACTTTCACTTGTTGACAGATCAAGCATTTTGTCACAAACTCAGAGATGTCCCTTTTTATACCCGGTCACAAATAAAACTTCTTCAAATCATTGTACATTTTTGTGCTACCAGGATGTACTGACAAGTGACCACTATGTGCTTCATGTAAAATTTTCGAATCAACTAATAGTCTTTAGGTACACAAATCCTGTCGTGAAACATCAAACAACCATCTGAACTCACTCGAAATTCAGAATTATTCCCCAATTCGTACTGAGCTCTCTTAGCTCGCATCTCACTATCTATCTTTTGAGCCTCACATATCTACTAATATCAGTGCTTCAGTCAACAATGCTTTCAATCTCTCGAAACTCTGTTGACATTTCTCAGTCAATTCAAAATTAACATCTTTACGCAATAGTTTCGTCATCGGGGTAGCAATCATGGAAAACCCCCTTACGAACCGTCTGTGGTACCCAGCTAAACCCAAAAAGCTTCTAACTTCTGATAAATTTCTTGGAAGTTTCCATTCCACAATAGCTGAGATCTTACTCGAATCAACCCTAATACCATCACCCGACACAATGTGTCCTAGAAATCTGACCTCTCAAAGCCAAAACTCACTCTTGCTAAATTTGGCATACAATTGCTTGTCTCTTAAAGTTTGCAAGACAATTCCCAGGTGCTCTGTATGATCACACTCATCCTGAGAATAAATCAATATGTCATCAATATAGACAACTACAAACTTATCTAAATATGATAGGAAGACACGATTCATTAAATCCATAAAAATAACAAGAGCATTCGTCAAACCAAATGGCATAACAAGAAACTCATAATGGCCATATGTCGTCCGAAATGCAGTTTTCTGCATATCTTGCTCCTTAACCCTCAACTGGTAATAGCCAGACCTTAGGTCTATCTTAGAAAACATCGTAGCTCCCTTCAGTTGGTCGAATAAATCATCTATCTTTGGTAATGGATACTTACTCTTTACTATCACTTTGTTGGGCTGTCTACAGTCTATGCACAATCTCATCGACCTATCTTTCCTCTTCACAAAAAGTACCGGAGCACCCCATGGTGAATAGCTCGATCTTACGAAACCCTTGTCCGTTAACTCTTGCAACTGAACTTTCAATTCCTTCAGTTCCAATGGTGCCATCCTATACGGAGCAATCAAAATAGGTGACGTACCCGAAACCAACTCAATCCCAAACTCGACCTCTCTAACTAGAGACAATCCGGGTAACTCTTCCTGGAACATGTCTGGATACTCACATACCATCGGCACTGATTCAATCTTTACCTCTGACTCTTGAGTATTCAGTACAAAGGTGAGATAGGACTCGTATCCTTTCCTCAAGTATTTCTTGGCTACCATAGACGAAATTATCACAGGCAAATTATCTTATCTACCGGATTTAACCCGAATGACATCTCCATTTTCACATTTCAATTCAATAAATTTACTACCATAGTTCACTAAAACATTATGAGTAGTCAACCAATCCATACCGAGAATCAAGTCAAATTCATCAAACGGCAACAACATGATGTTTGCTGGAAAATAATGACCTTTAATTATCAAAGGGCAATTTTTACAAACCTTGTCAACTAACACATGTTTGCCTAACGGGTTTGACACCTTTACTACAAATTCCGTAGACTCAACAATCATACTCATACTAAATGCCAGTTTCATACAAATGTAAGAATGGGTAGACCCTAGATCAATCAAAGCAATAACAAAGGTGTCATGAAGAGAAAAAGTACTCGTTATCACATCTGGAGATGATGCCACCTCACGGGCGTGAATGGCATAGGTCCTTGCAGGTGCTCGACCCTCCGGTCTCATAATAGAATCTCGAGGCACACCACTACTACTAGTCCCTCCTCCTGGGTTCTTTTGTGTCCTACCCCTCGAAGATACATTACTTGATCTCACTTATTGCTTCTTTTCCTTGTCATCCCTCTCAGGACAATTTTGAATGAAATGGTTAGGGGAAACACACTTATAACAAGTCCAGTTGTTTCCCCAACACTCCCCAGTGTGTTACCTAACACAATTTGGACACTCCAGTTTGGACTTTGGATTGCCCACACTTGCCATCGAAGTGGATTGAACTCTCGATCCCGAGTATGTGTTACCTCGATCTCGATGTGAATGTCCAACTGACACTGTCGTCCGGGGGTTCATTTCCTTGGACCTCTTCGATTGAGCTTGGTATGATTTACTCATTCACCTTTTTCTTACATATCGGGCCTCACTCATGGCTTTCCTCTTTTCCTTATTCAGTTATTCGTCCTTACATGCCCTATCAACCAACAGCACAAACTCTTTCAATTCTAAAATCCCAACTAGAAGTTTGATATCCTCATTCAGCCCATCTTCAAACCTCTTGCACAAGATAGCTTCTGTAGACACACATTCTTGTGCATACTTGCTGAGCCTAACAAAATCGTGCTCATATTCTGCCATAGTCATTTTTCCTTGTTTCAATTCAAGGAATTCTTTCTGTTTTTGGTCCATAAAACTCTGGCTTATATACATCTTTTAGAACTCTTCCAAAAAGAAGTCCCACATTACCCTCTCTCTTGGAGCCACCGAAGTTAACGTCTTCCACCAACAATAGGCCGAGTCCTTTAACAATGACACGACGCATTTCAAACTCTCCTTAGGTGTACAAGAGAGTTCATCAAATACTCGCATTGAGTTCTCAAGCCAGAACTCCACCCTCTCGGGGTCATCATCTATGTTAGCCCTAAACTCCTCGGCCCCTTGCTTTCGAATCTTATCTACCGGGGGTTTGGTCATTCTCGCCAAATCTATACCCTGAGAAGCCACAGGAACTGGTTGATATATAGGAGGGGGTGGAGGAGGTTGAGCATTAGGGTTTACTCGTACATACTCTGTGTACCTATTACTCATCATTTTGAGAAAGGTTTACTGGGCCTCTTCTCCTTGACTCATAGTCCCGGGTCCACTCTCTACAGGCATGGTCCCTTGTGCAGGAGCCGATGAATTACTAGCTGTATCATCAGCAGCCACTCGATCAGGATCCAATTTTCATATAAAACAAAGTTTAGAACTATTAGAAGTCACCACACTATTAATAAACGTTTATGGCATGTATAGCTAGACTCTTACACACACTATGGTAGTCCGAGAACCGATAAAAGCATAGGTCTGGTACCACTAAATGTAGCACCCCTTACCCGTCTTCAAAGTCAGAACCGAATACGAGGTATTACCTAACTTAACTTGCATAAACATAACACGTCGCTATAAAGTCAGAACACCCCAAACCCGCCCATTTGCTATGACCGAATTTGAAATGCCACTGGAAAAACGTTTGAAAAGCTTTTGACTTAGAGTTAAAAACATAAAATTTGTTGTCCTTACTAAAACATTGTGTAATTAAAGTTCCAAATAAAATTAAGTTGTTTAAAATAAAACATTTTCAAATATAATCGATAATCCAACTTAAAACATAATAAAATCCTTAAATACTTAAAGTGGCCCTTATTACAATAATTAACCTTTCATAAATAATATGTAAAACAAATAAAATATCTTCGCATGGGCCACCTCATATCCACTCCAACCCGGTCCGAGCATCACCGAAAGGTTTGAGAAAAATTGGGTGAGTCACATGCACTCGGTGTGTAATTAATCCACCAATTCCACCCACATGTTAACCACATATTAACCCATATATCGATATTAATGCAACATTATTCACATAATTTCACTTATTGGGCTTGGCCCATATCCACATCACATAGAGTTCACATATTGGGCTTGGCCCATTTCCACACATATTCACATACAAAATTATGCAATTATGAAACCCAACCCACCTAGGGTCCATCCTCCACACACCCCCGTATCCAAATTTACCACACACCGGGATTATTAAATCACCCTCCTTTTTACTCCAATAAGGCAACAATGCCATCCACGCAATAAAGCACAAAATCCACAACGCGACCTCGGCCGGCGCCAATCCACGATGTAGCCATAGCTAACACCAAAGCCACGATGGGACACATAGTCACTCATCAACCACGATATGGCACATAGCCGATATCAACCACGATGAGGCACATAGCCACTCATCAAGCCACGTGCATCAAGTACACCGCATCTTCTTTCATATCATATCCCAATCCATGCACATGCAACATTCCATAATGACATAATATAATGATGCATGAGCATGTTCATTAAGCATATAATCACATATTCATATTAAAGATCACTTTTTAATAGATTTGGTACTTACCGAATTATCGACATACCCCTTGAGGGTATCCTTATCACTATTTCCATTACACAAGTTAGCACATATTTAACACATATAGATTTAACACAAATACCCGGGAAACGGTAGGCTAACTACACACCGCTTATTAGCGAAATCCCGAACCACTCAAATCTAACACGATCTCAAACGTGGTTCTTCCTTCTCTCTAAATTCGATTTGGTCTCCTACCAAATCCCGAATCACACTCTGAGTTCCCTTTGCAATCGGCCACCCACTAGTACCTATAAATAATTAACCTTCGGCTTATCAATCATTTAAAAAAAAATGATAAACTAACATAGATACCCTTACCACTTGACTTACCAACTTCGATTGCTAGAGAGTAAGACTTAGATTGATCTGCCCAAAGTCCCAAAGAGCCTAAAAGAAATCGATTCCCATGACAGATTAACAATATTATCAACAATTGTCGGATTAGGCTTTCACCAAATATCGACAGAGAAGAAGAAAAAGTAAGAAGGGAGTTTCGGCCATGGACACTTACCTTCTTAAAATCGATTGAAGAAACAACCAAAGGAATCAAGGCCCGATTGAGATTCGCCAAAATATCAAAAAGAAAGAAAGAAGATTCGGCTATGGTTGATTAAAACAATAAATAGAATTCGCTAGAGTGGAAAAGGAGGAAGAAAAGAAAGTAAAATGAAAGAGAGGAAATTCGGAAAGGAAGATGGAGAGGATTTCGGACAAGGGTTTGAGAGAAGAAAAGAAAATGAAAGGGTGGAGATGAGTACTTTCAGTTTTGAGCAAAAGAAAGAGAGAAGAGAGAGAGAGAGTTGGGAGAGTAAAGTTTTGGTTTCAAGAAGAAAAAGAGAAAGCAAATGGAATTTGGCTCAAAGATTAAGAGAGTAAATCGACAATTATTACTTTGGTTTCGGGTTTGCATCAACCGAAAGCACTAGGGAGAAATCAGCAATGCTAAGGGAGATTTTGACTTGATGCAAAACAAAGAATAACACCTTCAAAGCTAACCAAATGTCACCTAACTACAAAGGAAATTTCAGCACTTTTTCCCTTACACCAAAATCAAAATTCTAGCAATTACACCAAAGTTATTCTTGCCATCAATTCAAATAAATTTTGAATTAATCACACTCCTAATTTTCTCCTTAATTCTTCCTATTCACATCAAAATTAAGTCAACTCCCCTAGCCCTTAAACCGTCCAAATACATGGACTTCAATGTCAAACTTTTCCATACAAAATTTCCATAGCACACACCTTATATCAAGCCTTGTGTTCCCTTTCAATTCCTTAATTAAAAGATTTCTTTCCCATGATCAAGCTTGCCTAATCTATTATTCAACTTGCCATAAAATTTGAAAGTCCAACCTTATCATGAATAAGGTTTGACCGTCCATAAATGCTATGATGCACAAAATATAAAATTCTCAAAATGCCTTCCATGTTACTCGAACCACTAACCTCAAGCACCTCTCAAGAGCCTTAACCATCTTGCCACTTATTCCTCTTGTGATAGAATTTAATACTTAAATTAACTTAAGTGTCAAGTTCACTTAATCCACTTCACTAACTTCTTCAACTTAAAAATTATTCTAACTTTGTAATTAAATCCAAACCTTCACAAAACTATACTAAGCCCAAAATAAAAATTATACCCGAGCTAACACAAATAACAAAATGATACTCAAATTTTCCTAAAGCCCAAGGCCCACTCGGTCCAAATCTACTAGGCCCAATTTCAGGATATTACAATTCTACCTTCCTTAAAGAAATTTCGTCCCTAAATTTCCAACTAACTAACAACGTGCAATCCTACTCATCACACTATGCTTATGTCACAGACTGATAAAACTATCTTACCTTCTAGGCACAGTTCCTAAGTTCATATCCAAAGTTTCAAGCATTTCACTAACAACACAAGAATGAGCTATCTCTAAAGCAAAACAAAGAACTTACCCGCTATCACATTCTTGGTTGTCCCACATCCGAACCTTTAGCACCTCTACCGGTGTTCCACGACCTCGGCCGTAACCATTTCCTCCATGGTTTGGACCACGAACCTTTGTTGTCTCGAGGACAATTCTTAACCAAATGAGCCTTAGATCCACACCGAAACACTCCTTACTATTACCCCAACACTCTCCTCGTATGAGTTCTCCCACACCGAGCACATAAACGATTCCGATTCTCAAGAATCGACACAGTGTGCAGTATGTAATTCTCGACCCTCGGTCTTTTCTCGAAAGTCTTCGCGATTTTGCTGGTCGAAAACTCCTCTTGTTCCAATTTCTATCCTTTTCTGGTTCTCCTTACGCCTTTCTTAACTTCTTCAATGATTCGAGCTTTCTCCACTAGAACAAAGAAAGTCCCTTTTCTTTGCGGAGCAATCAACATTCGCAACTCATCTCAGAAACCTATCTTCGAATCGGACACACCTTTCATAATCGTGGTCACGATCCCTTTATGCATCGACTTAACCGCACAAATTTCGCTTCAGACGCAGTTATCGGCTTACTTCCTTGCACTAAGTTGAGAAATGCCTTTCTTTGCGAGTCCAAGTAACTAGCTCCAACATACTTTCCTTCAAATTTAACCTTAAAATAATCCCAATCCAATCGATCCGTCGGAACACCTTGTCTAACAAAGTGAGCCACCATCGATAAGCTTCATTCTTGAGTAACGAAATAGCACCTTTCACTTTTCCTCACTCCAGACAAATCCAAATCGTCCATTATTCTTTCGATCGCTTCTAACCAATACTCCGCCACATTCGAGCTACTCCAGATATTCCTCTAAAACTTCAATTTGTTCGATTCGAGTCGTTCCGACATCGACTTTCGAGCTCGCTACCTACACTAGCTCCCGCCACTCGCCGAGCACTTGCAACATAGCCCGCGATACAAAGATCATCACCTCTTGATTGATTTTGATCCTCCGTGCCCACCGCCGTCATGCAGACTTCATTTTCGACCCATGGCCGACCCTACCGGCTCGACATCGCCATTCTACCTCTACTACGTCTGCTGACGACCACGCCCTCTAGAACTCATGTCTACTTCAGAATTTAACTGATTAAAAAGTTTTATGTATCGTAAATTTTGTTTCACTGCTTATCCACGAGCAAATTTTATGAAAGAAGTGTTTAGAGGTAATTCTTTCGATCAATCAAAGTTTCAGCTCAAGCTTCTATTCTAATTTAGAGAGTTACATTCACAATCATCCATAAGGACACATTCATTGATCCATTGACTCACTTCACTTTTATGGGCATTTACGTCCATTTCCCCCAAGGGTAATTTCGCCATTTGTACTATAAGGGTATTTTGGTAATAATTCAGGGTCAATTCCAAAAATTTTAATAAATCAAAGCACTTTGAAATTTTCCAAAACTCGAGGATATTTCAAAAATTTTCCCAAATCAGAACCATGATAGAAATTTTAAAAATTAGGGTTATTTTGGTAATTTTGTCAATCAGGGGTAATTTCATAAATTTTCCAAATCAAGGCATCTTGATATTTTGCAAAATAAGGTTTTTGGATACTTTTGCAAAGTAAGAAAATTTTATTAAAATCAAGGGTAGTATTGAAACTTTTGGAAACCAAGGGCATTTTAGTAATTTTACAACCAGGGGCATTTTCGTAATTTTGTAAATCAAAATATTTTGAGAAATGTATTCAAAATAGTTTGTATAGATCAAAGGGTAGTTTAGTGATTTAAAAAAAAACTAGAGCTTTTATAAAAGCTGATGGCTAGTCCCTTTCGGTTTTAGTGATTGGTTTAGCCCGTGAATAAGTCCTCTTGGTAAGGGTGAACCAGTAGCTACGCACTGTAGGATTCGAGTAAAGAGGAGGTGAGTCGCTAGGACTACTTAAATACCAAGCTCTTACCGAATCCACTCCTAGACATGCGCACAATGGTTGCCACACTGTAACTTCGGTGACTTAGTCATGTGTTTGTTTGATAGTCCTTAAGTCTTATGCACTTGAGTTTAAGTAGACTAGTCCTAGGGTTCCATAGATCCTAGTTCACTAATCTACGAGCCCAAGTATGCCCATATACCAATCATATAATAATTCACTCAACAATTAGAGGTACTTACCGGTGGACTTGGCCTGAGATACAAAGCCATGCCGTAATAAAATCGAAAAATTTATGAAAGCCCAAATCTTTGAAAAGCCCATCTTAAAAAATGTTTTTGGGCCCAAAACCCTCAAAGCCGAGTTTTGAACTTGGCTCGATACTAAATTGTAACACCCCAAACCCGCCCATTTGCTATGACCGAATTTGAAATGCCATCGCTGAAAAACGCTTGAAAAGCTTTTGACTTAGAGTTAAAACATAAAATTTGTTGTCCTTACTAAAACATTGTGTAATTAAAGTTCCAAATAAAATTAAGTTGTTTAAAAATAAAACATTTTCAAATATAATCGATAATCCAACTTAAAACATAATAAAAATCCTTAAATACTTAAAGTGGCCCTTATTACAATAATTAACCTTTCATAAATAATATGTGTAAAACAAATAAAATATCTTCTCGCATGGGCCACCTCATATCCACTCCAACCCTGGGTCGAGCATCACCGAAAGGTTTGAGAAAAATTGGGTGAGTCACATGACTCAAGGTGTAATTAATCCACCAATTCCACCTACATGTTAACCACATATTAACCCATATATCGATATTAATGCAACATTATTCACATAATTTCACTTATTGGGCTTGGCCCATATCCACATCACATAGAGTTCACATATTGGGCTTGGCCCATTTCCACACATATTCACATACAAAATTATGCAATTATGAAACCCAACCCACCTAGGGTCCATCCTCCACACACCCCGTATCCATTTACCACACACCGGGGATTATTAAATCACCTCTCCTTTTACTCCAATAAGGCAACAATGCCATCCACGTGCAATAAAGCACAAAATCCACAACGCGACCTCGGCCGGCGCCAATCCACGATGTAGCCATAGCTAACACCAAAGCCACGATGGGACACATAGTCACTCATCAACCACGATATGGCACATAGCCGATATCAACCACGATGAGGCACATAGCCACTCATCAAGCCACGCATCAAGTACACCCGCATTCTTCTTTCATATCATATCCCAATCCATGCACATGCAACATTCCATAATGACATAATATAATGATGCATGAGCATGTTCATTAACATATAATCACATATTCATATTAAAGATCACTTTTTAATAGATTTGGTACTTACCGAATTATCGACATACCCTTGAGGGTATCCTTATCACTATTTCCATTACACAAGTTAGCACATATTTAACACATATAGATTTAACACAAATACCCGGAAACGGTAGGCTAACTACACACCGCTTATTAGCGAAATCCCGAACCACTCGAATCTAACACGATCTCAAACGTGGTTCTTCCTTCTTCTAAATTCGATTTGGTCTCCTACCAAATCCGAATCACACTGAGTTCCCTTTGCAATCGGCCACCCACTAGTACCTATAAATAATTAACCTTCGGCTTATCAATCATTTAAAAAAAATGATAAACTAACATAGATACCCTTACCACTTGACTTACCAACTTCGATTGCTAGAGAGTAAGACTTAGATTGACTGCTTCCAAAGTCCCAAAGAGCCTAAAAGAAATCGATTCCCATGATGATTAACAATATTATCAACAATTGTCTGATTAGGCTTTCACCAAATATCGACAGAGAAGAAGAAAAGTAAGAAGGAGTTTCGCCATGGACACTTACCTTCTTAAAATCGATTGAAGAAACAACCAAAAGGAATCAAGGCCTGATTGAGATTCGCCAAAATATCAAAAAGAAAGAAAGAAGATTCGCTATGGTTGATTAAAACAATAAATAGAATTGGCTAGAGTGGAAAAGGAGGAAGAAAAGAAAGTAAAATGAAAGAGAGGAAATTGCAAAGGAAGATGGAGAGGATTTCGGACAAGGGTTTGAGAGAAGAAAAGAAAAATGAAAGGGTGGAGATGAGTACTTTCAGTTTTGAGCAAAAGAAAGAGAGAAAAGAGAGAGAGTTGGGAGAGTAAAGTTTGGTTTCAAGAAGAAAAGAGAGAAAGCAAATGGAATTTGGCTCAAAGATTAAGAGAGTAAATCGACAATTATTACTTTGGTTTCGGGTTTGCATCAACCAAAGCACTAGGGAGAAATCAGCAATGCTAAGGGAGATTTTGACTTGATGCAAAACAAAGAATAACACCTTCAAAGCTAACCGAAATGTCACCTAACTACAAAGGAAATTTCAGCACTTTTTCCCTTACACCAAAATCAAAATTTAGCAATTACACCAAAGTTATTCTTGCCATCAATTCAAATAAATTTTGAATTAATCACACTCCTAATTTTCTCCTTAATTCTTCCTATTCACATCAAAATTAAGTCAACTCCCCTAGCCCCTTAAACCGTCCAAATACATGGACTTCAATGTCAAACTTTTCCATACAAAATTTCCATAGCACACACCTTATATCAAGCCTTGTGTTCCTTTCAATTCCTTAATTAAAAGATTTCTTTCCCATGATCAAGCTTGCCTAATCTATTATTCAACTTGCCATAAATTTGAAAGTCCAACCTTATCATGAATAAGGTTTGACCGTCCATAAATGCTATGATGCACAAAATATAAAATTCTCAAAATGCCTTCCATGTTACTCGAACCACTAACCTCAAGCACCCTCTCAAGAGCCTTAACCATCTTGCCACTTATTCCTCTTGTGATAGAATTTAATACTTAAATTAACTTAAGTGTCAAGTTCACTTAATCCACTTCACTAACTTCTTCAACTTAAAAATTATTCTAACTTTGTAATTAAATCCAAACCTTCACAAAACTATACTAAGCCCAAAATAAAAATTATACCCGAGCTAACACAAATAACAAAATGATACTCAAATTTTCCTAAAGCCCAAGGCCCACTCGGTCCAAATCTACTAGGCCCAATTTCAGGATATTACAAAAGCTTTGGTTTAGCTTAAAAACTTTCTATTAAACTCATAACCTGCTCATCATGGGCCTACGAGGCCATATACCTACTTTCGAAAGTTTACAGAATTAAATCAAAATTTTTACTCACTTAGAAAGATTTTGCCTAAACAGGGGTCACACGCCCGTGCGCCCCTAAAACATCCCCATGTTCCTCACCCGTGGTCGACACTGATTTATTTCTCACTACCGGACACACGTCCGTGTCCCTTACACGTCCAAGGAACACGCCCGTGTCCTTAGACCATGAGTCGAATTAAATTCTAACATCAGGTGCAGACTTCACACGGCCTGGGAACACGTCCATGTCCATGGTCGTGCCTCCCACACGGCTGAGACACATGGTGGTGTCTCTACCCGTGTGTTTACTATCAAGCATACTGCCTTGAAATTTTAACATACAAGGGACACACGGCCTAGTCACACACCCATGGGACTGACCGTGTGTCACACACGGCCTAGACACATGTCCGTGTGCCTACCCATGTGGACAAGAAGAAGGCTATTTTCCAAGCTCTTTTCATCATCCTAACTCATATATTCGCAATCACATTTAATCATTCACTAGGCAACTCAATTAGACAACATACACTTTCATGAATAACTTCATCTTTTCATAAAATTTGTAATAATGAGCCATTAACTATGACAATATACAAAAGAGTTCATCTTAAAAGAAGCCAATACATACTTGGCAAAAATAACAAAACAATTCACCTAGTCTAACCCTATACATGCCATACACAAAATGCTAAGTCTAGATATACTGAGATGAGCTGATAGGGTGGGTGATCTTCCAATTATCTTCGTATCCCGACCCGACTCTTTGACACTATAAAATAAGGGAAAAGAAAGCGGGTAAGCTTTGAGCTTAGTAATTTTACACGTAAACAATAAACATCATAACATATGCTAATCAATAAATGGAAATACTTTCTAAGCAATAACAATCCACATTCCATATCATGCTTACTCATTTCACCTCTTACCACTTTCCAACCATCTCACAAGCATAATATTCACATTTATTGACATACTTCCCTGAACTTATCACCATATGATCACATGAGACAACACCTAACAGTTTCACAATAAACCATTCAAAATAACACCAAATACTCAGTGGTTTAGCACATAGCCCACCATTAATCTTTAGCAGGGTAGTATCACACATAGCCCACCGACAAGAATATTTACGGTGGTATCGTACATAGCCCACCAAATGATAATATAAACGATGGTATCGGACATAGCCCATCATGAATAAATAATAAGGTGGTATCGCAAATAGCCCACCAACAAGAAATAATTAAGGTGGCATCGCACACAGTCCACCATTAATTACTACGGATAATGTTCCACGCTTACGTATATATTTTAACGTTCATACGAGAATTATTCATTATCTATCAAATTCAATCCATCTAAATTGTAAATGATATCATTCATACAATCCACCAATAAATAGAAACATATGTATTTAAGATGTATCGATTACACGTAAACTTACCTCGGTGCAAAACGTGTTAATCAACGGTCTATTCCGTAACCTTGGGTTTTCCTCGGTCAAGGTTGATTCTGCGCTCTTCTTGGTCTATAATAAAAAAATTCACTCATTCAATTGTTTTATAATCATAATACATCATAATCTCTACTTAGGCAAAAATGACCATTTTGCCCTTTACTATGGAAAAATTATGATTTTGCCCCTAGCCTCGTAAATCATTTTTCATCACATTTTCTCATTAAACAAGCCTAGCTGAACATTTATTACTCTTACAACTACTCATAATTCAACTATTTCATGCATTTATTACACAGTTTCAACTTAGTCCCATTTAGGTGTTTTCATGTTAACACCATTCACAAAAGTTGCTCCTTAACTCACTGACATCCATTTTCTTCTATAAAAACTCTGAAACAAAATAAAATCTCTCATGGAAATGCTTAGACTTTCAACCATATTGCAAATTAGTCCCCTCATTAGCTAGCTTAAGCTTTGGGGGTTCCAAAAGTACAAAAATAATCAAGAAAGACCTCTAAAATCACTTACTTGCAAGGAGATAGCTTGGCTGGAAGTTTAAGCTCCAAAAATATCTATTTCCTCTTCAAATTTTGGTGGAAGAAGAAATAGGAATAGTAAAAGATGATATCTCATCTTTTTGTCTTATTTTATTCATTATTTATCACCTGATTCCACCAAATTTGACCAAAATTTAATATCCTTGTCTCCCTAGCCTCTATGGCCGGCCAATACACCCCAATTAGCCTAATTACACTTTAAGGACCTCCAATTTAGTACTCTATGGCTATTAGACACCTCTATCTTGTATAATAGAACTTTCGCACTTTATAAGATTTAGTCCTTTTTCACAATTAAGCATAAAATCGCTATAATTAATGCACAAAAATTTTTATGTAGCCATATATTTATGCTATAACACATAAAATAATACTAAAATAATTTTCTTCAACCTCTAACTAGTGGTCCCAAAACCACTGTCCCAATTAGCCCCAGAATCAGGCTATTACACAAGCTCTCTCATTTGCTCGACACTCGCTGGGGTGACGTCTACCTCACTGTGGGCATTTCGATATACTTGATTGAGCTCTACCAACACTAGCAATTGAAGTGATCTGAGCTTTAGACCCCGAGTACTATTTACCCTTACTTCTGTTTGAAAACCCAGCTGAAGTGGCTGATCGAATAGTAAACTCTCTTGATTTCTTGGATGAGGATTGAAATGACTTACCCAATTTCTCTTCCTTGAGTCGCGAGATTCAATTTTAGCCTTTCTTTTCTCTTTGGCCAACTCCTCGGCCTTGCAAGTTCTATCTGCTAACACGACAAATTCCTTTAGTTTTAGGACACCAACATACACTGGGATATCCTCATTTTACCCGTCCTCAAACCTTTTACACATAATGGCTTCAGTGGATACACATTTTCGAGCATATTTATGAGACTTACAAACTCACGCTCATATTCGATTACCGCCATTCGACCTTGCTTTAGCTCAAGGAATTCCTTTCTTTTCTCGTCGATAAACCTTTGGCTAATATACTTCTTTCGAAACTCTTCTTGGAAAAATTCCCAATTAACTTTCTCCCTTGGTACAATCGACACAAGGGTGTTCCACCACTGGTAAGTTGAATCTCTTAAGAGAGACACGAGACAATTCATACACTCTTTAGGTGTACACGATAGTTCATCAAATACCCTGATGGTATTTTCAAGCCAGAATTCTGCCCTTTCTAGATCATCATCTTTATTAGCTCAAAATTCCTCAGCTCTTTATTTTCAGATTCTATCAACAGAGGGCTTTTCCCTTCTTACTACTTCTACAACTTGGGGAGCTACAGGGGTAGGGTGAGGAATAGGTGGGGTGGAGGGGGTTACGCATTTGGGTTCGTTCGAATGAACTCCGTATACCAGGCATTCATCATGTGGAGAAATGCTTCCCTAGTCTCTTCTTCTCCTCTTTGACTCACAGTTGCTTGTCTATTCTCATTTTCAATTGGCACCGTCCCTTGGGCGGGAGTCGACGCATTACTTTCTACATCATTTGCCATTGCTCTGTAGGGATCCATTTACTATATGAAAACATAATTTAAATCGTTAGGAGTCCTCACACTATCATTATATAAATACTCATACGTATGGCATGAATAGCTAGATTCGTGCTTATGCTACGTTAGTCCGAGAATCGACTAAATTGTAGCTCTGATACCACTAAATGTAACACCCTTTACCCTAATCGATGCCGAGATCAGGTATGAGGCATTACCAAACTTAACATAGATCATCATACAATATCGGGCTATAAATTTCCATCCCAACTTAAAACTTTTCATTTGAAAACATAAAGTCCTTATTATAGGTCTAAAAGATCCAAAACATACATGTGGAGTAGTTCGGGACTAAATCAGAAACTTACAAATACTTAGAAAATTTTTACTCAAAACATGACCACACGCCCGTGTCTATGGCCTGTGTCCCTCACACGGCCATGACACGCTCGTGTCTTCACCCGTGTGTGAAATCCTTGACATTCAGCAAACCTTTAGGGACACATGGCCTAGTCACACGCCCGTGTACTAGCTCGTGTGACAAATTGAATATTTTGCAATTTAGGTACAGGGGACACACGGCCTACCAACATGCCCTTAGGGCTGACCGTCGTGTATCACACAGCTTAGACACACGCCCGTGTGTCTACCCGTGTGGACAATTATAAGGCTATTTACCAAGCCAATTGCCAGCCTGAAAAGCAACCACACTTATGCCATTCCAATGCAACACACATCATGACAATAAGGCATCTCTAATATCCAAAATCAAGACATCCACACCTTAAATCCACATTACATTCGTGATGCAAATACTTTACACATTACTCATTCAATTGCACGAACTTACACTTCATGAATTTCATCATCATTGAATTGATATAACTTAACTAATACTGGCCAATTTCAATGGCCGTTTACAAAATGAATTGAGTAACATTAATAGCCAACATCTTGGCTAACCAACATGACATATAACAAAATAACCAAGTTCTTATACATGCCATACCAAAAATTAATCAACTTTACTATACCAAAAGAATAGTTTGATAGTGTGAATTGAACTCCGACTTCCTTCGATCCCCGAGCTAGCTTGGCAATACTACAAGGAAAAGGAAAAATAGAGGGGTAAGCATGAAGCTTAGTAAGTTTGCATGCAATAAATAACAACATAAAATATCATAATACATTCATACTTTACTTTAAGTAATAATACAAGTTCTTAAGCACATTGACATAGCTTACTCATGCTTACTCTTACCAAATCACATGTCACATATCAGACTTATTTCTCGTGAGTTTCTTATGTATACTGTATCACTCATCACATAACTTTAGCACTTTTCATATTTAACATAACTTAGCTCTTTACCATCTTTGACATAAAAATTTAGCTCTTTACCTGTTGAACCACTTGGAATATCGAAGGATATCCGAAGTTCGTCATACACTTAGTAAGATGCAAATGCCATATCCCAGATATGGTCTTACATGGGATCACATGTCAATGCCGATTTCATATCCCAGATATGGTCTTATACGGGTTCTCATATCAAAATCGACGCCTTATCCCAGATATTGTCTTATACGAGATTGTATATCGATGCCATGTCCAAGACATGGAATTACACGATTTTCTTGTTTGATGCCATTGCCATATCCTAGATATGGTCTTATACGGGATCTCAATTTGGTGTTGAGGCCATGTCCCAGACATGGCCTTATACGGGACCTTATAATCTCATGTCTTGACGATGGTATCCTCTTTATTCCTATAGTCAACCAAGACTTTCACATCATAAAACTTCATCATATTCTCATCGAAACATCATTGGTAATTTTCATAGGAATAATATACATCTTCATGAAATGTCAAGCATATTTAAGCATAATGACATGATGTTGAATTATTACACACAAACTTACCTCATTATCAAAATGCGTATAATTGTTCGATTTAGTCCACCACCTTGTTCTTTCCTCGGTTTCGGTCTGGACTTCGTGTTTCTTGATATATAAAGTCAATTTCACTCTTTTAATGATCACATTGACTAAATTGAACCATGAATCATACTTTGGCAAAATTACCATTTTGCCTATATACTTTTACATATTTATAAAATAGTCCTTAGGCTCGTATAATAAAATACACTCATTTTCTTGGTTACCCCCTAGCCAAACCTATCTTAAACTTATAGTAGCTCATATTTTCTTTCAAAACTAATTTTTTACTACACATTTTATCACTTTTATAATTAGGTCCTTTTTATGAGTTTTCCATGAAAATCACTTAGAAAAAGATGTTTATAATATATCAAAATTTGATATTCCTCTATTAAACATCAAAATACATGCATGTCATACATGGTTAAATTTTTTAACATGACCCCTAGCTCAAAATATAGCTAGAAATAGCTAAACTGTGCTATGAGGATTTCAAAAATATGAAGAACATTAAAAATGGGTTTAGGAGATACTTACAATCAAGCTTGAAAGATGACAAAACCCTAGCTATGGTGAGCTTGAAATTTTCGGCAATAGGGAGGATAATGGACATCAATTTTAACTTATTTTTCCCTTTTAACTAACTTATTAACCAAATGACCAAAATGCCCTTAAGGCCCATTTCTTGAGATTTTTCCTTCCCATGCCCATTTTTGTCAATCATAAGATATAATGGTCTAATTGCTAAATAAGGACCTCTAATAATTTTTCTAATGCTATCTCATGCTTGAAACTTCTAGAATCTCATATTTTTCAATCTTTTCAATTTAGCCCTAATGAATAAATTAATCACTAAATTAGAAAATTTCTTCATGAAATTTTCACATAATCATGCAAACATGTCATAGACCTCATAAAAACCATAAAACACGTACTTCTACTTTGAATTTGTGGTTTCGCACCACTATTTCGACTAAGCCTTAAATCGGGCTATTACAATGGAGTTGTTAATGCCGCATTTGCTTATGGACATTAAGCCGTGTATAAGCATGTACAGAACTATGAAGTAAAGTGTTTAATTTATCTTAGGTATTCGAATACTATTAAGGTGATGTGCATATGATTCGAGTTATGTGTTTTGTAAAGCATGTATATGTTGTATAGCTTTGAGGCATGTTTATTTGTCTGAAAATATGATTATATACATGGTATGGATTCGGGTAAATTTGAGGTGTGATTCTTATTTGTAATATGAGTAATAATGTATGTTTAATATTTAATTAGCTATATGCTTTATATATATGAATATGACTTGTGTGAATGTTCAAATTTACACTTATGCTTGGTAATACCTCATGACCCTAATCCAGCGACGAATATGGGTTAGGGGTGTTACACTTGATGTCAGGAATATAGAGGGTAGTTGGTCTATTCTTAGGCGACTAAGGAGAAATGATGATTCCCCTTAGATTGTTTGTTGTGACTTTAATGAGTACTTATACTCACATGAAAAGGCTAGAGAAATACCTAGAGAGGAAAGATGCATGGAAGGTTTTCGAAAGGCTTTGGATGATTGTGAGCTAATGGATGGAGGTTTTGTGGGGCCTTGGTTTACTTGGGAGAGAGGTAATCTACCTAAGATGAATATAAGAAAATGTTTGGATAAAGAGGTGGTCAATTCACATTGGTTGACTATGTTTCCAGAATATTAAATTGAGCATTTGCCACATTCTTTTTCGGATCATTGCCCTTGTCTAGTTCAAACCGTTCAGTCTAAGAAAAGGGGGTAGATGTAGAAAGTTTAGATTTTAAGCGTGGTGGATTCTGGAAGACTCATGTGAAGAATTGGTTCATCGGGTTTGGCAGTCAACCACGAGTGATGTTTTGGTGAAATTGTATGCGCTTAAAGATATATTGCAGGTATGAGAAAAGAGAATTAAAGAAAAATGAAAGGGGGCCACAAATGTTTTAAAAAAATTAAAGTTTTGCCTGAAGAGGAACGAGATAATGACATGATTGCTGAGATCATTGATGTGAAGCTTCATCTTAATTGGGAGATGAAAAAAAGAAGTGTATTGGGAACAAATGGCCCGAGCAAATTGGTTGAAAATAGGGGATAGGAATACAACATTTTCCCATAGATTTTTATTGTAGCGAAGACATATAAACCAAATTTAGAGGTTAGAGGATGAGATGAGAGGGTTTACAAGTGTAAAGAGCGAAATAGAGGTTGCTACTCAAAATTATTTTAAAAATCTCTTTTTCTATGAAACGGGTGGGAAACATGAAGCATATTTTATTGGGGGTGAAGTGGAAAATAGCTGATGATATGAATCAAATGTTTATGGCTAAGTATTCTATTGATGAGGTTTATGCTACTTTAAAAAGGATGGGTCCAACAAAAGCAGTGAGGAATGGCGTGTTTTTGATGATTAGTTACAAGTAGTTTTGGCATATTATCATATCTGATGTGGGTGAATTCTATATCAAAATTCTAAATGAAAGTATGTCTTTGGAACCATTAAATGCCACAAATTTGTGTTGATTCTAAGAGTTTCACAACCTATAAATCTATTTAATTTTAGGCCTATAAGTCTTTGTAATGTGCTCTATAAAATAGTTTCTAAAACTGTTACAAATCATCTTCAACAAGTTTTTGATATTTGTATAGACGAGGCCCAAAGTGCTTTTGTATTGAGTAGATTGATTACAGATAACATACTACTTTCTTATGAGGCCCTTCATATATTTAAGCAAAAAAGAATAGAAAGAAAGGGGTTTTTGGCGTTGAAGTTGGATATGAGTAAAGCATACGATTGGGTAAAATGGTATTTTATATGCCAAATACTGCTGAAAATGGGTTTTGCTAATTCATGGGTGGATTTTATTATTCACTATATTAGTTTAGTGTCTTATTCAATACTGATAAATGAAAGAGAAGGGAAACGATTTAGTCCATCTAGAGGTTTGAAACAAGGAAACTGGTAGCACTAGAAAGAACATAGGTTTTTCCCATTACTTATTGGTTAAATTGTTCCCATTTAGTTATCTTTAGCATACATTTTAGCATTTTTAGTTTAGTAAATTATATTTTATAACTCAGTGAATCCTAGACTATTTTATCCTTAATTTTGCTATCTTATTTCATGAATGTCGTTGCATGAGTTAATCTCAGATTGCATCCAAAATTGTCGCCGCACCTGACAACTGCTCATAATGTTGCTGCATGAGTTAACTCCAAATTGTGTCTAGAATTGTCACCGCACATGACAACTATCTAGATAAGAACCAAAACTGAGTAAGCTATCCAGTTTGGTATAACCAACCTATACATACAAGGACAAAATAATTTTTAAGAAAGGACACCTGTATTGTTGGAGGAGGACATAAAAGGTGGACGTGAGAAGAAAAAAGGAGCTTTTTTCTCTCCATCATCATCTTCATCATCCTACCTTGAAGCTTGTGTCCATGGAAGCTTAAGCCTCATACAGGTGTGCCAACATGAAAACTAGATGCAGACTAGCTCCTAACGAGGATACTTAAGTGCGAGACAAGAGGGAATAGAGAGATTTAGTTGAGTTGTCTAGGGATAGTATTTTCCATTCGATTATTTCTTATTTCTTTCTAAATGCTAGTGATTACTCTCTGATTTCTATTTGTATGGAAATACATGTGAATTCTTGGTTAAATGTTATCTTATTCAATCTTGCTTTTATTGTTCAATCTTAGGGTTTGAATATTTTTTAATATGGAAGTGTTACTGCGGTCATTGGCATTGGATAGTGCACTGACAGATTAAGCCAACAAGCATTACAATGGAAGTTGAAAGAGGATTAGAGGAATTTAGTCCACTTGTTCTTAATAGTGCCGTATTGCCATCATCGAAAGGTGGGGTTAGTATGCATGTCTAAGTCTCAAATTAAATAGAGGACTGACGTTGGGTAAGATATACATTGCAATTTATTGCTTCGACAATCACCTATCTTGTTATACATTGTAAGCACTTAGTATCCTGCTGAAGATTCATGTTGGAAATCCCAATTTATCATTATCAATTTTATTTTATTGTTTATAAAGTTATTGCATCGAAAATTATTCTTACAATTTATATCATTTCTATCTAGTTGTACATCAACATTAATAGACAAAAGACTACCATCCCTGTGGAATCGATATCCAATAGACTCACATCTATCTACTATACTTGTATCGACAGTGTACGCTTGCACATTATTGCACATTATTGCACATTAATAAACAGCCGATTAAGTTTTTCGCACTTGCTGGGGATGGCGTTTGTTTGATGTTTATTTTTGTTTTTGTGTGTTTTTGCACTTTATTTTCCTTATATAATATTTAGTATTCACTAATTGGTTTTTCTTTGTTGCTATTTCTTTAACTTCATTGTAGGTGTTTTATGACCCAAAGAAGTTTGGATCTTCTTACCGATTTTGATCTAGAAATTGAAAGAACTATTTAGAGTAGACTTCGAGAACTAAGAAATATGGCTTTACTAGGAACAATGTAGTCATACCCCCGATGCAACAACATAATGTTAATAACCCATTGTTTTCGGAAGATGCTCGCATACAAAATAGGACTATACGAGATTTTGTAGTACCTTTCTTGGATGATTTACAACCAAGTGTTGTTAGGCTAGCAATCCAAGCTGGAAATTTTGAACTCAAGCTAGTAATGTTTCAAATGTTGAATTCTAATGGACAATATGCTGGACTGCCACATGAAGATGTGAGAGAACATCTTAGATCTTTTTTATTGATCTATGATTCCTTTAGTCAACAAGGCGTTCCTGATGATGCCTTAAAGATGTAATTATTTTCTTATTCATTACAGGGAAGAGCTCGTAATTGGTTTTTTGGACTACCTGTTCGATCAATTACTTCTTGGGATGCACTAGCAACATAATTTATTTCACGATTTAACCCATCAACAATGAATGCTCGTCTTGGAAATGATATTACTGCTTATCACCGTCTGGATGATGAAAATCTTCACACCACATGGGAACATTATAAATCTTTACTCCGACATTGTCCCATGCACAACATTCAACCAGAAACACAAATTGAGATTTTTTTATAATGGGCTAAATTCATATAAAAGGAATCTTATCGACGTATCAATCAATAGCCCTCTATTGGATTGTACTTATAATGATGCTGTGAGAATTCTTCAGAGAATTGCTATAACACTTTTTACCCGTATTCGATGCCGAAATAGGGTACGAGGCATTATCAGACTTATTCACAAGCAAACATTCAAAACCGATACATGAATTTCCACTCAAATTTAAAACTTTTCAAAAACATTTATATCGTCCATAAAATGAGCCTACGAGGCCCAAAATATGCATCAGAAATGGTTCGGGACTAAATCTAGAACTTTGGAAACTTTTGGAAAACATAGAAAATTTTTCATGTAAAATGGGTCACACGCCTATGTGGGTTCAGGACACGCTCGAGCTTCAGGCCGTGTTCAAATTAGGGAGGTTTCTGTTTATGACGTCGTCATCAAATTAAGGTCACACGGCTAAGTCACACGGCCGTGTGCTTAGGCTATGTGATAGATTAAATTTTCATAATTTTTTTCATAAAATAGGTGCAGACTTCACACAGCCAGGGCACATGCCCGTGTTCGAAGCCGTGCCCTCCACACGGCTGAGACACACGCCTGTGTCTCTACCCGTGTGCTCATTACTGAGCATTCTTTTTTGCAACAATTAAGGTGCAGGGGACACACGATTGAAACACATGCCTGTGGGGCAGACTGTGTGTCTACCCGTGTGGACAAATATAAGGCTATTTACCAAGCCTTATTTCCACCCTCCCATGCACCAACCTATACAACAAAACATAGCACCAATCCAAACATATACTTTCAACCCAATCAGCCATACACAAGGCATCCAAATATCATTTACATGGTATCATTTATCACATACAAACATCACATACTTAGAATCTCAAACCAAGCAATTTCTGTAACATCCTGAAAAGGGCCTATGCATTTTCGATTTAATTGTACGAAATGACATGTCTTATGTGTTATGAATGTATTTTGAATATTTTTTTGGAAACAAGTTAAAATAGGAATGTATGGAAATGTTAAGTTAAAATAGGAATGTGAACATTTTGGAAACTTGGAAATGTCAAGTTAAAATAGGAAAGTGAACATTTTGGGAACTTGGAAATGTCAAGTTAAAATAGGAAAGTGAACATTTTTGGAAACCTGGAAATGTAAGGAAATGATTTAGAAATGTTAAGTAAAAGAGGAAACTAAAACAAGGTAGCCTTAAGAAAATTAATAGGAGGAATTTGACATACAAACAGGCTTGGAAAAGTGGCCTGAAGATATCATTTGAGGCCTAGGTAGGTGACGCCACATACAAGGTATTGGGCCTAGGCTCGAGTCACTTGGGGAGCAAATAAAGGAGTTTTATTTTTGCTACAAAGAGCAGGGAAGTGGACGGCACTAAGGAACCCAAGGGAAGAGTTTTATTCTCTTTAAATTTCATCTAAATAGGAGATAAATAATAGATTTATTTATCATTATTTTGAGGAGATAATTGTTGGATTAATTCTTTTAATAAAGTGATAATTCAAAGGATAAAGTAATCAAAATAGAAGAGTGGTGGCCAAGTAAGGGATTCTGAGTAGTAATTTCGGCTATAAGAGGGAAAGAATAGGGCTACTCATCAATTTTTCTTCCTCCTCTTCTCTCTGCCGAATTTCTTAGTGCTCTCCTCTCTTCTCTTCTCTTTTATTTGTTAAGCCGAATCTATAGTCTACCATTGCCAAAATTCTCAAGTTTTCTATTCTTTATTTTTTTTGTGGAAACCGAATACCCCAAGAGAACCCCTAGTCGACTTCTCCATTAAATCCCAAAAGTCAAAACCTTATCATCTAGTCATCAAGGCCGATTCTTTAAGGGGCTTTTAACAAGGGTGTTGTCGATTTCTTCAAGTAAGGGTAAGATCTCATTCAGTTCATCCTTTTTCTTTTAAGATTAACCGAAACCAGGAAATCTAACCCCATTATTGTGTGAGTTGAAACTTGGAAAGAAGGCTTCGGGATCTATCCATAAGTTGACCATAAGGAAGAAATCTTCCAAGATCTAAGGTAAGGAATATTCGGCCAAGGCCTATTTTGGTGTTTTAGATCTAGTTCATAATCATTCAAAATAGCTGAAACTAACAAGTTAATAGATCTAAGGATCAGCCGATTACGAGGAAGGAGAAGTTCTTTTCCCGAAGGTACACCATAGGCCACGTGTTCCCTAGTTATTCGGTGAGTTTCGGGATTTGAAAATAAATAGGTATGTGCCTAAATATATTTGGCCATAGGCCTATTTTGATAACTAGATCTCTTTCATAATTGTTTTAAAAGCCGAAACTAACCTGTGGTATGATTTAATGTTTGGCCGAATACAAGGAGGAGAATAGCAAAGTTTTCGAGATTTGAGTGATAAGTAAATCGGCATTATGGTAAGTTTTAGTGCACAAATCCTACTAGGATTTGGTTTTATGGCCGAATGAGATTTTCATTAAATATTTAATATGGGCCGAATGTAGGGAGTTAAAGATCTAAGATCGAAAATTTGGGTTTTCAAGTGAAATCGTTAAGTGAATCAGGTGTGTACCCTACACTACTTTTAATAAGATTCATGGCTATAATAAATATATGCATGTTTATAAGAATTTGAATATGGCTAAGGTACCATGTTACGGTACAAAGTACTCAGGTACGTTTCCTACTTCTACTAGGATTACTAAATATGTTATATTTAACATGTGAAAACTGACATGAATGTGAATTTAAGTATGATATGCATGATATAAATAATATGGGGCATTCGGGTTATATGAGAAAGGGGAAGTGAATGTAGTGACTTCGGTCTCACTATCTGAATGTGGTGACTTCGGTCACATTATCTGAATGTGGTAACTTTGGTTACATTATCTGAATGTGGTGTCACATGACTCAATTATTTAATCTGGTGGCTATGCCACGAATTTTATCTGAGCGATGAGCACGTCATTGCAATGACGCCTTTGATGGTGTGTAGCGGATGGAGGGTTGACTTAGTAGTCCCCACGGTGTGCAGGTTGGTACGGGGATGTGTAGTGGATGGCATATAGGTTTGGGTTCAGGTTGCATTATATTGTTTAAATGCTTTATGAACATGTATGACATTGTATGCCTGAAATATTAAATTTTAGTGTTGGTTACACATTGAGTCTGTTGACTCACCCCGTTGTGGGATTACTTTTCAGGTGACGACTAGTGAGATAATTGACATAGGTACTTCATGCAACCTTACAACCTCCGCTATATACAACTTAGCCAACTTTTGTAAGGAACAATCGTCCCAAACCGGTATAAAATGAGCGGACTTCGTCAACCGATCAATGATCACCCAAACTGAATCTTTCCTAGTAGGCGTGAGAGGTAGCCCACTAACAAAATCCATTGTGATCCTTTCCCACTTCTACTGAGGAATCTTCACCGGTTGCACCAACCCTGATGGTAACTGATGCTTCTCTTTTACCTGCTGACAGGTTAAACACTTCCCCACTAATTTGGTCACCTCTCGTTTTAAGCCTGGCCACCAAAATTGCTCATGTAAATCTCGATACATCTTACTCCCTCGAGGATGCATAGCGTATAGACTACCATGCGCTTCTTGTAGGATCCTATGCCTTAATTCAGGATCTTTCGGAATGCACACTCTCCCTTGAAAACATAACAGCCCTTCCTCATTCACACTAAATTTCGTTGATTCATCACTTGCTCCAACCGAAAACTTCTCCTTTAGCAACTCATCAGTCTGCTGCTTTTCCTTAACCTGACTGACCCATGAGTGTTTTACTTGAAGTTCTGCCAATAAACTCCCATCGTTGTACAGACTAAGGTGAGTAAACATTGCTCTCAAGTCAGAGATCACTTTACGGCTTAGAGCATCTGCCACTACATTGGCCTTACCCGGATGATACTCGATCGAGCAATCATAATCCTTTAACAACTCAATCCACCTCCTTTGCCTTAGATTCAACTTATTCTGTGTCAAAAGGTACTTTAAACTCTTATGATCCGTGTAAATGACATATTTCTCCCCGTACAAATAATGCCTCCAAATCTTCAAGGCAAACACTACCGCCGCCAACTCCAAATCATGGGTGGATAGTTTGCTTCGTGCGGTCTTAACTGCCGTGATGCATACGCAACCACCTTTCCATCCTACATCAACACGCATCCTAGTCCCGTGTGTGACGCATCATAGTAAATCACGAATTCCTTCCCAACCTCCGGCTGAATCAACATCGGAGCCTCCGTCAATATCCTTTTCAACTTTTTAAAACTCTCCTGCTGCTTATCAGACCAAACGAATGGAACTCCTTTCCGTAGGAACTTAGTCAATGGTGTCGCAATCAGAGAAAATCCTTCAATGAACCTTCAGCAATACCGGCTAAACCAAGGAAACTCTAGATCTCTGCCACTGACTTAGGCGGCTTCCAATCCAACACCGCTTCAATTTTTGAGGGTCAACCCTAATCCCCTCTACCGACACCACGTGACCTAGAAAAGTAACTTCCTTCAGCCAAAATTTGCACTTGCTGAATTTGGCATAAAGCTGCTTCTCCCTCAAAATCTGCAGAACCACTTGCAGATGTGAATCATGTTCTTCATCCGATCTTGAATAAACCAAGATGTCATCAATAAAAAAATGACAAACCGATCCAAGTAGGGTTGGAACACTCGATTTATCATATCCATAAATGCTGCTGGCGCGTTAGTCAACCCAAATGGCATCACCATGAACTCGTAGTGACCGTAGCGAGTCCTAAAGGCCGTCTTATGAATATTCGCCTCTTTGACCTTAAGTTGATGGTACTCTGATCTCAGATCTATCTTTGAAAAGACTGAGGCCCCCTTTAACTGATCGAACAAGTCATCGATCCTTGGCAACGGGTATTTGTTCTTAATGGTTAACTTATTCAATTAACGATAATCAATGAACATACGTATTGAACCATCCTTCTTCTTAACAAATAACACCGGTGCTCCCCAAGGCGACACACTTGGTCGAATAAACCCTCTATCCAACAACTCTTAGATTTGTGCTTTCAATTCTACCAACTCCTTCGACGCCATTCTATATTGAGCAATAGATACCGGTGCTGTTCCTGGAAGAAGATTAATTCCAAACTCCACTTCTCGATCCAGAGGTAATCCCGAAAGCTCTTCTGGGAAAACATCACGAAATTCCTTCACCGTCCTAACGTCCTCAACAGTTAGGTCCTTGGCTTCCAAAGCCCTTACAAACATTAAAACTTCCTCGCATCTTTTTCTCACCATTCTTTTGGCTCTTAAGGCAATCACTACGTTCGACAAACAATTCCCCCTTTCTCCTATCACCAATACTTCACCTTCCTTGGGGGTTCTTAACACCATACGCTTGGTTGCACAATCTACATTGACCTGATATTTCACTAGCCAATCCATGCCTAAAATTAAGTTAAATTTCTCGAACGGTAATTCCATCAGATCCATCAGGAAAACTACTCCCTGAACTTCTAAGGGTACCTCCCGATAAAGTTTATCTACCACCACAGATTGTCCTAATGGCCATCATCAAAATGAACACATCGTTCATGCTCTGTGGCCACTATCCTTCGAGCATAATGGCTAAGGCATAGGAATTCTACTTCATACACCACTACCGACCTACTTTCTTGAACCAAGTTCAGGAATACTCTGCGTTGTGCATCCACATAGCTCGTCCCAATGTACTTACTTTGGAGCGCCGTTCTGAAGTGATCCCAGGTGATATGGTCAGCTACAGTACCCTCCTTAACTATAAGCCACCATTGATATGCTTCGTTCCGGAGAAGAGACACCACTCCCTTCAGCTTCTCTTCATCCGTAAAGTCAAGATCATCCATTATCCGCTCTATTGCTTCCATCCAGTACTCCGCTGTACTAAGAGCTACACCAAAAATTCCCTTAAACACTTTGGCCCTATTGGCTCTCAGTCGCTTAGGCACAGACTTCGAGGCTCCTGTGCCCATGCCTGCCCCAATGACCCTCTCTAACACTCGTAACATTGCCTAAGATATAGCATCATCTCCGACCATCTGATCTTGAAATTTTGCCTCCATATCTGGTGGCACTGGTACCTTATTCCCTGACTCATGACCAGACCCTACGGATTCTGACACAGCAATCCTGCCTCTACCTCGGCCATACACACTACGTCCTCTAGTTCTTATTCTACCGTTCGCGATTTATCTTATTAGAAATTTTATGGATTAATTATTCTTTCTTCCACTGATTAATAACAGACAGTCTTATGAAAAGTAGTTTTAACAGTAGTTCTTTCAAATTTGGATTCTATCTACAAGTTCAGTTCTCAAATCAATATTTCCTAATTCTAGAATACACATTCAATCAACATCCATCACACATCAACACACAAGCAGCATCATGAACTTACATTCATCACATAAGGGTATTTTCGTCATTTCACTACCTAGGGGTATTTTCATAATTTTAACCTACAGGGGTATTTTTGTATTTTTCCAAAATAAGGTATCTTGGTGATTTTATAAAATAGGGGTATTTTGGTAATATGCAATTCGGGGGTATTTTGGTAATTTTATAAATTTTGGTAACTTCCGTAAATCAGGGGTAATTTAGTAATTTCTCAAACAAGGGTACTTTGGTAATTTTCAAACAAGGGTATTTCGATAAATTTCCTGAACCTAGGGTGTTTTGGATAATTTACAAAATCAGGGACATATAAGTAATTTTACAAACATAGGGTACTGGTCCCTTTCGGGTTTTAGTTATGAATTTTGGCCTGTCAGCAAGTCCTCGTGGCTAAGGCGAACAGTCACTACTCACCAGGTAGGATTCCAGAAAAGAGGAGGTGAGTCACTAGGACCGCTTAAATTCCAAGCTCTTCCTGGATCCAATCCTAGACATGCGTATGCCTATTTCCACACCCTAACCTTGTGACTTGTTCACATACATGTTTAATTAAGAAAAATTAAGTCTTATGAGATTTGAAGAAGTGTTTACACTAAACATAAAGTCCATCAACACTATCCTACTAGTCTACGTCCGTAAAGCCCATCAAGCCCATCATATATATCATTTCAAAGGTTAGAGTACTTACCAGGGTGGATTGGGTGCCGGTAGACTCGAAGGCCATATCTTCCAAAGCTTTTCTCAACTTACATCACTTTCATAAATTCCTACTGGACCCATTTCACACCCCGAGTTTTGAACTGGGCTCTGATACCAAAAATGTAACACCCCAAACCCGGCCCATACGTTATCACCGGATCTGGTATGCTACAGGTTAAATCTTAAAAACTTTGTTTCGATGGGTTTTAAAAAGTCTCAATTTTTTTCATTAATCATGATATTTGTGAAAAAGTTTAAAGAACTTATCATTTACGTCAGTTGAGTTTGAAAAGCCCATTCATTTTATTAATATGACTTTGGAAAAACATAGGTTTATAAGCATGTGACTTATTAAGGGTGAAAATAAAATAAAGCGAGTAACACATAAATTGGAAACCTAAGTTATGGTGCCTTATTACAAAAAAAAAATATTTCCAAAAATTTATATTTTAAACGAAAAGTCAAAGATAGTCTATGAAAATATTAATAGTCTTGATGGCCCCTCGAGTCCGCCTCGGCTCCCATGTCCACAGTCTACTGCTCATCTATAGAGTGGGAAAAACATAAATGGGTGAGTCACAAAGACTCAGTGTGCAAAACTTGAAAACACATAAAAGCCTAGGGCCCACAAACACATTATGGGCTTTGGCCCATATACAATGGTAACAAAATATGTCATGCAACATGGCCCATCCCAAAACTTAAGAGTCTATCCTCAACACACCCCCGTACCAACCATCACATAGTGAGGATTTCTACAATCAACCCTCCATCCGCTACACACCACATCGATAGCTGTGCTGCCTGTCATAAATACCGATCGCTAATGCGAACCTCAAAAAATAAATTTAGTATTTCGACAGCTATACTGCCTGTCATAAAGACCGATCGCTAATGTGAACCTTTGTGGCAAAGCATCCGATCACCTCGCGACCTACTCCCCTTCCATAAATCGATCAATCAATCCCATCCCATGCATACACACATACAAGAATCAAAACATCAAGCCATCTAACAGATCTCATACTTTCACTTGCTTCGATACACATAGAAAAGTTTCTATGATTACGTACCTTGCATCCCTTGCCTACCCTTTACGGGTAACACATTATTCATGACCTCTCTTTCTGGCTTTTAGCCCATAGCATACACATAACATAACAAAGCTTATGTGTCAAAATCTACACACCTTATTACGGTTAAGGCGACACCTCTATGTCGACCTTTGTTAGAAGCCGATCGATTGCTATATCGCCTAAGATCTTTGTTGAAGTCGATCCACAACTCGGCGACCAATCTCAAATAGTGGACACTGCTCGTTTCTTAAACTTAGGGATTGGGTTGACGGACCCAATCCTCACCTTTGCCTGATCCATATTTGATTCCATCCAAAAAGTCCTTGTCAGAATTACTATAGTGAAATAGAGTTGTTAAACCATATATGAGTTAAGATCTCAAAAATGATAGCGAATCTAATAGGAATCTAAAGGAAACCCCTTACCTTGAAATCCTAAAATTGATAGGATACTTAGAGATTAACGGCTTCTGACTTTTTGAGATCTGGATGATTCGATCTACTATGATTTCCCGAAGTGCACCCAAAAGAATATGTGATTAGAGAAAAAGTTAAACTAAAGATGACCTATCAATCAACTAGCCTTTCGACTATAGTCTCAAAATCGAAAGAGAAGGGAAAAAGAATAAAAGAAAATTGGCACCTACCTTTACAGGGAATTCGACAACTTTCAGGAGATTCCAGCTTTATGGAGAAATCGGCACAAGAGAAAAGAATGGAAAAAGAAAGTGAAGTGAGAGGTTTCAACTTTTGGAAAAAAAGAGAGAATAGAAATTACAGAGAAAGGCTGAGAATTTCAGCACAAAATGAGGAAAATAATAGGGTTCAAATGTCAAAATTGAAGAGATACCACCCCTATTTATAGTGAATTTCGGCACTTGCTTATCAAAACCCAAAAGTGCCCTTCCTAATAACTAATAATTAATCAAATAATAGGGGAAATTTTGGCACCCCTTTAACATGAAGAACCCAATTCCTTCCCCCCTCTAGGAGATGGAATTTCGACCAACTCTACTCTCAGCAGATAGCTCCTATCTTTTCTCCTTTATCTTGATCTATTCACCTTTAGGAGAGGCCTAAATAACACCACCTCTCCCTACTATTATCAGCACAATATCCACATTATCCAACAAATAAATCTTCCTATTCTAAAGCATCCTAGCCGCCCCTACTCTCCTCTCCTTTTAATGCCAAAAATAATTAAAATAAATAAGTGGGTAATACAACTCGAACCTTGGATCCCCTTAATGCTTTTCACGCCACTGTCCACTGGGCAACTAGTCCATTTTTGTATTTTAATTTGCGAACAATATCTTTTAAGCCCGGACCTATCTAGCTTTCCACTAAAGTGCCCAAATAGAAAAATTGATTAAGGCCTCAGCCCAAACCTGAGCCCAACCTAAACCCCTTAAACACTCTAATTATCATATTGAACATAACAAACATCAAATGCAAAGGCCCATTAATTCAGGATGTTACACTATGTGTTGATTTATAAGTACATAAGTGTTGTTGTCTTTTAATGTGGAGGCCTTATAGGGCAATTATGCCGTAAATATGATAGTGGGTGGCAATGGACAAATGTGACCTTAATGTTTATATGTTTTATTTATTAATTAAAAGGTTAATTTAGTAAATGGCATAATAATAACATATATGTTATAATAAAACGAAAAGAGAAAGACGAAGCCATATTCATCTTTCCTTCCATTGAAATTGAGAAAGAAAAAAAGTTTTGGAGCTTATTTGAATTTGGCAAACTCAAGCTTCAATTAGTAAGTGTTTTATGTTTGGTTTTTGATAATTTCTACATTTCTGAAATCGTTACTTTGTACTCTACAAAACCCATCATTCAATTTTGTGAATTGATGATGCTTTTGTGATGAGCCATTGATGAATGCTTGAGCTATGTGTTAGTTGATAGTGAAATATGAAAACTTGGTGTTGGGTTAATATAGTTTGTATTAGGATTTTTGATGAAATTGAGTAATTTGGGTTAAATTGAGAAAAGTGTAGATTGAAGGACTAAAATGTAAAATAAATGAAATGTGTGTGCTGGTTTGAACACAAGGGAAATTTGGCTAGACTTATGTGAAAGGAAATTATGTGAATTTGATGATTTTATGAATTAGGGACTAAAGTGTCAAAATGTGAAATATGAGGGCTATTTTGTAAAATACCCTAAATAAGTGCATGTGGACTAAATTGAATAAATTATTGATTGAATAGATTGAATTTGAAAGTGTATAGGCCAAGAAAGGAGAGGTTCAGATCGAGATCGAGGCAAAGACAAAGTGCTCGATTAATCGATCGTTTCGATATTTCAACGTCTGAGGTAAGTTCGGATATAATACTTGTTATTTAACTAGTATCTATGTGATGAGAAATGAATGAATGTATATTAATGGAATAGAATATGTAATGTATGAGTTCGAGTATTGAGGCACTAAGTGTGCAAAATTGAGTTGATACAGAGTTGGTTAGCATTGTGTGTGTGAAACGATAAAGGGTACGACTTTAATGATTAGCACTGTGTGTGTGAAAAGATAGAAGCTTCGACTTATCGAGCTGGCACTGTGTGTGTGATACCGATATAAGTTCAGTTTAACATATTGGCATTAAGTGTACGATGACGACTTTTTTTCGATTATGAAATTGGCACTAAGTGTGCGAATAAATCAAAGGAATAGCAAAGGATGAACTAGAGGTAATATCGAGCAATTGAGTAGCATGAATGGTGAGTAACTATGTGTTGATTAAGGTACATTTGAACATATTTGGTTGATGATAGATTTAAGAGTTGAATGAATAGATATTTGAGTATGTGGTTGAGATTGATAATGTGCTTAGTTGTGTCTTTATCTATGTGATGGTTGGATATCATGGTTGCTGAGTAACTAAGTGTTGGAAAAGGTATGTATGATACCTATGTGGTTGGTGAAATTGAAAGTAGATGAATGGAATGCTATGTGGGTATTGGATACAGTTGAATTTGTGTACTATTGGTAAATTATCTATGTGATGGTTCAATTTGTACATTGATGTAATTCAATGAGTTAATTGTATTATACTACAAACTTACTAAGCTTTTGAAAGCTTACTGTGTGATTGGTTTATCTGTTTTAAAGTGTCAGTAAAGGTAGCTATGATTTCAGTATATCTATCACACTATCGATAATCTATTTTGGTACTTTTGGAAAGATGTATATGGTTGAAATATGACATGTATAGGCTAGAAGTTATGATTTGTCTTGAAATGTTTAATCCTTGACATGTGATTTGGCTTGAAAGTTGAATGATGTAGAATTTATGAATGTGGTATTTTTGATGACTTTGTGGTTGATGAAAGATGTGATTTGAAGATGAATTATGGCATGAATTACATAATGCTTGATACATATATATATAGATATATATGTTTTGAGATGTACAATTGTTACTTTGAATGGATTCAATTGTGATGATATTAGGTGTGGAAGTAGGTAGTATTTTTTATGATTAGTTCGTGAATTAAATGGTATGTTTGATTGCATTTGAAATCATGATTTGGTATTGTTTTGAAGCTTGTTGGTTGACCCTTGAATGGGTGACAAATTGGCCTTGCAAATGGCCTATTTTGCATACATGGCCAAGAGACACAGGCGTGTGTCTCTGCGTGTGTTTTAAGGATCACATCTGGGTGTGTCTGGAATGGGTACACAGTCGAGGCCCACGGGCGTGCATGGTGGCCGTGTGATCAAGTCAGTAGCTAGCCTGATTTTACATGGCCATGGCACAGGGGCGTGTTTAGTGGCTGTGAGAATAAGTCAGTATGTATGCTCTATTTTGGCATGGTCTGGACACATGGGTGTATCTGGTAGCCATGTGAGGCGCACGGCCTGACTGCACGGGCGTGTGACCTCAGCAGTAATGAAAAATGTTGAAGTTTCTAAAAAATTCCATAAGACTTTGGTTTAGTCCCGACCTCTTCCTAATATGTTTTTAAGGTCTCGTAGACCTATATTAGGGACTATATGCTCGTACTTGAATATGTTAGATTGACGATTGTCTTTGTGTCAGGAAATAGATGTGAAATGTTTCAATTTTCGGTAATGCCTCTTAACCCTATTCCAGTGACGATTATCGGGTTATGGGTGTTACAAAGAATGTGCATTGATTACCGATAGCTCAATAAGGTGGCTATAAAGAATAAATATCCTTTTCCACGAATTGATGATTTGTTTGATCAGTTGAAAGGAGCGTCTGTATTCTCAAAGATAGATTTGAGATCGGGTTACTATCAGTTGTGAGTTAAAGACTCTAATATACCAAAAACTGCTTTCCGAATGAGGTACAGACATTATGAGTTTCTAGTTATGCCTTTCAGACTTTCTAATGCACCTGTTGTTTTTTATGGATTTAATGAATCGGATCTTCAAACAATATTTGTATCGATTCATGGTTGTGTTTATAGATGACATATTGATTTATTCCCATGATGAATCTAAATATGTTGAACATCTGAGATTAGTGTTATAGACTTTGCGTGATAATCAGTTATATGCGAAGTTCAGTAAATGTGAGTTCTGGTTACAAGAAGTGAGTTTTCTGGGACATATAGTATCAGCATTGGGTATTCGGGTTGATCCGAGCAAAATTTTAGCTATTTTGGATTGGAAGCCATCGAAAAATGTGTCTGAAGTTTGCAGATTTCTAGGACTAGCAGGTTACTATAAATAGTTTGTAAAAGGTTTCTCTATGATTGCAACCCGATGATGTGACTACTTTAGAAAGATGTTAAGTTCAAGTGGTCAGAAAAGTGCCAGAAAAGTTTCGATCAGTTGAAAGCTTTGTTGACTGAAGCTCCAGTATTAGTTTAGCCAGAATCGGGTAAAGAATTCGTTATCATAGCGGTGCATCTTTGAATGGTTTAGGTTGTGTTTTAATGTAGGAAGGTAAAGTTATAGCTTATGTCTCAAGATAGTTAAAGCCGCACGAAAAGAACTATCCAACACATGATCTGGAATTGGTAGCTATTGTGTTTGCACTGAAGATATGGCGCCACTATCTGTTTGGTGAGAAATGTCATGTTTATTTTGATCATAAAAGCTTGAAATATTTGATGACTCAGAAAGATTTGAATTTGAGACAATGTCGATGGTTAGAATTGATAAAACATTATGAGCTAGTGATTGATTACCATCCGGGAAGAGCCAATGTTATTGCTAATGCTTTAAGCCAAAAATCTCTATTTGCTCTTCGTGCAATGAATACACATATAGCTCTATCTAATGATGGCTCGATTGTAGCTGAGTTGAAAGTGAAACCATTATTTATTCAGCAGATTTGTGAAGCTCAAAAAGTTGATAACGAATTGATAGAAAAACGGGTCCAATGTGAGACGAATACTGATTTAGAGTTCAGAGTTGATGTTGAAGGTTGTTTGAGGTTTAAAGATCGAATGTGTGTCCCAAGAAATTCAGAGTTGATTCAGATGATTTTGAATGAAGCTCATAGCAGTCGGTTATCTATTCACCCAAGTTGTACAAAAATGTATAATGATTTGAAACAGCTTTACTGGTGGCCTGGTATGAAACGAGATATCTCTTATTTTGTTTCGACATGTTTGATCTGTCAGCAAGTCAAAGCCTAGCATCAGGTACCTTTTGGATTACTTTAGCCAATTATGATACCTGAGTGGAAATGGGACAAAGTCACAATGGATTTTGTATCAGGTTTGCCTTTGTTGCCGAGTAAGAAAGATGCAATCTAGGCTATTGTAGATAGATTGACTAAATCGGCTCACTTTATTCCAGTTCGCACAGATTATTCACTTGATAAACTCACTGAGTTGTATATCTCTCAGACTGTGAAAGTACATGGAGTCCCCATTTCTATTGTTTCGAATAGAGATCCGAAGTTCACATCGCGGTTTTTAAAGAAGCTGCAAGATGCACTAGGTACGAAACTACACTTTAGTACTACATTCTATCCGAAAATAGATGGTTAGTCTGAACGAATTATTCAGGTACTCGAGGATATGTTGAGATGTTACATTCTTGAGTTTGAAGGTACATAGGAATGATATTTGCCACTGATTGATTTTGCTTATAATAATGGCTTTCAATCGAGTATCAAAATGGCACCTTATGAGGCTTTGTAGTGTCGTAAATGTCGAACACGTTTGTATTGGACTGAGATCAGTGAAAATAAGATATACGGGGTCAATTTGATTAAAGAAACGGAACAGAAAGTGAAAGAGATTCGCGATAGTTTGAAAGTCGCATTAGATCGTCAGGTATGCAACTTAAAACGAAAAGATATTGAATTTCAGATCAAGGACAAAGTGTTTTTGACAGTCTCAACATGGAAGAAAATACTCCAGTTCAGTCGTAAAGGCAAATTGACTCCGAAATTCATTGGGCCGTATGAGATAATAGAGTGTATCAGGCTAGTTGCTTACAGATTTTTATTGCCACCTGAGTTAGAAAAGATCTGTAACGTATTTAATGTTTCGAAGCTTCGAAAATATCGATCCAATCCATCGCATGTAATTTCTCCATCTGTGGTTGAGATTCGATCAAATATGACATAAGAGGAAGAACCGATCCGGATTTTAGATCGCGAAGTGAAAGAATTGAGAAATAAGAAAATTTCTTTAATAAAAGTCTTATGGCATCGACACGGGGTTGATGAAGCTACTTGGGAGCCCGAGGATGCTATGAGAGAACATAACCAAACCTTTTCGCCGGTAATATTTTCGAGGACGAAAATCCCTAAGGGGGAGAATTGTAACAGTCCGGTTTAGACTCTAGTCAGAATAGTGGTTTTAGGACCACAAATCCGAGTTAGAAAAATATTAAAATAATATTTTCTGTGATTATAATGTGTGAGTTAATATGTGTGAAAATTTCGTGATCTAATTTTACTGTTTGTATGCTTAATTTAATAAAAGAACTAAATCGCGTAAAATATAAAAGTGGCATACTAATGGTTAAAGTGTTTATTTGATATGAATAGTTAATTATGAAGTCCTTAAGTGGTTATTTAACCTTTAGTTAATTGAGTGGACAATTTTGGGTTTATATCATATGGTTTTCTTATTAATTTATTAAGGATAATAAAGTAATTTATGTATTAATATGTTTTATAATATAATAAATATATGAAAATAGGCATTATGTTCATATTTCCACCGAAAATACAAAAGAAAAAGAAAGAAAAAAAAGAACAACTAGGTTCGGCTTTGGTTTTGGCTAGATTAAGGTATGTTTTTCTTTGATTTTTTGATAATTTCTATGTTTTTGTGATCTTTGCTTTGAGTACTATAAAGCCCATGTCACAATTTTTGAATTTGATGATGATTTTGTGTTTTGCCATTGTTGAAAGCTTGTGGTTTTTGTTGTTTGATGATGAAATATTAAAGATATGTGAAATATTAACATGTTTTGTCTTAGGATTTTTGATGAATTTAAGTATTTTCGGTTAAATTGTGAAAATAATAAATTGAGGGACTAAAATGTGAAATAAATTAAATGTATGGACTTGTATGAACATAAGGAAGATTCGGCCTAAGCATGGAATATTGAAATTTTGCATATTTTGTGTTTTGTGAAATAAGGACTAATTTGTGAAAAATGTGAAACGGAAGGGGAAAAAGTGTAATTGGCCCATTTATGTGCTTTTGGATGAATTTGGATGAATGTGTGATTAAATTAGTTAAATTTTAATTTACCTATATCAAGAACAAAAGAAAACGAAATTAGATCGGGGGAAGTCGAAAGTAGTCGAGTAGTTGATTTCATCCGTCGTTATCCGAGGTAAGTTCATAAGTAAATAAATATTGATAAATTCTATTGTATTCATTTTAATAGTGCCATATTGAATTATTAATTCTATATATAATATGTTGAAATGAATTAAGCATTGGAGCAATATTCACGAGCCTAAAATGATCGAGTTTCGATGTTCAAAAGTCCTGTACGAACCTTAGGAATAGTTAGGATACATATGTCATGACATAGGATTCTGATATGTGATTTCGTGTAAGACCATGCCTGGGACGTTGGCATCGACTTGTGTTTACGTTTAAACCATGTCTGGGGCATTGGCATCGTATGTGATTTGTGCAAGACCTTGTCTGGGACAATGGCATCGATATGTGATTACATGTAAGACCACGTCTAGGACGTTGGCATTTGACGAGCCTTCTGACTATTTGAGTATCCTTATTAATTCTGAATGGTCCATTGGGCATTATCGAGTTAAGATCGAATGTGAAAATAAAGTAAAAGGCTCAAGATACGTGCTATGATATATTTATAAGAAAATAAGTATAAACTTGAGATGAATATATGAGTTAGATATGGTAAAAGAGAAATTACTATGTGATTATGAGTATATGTGTATTTGGCTATTAATGTTATATTGCTATTGTATATGTGATAATATTTCGGTTGCAAGTATAATAAATGTACATTTGGTTAAGGTTTGATAGATTTGTTTATTTGTTTTAATGTAAGTATTCGTTAGATTATTATTTGCTTATAACTTACTAAGCTATGAAAGCTTACTTTGTGTGTGTATTTGTTTGATTGTTTTATAGATTATCAAAGCTACGTGAAGCTCGGGGATCATTGAGGATCATCACCACACTATCGAACTATATTTTGGTACCTTCTAAAAATGTATATACTAAAGTATGGCATGTATAGTCTAGAGATTTTTTATTATATTTGAAATGTGTAGTATAGCCATGTGATATGGCTTGATAATGGATGTGTTTATGGATAAGTAGTTAATGTTGTATGATGCCTAATTTGGTATGGTTTTATGTGCGTATGGTTGGACTAATGGAATGGTCAATTACTGGAAAGTTTTATGGTTGATATGGAAATTTATATGATGAGAAATGTCATGAATTGAATTGAATTAAAATGATGTATGATTTATATGTCTTTATTGTGAAGTTAGTGTTTAGAATTTGTATGTTTGTGTTAGATTTGTTTATGGAAATGAATGATGATATTAAGAGTCAAATTGTGCATGTTTTTGTATGTGTTGGTTGCCTTTGGAACATGAGTTGAAATTTGTATGATGCTTGTAGGTGTGACCAGAATTTTGGGTGGCAATTTGGCCTTGCAAATGGCCTATCTTTGCCCATACGATTGAGCAAACGGGCATGTGTCTTGACCGTGTCTCTTAAGGTTCTAATTCAAAATAAGTCAGATTTGCACACGGGTGTGTGACAAGCCATGTGAATTAAGTCAGTGTTGCCCACGGGTCAAGCATACGGGAGTGTCTTCAACAGTATGGTGCAAGTCAGAATGTATGCCCTGTTTCACAAGGTCTTATACATGGGTGTGTCATGTGGCCGTGTGAGGCACACAGCCTAGTCACACGGGCATGTGACCTCTGTAACTTTGAAAAATGTTTAATTTTTTCAAAAAATTTTGTATGTGCTCGGTTTAGTCTCAACCCCTTCTCAATGCATGTTTAAGGTCTCGTAGACCTTTAAAAGGGATTCTATGTATATGATTTGCTATGATATGATAATGATGTATCTTATGTTTGTTAAATGATAGTAAAATTTTAGATATGTCCGGTAATGCCTCTTAACCCTAGTCCGGAGGTGATTTTGGGTTAGGGGTGTTACAGGTTTGATACTAACGTTAAGTGACAACTGTAATAATTTCCATGGTATAGTTATGAAAGTTGTAACACCCCAAACCCGACCCATACATTACGACCGAATCTGGTATGTCACAGGGTGAAGTGTAATCAAGTCTTAATTAAATCTTAAAAACCCGCGATTTGGAAGAAAACTTTTTTCGAGTATTACGTAGTCTTTTGAAAACATTGTTGTTTAGATTAAAGAAACTCCACTTTTACTTTGTTATTTAAACTGTCGAGTTGTCGAGTTTGCTATAAACAGTAGACAAAAAAATCCCAAGTACAACCTTGAAAGGCCTTATTACATAACGAAAAGCCCAAATTAAAAAAAATAAACTTGTAGTAATGCCGAAACTATAAAAAAATGAAATTGAAATTATGGCCTCCACGAGTCCGCCTCGGCTCCTGCATCCACGAGCTACTGCTCACCTGAAAAGTTAAGGAAAAGGGGTGAGTCACCAAGACTCAGTGTGTAAATTTCCCACATTATACATACGGCATGAAGCCCATAGTCGCACATTGGCCTTAGCCTACATATCAACATACAACATATGAAATGCAAATAGCCCAACCCAAACCTAGTTTTTCCATCCGCTACACACCAACCCGTACCATCTAATCACACCGTGGGGATTTCTACAATAAACCCTCCATCCGCTACACTCCATCACGACAGTCATGCTGCCAATTACACACGATCACTAGGTGACCAAATAATATTTCATGGCACAGCCGCTGATCACTGTTTGACCAAATAAAATATATATATACATTGTGGTAGAGCCACCGATCACAATGTGACCAAAAATAATGTATGAACATATGTATATATATCGTGGCAAAGCCACCGATCACTACGTGACCAATTAAGCACTTCCCTTTCATATCAAACCCATACCCATGATCTACATACAAATCCTAACAATGCAACATGCTATTCATAACACATCAATTTGTCGTACATACATTCGGCTATGCAAAAAGCGATCACGGTCACATACACAGCAATCCTAGCCTTACGTAAGGGCATCACATTGTCTACGACCTTTTTTCACTTTTAGCCCATACAAACATTAGTACAAATAAAGTACAGTGTGTGAAGGTTTACACACCTGATAATACGCACGATGACACTCTCTATGTCGACACTATAACTAGCTGAAACTACCGTTATCTGCCTACTATTCTACTCGAAAGCTGGCCCACAACCCGGTGACCAATCCTGAATAGCAGACACCACGCGTTTCTTGAACTTTGGGGCTGGGACTATAGATCCAACCCCTTCCTTCGATTTGCTGACATGCGAGTCCATGAATGATCTTGGTCAGAAGGTACTATATTGAAACGACGATCACTTAACGAAACATTAGTTTAGGACACAAACAACGAAAGGAAATCGATTGATCAACTTAGGGAGAATTGAAATCCTTACCTTGAAATCCCGAAAGAAATAATATGGTTCGAACGTTAATGATTTCTGGCTTAGAAACCTAGGCGATTAGATCTCCTTCAAATCTCGAAATGCTGCCCAAAAAGAACATGAGATCAGTGAAAAACATCAATCTAATGATGGCCCTAACAACCAACTAGCCATTCAGCTTTGGTCTCCAAAAACCAAAAATTATAAAAAAATAATAATACAAGTCGACACTTACCTCTACAGAAGATTTCAGCTACCACTTGTGAGAAGATTCGGTAATGCCAAAGAAGAAGATTGAAAGGGGGTAAATGAGATCTAAGAGTTTTGGCTTTTAAGAAAGATTTGAAAAAGAGATGAACAGATAAGAGGCTTAGGCCTTTTCGGCTTTAGAAGAATAGAGTTAGGAGTTTTTCGATTTTTGCAAAAAAAGAAGAAGATGAACCCTTAATTGCCGAAAATAGAAGGAGAGAAAATAAAAGCTATGCTCTTAGGAAAACAATAAATTTCGGCACACCCTTAGCCAAAAATAAATGAGAATTTCGACATACCTTTAGCCACTTCTAGCCGTTTCCCTCCTTGCATTCAGTGTCCCAAACTTGCCCACCTCTTCCACCTCTATCCTATCCCACATTTTCCTCTTATCCTCAACTTCCTTTCTTCTGACTCAGTCCACACTCACTCCTACAGAGTCCTAGCCGAAACCAGCTCTCACTCCTCGGGCGCATATATTGAAAAAACACTCATTTTGCTTAACATGGGATTCGAACCTGCTCCTTTTGAAACCCTCCTTGTGGCGTCACTTACCTATGCCCTTAGTGGCACCTCCTTGCCACTTTACCAGCTAGATTTTTGTGTCAAATTTTACATTCAAGTACCCTTAAGGCCCACTTCACGTAGTTCTCCCTTGCAGAGTCTAAAACCAAAAATTTCTACCAAGGCTCAGGCTTAACCTCAAGCCTTCCTAAAAGCTCTAAACACACCAGACACACGCATAGAGCATTGCATACACACACAACACATCACAAATGCAGAGCCCCCAATCTAGGATGTTACAGTTCTACCCCCTTAAAAGAATTTCATCCCCAAATTACTCGGTCAAAAGAGGTGAGGGTATTCTTTGTCGTATAACATCCTCTGGCTCCCATGTAGCTTCCTCTGATCCGTGATTCTGCCATAGAACCTTAACCAAAGGAACCGATTTTCTCCGCAAAACTTTAACATCACGCTCCAAGATTTGAATCAGTTCCCCCTCAAAAGATAAACCAGGCTTTACATTAAGTTCCTCTAATGGTATCACATGAGATGGGTCTGAAGGATAACGTCGCAACATTGAAATATAGAACACATCATGGATCTTACTTAGCTCCAAAGTTAGCTCAAGCTGATAAGCAACTGGTCCTACACGCTTTAACACTCGATAAGGCCCGATGAACCTAGGGCTTAGCTTACCCTTCGTCCAAACCTTAGAATTTTCTTTCACATTGATACCTTTAAGAAAACCCGATCACCCACTGCAAACTCTATGTCCCTCTGCTTCAAGTCAGCGTAAGACTTCTGCCTGTCCGACGCTTCCTTCAACCTAGCCCAAATCAACCCAACCTTATTCTCTGTTTCCAATACTAGTTTCGGGCCCAAAATCTATTGTTCACCCAACTCCGTCCAACATGTAGGAGAATGACACTTTTGCCCGTACAACGCCTCATACGGTGCCATTCGAATACTGGACTGGTAGCTATTATTATATGCAAATTCTACCAATGGTAGGAATTCTTCCCAGCTACCTTTGAAATCGATAATGCAACCTCTCAACATGTCTTCCAAAATCTGTATCACCCTTTCTGACTGTCCGTCCTCCTGTGGATGATACGCCGTACTAAAATTCAACTTTGTACCCAACGCTTGATGTAACGCCCTCCAAAATCTTGACGTAAACCTAGAATCCCTGTCCGAGATAATGGACACAGGTACTCCATGCAACCTCACAATCTTCGCTATATACAACCTAGCCAACCATTGTACAGAGTAATCAACCCGAATTGGTATAAAATGAGCAGACTTTGTTAACCGATCTACAACTACCCATATCGAATCCTTCTTAGTAGGTGTAAAAGGTAGCCCACTAACAAAATCCATAGTGATTCTCTCCCATTTCCATTACAGAATCTTACCGACTGCAACAACCCCGAAGGCAACTGATGCTCTGCCTTTATCTGCTGACGTGTCAAACATTTACCTACAAATTCAGTTACTTCCCGCTTCAGACCTGGCCACCAAAATTATTCTCGTAAATCCTGATACATTTTACTTCCTCCCAGATGCATAGCATATGGTCTACTATGCATTTCCTGAAGAATCATCAACCTCAATTCAACGTCCCTCGACACACAAACCTTTTTTCAAAAACACAGAACCCGTCATCATTCAGATTATAGTCCCCTACTTCACCATGTTGCACTTGAGATAGTAGGGCACTCAAGTCATCATCCTACAATTGCTTCTCTTTAATCTGATTTATCCATGTCGGCTTTACCTAAAACTCAGCTAATAAACTCCCATATTCATACAAGATTAGATGAGCAAACATTGCCCTCAGATCTGAAATCACCTTTCGGCTTAGTGCATCTTCCACCACGTTAGCTTTGCCCTGGTGGTATTCAATCGAACAATCGTAATCCTTTAGTAGTTCAATCCACCTCCTCTGCCTCAAATTCAACTCCTTTTGGGTGAGGAGATATTTCAAGCTCTTATGATCTGTATAAATGACGGACTTCTCCCCATACAGATAGTGTCTCCAGATTTTTAAAACAAAAACCACCGCTACCAACTCTAAATCATGCATGGGATAATTAGCTCATGCGGTCTTAACTACCAAGACGCATAAGCAACCGCTCTTCTGCCTTGCATCAACACACATCTTAACCCGGTGTACAAAGCATCACAATAAACCATGAACTCCTTTCCAGACTCTGATTGAATCAACACCGGAGCTTCCGTCAACACCTTCTTCAAATTTTCAAAACTTTCCTGTTGCTTGTCACCCCACACAAAAAGTACTCTCTTCCTCAACAACTTGGCTAAATGTGCCGCAATCAAGGAAAATCCTTCAATGAACCTCTTGTAATAACCTGCATGACCTAGGAAACTCTGAATTTTCGTCATAGACCTGGGTGCTTTCCAGTCCATGATAGCTTCAACCTTTCGGGGATCAACTCTAACCCCTTCAGCTGACACAACGTGTCCTAGAAAAGTAACCTCCCTTAACTAAAATTCGCACTTACTGAATTTTGCGTACAATTTCTTCTCCCTCAGGATTTGTAGTAGCACTCGCAGATGCGAATCATGCTCCTCCTCCGGCCTTGAATACACTAGGATATCATCTATAAATACCACCACGAACTGGTCCAAATAGGGTTGGAACACCTGGTTCATCTATCTAAAAATGCCGCTGGTGCGTTAGTCAACCCAAACGACATTACCAAGAATTCAAAATGGCCATAACGGGTCCTGAAAGCTATCTTATGAATATCCGATTCTTTGACCTTAAGCTGATGGTATCTTGATCTCAAATATATCTTTGAGAACATTGACGCCCCTTTCAGTTGATCGAACAAGTCATCAATCCTTGGCAACGGATACTTGTTCTTGATAGTCAACTTGTTCAGCTGATGGTAGTTAATGCACATACGCATTGATCCATCCTTCTTTTGACAAATAGCACTGGCGCTCTCCAAGGCGATACACTTGGTCGGATGAAACCCTGATCCAACAATTCCTAAATCTAAGCTTTCAGTTCCACCAACTCCTTCTGTGCCATTCTATATGGTGCAATGGATACTGGTACTGTTCCCGGAAGAAGATCAATTCCAAATTCCACCTCACGATCCGGAGGTAGTCCGGGAAGTTCTTCTAGGAAAACATCAGAAAACTCCCTCACCGTTCTAACATTCTCCATCATTGAATCCTAAACTTCCAAAGCACAAATAGAGGCTACAAATGCCCTACACCTTTTTCTCATCATTCTTTCACCCTTTAGAGTGGATACTACATTAGATAAGTAGTTCCTCCGTTCACCTATTACCACCACCTCATCCTTCTGACTAGTCTTTAGTACCATACGCTTGGCTGCACAATCTAGAATCACTCGATGCTTCACTAACCTAAGATTAGATCAAACTCCCCAAAAGGCAGTTCCATTAAATCCGCCGGAAAGACTACCCCTTGCACTTCTAGAGGTACATCCCTATACAGTTTGTTCACCACTACAGACTGACCTGGCGGGCTAATTACAATCATCTCCCTAGGGATAATCTCAAAGTCTATACTTAAAGTTCCAGAGACTATACTAGCAACATAAAAGTATGTCGATCCAATATCAATTAATGCAGAAAAAGGCAAACCAAAAATCAAGAGCGTATCGGTTATGACATTCGGTGCATCCCCTTCCTCTTGACGTCTTGCTGTATAGACTAACCCCGATTGTCTTCATCGGTGTTCCCTACAGCTCGGCCTTGCGTTCTACGGCCCCGACCATAACCATCACCCCCTCTGGCTGGATCGCGACCTCTCTGCGGTTGTGGACCTCCTCTACCAGGCTGAGCGTTAGTCTGTCCTACCAGCTCTGTGCCACCTCGATCCTGTGGACAGTCCCTAACCAGATGATCCGAGGACCCACACCTAAAACATTTCCTATCACCTACCCAACATTCGCTCGAATAAAATTTATTACACCGACTACATCTCTAAGGTTGACCATTACCCCAGATCTCACACCCTGTCTCGGCCCATCCATCTTAGGCCTTTTTGAAATGCCCTGTTGACCCCGGCGTCCCACCATTCCTCTTATTCCTATCCTTATCTCTATCATTATTTCACTTTTCAGTTCGCTTAACTTCCTCGGCTATCTTAGCCTTTTCCACTAAAATCACAAATTCTCACTCTCGTTGTAGAGCTATCAACACATGCAAGTCATCCCTCAAACCATCCTTAAATCGAACACAACGCTCGTGTTACGTGGCCACTATCCCTCGGGCATAATGACTCAAGTGCAAAAATTTCACTACAAAACAGTTACCGATTTACTTCCTTGAATCGATTCAAAAATGCCCTACGCTGCGTATCCACATAACTTGATCCAATGTACTTACTCTGGAATGCCGACTTGAAGAACTTCCAAGTAATGCGGTCAGCCACCGCACCATCCTTGATCGTAAGCCACCGTTGGTACGCTTCATCTCGAAGAAGAGACACCACTCCCTTCAGCTTCTCCTCTTCCGTGAAGTCAAGATCATCCATTATACACTCTACCGCTTCCATCCAATACTCAGCTGTACTAAGAGCTACACCAGAAATTCCCCTAAACATTTCTGCTCCATTAGCCCTAAGTCGCTATAGCACAAATTTTCGAGCTCCCGTACCCATGCCTACTCCCGCAACTCTCTCCAACACTCTGAGCATCGCTTGAGACACCGCATCGCCTCCGCCCATTTGGTCCTGATACTCTTCCTCCACAGCTGGTGGCATTGGTATCTCATTTCCTAACTCATGACCAGACCCTACTGGTTCCGACACAACAATCCTGCCTCTACCTCGGCCACGCAAACCATGCGCCTTAGTGCTCATTTCTAACGTTCACGATTTATCTGATTAAAAATTTTATGAATTAATAATTTCTTCCACTGATTAATAACGAACAATCTTATGGAAAGTAGTTTCAATAGAAGTTCTTTCTAATTCGAGATTATATCTGCAGAGTTCAGTCTCAAGTTTGTATCTCCTAGTTCTAGAAATCACATATATTTAACAACCATACGCATTCCAAACTGAGTATCACATAATTGCATCAAACACAAAGGTGACATCCATAACCTCACCTTCGTCACACAAGGGTATTTTTGTCATTTCACTACCTAGGGGTATTTTCAAATTTCACCCTACAGGGGTATTTTTGTAATTTGCAAAATAGGTTATCTTAGTGATTTTACAAAATAAGGGTATTTCGATAATTTTGTAAATCAGGGTTATTTTGGTAATTTTCTCAAACCTAGGGTATTTCGGGTATTTTATAGAACTAGGGGCATACGAGTAATTTTACAAAAATAGGGTATTGGTCCCTTTCGGGTTTTAGTTATGAATTTTGGCCCATTAACAAGTCCTCTCGGCTAAAGTGAACAAACACTACGCACCAGGTAGGATTCTAGCGAAGAGGAGGTGGGCCATTAGGACCGCTTAAATACCAAGCTCTCCCTAGATCCAATCCTAGACATGCGTATGCCCGTTGCCACACTCCAACCCAACAACTTGTTCATGGACATGTTTAACTAGAGAAATTAAGTCTTATGGATTTTAAGAGTTGTTTAACTAGGCCTAAGGTCCATAAACCCTAGCATACCTATCGATGTCCCCATAAAGCCCATCAAGCCCAACATACATGCCATATCAAGGGTTAGAATACTTACCTGCGTGGATCAGGTGCCGCCAGACTCAAAGGCCATATCTCAACCCAAAACATTTTTCTTAAACTCACATCAAACTATAAAACACCACTGGACCCATTTCACAGTTCAAGTTTTGCAACTAGGCTTTGATACCAAAAATGTAACACCCCAAACCCAGCCCATACGTTACGATCGAATCTGGTATGTCACAGGGTGAAGTGTAATCAAGTCTTAATTAAATCTTAGAAAAATGGCGATTTGGAAGAAAACTTTTTTCCGATAATTACATAGTCTTTTGAAAACATTGATGTTTAGATTAAAGAAACTCCACTTTTACTTTAATATTTAAACTGTCGAGGTGTCAAGTTTGCTATAAACAGTAAACAAAAAAACCCAAGTACAACCTTGAAAGGCCTTATTACATAAGGAAAAGCCCAAATTTAAAAAAATAAACTTGTAGTAATGCCGAAACTATAAAGAAAAAAGTGAAATTATGGCCTCCACGAGTCCGCCTCGGCTCCTGCATCCACAAGCTACTGCTCACCTGAAAATTTAAGGAAAAGGGGTGAGTCACCAAGACTCAGTGTGTAAATTTCCCACATTATACATACGGCATGAAGCCCAAAGTCACACATTGGCCTTAGCCCACATATTAACATACAACATATGAAATGCAAATATCCCAACCCAAACCTAGTTTTTCCATCCGCTACACACCAACATGTACCAACCAATCACACCGTGGGGATTTCTACAATCAACCTTCCATCCACTACACTCCATCACGACAGTCATCCTGCCAATTACACACGATCACTAGGTGACCAAATAATATTTCGTGGCACAGCCACTGATTACTATTTGACCAAATAAAAAAATATATATATACATCGTGGCAGAGCCACCAATCACAATGTGACCAAAAATAATGTATGAACATATGTATATATATCGTGGCAAAGCCATAGATCATTACGTGACTAATTAAGCACTTCCCCTTCATATCAAACCCATACCCATGATCTACATTCAAATCCTAACAATGCAACATGCTATTCATAACACATCAATTTACCATACATACATTCAGCTATGCAAAGAAACCTTACCCCTAAGGGCATCACGACTGTCTATACAGCCCTTTTTCTGGCTTTTTAGCCCATACAAACGTTAGTACAAATAATGTATAGTGTGTGAAGGTTTACACACCTGATAATATGCACGACGACACTCTCTATGTCAACACTATCACTAGCTGAAACTACAACTATCTGCCTACTATTACGCTTTCGAAGCGGCCCACAACTCGGTGGCCAATCACGAGCAGCAGAGACATAGCGTTCTTAAACTTTAGGGCTGAGACTACAGATCCAACCCCTTCCTTCGATTTGCTGACATGCGACTCCATGAATGATATTGGTCACAAGGTACTATATTAAAATGATGATCGCTTAACGAAACACTAGTTTAAGACACGAACAATGAAAGGAAACCGATTGATCAACATAGGGAGAATTAAAATCCTTACCTTGAAATCCCGAAAGAAATAATATGGTTCAAACGTTAATGATTTCTGGCTTAGAAACCTAGGCGATTAGATCTCCTTCAAATCCTGGAATGATGCCCAAAAAGAACACGAGATCAGTGAAAAACATCAATTTAATAATGGCCCTAACAACCAACTAGCCATTCGGCTTTGGTCTCCAAAAGCCAGAAAAAATTATAAAAAAAATAATAGTACAAGTTGACACTTACCTCTGCAGAAGATTTTGGCTACCACTTGTGAGAAGATTCGGTAATGCCAAAGAAGAAGATTGAAACGGGGTAAATGATATCTAAGAGTTTTCAGCTTTTAAGAAAGATTTGAAGAAGAGATGAACAGATAAGAGGCTTAGGCGTTTTCGGCTTTAGAATAATAGATTTAGGAGTTTTTTGATTTTGGCAGAAAAAAAGAAGAAGATGAACCCTTAATTACCGAAAATAGGAGGAGAGAAAATAAAAGCTATGCTTTTAGGAAAATAATGAATTTTGGCACACCCTTAGCCAAAAACAAATGAGAATTTTGGCATACCCTTAGCCACTTCTAGCGATTTCCCTCCTTGCATTCAGTGTCCCACACTTGGCCACCTCTTCCACCTCTATCCTATCCCACATTTCCCTCTTATCCTCATCTTCCTTTCTTCTGACTCAATCCACACTCACTCCTCCAGAGTCTAAAAACAAAAATTTCTACCAAGGCTCAAACTTAACCTCAAGCCTTCCTGAAAGCTCTAAACACACCAAACACACACACACACACAGCATGGCATACACACACAACACATCACAAATATAGAGCCCCCAATCTAGGACGTTACAAAAGCTCTTCTAATATTAATTTATAAAGTTAAGGTAAGATGATATTGAATTCATGAATCATATGGAGATGTTAAGTGATAAAATTAAATATTTGATGATTATGTGCTTAAAAGTTGTTTATAATTATATGTATGAAACGCACGCTTTGTAAAAGCGATATTAGCGTTAGAGTTATGTGTTTAAAAGAGATGGAATATGAATGTGAATTGACATGGTCAATTGGTTGATGTATTTTATATGTTGATTATTTGCTATTGAATGATATAGAATCATGTCATATTAAATGATTAAGATATTATACGATTGATTTGAGAAACATTTACCTAATTGTTTTGAATGTTTTGTTAGGAAATCGTATTAAATTTAGTTATATTCGTTTACTTAATTGTGGCGAGGTAAGAGTTTTGTTTAAATACCTATAAACTTACTAAGCTTTATAATCTTACGCTGTCTCCTTTACTGTTGTATGTAGCTATCGTTCTTCGAAACTTGTTGGGTGAATCAACTTCAGAGCTCAAACTATCCGACCCTTTTTTGGTAGCTATTGTCTTTAAATATTTTTGTTTGTGGCATGTATATAGGATTTTAAGTGGTCAAAGTAATTTTTATGTCTCGTATATTCGATATAAGGCTAGTAAATGTATCTATGATAAGAACAATCTTTGTTTTACTATTTTTTGTTTTCTAATTTAAGAAATGTATGTATAAATGATTTTATGTGTTCTGTTTGCATAATAATACTTTGTAACCCTAATTCGGCAACAGAGACAGGTTTTGGGTATTACATTATCATTTTGATATTTTTAAGTACTATTTATTTTTATTTCTTATTTCTTATATCAACTAAAATCCCTTTTTGTGTATTTTTTCAGTTTTGGACATACAAGTCATGGGCACAACAATTACGTAGACTCAGGAATCTGGTCACGTAACACAAAAATTAGGAGTCTTAGTCCCTATGGGATCAACCCTACTTCTTTATACTATTGTTTAATTCAGTTAGAGAGTAGGAATTTTATATTTGGTGGTTTCGACGCCTATTAGCCCCACTACAGGTCAAGTTTGGCAAAAGTTATATATATATTAACCTCAAAGAAATTCACATCTAAATTTTCAAGATTGGTTAGTAAGCATTTTTTTTTCCATGTTTCCCAATCATATTTGTAGGATTGTGGCATGTACTATATGGGTGTTGTGGACAATAAGAAAAAAAGTTATTCACGATAGAAAGATACAATCAACCCAAGAAGTAGCAAATAAATCACTACCTACATTTAGGAGACAGATGTTGTGAAAACAAAGTTACATGTTAGAAGGATCGAGACAGAAAGATAGAGGCTCCTGAACATCCTTTTGTGGAAATAAGCTATGATGTTGCGCTTCAACTACATTCACTAAAATCATATTATGGAATGGTGGTTAAAGACTCAAATGAAAATATTTTGAGGTTCAGAACAATTTTAAATGAACATATACCTATGATTTTTTCAGTTGAAGCCCTTACATGTCTCTTAGTAGTAAACCTCGACTAGATCTGGAACTTAGTAAGGTGATAATTGAAGGGGATGCTCTTATAGTGGTGAAAAAACTCTAAGCATACAAAATATATGAGTATGTTATAAACGCCTACATCATGTAATTAAAAACCCTAAGCTTAAACTTCAAAAAATGTAAGTTTGGGCACACACCAAGACAAGAAAATGAAGTGGCTCGTATTTTGGAGGGTTACGGGGAGAAAGAAACATTTACCTACTCAATGGATTGCCATATTTCGTAGTTGAATTGGTGGAAAATAACCATTAGTAGACAGTTCCACGGAGCTAAGTGTCTGGTTTTAGAGCATGGGGAGATGCCCTATTGAAGGTAAAGGGATGGGTAAGGTGGATTCGACATGGATTTTAGTCCTAAAATTACTACTAGAAAGGATTTTGGGATAAGGAATAATGGTTACCTATAAAAGAAGAAGGGAAAAGAGATGCATGCTGCTGATTCAAATCTTAGAGGATTTTCGTGATTTTCCTCTTTGAGAAGGTTGAAGAAATGAAAAGCACTCTTGTTGCTGTGAAGTTTCTAGATTTCTGATGAGGAAATGAAAGGGCTCTGGCTAGGTTAGTGTGTTTATGGGAGAAGTTTAAAAGTTTTTTTTTTACTTTTTACCCGTTTCATTTTCCTATGTTCTATTTTCATATAACTGTTACTTTTTCCCTTATTTAATTTCCATAAAAAATAATTAGACCAAATTAGTTAAATAATAATCCTAATTTATAAGTTAAAATAATGAAAAGATGACATCTTTATTTTTGTTCATTTCTTCTTCTAACCGAAATTGAAAGAAAGAAAACCCTTGAAGCTTTCAAAATTTTATCCTTCAATTGGTAAGGAAACCAAGTCTTTTTCTTGTAGTTTTTATGTTTTGACATCATGAGAGCTTGATTTAGCTAGCCCATGTACCAATTTGTAAAACTATTAAAGTTTTTGAAAATTTCAATTGTTGATTTCTTGAAAAAATTGATGTTAAATTCATAGATTTCTAAGTAAAGATTAAAGGTGATGATGTTCCAAAAATCGTGTTTCACTCACGCTATGGACATTATGAGTTCTTAATGATGCCATTTGGATTAACGAACGCCCCAACAATGTTCATTGATCTGATGAATAGGGTCTTCCAGTCTTACTTGGATCATTTTGTAGCCGTCTTTATTTATGATATTTTAGTGTACTCTAAAAGTGTAGCAAATCATGAAGAAAACCAGGAGATTATACCAAGAACTCTATAAGCGAACAAGTTATACTCCAAACTCATCAAGTACGAATTTCAGCTGAGGAAGGTTTATTTTTGGATCACGTTTTCTCTGCATAAGGTATCAATGTAGACTTTGATAAAATCAAAGTTGTGCTCGATTGGAATCCACCAAGAAACATCACTAAGGTGCATAGTTTCTTGGGTTTGGTGGGTTACTACAGGCGATTTGTAAAAGGATTTTACATGTTGGCGACACCTCTCACATGACTGTTAAGAAAGAAAGAAAAATTCAAGTGGATGGAGGTATGTTAGATGAGCTTTGACAAATTGAAAATAGTTATAGTAGAAGCCTTGATTTTGGCCTAACCAAAGTCTAGCGTGGAGTACATTGTGTTTACTAACGCATCCCTAAATAGGCTAGGATCTATGCTCATGCAAAGAGGAAGGTTGTGGTATGTGCATCTCGCCTACTCAAGTAGCATGAGAAGAACTATCCAACACATTACTTGGAACTATCAGTTGTGGTAGTAGCATTAAAAATATGCAGACATTATCTCTATAGAGAGAAGTGTCGTGTGTTCTCGACAATAAGAGCTTAATGTAGCTGATGATGTAAAAGGACTTGAATCTATGCCAATGTCAATGGATGGAACTGTTGAAAGACTACGACCTAGCAATTGAATACTATCCTGGAAAGGCCAACATAGTGGTAAACGCTTTAAGCAAGAAAATTGTAGCATCTTTAGCATCTCTTTGAGTGAATGTTTGCATGGTATGTAACAGCTCAATTTTGGGGCTAGTCAGAATAGCGGTTTTGGGACCACTAATTCGAGGTTGAACAAAATTATTTTAATATTATTTTATGTGCTTTAGCATGATTATAAGGATGCATGAAAATTTTGGTGCTTCAATTTTAGCAATTGTATGCTTACTTGCGAAAAAGAACTAAATCGTATAAAGTGCAAAAGTTTCACTTTACAAGCTAGAGGTGTCTAATAGTAATGGAAAATTAAATTGTAGGTTCTTAATGTGCAATTAGGCCAATGAGATGGTGTTGGCCGGCTATAGGGACAAGGGAGACAAGGGCATTAAATTGGTCAAAAATTTGGTAATATTAGGTGACTAAAAATGAATAAAATAAGATAAAGAAAGAAGATATCGTCTTTTACTTTACCCATTTCTTCTTCCACTGAAATTCGAAGAGAAAATAGAGGTTTTTGGATATCAAACTTTCAGCCAAGCTATTTCCTTGTAAGTAAGTGACTTTAAAGGTCTTTCTTGATAAATTTTGTACTTTTGGAACCCCTAAAACTTAAGCTAGCTAATGAGGGGGCTATTTTGAAAAATGGTTGAAAGTTTAGGGACTTTCCATGAGAGTTTTTATGTTATTTGCTGAGTTTTTATGGAAGAAAATGAATGTTAGTGGGGTAAGGAATAACTTCTATGAAAGGTTTTTCCATGAAAACACCTAAATAGGACTTACTTGTAAAGGTTGTAATTGAGTAATAAATGCATGAAATGATTGGTTTTGTGAATTGTTATAAGAGAAATAAATGTTCAGTGAGGCTTGTTTAATGAGAAAATGTGATGAAAAATGATTTACGAGCCTAGGGCCAAAATTGTAATTTTGCCAAAGTATAAGGGCAAAATGGTCATTTTTGCCTAAGTAGAAATTTTGATGTATCATGAGTTATGCAGTGATTGAATGAGTAGATTTTATTATTATAGATCAAGAAGAGCATGGAAACAACCTTAACCGAGGAAAAGGCAATGTTACAAACTAATCCGATAATTAACACATTTTGCACCGAAGTAAGTTTATGTGTAAACGATACGTCCTTAATACTTATGATGTTACCTATTGATGCATTGTATGGATGTAAATACTTATTGGTGAGATTGATTGAAACTGATAGATAATGAATAATATAATTCTCGTATGAACCTCAGAATAAAAATGTAAGTACGGACAAATACCTGTAATTATCATTTGATGGGTTGTGTGTGATACCGCCTTATTATTTATTCATGATGGGCTGTGTGTGATACCATCGTTTATATTATCATTTTTTGGGCTATGTGTGAAACCACCATAATTATCATTGTTGGTGAGCTGTGTGCGATACCACACTATTATTGATTAATGGTAGGCCGTGTGCGAAACCACCAGGTACTTGTATCATTCCGAGGGGTTCATTAAGAAACTTGTTTAAGTAAATCATGTGGCTTTGTGTTGATAAATGTAGGGCATAAGTACAAATAAATGTGAGCAATGTAATTGATATATGGTTGCGAAGTGGTAAGAGTAGAGATGAGTAAGCATGATTATGGAAATGTGAATTTTTCTTACATAGTATATAATGTTATTGATTGATTAGTATATGGTATGGTGCTTATTGTTTACATGTAGACTTACTAAGCTTAAAGCTTACTCCCTTTCTTTTCCCTTGTTTTTTAGTGTCAAAGAGCCAGCTTGGGATACGAAGATAATCTGAAGATCACCCACAATATTGGCACATCTTGGTATATTTAGACTTAGCATTTTGAGTATGGCATGTATAGGGACTAGACTTAGTGAAATGTCTTGTTGTTTTGGCCAAGTGTGTTTGCTCTTTTAAAGATGAACTCTTTTGTATATGGCCATAGTTGATGGCTCATTATTATTAGTATAAGAAAAGATGAGGTTATTCATGAATGTGTATGATGCATGATTGGGTTTCTTGGTTAAAGTATGCATGAATGGGTTGAAGGTTGAATGTGATTGATGTTTGTATGAATTAGGGTGATAAAAAGAGCATGGCAAATAGCCTTGTTCTTGTCCACACAGATAGACACAAGGGCATCTATCTAGGCCCTGTGTGGCACACGGTTAGCCTCATGGGTATGTGGTCAGGCCGTGTGTCCCCTTGCATGCTAGTTTTACAAGTCAGTATGCTCAGTAGTAAACACACGGGCAGAGACACGGCCGTGTGTCTCAGCTGTGTGGAAGGCACGACCATGGACATGGGCGTGTGCCCAGGCCATGTGAAGTCTGCACCTGAATTGGGAATTTAATTCGCTATACAGTCGAAGGACACCGGCGTGTGCCTAGGCTGTGTGACATATTTTTTGAGTTGATGACATCAGAAATAGAATGCCAAGGTTTTGGCAGATAGGCATGTCGAGGCCGTGTGAGGGACACGAGCTAGGGACACGGGCATGTGTCTGGCCATGTAAAAACCCCTGTAGGTTCGAATTAAGAAATAATTCCACACGGGTGTGGAGCACGGGCCTGTGATATGTCATGCGAGTGTTTCCCTTCCTCCACACGGGTGTGTGGCCTGTTTAGAGAAAATTTTCTAAGGTCTTTTAGAGAACTTCAAAGGAGCTTGATTTGATCTTGAACCATTCCTAAACTGTGAATTTGGCCTCGTAGGCTTGTTTAGGAGGTGTTAGTAAAAGTTTAAAATTAGAGAGAAATGTCAAGTTTCTAAATTGCATGATTGATTGCTTGTAAGCTTAGTAATGTCTCGTACCGTGTTCAGGCGTTGAATACGGGTAAGGGGTGTTACATGGTAGACGATGGATCACTTCTTGAAGAATTGAATATTCGACCTATCTTTCTTTCTCAGATTCTAAAAGAACAATTAAAGGTTGTGAATTGTGATGAGTACAAGAGGTGAGTGGTGTCTAGCGAAGCAATGGACTTTAGTCTGGGAAAAGATGGCAAACTTCGATTTATGGGAAGAATGTATGTCCCAGCAGGAAACAATTTAAGGCAAGAATTTTTAAACAAGGCTCACCAAGGGCTCTTCTCGCTTCATCCAGGAAGCATTAAGATGTATCGTGATTTAAGAAGTTTGTATTGGTGGCCTGGAATGAAGAAGGAAATATTAGAGTATGCCTTAACTTGTTTAACATGCCAACAAGTAAATGAAGAATATCAAGTCTCCTCAGGGAAGCTGTATCCTCTTGAAATTCCTAAGTGGAAGTGGGATAAAATCACCATGGATTTTTTTGGGGGTTTTCATATTAGTCCTACTAAAAATAAAACAGTCTGGGTGATTGTAGATTGGCTTACTAAGTCAGCCTATTTCTTGCCAGTACGCATAAACTATTCATTAGGAAATTGGCAGAACTCTACATATCTGAAATCATAAGTGTAGCAGCCTGTTTTTAGTGGTGTCAGAAAGAATGGTTTCAGGACCACGATTCCAAGAGCAAGTTAGAATTCATTATTTATTTAATATTTATGTGCATTTATTAAAGGCGTATTAAAATTTAATTAAGGAATTTTAACATTTAGATAGTTAATTAAGTAAAAGGACTAAATCGTAAAATTTACAAAAGTTGGTTTATAATAGTTATAGGTATTAAAAGGTTAAATTAATATGGGTACAAGGGTTTGTATAGCAATAGTGCCAAATTTTAATGGCATGCACGGTTAGTGCTTAGTATAATTAATTTATATGTTATAAATTTTTTAATAATAATTAAAAAGAAACTTAAGTTAGATAAAAATAAACAAAACATGTTATTTTTGTTGTAACACCCCTAGCTCATCTCCATCGCTGGATTAGAGTTACAGAGTTTTACAAAACAATCAAAACATTTAAATTTTAAATCATTCAATATTATAAACACTTCATAAACTGTAACACCCTTTACCCGTATCCGACACCAGGATAGGGTACGAGGCATTACAAGACTTATTCACAAACAAACATTCAAAACTGAGACATGAGTTTCCACTCAAATTTAAAAATTTTTAAAAACATTCATATCATCCCTAAAATGAGACTACAAGGCCCAAAACATGCATCGAAAGTGGTTTGGGACTAAACCAAAAACATATGGAAAACTTAGAAAATTTTTCATGTAAAAGGGGTAACACACCAGTGTGGGTTCGGGACACGCCCATGTGACCCTGATAAACCGTAAAAGTAACATATTTTAAACCCACATTTAGTATGCTTTTGGATGATTTATCCCTGATTTATGTAAAAAGGTGCTCTTAATCCTTTCTTTTCATGTCTTATACTCAGGAAAGCACCTAAGGATAAAAAGAATGTAAAACGGGCTTAAAACGGACAAAGTTGGGCCAACCCAAGAATTTGACACGGCCTGGACTTCAAGCCACACGGTTGTGCCTCATCAAATTACTTCACACAGCCATGCCATGATTTACACGGCCGTTCCCCAATCGATAGAATTGAGACACGGCCTGAAGATGATTTGCACGGGTGTGTGCCATGGTCGTGCCCCTGCAGAGGGAAAGAGTAATTTTACTCGAATTTGGATGCTTGAAGGCAAAGAAACACATTCCTAAGTCTACTTAAACATCCAAGGAGGAATTCTACTTGAATTAGGATACTTAGGAGCCAAGTAAAAGCATCTCAAAGCCTATATAAACACCCAAGGTAACAACTAAAAAGGGGAGTTCAGCAGAAGCCGAAGCAGGAGGCAGAAGTTTTCTGCCAGAGCTTTTATTCAGGGAATTACTCAAAGATAGCCAGTTGATCCATCTCAAGAAGTTGGAGTTCTACTCAAGATAGAGGATCTCTCCTTCAATTCCTTCAGGGGTGTAACATCCTGAAAAGGGCCTATGCATTTTTAGTTTGATTGTATGAAATGACAAGTTTAAGCACTAAGAATAAATTTTTGATATTTTTGGAAACCTGGAAATGCATAAAAATGGAAACCTGAACATTTTGGAAACTTGAACATTTTGGAAACTTGAACATTTTGAAACACGAACATTTTTGGAAATGAACCAAAAATGGAAACCTGAACATTTTGGAAACTTGAACATGTAAGAAAAATGGCAAGTTACAGAGCCGATCGAAAATTTTAGGAAACTTAGAAATGATCGAGAAATGTCAAATTTTAAAGTTCAAAATAGGAAATAAGGGCAAGAGGGCCTTAAAAGAAAAAGTTGGAGAATTTTGACACACAAACAGGCTTGGAAAAGTGGCCTGAAGATGTCACTTAGGGCTTATGGAAATGGCGCCACATGCAGGAGAAATGGGCCTGGGTTCGAGTCACTTGGAAAGCAAATAATAAAGGTTTTATTTTTGCTTCCATAAGCAAGAGGGTGGACGGCACAAGCTTCTAGAAATAGAGGTGTTTTAATTCCATTAATATGTGAATAATAAGTGATAAATAAAGGATTTTCTTTTAATAAGATAATTGAAGAGATAAATGATGGATTAAACACTTTTATTTTTTAATAAAAGAGATAATATTATCACAAGGAAGAGTGTGGCCAAGTCAAGGACTCTTGGCATAGTAATTTCGGCTGAAGAAGGAGAATTAAAGGCTTTTCTCTCATCTTTTTTCCTAAGTGTGCCGAAAATTCCCTAGTCCCTATTTCTCTCTGCTGAAATCTTTCCTAAGCAAAACTCCATCTTTTCTTCTCCTCTCCTTTGTCATTGTTAAGTCAAAACCCTTTCTTTTGATCCCTGTTAAATCTCCATAGCCGAATCTCTGTGACTCTAGGCAAGGAAGCAATCGATTAAAGGCATCAAGGTAAGGTTAAGCTATTCAATTTCCTTTCTTTTCTATTTGCGAAAGAGAATGGCCTAATCCCTATTCTTGTTCATGGCCGAATCTACAAGGATCTCTCAGGTTTCTACAATTACCGAATATAAGGATCAAGGATCTAAGGTAAGGAATATAAATATTCGGACAAGGTTTTGATTATGTCTCAATATTAAAATAAATCGACATGAAGTTATAGGGATTTGATAGATATTCAAGACAAGGAAACTTTGGGATTTGGAAACTATAAGGTAAGTACATAGATCCAATCGACCTAGGGTTATATTGGTATTATTTTCCATTTACTCAAAAGTTAGAAACCCATGAATTACGATTTAGTGGCTAGCCGATTTAAGGAAGGAGTACTATCAATTTTCGGCATTTGATTTACAATCTTTCAATTCGGCAACAAGGTAAGTAATACAAATCCTACTAGGATTTGGTTTTAAGCCAAATAGGTTTGTTAATATGTTTTAATGGTTGGTAGAATATAGGAGTTAAAGATCTAGATCGGTAGATCATTCTTTGATTTCAAGGAATCTATTAAGCAAATCGGTGTACGCACACTAACTTTCGATATATCATATGGAAATTATTTTAATATATGAATGTGCATAAGAATGTGAATGTGGCTAAGTACCACAGATGTGGTAAGAGTACCCAGGTACGTTTCCTACTTCTGATAGGATTACGAATATGATATATTTTGAACATATGAATAGTAACATGAATGAGAATTAAGTATGTTATGCATGATATAAAATTTATGGGGCATTTGGGATCTATGTGAAAGGGAAAAAGGTGTTGACTTGGTCTCACTAGCGGAATATGGTGACTATGGTCACAAAATTTGAATATGGTAACTCGGTTACATTATCTGAATTTGGTAACCGGTTACATTATTTGAATATGGTGTCTAATGACACAAATTATATGGGCGATAAGCACGTCATCGCAAATGATCGCCTTCGATGGTGTGTTGCGGATGGAGGGTTGACTTAGTAGTCCCACGGTGTGGTGGCGAATGCGGATGGTGTGCGTGGATGGACAAATAGGCTTGGGTTTGGGTTGCTTCATCATTTATTTTATATGAATATGAATTTGATATGAACATGTATGCACGATTTGTTGAATGTTAGTCTTGTGTGCACATTGAGTCTCATTGACTCACCCACTATGGGAACTATTTTCGGTGATGAACAAAGTGATTTGATGGGATGGTAGACCTTGAGGTGGCCATGTTTCAATTGAAGATTTTATTTAATTTGGACTTTATTTCTTTTAGTACCTTTAATTTTATTTTTGGGTTTTACTTGATGTAATAAGGCCATAAGGCCCAGTGGATTTTTCTTATTTTGCTTTACTCTTAACTATTACGTTGCGAACTATTTAAGACTAAAGTTTAAGAGATATATATTTTTTTTAATAAACCTTAAAGATTATTTTGTCACCTTAATAAAAATTGGATTTACAAGATTAATTAAATGGGTTTCCAATCTAAGCCTAGCTCAAAATAATAGTTTTTCTAAAATTTTACAAATTCTCTCTAAGTAACGAAAATCTTTGAAATTGGTTTACTTTAGGAACATACCAGATCCGGTTCAGGCTCGTGGGCCGGGAGTGGGGTGTTTCAGCTTGGTATCAGAGCCCAATTTTAAACTCTCGGCCTGTGGGCTAAAGCCTAAAACGTTTTGAATTCGAGCCCAAATGATTTTCTTTGAAAATAAGCAGGTTTTCTGGCATGGCACCTAAGTCTCCGACCCGCAGTCCACCAGGTAAGTACCCTAACTATATGTGTGATTCTGTGAACTGTTTAAGGGTAGAAAAGGCATGGAACGTAGAATAGAATGATAGGAACTTGAACCCTAGGATTAGACTACTCAAGCACAAAATCACATAAGACTTAATGCACTGAACAAACCTATGGCTAAGTCACTGAGCTAGTGGTGTGGTAACCCCTGTACGCATGTCTAGGATTGGATCGGAAGAGCCTGGTATTTAAGCAGTCCTAGTGACTCACCTCCTCCTCGCAGGAATCCTACCTGGTGCGTAGCTTCGGTTCACCCTAACTTAGAGGGCACAGTGGTGTGGCAACCTCTGTGCGCATGTCTAGGAATAGTTTCGGTGGGAGCTTGGTATTTAAGCAGTCCGCGTGATCACCTCCTCTCCACACGAATCCTGCCTGGTGCGTAGCTTTAGTTCACCCTGACCAAGAGGGCTCGGTCATAGGCTAAACATAATGACTAAAACCCGAAAGGGAACTAGCCATGTTTTAAAAAAAAAAAAAAGAGAGAACAAAACAACAAATCCTAGTTTTTCAAACTTTTAAAACTTTCTTTTAAATCGAGAAAATTATTTTTTACAACATTTTCGAAAAACTCGATTTGCGAAAATTACAAAATGCCCTTGGTGGTAAAATTACCAAAATGCCCTTGGTTTATAAAATGTTCAACTACTCAACAGCTTTACCAAAATTTCATTATTTTATAAACATTCAAAAACCCTAATTTGTAAAATATCAAAATACCTTGATTTTGGAAAATTACAAAATTGCCCCTAACTTACAAAATTACCAAAATGACCCTGATTTCCAAAATTTTTGCAACATCCCCATTTTTGAAGGAAAAATTTTCGAAAAGAACCCTCAAAGTTTTACAACTTTTGAAATACCCCTAATTTAATAAATTTACCCTGATTTGTGAAAAATCACCAAAATACCCCTGAGGTCAAAAATTACTAAAATACCCCTGGATTTCAAAATTTTTCCAAATTACCCCTAGACTTCAAAATTTTCAAAATAATTTTTGACAAAAACACCAAGGAACATTTTACTTTTGAAAAATTACGAAAATGCCCCTGTAGGACAAAATTATGAAAATACCCCTGGGTAGTGGAAAATAGCAATAACAAAAACTACAACGTTTCTCTGAATGAACGAAAGTTCATACTTGTATGATGGATGAATGAATGAATGGAAAAGACTATGTGTTTGTATGAATACGAAAGAACCACTCTTAAATCCCTTTCCATAAAACTCCTTCGTTGATAAATAAGTGGAATAATGACTAATCCATAAAATTTCTTAATCAGATCTCGACGCTAGAAAATGAGCTCTAGAGGACGTGGTCATCGTGGTCGAGGTAAAGGAAGGATGACCGTGTCGAAACCCATTAGATCGGGTCAAGGGTTCGATAATGAAATACCACCACCACCACCCCCAGCTGTTAATGTTGAGTAGCAGGCTCAGACGAGGGAAGATGCTGTGTCGCAGGCTGTGTTGCGAGTTTTGGAATTGGTGGCAGGTGCAGGAGGAAATTCAGGAAATCGTAAGTCTGTACCTAAACGGCTCCGAGCTAATGGAGCGAAAATGTTTCGAGGAGTATCTAGTGTGGCACCCAGTACGGCTGAGTACTGGTTGGAAGCAACGGAGCGTATCATGGATGAGCTCGATCTGACTCCAGAGGAAAAGTTGAAAGGGATGGTGGCATTGTTACGCGATGAAGCTTATCGATGGTGGTTAAGCTGTTCGGGATGGTACCACGGCTAAAAATTTGACACAGGAGTATGTTAGAAAGGCATTTGGAAGAAGTATGTGGGAACCGTGTCTGAGATGAACAAAGGAAGGCTTTTCTAGGGTTGGTATAAGGGAGTAAGTCCGCATGAGAATATAAGGCGTAATTCACGAGGTTGAGCCGCTATGCTCGACGGGTAGTGGCAACTGAGCATGAACGCTGTGTCCATTTTGAGGACGGACTGAGGGACGATCTGAGACTGTTAACAGCACCGCATCAGAAGCAAAAATTCTCTACTTTGGTGGAAAAGGCCAAGGTGGCCGAGGGATTAAGGACGCTACCAAGCGGTGTGGATAGGAATAAGGCCAAAAGAGGTTTTGGACCATCTGGAAAGGGTCACAAGAGGCCTAGGGTTGATGGGCCACGAAATCAATAATTTGATGCACGGGGGCAAGATGCCCTTGTGAGCATTGTGGAAAGAAGCACTTGGGAGAGTGTTGGAGAAAGACGGGAGGATGTTTCAAGTGTGGGTCCAAGGACCATATGCTTAAGGATTGTCCCAAGCAACCAGATGAGAGTCGATCGGTAGTTCAGAATGCTAGCGGTGGTAGAGGCGGACAATGACCTCAGCGGGTTGTGGTTCAGCTAACCGAGGTAGTGGTGCTGGCAGAGGCCGTGGAACACAGGGTCGAGGTGCTACTAATGTTAATGCAGAAGCAAGACAACTGGGTTTGGTTTATGCGGTTCGTCGAAGGGAAGATGGAGACACGCCGGATGTTATAACCGGTACATTTTTTATTTTTAACAAACCTTATTTTGCTCTGATTGATGTGGGCTCGACCCATTCATATGTTGCATGTAGTGCAGTGGAAACACTAGGCCTAGACTCTAAACTTTCTGATAGACAGATAACTGTAGTAAGCCCATTAGGCCAAACTTTTGTGGTAGACAAGATCTTTCGAAATGTGCCCTTAGAAATTCAGGGAGTGAACTTTCGAGCAGATTTAATGGAGTTACCCTTCGGAGAATTTGAACTTATACTCGGAATGGATTGGCTAGTAGAACACCGAGCCGTATTGGATTGTGCGGCTAAACGTATAGAACTAAGAACCCCGGAGGATGAAGTGGTAGTAATGATCGGAGGAAGGAGGAACTACTTGTCTAACGTAGTTTCGGCACTGAAGGCTGAGAAGATGGTTAAGAAAGGTTGCAAGGCATTCCTAGCCTTCGTAAGTGCGATAGGTGGAAAGGAAGAAGGTATTAATGGAGTTAGGATGGTAAGGGACTTCGTGGATGTGTTTCCAGAGGAATTACCGGGAATACCCCCAGATAGGGAGGTGGAATTTGGGATAGATTTGCTACCGGGAATAGCTCATGTATCAATCGCTCCATACCGAATGGCGCCAAAGGAGTTAGTGGAGCTCAAGGCTCAAATCCAAGAATTGTTGGATCGTGGGTTCATCCGACCCAGTGTGTCTCCGTGGGGAGCACCGGTCTTATTTGTGAAGAAGAAGGACGGAACTATGCGTATGTGCATAGACTATCGTCAGTTGAATAAGCTGACCATTAAGAACAAGTATCCTTTGCCAAGGATCGATGACCTGTTCGATCAGCTGAAGGGAGCCGTAGTGTTTTCAAAGATCGACTTACGGTCGGGATACCATCAGTTGAAGGTGAAGGAGGCTGATATCCATAAGACCGCTTTTAGGACAAGATACGGCCATTTTGAGTTTGTGGTGATGCCGTTTGGGTTGACGTGAACGCCCGACACGTTCATGGATATGATGAATTGGGTTTTCCAACCCTACTTGGATAGGTTCGTCGTTGTGTTCATCGACGATATTTTGGTGTACTCGAAGTCGGAAGAAGAGCATGATAAGCACCTTCGAGTTGTATTGGAAGTGTTAAGGGAGAAGAAGCTTTATGCCAAATTCAGCAAGTGTGAATTTTGGCTTAAGGAGGTGGCATTCCTAGGACATGTGGTATCCGCAGAAGGAATAAGAGTGGATCCTAGGAAGATCGAGCGATGTTGGATTGGAAACCACCTAGGTCCGTGGCTGAAATCCAAAGTTTCTTAGGCTTGGCAGGCTATTACAGAAGGTTTGTGGAAGGATTCTCGTCAATAGTCGCGCCTTTAACAAAGTTGCTAAGGAAGGAAGTACACTTTGAATGGACTAATAAGCAGCAGGAGAGCTTTGAAAAGCTTAAAAGGGTGTTGACGGAAGCTCCAGTGTTAATTCAGCCAGAGGCAGGAAAAGATTTTGTGGTGTACTATGATGCTTCGCATACGGGGTTAGGTTGTGTACTAATGCAAGAGGGTAAAGTGGTCGCTTATACGTCTCGGCAGTTAAGGCCGCGTGAGGTTAACTACCCAACCCATGATTTAGAGCTAGCAGCAGTGGTTTTCGCCCTTAAGGTTTGGAGGCACTACCTTTATGGAGAAAGGTCAGTTATCTACACAGACCACAAGAGCCTTAAGTATTTATTGACTCGAAGGAGTTGAACTTAAGGCAACGAAGGTGGGTGGAATTGTTGAAGGACTACTACTGTTCGATAGAATATCATCCGGGCAAGGCGAATGTGGTAGCCGACGCCCTGAGTAGGAAGGTGTGTCAGATTTATGGGCTTTGTTCGCTCACTTAAGTCTGTATGACGATGAAAGCCTATTGGCAGAATTGCAAGTCAAGCCCACATGGCTGAAGGAGCTGAAAGAGGGACAGTTGGCTGATAAGGACTTAAGTACTAAGTTACGACAAGTCTGAGAAAGGAAGATTAAGGGACTATGATGTCACCGATGAAGAAGTATTGTGCTACAAGGAAAGGTCTTTATCTTAGAAGGATAAGGAGTTGAGACAAAGGATTCTTGGAAGCGCATGGTAGCCCTTATGCTATGCTTCCGGAGGCATCAAGTTGTATAGAGATCTAGGGAACAATTTTGGTGGTGCGATGCAAACGAGAGGTGACTGAATTTGTGGGGAAATGTTTGACGTGTCGACAAGTTAAGGCTAAACACCAAGTCCCATCAGGATTGCTTCAACCAATCGAAGTTCCCCAATGAAAGTGGGAAAGAATTACCATGGACTTCGTTAGTGGGCTTCCCCTTACGCCTACTAAGAAGGACTCGGCATGGGTGATAGTGGACCGGTTGACCAAGTCCGCACACTTTATCCCAGTAAGAATGGATTATTCTCTTCAGAAGTTGGCTAAGTTATATGTGGCAGAGATTGTGAGATTGCATGGAGTACCGGTGTTAATCATCTCTAATAGAGACCCAAGGTTTACGTCTCGATTTTGGAAGGCACTTCATCAAGCTTTAGGCACTAAGTTAGACTTCACTACGGCTTTTCATCCACAATCCGACGAGCAGTCTGAACAAGTTATACAAGTGTTGGAGGATATGTTGAGAGGCTGTGTAATGGATTTTCGAGGAAGTTGGGAAGATTACTTGCCTTTAGCTGAGTTCACCTACAACAACAGCTATCAAGCTAGCATTCGGATGGCACCATACGAAGCATTGTATGGAAGGAAGTGTAGAACACCTACTTGTTGGATCGAGTTAGGAGAACGCCAAGTTTTGGGTCCGTAATTAGTGGCGGCGAGAGAAGGTTGAGTTAATTAAGACACGATTGAAGGAAGCCTCGATAGGCGTAAGTCGACGCAGACCTTAAGCGGAAGGAAATAGAGTTTGAAGTGGGAGACTAAGTATTCCTGAAAGTCTCACCTTGGAAGAAGGTAATAAGGTTCGGTCGAAAAGGGAAGTTAAGCCCAAGGTTTGTAGGGCCTTATCGAGTACTGAAATGAGTTGTGCCAGTGGCATACCAATTGGAGTTGCCACCAGAATTGCAGCAGATGCACGACGTATTTCATGCATCCATGCTACGTCTCACCGATCGGATCAAATCGCATGTGGTATCTGTTGAAGAAGTGGAGCTAAGGCGGACTTATCCTATGAAGAAGAACCAATTCAGATTTTGGAACGAGATGTGAAAGTACTACGAAGGAAGACAGTGCCTCTAGTCAAAGTGTTATGGTGCAATCATAGATCGGAAGAAGCTTCGTGGGAGCCAGAAGAGATCATGCGACAGCAATACCCTCAACTATTTTAGTTAGGAAATTTCGGGGACGAAATTTTGTTTAAGGGGGTAGAATTGTAACATCCTGAAAAGGGCCTATGCATTTTTAGTTTGATTGTATGAAATGACAAGTTTAAGCACTAAGAATAAATTTTGATATTTTTGGAAACACGGAAATGCATAAAATGGAAACATTTTGGAAACTTGAACATTTTGGAAACTTGAACATTTTGGAAACTTGAACATGTAAGAAAAATGGCAAGTTACAGAGCCGATCGAAAATTTTAGGAAACTTAGAAATGATCGAGAAATGTCAAATTTTAAAGTTCAAAATAGGAAATAAGGGCAAGAGGGCCTTAAAAGAAAAAGTTGGAGAATTTTGACACACAAACAGGCTTGGAAAAGTGGCCTGAAGATGTCACTTAGGGCTTATGGAAATGGCGCCACATGCAGGAGAAATGGGCCTGGGTTCGAGTCACTTGGAAAGCAAATAATGAAGGTTTTATTTTTGCTTCCATAAGCAAGAGGGTGGACGGCACAAGCTTCTAGAAATAGAGGTGTTTTAATTCCATTAATATGTGAATAATAAGTGATAAATAAAGGATTTTCTTTTAATAAGATAATTGAGGAGATAAATGATGGATTAAACACTTTTACTTTTTAATAAAAGAGATAATATTATCACAAGGAAGAGTGTGGCCAAGTCAAGGACTCTTGGCCTAATAATTTCGGCTGAAGAAGGAGAATTAAAGGCTTTTCTCTCATCTTTTTTCCTAAGTGTGCCAAAAATTCCCTAGTCCCTATTTCTCTCTGCCGAAATCTTTCCTAAGCAAAACTCCATCTTTTCTTCTCCTCTCCTTTGTCATTGTTAAGTCAAAACCCTTTCCTTTTGATCCCTGTTAAATCTCCATAGCCGAATCTCTGTGACTCTAGGAAAGGAAGCAATCGATTAAAGGCATCAAGGTAAGGTTAAGCTATTCAATTTCCTTTCTTTTCTATTTCTTTGAAAGAGAATGGCCTAATCCTATTCTTGTTCATGGTCGAATCTACAAGGATCTCTCGGGTTTCTACAATTACCGAATATAAGGATCAAGGATCTAAGGTAAGGAATATAAATATTCGGTCAAGGTTTTGATTATGTCTCAATATTAAAATAAATCGACATGAAGTTATAGGATTTGACGGATATTCAAGACAAGGAAACTTTTGGGATTTGGAAACTATAAGGTAAGTACATAGATCCAATCACCTAGGGTTATATTGGTATTATTTTCCATTTACTCAAAGTTAGAAATGACATAATTACCTGATTTAGTGGCTAGCCGATTTAAGGAAGGAGTACTATCAATTTTCGGCATTTGATTTACAATCTTTCAATTCGGCAACAAGGTAAGTAAGACAAATCCTACTAGGATTTGGTTTTAAGCCAAATAGGTTTGTTAATATGTTTTAATGGTTGGTAGAATATAGGAGTTAAAGATCTAGATCGGTAGATCGTTCTTCGGATTTCAAGGAATCTATTAAGCAAATCAGGTGTGTACGCACACTAACTTTCGATATATCAGATGGCAATTACTTTAATATATGAGTATGCATAAGAATGTGAATGTGGCTAAGTACCACAGATGTGGTAAGAGTACCCAGGTACGTTTCCTACTTCTGATAGGATTACGAATATGATATATTTTGAACATATGAATAGTAACATGAATGAGAATTAAGTATGTTATGCATGATATAAAATTTATGGGGCATTTGGGATCTATGTGAAAGGGGAAGAAGGTGTTGACTTCGGTCTCACCAACGGAATATGGTGACTACGGTCACAAAATTTGAATATGGTAACTCAGATTACATTATCTGAATTTGGTAACCGGTTACATTATTTGAATATGGTGTCTAATGACACAAATTATATGGGCGATGAGCACGTCATTGCAATGATCGCCTTCGATGGTGTGTAGCGGATGGAGGGTTGACTTAGTAGTCCCACGGTGTATTTGGCGAGTGCTGGTGGTGTGTAGCGGATGGAAAAATAGGCTTGGGTTTGGGTTGCATCATCATTTATTTTATATGAATATGAATTTGATATGAACATGTATGCTTGATTTGTTGAATGTTAGTCTTGTGTGCACATTGAGTCTGTTGACTCACCCATTGTGGGAACTATTTTCGGTGATGGACAATGACGGACTGTGGACGGTAGACCTTGAGGTGGCCATGTTTCAATTGAAGATTTTATTTAATTTGGACTTTATTTCTTTTAGTACCTTTAATTTTATTTTTGGGTTTTACTTGATGTAATACTACCATAAGGCCCAAAGTGGATTTTCTTATTTTGCTTTACTCTTAACTATTACGTTGCGAACTATTTAAGACTAAAGTTTAAGAGATATATATATATATTTTTTAATAAACCTTAAAGATTATTTTGTCACCTTAATAAAAATTGGATTTACAAGATTAATTAAATGGGTTTCCAATCTAAGCCTAGCTCAAAATAATAGTTTTTCTAAAATTTTACAAATTCTCTCTAAGTAACGAAAATCTTTGAAACCGGTTTACTTTAGGAACATACCAGATCCGGTTCAGGCTCGTGGGCCGGGTGTGGGGTGTTTCAAGGGGGTTTTAGGGATTTCTTATATTTTGTTTTATCTTTTCTCTTGAGATGTTTTCTTATTTTGTTATGAACTAAACCCTTCAGATACCTGAAGGGGATGAAACTTATGATGAATTTTGTTGTTTGATTTTTAAATTATATGATAAGTACTTAGTTTGTTCTTAATTATGTTGCTTAATTTAATCTGATGTGCTTAGGTGGAGGAGGAATAGACCCTGCCTAAGAGTAGATCTAACATAATTAAGCGAAGTTGATTGAGCGCCTAGAGATAGGGTTACGAGATTTTGTCGGATTAGGGTGAAACCTAATATGGGAGTCCATTGATCGATTTACTGCTTCCTTAGGGGGTTATTATAAGAGAATGAGAGCTCCACTAATTAACCTAAGGTTAGACGTTATTCACCTCGAGAGAGGGTTTAATATAGGTTAGGGAGTCTCACGGATCAAGCTAAGTAAAGAAGTCATATGAATTAAAAGTTAGATAACAAAAGAAGTCATAGGTGGATTCTTCCTGAGGGTATCGTCGTAATCAACTGAGTTTTTCCATAGTCTTTTCCCTTCTTTTGTCTTTGCATCTAGTTTAGTTTTTTCATTAGTTTTTAAATTACTAAACCAATCACTCCATATTTCAGGCTAAATAATAGAAAGAAAGTGAGTAGTAGTACTTTTAGGTTCATTCGGGTTTGATAAGATACTCTTGCCTAAACTATAATATTGTTTGATAGGTGCACTTGCATCAGTCGTTGTCATAGTTAGTCTATAGGTTCGATCATTCCTTTTATAAATATTAAAACTCGACTATTTGACACGATCAAGTTTTTGGCGTCGTTGCCGGGGAACACTAAAATATTAAGAAAGCTTAATTTTTATTACTTTAGCCAAATTTTTTTTTTACAATTTTTTTTTTTACTTTGCTAATTTTTCCTCTATTTTGCTTTTGGCAGAAAATTTTAGTTTATGGAAAAGATGACACTGAATAATTATCAGTGGCAAGCCATGAGGGCAATTCCTTCTAAAACAACCAGTGTTTTCAACCTCGACGTGGTCACCAGGCTATCTAATCAGTTAGAGATGATGAATAAAAAGATTGATGATTGGTATAGTCCCTCTCAGGTACACCTAGAAATACAATATGATTCGAATCTACGAGGCGTGGCGAATCCTGAGTACCCACCCTACGGATATGGCATGGGAAACGAGCAAGCTCACTATACAGGTAACTATTCTAGATATCAAAGTAATTTTTATAGTGACACTTACAATGTAGGTTGGAAGTGCCATCCCAATTTCTCATGGGATGATCAAAATAGCCAAAGATCAGAACGTCCTCCAGATTTTCAACAACCACCTCACCAACAAGAAGAGGAGTCGAATCTTGAAGAGATGCTGACGAAATTCATGGCAGCCACAGATTCTCGTTTCCAAAAGACTGAAGTGGCACTTGATAAACAACAAAAATTGATCAAAGGGATCGAGACTCAAGTTGGAGAACTTACTAGGTCAATGGGACATCTCGCAAAGCTAATGTCAGAACGACCGCTAGGATGTCTACCAAGTAACACCGAGGTTAACCCAAAGGAACAAATTCAAGTCATCTCAGCTTAAGACAGTAAGGGGTTAGATGAACCAAACTCAATACAAGAAAACAAGGTAGATGAAGGTAAGGTAGAGGTAACACAAGAAAAGCCAAAATCGGTAATCAAGGAGTACCAACCTCGCATACCTTATCCCGAAGCAATAAAAAGAGATGATTCAGAGGAACAGTTTGGTAAGTTTCTTAAACTCTTAAAGAAATTACATATTAACTTTCCTCTCCTTGAAGCTCTTTTTTAGATACTAGACTCGAGGAAATTTTTAAGACAGCTCTTGACCAACAAACGCAAATTAGACGAAGAGCACCACGTGGAGCTAAACACAATGTGCTCAGCAATTCTACAAAATAGACTACCACGAAAGCTAAAAGATCTAGGGAGTTTTACAATTCCATGTTTAATTGGTAGTTTATCTATGGATAATGCATTAGCGGATTTAGGGGCAAGCATCAATGTTATGCCTTACAAAATGTTTAAACAACTAGGTCTAGGGAAACCCAGACAAACTAGGATGAGCATTCCATTAACTGATAAAACTATAAGAATTCCTAGGGGTATAATAGAAAATGTTCTAATCAAAATTGATAAATTCTTATTCCCAGTAGACTTTGTTGTTTTAGACATGGATGAGGACAACACGATTCCTTTAATTTTAGGAAAACCCTTTCTAACAACTGCCAGGACTAAAATTAATGTTGGTACATGAGAACTCATTCTTCGTGTAGGTGACGAATCAATCAGTCTACAAGCTTTTGACTCGGTCAGGACATCAAGTGATGAAGGTGAGAAAGTAAATTCAATTGATAATCAAATTGTTCAACTTTCACCACAGGAAACACCACATGGCTACAAATTTGAGCCGAAACATGGGCCCCAAGTTGTATAAGATCATAACAGTGAATTGTTAGTGGAACCAAACCCAAGGGAAGAACCTGTGGTAAGAAAAGGTAAGGTTGAGGTGTGCCATGATTTACCAAAATCGGCAATTACAGAGTACCAACCTTGTGTGCCATATCCCAATGCAATAAAGAAAGACCATACAGAGGAAGAATTCGATGAACTCACACTTCGTGTACACGACGAAACAATCACTCTTCAAGCTCTTAACTCAGCTAGGACATCGAGTAATAAAGGTATGAATGTTAATTCTATTGATAATCATTTGGTTCAACCTTCTTTACAGGAAGCATCATGAAATCACTTAGCTGAGCTAGATCTTAGACCTCGTGTCAACAAAGAAGAAATACATAAGGAACAAAGCCTTAGGGTCGACAAACTAAAAGAGCAGGAAACACAAATCAAAGAGGAACAGGAACCACACGAAATGAAACCAAAGGAACCCCCAAACGAGCTGATAGGAACAACGAATTACTTCAAATTAAGAGATCAGGTATTGTTGAATAAGGAAGACCCTCGAATCACCAATTCAAAACTCAAGGCAAATGAATAAATCTCTTTTGAGGTACTTAATGTCTTCCTATACGGCACAGTCGAGGTAAGCAATCCTAAATTCAACACTTTTGAGGAAAACATTACTCAACTTAAACTTTATATCCATAACCGAGTTGATCGCATGAGAAAGGATTTCCATCTCCTCAAACCACCATGATTGTGCATACAACAGGTAAGTCTAGCTCAAGGCTTTAAATGAGCGCTTCTCGGGAGGCAACCCGAGTACTAACCGTACTAATTAGTTTGGTTTTATTTCTTTTCATATTTAGGCATAAGTTTCCATACCCACACGGCCTTACACACAGTCGTGGCCGTGGCCGTGTGGACACCACGACTAGGCACATGAGCATGGACCTTATCTCTATTTAATTATTTACTTTTATTCATATTTTTATTTTTTTTTATTTTTACTTCCTTCATTACTTTCTCCTTTTTCTCAATGGCATTTAGAATTAGCTTAGGATACAATAAAACCAAGCCGCTACTTCGAGGATTCAATTTCAAATGGTTCGAGACTCTTCCCCACGTTCACATCCAATCTTATCCGTTTTCTTTTCGTAGACTTCATCCAAAAATTCAACAAGTGTTACTTCTCCCCTTTTCTTTTGATTTTATTATTACATAATTGTTTACCTATATTTGTACATTGAGGGCAATGTGCATCTTAAGTGTGGGGGGTAAAAGTACCTGACTTTTTGCATTATTCTCAAATCCTGAATTTAGTCTTATTTTCAAGTATTTTTCTCATATTACTAATTAGGACGAAATTTCTGATGATTTATGATTTTTATTGATATGTTTTCCATTAAGTCATAGTTAATTGTGCAGTGATGATTAAATTTGAAGAATACTAGAGAATCGAGCATGATAAGTCTACTTTCTAAAAATTAAAAAATTAATAGGTCGTTGAACTAAATTTGAGTATTACTTTGAAGTTTGAAATTTACAGGGATTGATGTCAAAAACACCCATAATTTTTGTGAGATTTTGAGACTTATAGAGCATATATTCTTTTTCATGCTCACTTTATTGATTATGAGTGTGTCAACTTTGAACTGTTATTCTAGGACTTGCCTCGTTTATACATGTCGAGACCACACTTTTGATTTGATATACTGATATGATAAAGGCACCTAGGTTTTAACCCATTCATTCCACTAATAAGCTTACCTACATAATTAACCCCTAGTGAACCCCGTTGAATCCTAACAACCTTTTTATTGACTCACCCACTATTATTAACCCAAAATCACTTTGAATTTATTATCACCATTCTTTTGACTACCCTTCTATCGAGAATTGATTTGATCAGTTGCCTAATTAGTATTTCGGTTGATAAAGTTCTTCCTTTAGTATGTAGTTTGTTCTTAAAAAAACCAAGTATATTCAATATTAGTAGTATATAAAAGAGCTTAGAGCAATTTAAATTCCAATTGTTGTAGAAAAAGCTCGTATTAAAGTATTATCAAATTTTAAGTGATGAAAATACTCTTTATTATAGAGTAATTATCAATAGTAGGTATTATTAGTTTTCATTCGATGTAAATATTCATATTTAATTCATTGTTTCTAGTTAGGTAATTTGACAAGTCAGTCTCGATTTTAACCTTCTAATTCAACCTTTATCCACACCTTTTAACCCAAGCCCCGTTACAACCCTGATTAAAGACCTTTTGATCTGTGTATCATCTCATATATAGTGGTGGAGATTTGATTTTCAGGCAAGCCTATCGGATTAACTTTTCAGGTTCGACTTAGAGTGCTTAGTCTTGAACCTTAAACACTTCGAGTGATTTGAGTGAATCTTTTGTGAGGATGTTAATCCTTGTCGGTTTTGAATTAAAGGTAATTACTTAGATAAGGGGAGACACATATGTTTTCGTACTACAAAGGTATGACTTATCTTGATTGAATCTTTTGGGTTCTTTGAGTTAAATTATCCATGTATAAATTATCTATGAATTATGATGAGACATTGTCGATAGGAATTATGAATTATGGAAAGTTTGTTTTAATTGTAAGTTGAGACTTTTGCTTGAGGACAAGCAAAAGCTTAAGTGTGGGGGTATTTGATAAATCGTAAAAGTAACATATTTTAATCCCACATTTAGTATGCTTTTGGATGATTTATCCCTGATTTATGTAAAAAGGTGCTCTTAATCCTTTCTTTTCATGTCTTATACTTAGGAAAGCACCTAAAGATAAAAAGAATATAAAACAGCCTTAAAACGGACCAAATTGGGCCAACCCAAGAATTCGACACGGCTTGTACTTCAAGCCACAAGGTCGTGCCTCATCAAATTACTTCACATGGCCATGCCACGATTTACACGGCCGTGCCCCAATCGATAGAATCGAGACACGGCCTGAAGACAATTTGCACGAGCGAGTGCCATGGCCGTGCCCCTGCCACGAGAAAGAGAAATTTCACTCGGATTTGGATGTTTGGAGGCAAAGAAACACATTCCTAAGTCTACTTAAACATCCTAGGAGGAATTCTACTTGAATTAGGATACTTAGGAGCCAAGTAAAAGCATCTCAAAGCCTATATAAACACCCAAGGTAGCAACTAAAAAGGGGAGTTTGGTAGAAGCCGAAACAGGAGGTAGAAGTTTTCTGCCACAACTTTTATTCAGGGAATTACTCAAAGATAGCCAGTTGATCCATCTCAAGAAACCGGAGTTCTACTCAAGATAGAGGATCTCTCCTTCAATTCCTTGAGGGTTTTAGGGATTTCTTATGTTTTGTTTTATCTTTTCTCTTGAGATGTTTTCTTATTTTGTTATGAACTAAACCCTTTAGATACCTGAAGGGGATGAAACCTATGACGGATTTTGTTATTTGATTTCTAAATTATATGATAAGTACTTAGTTTGTTCTTAATTATGTTGCTTAATTTAATCTGATGTACTTAGGTGGAGGAGGAATAGACCCTGCCTGAGAGTAGATATAACATAATTAAGTGGAGTTGATTGAGTGCCTAGAGATAGGGTTACGAGATTTTGCCGGATTAGGGTGAAACCTAATATGGGAGTCCATTGATCGATTTACTGATTCCTTAGGTGGTTATTATAAGAGAACGAGAGTTCCACTAATTAACCTAAGGTTAGACGTTATTCACCTCGAGAGAGGGTTTAATATAGGTTAGGGAGTCTCATGAATCAAGCTAAGTAAAGAAGTTATATGAATTAAAAGTTAGATAACAAGAGAAGTCATAGGTGGATTCTTCCTGAGGGTATCGTCGTAATCAACTGAGTTTTTCCACAGTCTTTTTCCAAAGATTCATTCTTTTATCTTTGCATCTAGTTTAGTTTTTTCATTAGTTTTTAGATTAATAAACCAATCACTCCATATTTTAGGCTAAATAATAGAAAGAGAGTGAGTAGTAGTACTTTTAGGTTCCTCTGGGTTCGATAAGATACTCTTGCCTAAACTATACTATTGTTCGATAGTTGCACTTGGCTCAATCGTTGTCATAGTTAGTCTACAGGTTCAATCATTCTTTTTATAAATATTAAAACTCGACTGTTTGACACGATCAGACCCTAAGACATGCCCGTGCTTCAGGCCGTGTTCAAATTAGGGAGCATTCTATTTATGATGTTATCCTCAAATTAAGGTCACATGGCCAAGTCACGTGCCCATGTGCTTAGGCAGTGTGATCAATTAAATTTTTATAATGTTTCATAAAATAGGTGTAGACTTCACATGGCCAGGGTACACGCTCATGTTTGAGGCCGTGCCGTCCACATGGCTGAGACACACGCCCGTATCTCTGTCCGTGTGCTCATTACTGAGCACTCTGTTTTGTAACAATTAGGGTGCAATGGACACACAACCAAAACACATGCCCATGGGGCAGATCGTGTGTCGCATACGGCCTAGACACAGGGCGTGTGTCTACCCGTGTGGATAATAAAAAGGCTATTTACCAAGCCATTTGTCACCCTTATTCACACATACACTCACATCAATTCAAAGGCACATAACATTACATACTTAGGCAACCAAAGCATCCATATTCATGGTTGAAACATATCAACTTTATATGTCTATCTAACATATTCACTACATTTATTAAGCCCTAAATCAATATACAAATCCCACATTTATTAGGCTTCATTCAATTTCTATCTAGTTACCAAATTATACTCAAATTCCTCATCTCATTAATAGGTCTCAATTCCTACATCACACAATCATGCCATAAATCACACTTTCAAATATTTGACATTCATCAAGCATAATATGATCATATCACCATAAACATTGACACATATATGAATATACTTAGGCTTTCAACCATGTTGCCAACATAAGCCAACTTACATGGCCAAATAGCAAACAAGCCTTTGGCGATTACAAGCCAACATATTGGCTACAATCATAAAGACACATATAACCAATTGACTTAGTCCCTATACATGCCATAACTCAAAATAATTGAATTTATATATACCCAAAATGGTAGATTGATAGTATGATAGAATCTCTGGCGATCTCCAACTCGAGCTAGCTTATTATCCCTATAAGACATGGGAAAGGAAAGGGGAGTAAGCTTTAAAGCTTAGTAAGTTCATATGCAAATGATACAAAACAATATTCATACACTTGACATATAAATAACTTAACAAATGTTAACATAAATGTCAGTAAAAATTCACAAACACAACTTACTCAATCCCAACCTTACCAATAGCTCATCATATAAATAACATAACATATTTTAACATGAATGTCATTAAACTTCATGAGTATAATTTACTCAATCACATTCTTACCTATAGCTCATCATATGAATAACATATCATATATCAACATGAATGTCATTAAAACTTCATAATGTCATATGAATATAAATGTCATTTGATATCAACATAACTCATATCAACATAATTGTCATATGCCAATAGTTGAATTACATATCACGTATCAACATAAATGTCATTTAAGCTTTATACGCACAACTTATTCAATCACAGTCTTACCAATTGTTCATCACATACTGAGTTCATTAAGCATGAGCCTCATGTATATACCTGTACCATCACATAACATATTCACATGCTTTCTCATCTTTGACATACTCGTCGAGTTTCTCGTTGAACCATTTGGAATACTAAAGGATACTTGGGAATCTAGTTCACACAGTACCATACCAATGCCATATCCCAGATATGGTCTTACATGTAATCTCATATCGATGCCAATAGCCTAGCTATGGTCTTACACGAAGTCTCACATTGATGTTATATCCTAGATATGGTCTTACACGAAGTCTCATATCGATGCCATATCCCATATATGGTCTTACACGTAATCACGTGAACCCTAATGTCATGACATTTGTATCTTATCTATTCCTAAGGTTCAATCAGGATTTCTCGCTCATCGAAACTTTGACGAATACTTCCATGGAGTCAATCACAATTCATACAAATTTAAAGCATTTAAAAAATAATTATAACGATGTATTATTTACATATGAACTTACCTCGGCATCAAAATGGCAAAAGGACTTAATCATCAAGTACTCGTTTTTTCTCCATTCTATGTCCGAACCTTGTTTTTCTTGATCTATAATACCACATTTATCTCATTTATCAATCACATTATTAAATTCAGTCCAAAAATAACATTATGGTAAAATTACATTTTTGCCCCTAAACTTTGACATTTTACAATTTAGTCCCTAAGCTCGTAAAATGAAATCTATCTATTTTCCTCGAATCCCAAGCCTAGCTGAACCTAAATCATGCTCATAATAGCCCACATTTTTTATCAAATCAAACTTTTACTACCCATTTTACAACTTTTTACAAATAAGTCCTTTTTATACATTTTCACTAAAAATCACTTTGTAAAAGTTGTTTATCACACCTTAAACAATCAATATCTTTATCAAACATCAAAATACATGCATGTCACACATGGGTAAACTTTTAAACATGAACCCTACTTCAAAATAATGGTAGAAATAGATAAATCGGGTTACGAGGACTTAAAAAATGTAAAGCGCATTAAAAATGGGGCTAGGATGCACTTACTATCAAGCTTTAAAAGTGACAAAACTCCAGCTACGGAGCCCATATGAAATTCAGCCAAGGTAGAAGAAAGATGAGTCAATTTTGGCTTTACTTTCCCTTTTTATTCTTTTATTAACCAAATGACCAAAATGCCCCTAAAGCCTTTCTTTGAAATTTTTCCTAAACATGTCTATTTTTGTCCATAAAAATAGAAATTGGTCAAATTGATATTTAAAGACCTCAAGAATCCATAACTATTTCATACTTAAAGCTTCTAGAACACATATTTTGCAACTTTTTCAATTTACTCCTAAAAGTCAAATTGGACTATTTACCAACAAAATTTCTCAACGAAACTTTCACAAAATCAAGCAATCATATCATGAACCTTAAAACAAACATAAAATAAATATTTCTATTTCAAATTTATGGTCTAAAACCACTATTTTGACTAGACCCTAATTCAAGATGTTACATAAACCATTCATACACATGCAACCAGTCCCTAAATCGAGCCCTCGAGGTTCTAAATATAACCTAGAAACAATTTGGGACCAATTTGAAACAGTTTGAAAAACAAAAATACAAAACTTGCAAAACAAGTGTCACATGACCGTGAGCCTCACACGGTTGAGACACACGCCCGTGTCTCAGGACGTGTAACTATCAAATTAAGGACACACGATCATGTCCCAGCCTATGTCTTCACCTGTGTAACTCTCTGAGTAAGGTCACACGCCTGTGTGCCAAGCCATGTAACTCTCTTAGTTGCCCCACATGCCCATATGCTAGGCTGTGTGTTAGGCCATGTAACTCACTAACTTGCACCCTAAAGAAATCATTAGATGACACACGGCCGTGTCGCTAGACTCTGTCTCTAACGTGGCTAAGTAACACGCCCGTGTCTTAGGCCGTATAGAACCAAATAAACCTTAAATGACAAGTTTACAATTTCAAGCTTCCCCAGACCCTAAGTAATTCATTTACTAGCCAAAATACCCATTTAAAATGATATTAAACAAGCTCAAAACATGCTAAATAAACCATCCTAAGTGCCTAATTAATGTACCATCATTGGTGCCACAAATATACACACTTTCACAACAAAATGAACTATCACCCAAAGCATGTTAATTCACACAATCTAACCTTCAACCAATAATTCTATCATAGGCACCTCAATCACAACATTCTATTAACACATACCATAAAATTGCATTAAAATATCTTCCTTAGTTCACATATATCCTATTAGGTTAACTATTTGCATTTAAGATCATATATTAAAGTTTTTCATATCAAAATGATAGTAATGACAAAAAAGCCTACTACATGCCATATAATCTGAAATGAACATTCCAAAAACTATCGAAAATGAGTGGATAGTGTGACTTGAGTGCTGATCCGATGCCCAACCTTCAAGATATCTACAATAACATTAAATAACATAGGTAAGCTTATTGAAGCTTACTAAGTTTGACGTACTAAAATGAAAACTCTTATCGAAGTAAGTACAAAAAATTATTTAATAATAATACAACATATGTATTCCTTATCATCTGCAAACTCGACCAGGTGAATTTCAAAATTCAATTCAAAGCTCAAATACATGTCATAACCATCAAAATCACTAAATAAGTTACATTGCAAAGATTTACAATCCGATGAAAAAATTATGGATATGAGTACATCGATATTCCAACTAAAGTGTGCCAGATGATCAAAAGATCTAATCCATCTGATAACACGCCAGATGCTTCTAAGAGCTAATCTACGCGATAACATGCTAGGTGCTCATAAGAGCTAATCCACTTGATAACATGCTAGATGCTCCGAAAAGCTAGTCCAACCGAAAACATGCCAAAATAGGGAGTACAACTCAATAGTTTGCAAAAAATATTGAACCTCGGCCTACTTAGGAAAAATATATATATCACTTCACAATATTCTCCACTCCAATCCCCCATAACACGCCATATCTCGATTGTACTCTATCCTTGTTCAATCTAATCCAAGTATTGAGTTTCAATAACTTTTCATCATTTATAATAAAATATATATTTCACATTATATCATCAAACATTTCATATAGAAGTTAAATTATAAACCGTACAAACTTACCTGGACTAAATTGTAGTAGTTGAAGAAGTTTAGGGACTACTCTGTGATTTTTCCTTATCCACGTATATGAACAGGGTCTTGATATGCAAGAGACAACAATGGCTGAACCGCCAAGATTGGTTTTCCATGGTGTTTTCGGCAAGATGAAATGAAAATGAAGAAGAAAATATATTTTACTTCATTTAATTTTATTTTAATTTTATAATATTTACCATTTTAATTTTCATCCATAATGCAGTCCAACATATTAACTAGGGTTAAATTACCACTTAGATCCTTCCTCATTTAATTATTAAGCTATTTAATAATCTAAATGCATTAATTACTAAGTTTTGCACATTTTATAATTTAGTCCATTTTACTTAATTAGCTATCTAAACGTCAATATTTCTAGACCAAATTTTAATACGACTCTAATGACTTCGTAAATAGTCTATAAATAATATTTAGGAGTCAACATGATGGAAACTAATGGTCTGGAAACAACTATTCGGTCACCACTGAAAATTAGGTTGTTATAACTCTTCCCTCTTCGGAAGTTTTGTCCCCGAAATTGTTACCTGAAAATAGATTTGAATACTGTAGTTTTATTGATTCTTCAGTTTCCCAGGTAGCTTCTTCTGTACCATGACAATGCCACAAGACTTTTACTAATGGTACCCGTTTATTTCATAGTTTTTTTTTACTTCCCGAGCCAAAATTTTCACTGGTTCCACTAAATACGTTAAATCTGGCTGTAATTCATTCTCACTATGTGGAATAACATGTGAAGAATCAGACCAATACAACGGTGTTTTTGTAACACCCCAAACCCGACCTAGAAGTTAGGCTTGAATCTGGCATGTCACATTGAAGTGTTTTTTGAAAACCATGTTTTCATTGAAAACCCTTCCTAGAGAAAGTTTAAATAAAATCCCAGTTATGTTAGTTTTTTTTTAAAATGTGGTACATTGAAAATTATTAGCTTTATTCACAAAACATCTTTTCAGTTGGGGAAGCTAATTTTGAAAGTAATTGATTTAAGAAAAAGATTAAGTTACGAAACCATTTCAAAAATATTGTTAAAACGTAATGTTATTTTTTTAAAAAAAAAAAGTTAACATTTTGGAAAAACTGTGATTTACTTCTAACAGATATAAATCAAAATAAAACCAATCTAAAATTTAAAGTTTGAAAACTTTAAGAGGCCTTATTACAACCCCAAATCAAAATATTTAAAAGTAGATAATCAAAACGAAAAACATAAGCAGTGTGTGGTTTTCTCCGAGTCCCTCGCAGCTGCGATCCGTCTAAGGCTGAGGATTACCTGCACAGTTAAAAACGGGGTGAGTTTATGAAAACTCAGTGTGTAATCCCCTTACTAGAGTAACAATCAAAATAAAAAAATCAAGCGATGCAGGTCAAAGCCCTTTAACAAGAATAAATATAGTCCGATTCAGAGCATACGTGGGTCAAAGCCCACTACAATATCATTTGGGTCCCAGCCCATAACAGAATCAATTGGGCCTAGCCCAAGCCAATAGCAGAACAAGTGGCCAAGCCCAGTGACACAGTGACAGAACTCACAAACAGGTATGCAATAGTATGAGGATGCACCCCACCAAATCCAGCCAACACACCACCCGTGCCAACCCTACACACCATGTAGGGACAAAGTCGACCCACCCAGCCCTACACACCAATAACGTAACCGAGCTGCTAGTATCAACACAGTAATGCTGCTAATAATAGTATACGTGGCTGAGCCACTAGAATCAGTATACGTGGCGAAGCCACTAAATCAGTAAAACATGGCATAGCCACCAGTACAGTACTTTCTCCGTATCAATGTCCCAACCCCATGCAATATGTCGTGTCATGCTTAATCATTACACGTGTATGCAAAATGGCCATGCTTAGTAACAATCATTTACACACATATTAAAAACACATCAGTCACACGACCATAGTCAAATCAGTTAAAACACAGTCTTACATTCACAGTTAGTTCAGTCATAGTCCTAACTTGTCATTAACCTGCAAGGGCAAATTAGTCATTTTACTCTATAAGGGTATTTCGTAGTCTTACCCTTCAGTGGTATTCTAGTAATTCTACTCTACAGGGGTAATTCAATAATTCTACCCTACAGGGGTAATTCAGTAATTCTATCCTATAAGGGTATTTCGATAATTCTACCTACGGGTAATTCAGTGACTCTACCTTACAGAGGTAATTCAGTAATTTGTAAACCAAGGGTATTTTAGTAATTTCATAAATCACAGGTCTTTCGGTAATTTCATAAATTAGAGGTATTTTAGTGACTTTACAAATTGAGGGTATTTTAATAATTTTACAAACCAAGGGTATTTTAGTAATTTTACAAATCGAGGGTATTTCAGTAATTTTACAACTCAAGTGTATTTCAAAATTTCACAAACCAAGGGTATTTTGGTAATTTTACAAACTAAGGGTATTTCAGTAATTTTACAACTCGAGGGTATTTCAGTAATTTCATAAACCAAGGGTATTTTGATAATTTCACAAATCGAGGGTTTTTAGTAATTGTACAAACTGAGGGTATTTTAGTAATTTTAATACTTGAGGGTATTTCGATAATTTTACAAACCAAGGGCATTTTGGTAATTTTACAAACTGAGGGTATTTCAATAATTTTACAACCTAAGGGTATTTTGGTAATTTTGCAAATTAAGGGTATTTCAGTAATTTTACAAACTGAGGGTGTTTTAGTAATTTTACAACTCAAGGGTATTTTGGTAATTTTATAAACTAAGTGTAACACCCCAAACTCGGCCAATACACCACGACCGAATCTGGCATGTTACGGGGAAAATCGTATTTGAGAGGATAGGTTTTCGTTTAAAAGTTTGATCAAAACACTTTGCTATATTTTGTACTTGTAAAAAAAAAGATTATTTAAAAACTCCTATTTCATTCTGAAAACTCGGGTACTTAAAAAAACTTAGTTGAATCCATAGATAAAACCATTTTTTTTCTATTTTGCATCATTTAGAAATCAAGTGATTCTTTTCTTGCTTAAAAACATTCTGAACTTAGGGTGGAAAATCTTAAGTTTGAAAAACATCTGAGTTTCGTTCATCTTAAATTACAGTGGTGATACCCGATGGTAAAGTTTAAAACAATTCGCTTTGTAGTTTGAAAACCTTATCTTTCCAAGTTTTAGCCAAATTTTACCCATTAATTTGTTAAGGCATATTTAAAATCCAATACTGGCATGTAAATAACAAAAACATGAAGTTAAAAGGCCTTTTACAACCCACATAAAACCCAAATGGAAATAAATAAAATAAAGTACCAAGTTTTAAAAGTCAGAGCAAATCCGTATTTATTCATGGCATGAGCACCTCGAGTCCATCCCGACTCCATGTCCGCAACTAAGTGTCACCTGAAATGTCAAAAGAGAAGGTGAGTCGCAAGACTCAGTGCATAAATCCCCCCCAGATATGCAACATACTAACACACATCATAACAAAGCAATACAATTAATGCACCCGGTCCTAACCATCCGTAACACCTTTTCTACCCCGTGTGGTACCAAACCACTGGTGGTGCCAAACCACTGGTGACCCAAAGTCACGATATCCATCAATGTGGTGCCAAACCACTGGTGACCCAAAGTCACGAATAATCCATCTGTGGGGCCAACCCACGTGTGATACCAAATCACTGGCGACAATCCCGTATCTCAAAAGTGGGGCCAACCCACGGTGGTGTTAAACCACAGGGATAAGTCGCTATGAGGTGCCAAACCTCTGGTGTCCCAAAGACACAAGTGTGATACCAAATCACTGGTGACCGTAGTCACGAATCAAATGATGGGGCCAACCCATCGTGTGATACCAAATCACTAGCGTCAATCCCGTAAAATCAACCGTGGGGCCAACCCACTGTGGTGCTAAGCCACTGGGACGAGACGCTGAGGTGCCAAACCTCTGGTGACCCAAAGTCACAATAATCAATCTGTGGTACCAAACCACTGGAGGTGCCAAACCTCTGGTGTCCCAAAGACACGGATATCATATTTCCCCCTCCTCTCATATCACCCATACATGTCATACTGATGCAAATCATGCAAGTCATGCGAATCATGCTAACCAGGTTTCATAGTGTATCCCATAACACATACATCATAAGTCATGATACCACATATCACTAACAAAGCTCGTAATGAAACGGACTTACCGAATCGCGCACATACCCCATTGGGTACCATATCAATCATCATACTGTTTGGTCTTACAAAGGCAATCAGGTTTATTAAACATATTACTAAGTAAAAAGTGTGTCAGTTTACACACCTGTTCAAACACAAGCTTTAATCCAAATGGACCGATCTAAATCCCTCGATTACCTTGCTCCTAAAATCGACCAAACATAGATTAGTCACTTATACCATTCGGCCAAAACCAACTAAATCAAGAGGGTTAACGCTTAACCCTTACCTTACACTTGATTTGGTTTCCTACCAAATCCCGAACCAAGCGATGGTTCTTCCTTAAGCAAACGGCACACCCTATTAAGAAGAATTATTAATCTTTTGCAACTTTGACTAAACGAGAACTAAGAGAATAGACTTAATAACATCAACTCTTGCCACCACTTACCAACGATTAACAGAGAAAGAAGACTCCTCTTGCTTGCTTCCAAAATCCAAAGGCCCTATAACGCAATGATTAACAAAAGATTAACTCCTTTCAACCAACCCAAAATCGGCTCTTAACCAGCCAAAATCAACAAGAACAAGGGAGAGGGGAAATGGCCATTCGGCCAAACACTTACCTTCCTCTAAACCCAATTAGAACCAAGGCTAGAAGAAATTCACACCACACCAATATTCGGCCAAGAAACCCACTAGGAGAGGGGAGAGATTCGACCAACCCTTTAAACAAGAAGGAGGAGAGGATTCGGCCTAGGAGTTAATCACACTTACGTTTGGCTTAGAATGAAAGGATGGAAGAATAGAGATGAGAAGAAATGGAGGCTATGGCAATAGGGTTTGAGAGGAGAAAAAGAAAGTTTGAGAGAACAAGTTGAGAGGGTTTCGGCACACAAAAGAAATGGAGAAAACAATTGAAGAATTTGGTTTAAAAGCAACTGTGAGTTTCGGCACAAGTGTTTTGGGAGAAAAGGATGAAAATGTGAGGAGAGGAAGGTGGCTAGTTTCGGCAACAAAAGAGATCAAGGGAAGAAAAAGCACAAAATCGGCTAAATGCCCAAAAGAAAAAGTCGGCAAGATATGGTTGCTTGAGACTTCGGTTCCCAAAGAAGAAAATGGAGAAAACTCCTTGAAATTTCGACTTGCTTTTGACAAAAGAAGAATTTGGCTTAAACAAATTTGACCAAAATGCACTCCAAATGCCAAAAGAATTTGGCACTCCCACTCCCCACACCAAGCCGTCCACTCCCCAAAATCTCCCCAAGATTCGCCATCACTCCCCAAACACTCCAAGCCACAACTTCAAACTAGTTTGAACTAGTCCACCTCCACAAATCACTCTCCACCCACCATTCAAATCATTTGACTTGGTCTAAGGCGAGTTTGAACTGCCTATAACTTCTCCCCTCCATGCCGTCAAAATGGGAGCAAAATAGGAGCACTCTGCAGCTTGAACACAGGACCTCCCCCTGCAAGTGGCATCACACACACAAGCCTCAAGTGGCGCCTATCCTGCCACTCCACCAGCTCATTCTTATGCTAAAATTCACCAAATAATATTTATAAACCCCAGCTCCTTTAGCTCCTCCCACCTAAGCCTAAAAGCAAAGATTTTTCCTACCACTCAGGCTTACACCTAGCTTACAACTAAGCCCCAAAAACATCAAAACAACAACATAGCACACCAGGCACATGCAAACAAAGCCATAATAAATAGCCCCTAACCCAGGATATTACACTAAGGGTATTTCGGTTATTTTACAAATTGAGGGTATTTTAGTAATTTTGTAAACTAAGGGTATTTTGGTAATTTCATAAACCAAGGGTATTTCGATAATTTTACAAACCGAGGGTATTTTAATAATTTTACAAATCGAGGGTATTTTAGTAATTTTACAACTCGAGGGTATTTCACAACCCAACAGAAGTTCCATCGTCGCCTCGAGCGACTTAGGAAATCTAATTTGACTTAACGGCAAAATAAGGCCCATTACCCTGCACAAGTGGGCCCACACAGTCGTATGGCCCATTCAGCCTAGAAACATCTACGGCTATGCAATGGCACAGCCCAAATCAATAACTCATCGCATCATGGACGTTTCATCAATGTGGGCCCACAAGCCCATTGGGCCCACACAGCCAAGCCTATGAATTCGCTCATGGTGGCCTTCCTCATCACACGCTCACGCTCGAAGCTCGATTCACCACGTGCAATCACACGCTCGTATGGCATCGTTCGATGGTATTTTGGCTTTTCGACATAATGCCAATCAACAGTCAAGATAGTACTATATACACACCTTCGGCTTTTCAATCGATTAACTATCAAAACAGTGTATACGTATACACACCTTATCACGTAGGGTACTAGATAACCACAAACGTCGTCACCTTATGGCTAGAATCCCCTTTGCTCATCAAGAACACGATCTTATAGATTCGGAGTCAACACGAATTCTTAAACTACAACCACTAAGTAATCGATCACCCTAACAGGAAGAAATGAGATAACGATGCGAATCGGCCTAGGCCCATTCTCGGCCCAAATGAACCCACACGCTCGTGTGGCCCATTTAGCCCAAATCTAGCCACAGTTATGAGATTCACATTGACCAATCCAATATCTACTACACAATCATGCAATTTATTCATATGGGCCCACGGGCCCATTTGGCTCACTTGGCCCCTTTTGGCCCATCGTGGCCCAAATAGCCCAAACCCACAAGAACACTCATGATGGCCTCAACTATCGCGTCGAAGCTCCCACACATGTGTTTGCATGCTTGTATGGCTACCATCACCGTGTGACCAGCATTTCAGTGTTTGCCGCTCTACAACTAGAGTAGTGCGAAATACACACCTGATAGGAATCTAGAGTTAATCCGCGCTCCGAACACTCCTATGCCCAAACGCCAACCAAGGTGTGCTTACTCTCCTCTTAGATTGCTCTATTTAAAGCTAGCTTCTCACCTTCCCACATGCTAGCTTGCCGATGTGGGATCCCTCGTTCAGTAGAGTTTAATTCCATCACAAACACTTGCCGCCCCAACTTATCAAAATAAATATCCCTTTTTGCTTGTAACGGGATTCGAACCCTTACCCTCTCCTGTGCTCCAGATGCTACATGCCACCACAACACAAGCTCCTTTTGTGTCTTAAAGCATGCACAATAAGCCTATGGCCCAAAGTCCAAGTTCATTTAAAAAGAAATCAAAATGAATTGCAAGCGCCAAGACTTGAACCTTGGACCCCTTGCTTCTTCTATGGCGTCACTTCTTTGTCTCCCATATGGCGTCATTTTCCACTAGACCACAACTCCTTTTGTGTCAAATTTCTCCACATTTTATTCTTAAAGCCTACTTACTAACTCCAAGGGTTTTATTCACCTAAAACCAAAATTTTCCTAAAGCCCAAGTTTGAACCCAAGACTTCATAGAAGGCCCCTAACCTTCTAAAATCACTCACCTAGTAGGTCCAATTTGCATTTGTGCTATTCTCTTGTTCTCAAAAATTTTAAATGCTCCCATGACCAAGGCCCAATTGGCCCAATTCTACTATGCCCAAATTCGAGGCGTTATAATTCTACCTCCCTTAAAGAAATTTCGTCCCTAAATTTTCCAACTAACAAGGTAGTCGTGGAACAACTACCCCACTACGCTACTGCTGCGCACTCTGATCCCAACATCTTTAACACACATCTAAAACATCCACCTATCGTAGCAGATAGGTTACAATTTCTATATCCAGAACATCACATCCAAACAAAATACACACAGATTAATACCAAAAATACAGTCCAATATCTAAAAACAAACCATCGCATTTCTAACTTACTATATTTAAATTTCTAAACAGACAAAAGTATTCATAAAACTTATGGATACGACACCGGAGACTTGTTGTACCACACTTTCAGAAAATGATCAATACAACATTTTAGAACAACAAATCTTTTCAAGCCCTTTTGATTTTCAAGCCTTTTGAAACAACACTTTCAGAAATTCAATTTTGAAAACCCAACCCACGACTGAGTTTTGCAACCTGGCTTTGATACCATTAAATGTAACACCCCAAACTCGAACTAGAAGTTAGGCCTGAAATTAGCGTGTCACATTGAAGTGTTTTTCAAAAACATGTTTTCATTGAAAACCCTTTCTAGAGAAAGCTTAAATAAAATCCCAGTTACGTTAGTTTATTTTTTTTAAAATGTAGTACATTGAAAATTATTAGCTTTATTCCTAAAACATCTTTTCAATTGCGAAAGCTAATTTTGAAAGTAATTGATTTACGAAAAAGATTTAGTCGCGAAACCATTTCGAAAATATTGCGAAAACGTAGTGTTGCTTTAAAAACAGTTAACATTTTGGAAAAACTACGATTTACTTCTAACTGATATAAATCAAAATAAAACCAAACTAAAATTTAAAATCCAAAAACTTTAAGAGGCCTTATTACAACCCCAAATCAAAATATTTAAATGTAAAAAATCAAAACGAAAAACATAAGCAATGTGTGGTCTTCTCCAAGACCCTCACAGCTCCGATCCGTCTAAGGCTGAGGATTACCTGTACAGTTAAAAACAGGGTGAGTTTATGAAAACTCAGTATGTAATCCCCTTACTAAAGTAACAATCAGTATATAGAAACTAAAATGCAGGCCAAAGCCCTATACAGAATCTGATCTTGTCTAATTCAGAGCATACGTGGGTCAAAGCCCACTACAATATCATTTGGGTCACAACCCATAACAGAATCAATTGGGCCTAGCCCAAACCAATAACAGAACAAGTGGCCTAAGCCCAGTACAGTGACAGATGTCACAAATAAATATGCAACAGTATGACGATGCACCCTACCCAATCCAGCCAACACACCACCCGTACCAACCCTACACACCATGTGGGGACAAAGTCGACCCACACAGCCCTACACACCAATAACTGCTAGTATCAACGCAGCAATACTTCTAATAATAGTATACGTGGCTGAGCCACTAGAATCAATATACGTGGCGAAGCCACTGAATCAGTAAAACGTGGCATAGCCACCAGTATAGTACTTCCTCCGTATCAATGTCCCACCCCTATGCAATATGTCGTGTCATGCTTAATCATTACACGTGTATGAAAAATGGCCATGCTCAATAACAATCATTTACACACATATTAAAAACACATTAGTTACATGACCACAGTCAAATCAGTTAAAACACAGTCTTACATTCACAGTTAGTTCAGTCATAGTCCTAACCAGTCATTTACCCGCAAGGGCAAAATAGTCATTTTACCCTATAAGGGTATTTCGAAATCTTACCCTTCATTGGTATTCCAGTAATTCAACTCTACAGGGGTAATTTAGTAATTCTACCCTACAAAGGTAATTCAGTAATTCTACTTTACATGAGTATTTCGGTAATTCTACCCTACAGGGTAATTCGGTGATTCTACCCTACAGGGGTAATTCAGTAATTTATAAACCAAGGGTATTTTAATAATTTCATAAATCACGGGTCTTTCGATAATTTCACAAACCAGAGGTATTTCAGTGACTTTACAAATCGAGGGTATTTTAGTAATTTTACAAACTGAAGGTATTTCAATAATTTTACAAATTGAGGGATTTTAGTAATTTTACAACTCGAGGGTATTTCAATAACTTCACAAATCGAGGGTATTTCAATAATTTTACAAATTGAAGGTATTTTAGTAATTTTACAACTCGAGGGTATTTCAGTAATTTCACAAACCAAGGGTATTTTGGTAATTTTACAAACTGAGGGCATTTTAGTAATTTTACAAATCGAGGGTTTTTCAGTAATTTTACAACTCGAGGGTATTTTGATAATTTCACAAACCAAAGGTATTTTGGTAATTTCGTAAATAGAGGGTATTTTAATAATTTTACAAATCGAGGGTATTTTAGTAATTTTTCAACTCGAGGGTATTTCAGTAATTTTTGCAAACCAAGGGTATTTCGGTAATTTTACAAACTGAGGGTATTTCAGTAATTTCACAAACCAAGGGTATTTGGGTAATTTCGCAAACTAAGGGTATTTCAATAATTTTACAAACCCAGGGTATTTTAGTAATTTTACAAACCAAGGGTATTTTGGTAATTTTGCAAACTAATGGTATTTCGATAATTTTACAAACCGAGGCTATTTTAGTAATTTTACAAACTGGGGGTATTTCAGTAATTTTACAACTCGAGGGTATTTCGATAATTTCCCAAACCAAGGGTATTTCGGTAATTTTACAAACTGAGGGTATTTTAGTAATTTTATAAACCAAGGGTATTTTGGTAATTTCGCAAACCAAGGGTATTTCAGTAATTTTACAAATCAAGGGTATTTTATTAATTTTACAAATTGAGGGTATTTCAGTAATTTTACAACTCGAGGGTATTTCACGACCCAACAGAAGTTCCACCGTCGCCTCGAGCGACTTATGAAATCTAAATTGACTTAAAGGCGAAAAGGGGCCTAAGGCCCATTACCCTGCCCAAGTGGGCCCACACACTCGTGTGGCCCATTTAGCTTAGAAACAACCACAGCTATGCAATTACACAGCCCAAATCAATAACTTATCGCATCACGGACATTTCACCTGTATGGACCCACAAACCCATTGGGCCCACACGGCCCAAGCCCATGAATTCGCTCATGGTGGCCTTCCTCATCGCATGCTCACGCTCGTGAGCTCGATTCACCACACGCTCGATCGCACGCTCGTATGGCATCGTTCCCCGATATTTCAGCTTTTCGGTATAATGCCAATCAACAGTCAAGATAGTACAATATATGCACCGTCGACTTTTCAACCAATTAACAATCAGAACAGTGTATCTAGATACACACCTTATCACGTAGAGTACTAGATAACCACGAATGCCATCACCTTATGGCTAGAATCCCATTTCCTCATCAAGAGCACGATCTTACAAAACTAGAGTCAACACGAATGCTTAAACTACAACCACAAAGTAACTGATCACCCTAACGGAAAAACGAGATAACGATGCGAATGGGCCTAGGTCCCATTTTTGGCCCAAATGAGCCCACACGCTCGTGTGGCCCATTTATCCCAAATCTAGCCACAGTTATGAGATTCACATTGACCAGTCCAATATCTCCTACACAATCATGCAATTTATTCATATGGGCCTATGGGCCCATTCGGGCCATCGTGGCCTATATAGTCCAAACCCAGAAGAACACTCATGATTGCCTCAACTATCACATCGAAGCTCCCACACGTGCACTCGCACACTCGTATGGCTACCATCGCTGTGTGACCGGTATTTTGGCATTTGTCGCTCTATTGCTAGAGTAGTGCGAAATACACACATGATAGGAATCTGGAGTTAATCCGCGCTCCAAACACTCCTATGCCCAAATTCCAGCCAAGGTGTGCTTATTCTCTTCATAGATTGCTCTATTTAAAGCCAGCTTCTCACCTTCCCTCATGCTAGCTTCCCGATGTGGGATCCCTCCTTCATCAGAGTTTAATTCCATCACAAACACTTGCCACCCCAAATTAGTAAAATAAATATCCCTTTTTGCTTGCAATGGGATTCGAACCATTGCCCTCTCCTATGCTCTAGACGCTACATGCCACCACAACACAAGCTCCTTTTGTGTCTTAAAGCATGTGCAACTAAATATAAGCCTATGGCCCAAGGTCCAAGTTCATTTAAAAAGAAATCAAAATGCATTGCAAGGGCCAAGACTTGAACCTTGGACCCCTTGCTTCCTCTATGGTGTCACTTCCTTGTCTCCCATGAGGCGTCATTTGCCACTAGACCACAGCTCCTTTTACGTCATATTTCTCCATATTTTATTCTTAAAGCCTACTTACTAACTCCTAGGGTTTTATTCACCTAAAACCAATATTTTCCCAAAGCCCAAGTTCGAACCCGAGACTTCATAGAAGCCCCCTAACCTTCCAAAATCACTCACCTAATAGGTCCAACTTTCATTTGTGCCATTCTCTTGTTCTCAAAAATTTTAAACGCTCCAATGGCCAATGTAACACCCCTAACCGTAACCGTCATCGGAATAGGGTCAAAGGCGTTACTAGACAGATCGAAAACATATATAACATTTCATACATTTCATTCATCATTCATACATACAATGTCCCTTAAATACCTCAACGAGACCTCAAACATGCTTATAATCCGGTCAGGACTAAAACGAAACATATACAGAAGTTCTCAAAAACTTAAAAAATTTTCCAAAATACAGGGGATACACGCCCGTGGGAGCAGACCGTGTGCCCACCACGGCTGCTAGACACACCCGTGTGTCCTCCCCGTGGTCGAACCTAACTTCTCACCACAACCACCAAGCACGCCCGTGTACCCTAACCATGGTCAATCCTACCAAACCCACACGGCTACCAAGCACCCACACGGCTATATACTGACTTTCTAACACGGCTTCTAGGCACGCCTGTGTACCATGGCCGTGTGCTCTTAAGCTGGCTACTGACTTTACACCACGGTGACTAGGCACGCCCGTATGCCATGGCCGTGTGACATTATTGGTCATTTGCAAGACCCAAAATGCCACCCAAATGGGTCATACCTACAAGCAACATTTCCATCACATATCATGCATATATGGCAACCAAAAACATACCAAATTGACCATTCAATCTATACATTCAATGCCAATCTCATTCATGCCAAATTAAAACTAAATATCATATCATTACAAGCATAGATCATGCATTTGCTTAGCCAAAACTTAACCATTTCATATGCATCAAACCATACCAAAACATATGCTCATATAACCCATTCATTCAAGCATTTTATCAACTCAAACTTGCCAAAACACATGGCTAAGTTCACTTCATAAACATATACACATATCTAGCCTATACATGCCATAATTAGCTATATACACTTTCAAAAGGGTACGAAAATAAGTTTAGTAGTGTGATGACGATCCTTGACGGTCCCGAGCCTCCAGTAGCTTTGACGACCTAAAAAAGAGAAAATAGACACACAGAGTAAGCTTTCCAAAAGCTTAGTAAGTCAAAATATAAACAAACTTAGCATAGAAGGCATATTTACAATTAGGTACATTGGCACATATCATCCACTTAACCATTTTCATAATTCAAGGATCATACAAGCACATAGCTCATCTAGCCAAAACTTTACATATCTTATCCCCCATTCCATATACATAACTTCATAGTAAGATAACATAGATGCTTACCTTGTAAACACAATTAGTGTATAATCAGCATACATAAAATAGATTTATAATCACTTAATTGTTCATAGCTTGAATTTGTAATTCGTATCACAGACTTGCCCATTGAACCAATAGAAATCTAGTAGGATACAAAAAGCTCGGAATAATCGTACAATGCCAACGTCCCAAGCGAGGTCTTACATGCACTTAGATATCGATGCCTCTGTCCCAGATAGGGTCTTTTATGAATCAATATGATGCCGATGTCCCAGACATGGTCTTACACATAAAGCTCATATCGATGCCAACGTCTCAGACGTGGTCTTACTCATAAACCACATATCGATGCTGACGTCCCAGACTTGGTCTTACTCGTAAAGCACATATTGATGCCGACGTCCTAGACGTGGTCTTACTCCTAAAGCTCATATCGATGCCATCGTCCCAGACGTGGTCTTCCATGAAATCACAAATCAATGCCAACGTCCCGGACGTGGTCTTACATGATAAAACAGAACAGATTCCTATGTCATGACATAACTAATCCTATCTATTCCTAGGTTTGTACGGGACTTCTCAGATTTTATCACTATATCAAACTTATCTCGAAATTCATGTACATAGCATCTCATAAACATTCATTATCATTGATAATCATATGAAAATATCCAATTCAATACAAATACGTTTATTTGCATAGTGACTTACCTCGGATTCAGTTTATCGGAATGAAAACGGCTACTCTTTCACTTTCGCTTTCCCGCGATCTAAGTCTGTTTTCCTCGATTCTTGATCTTGAATTTAAGCTTCTATGTGCCGAATGTATGAGAGCTTTTAAACCTTTCTTTTCTTTTGATTTTTGGTGGTAAGGCATGAAGATGAACACCTACTTTCATTTGTTTCTTTTATTACAAAACATATTATTAATCTAATTACAAAATTACCCTTATAATAAAACATATACGACAAATGAATTAAATCCATTTCAGTACTTGTGCCATCCACTAACTTAGGTAATAGGTAAATTTTCCATACAAATACCCCATACTTTTAAAGACATGACAAATAGGAACCTTTTCATGTAGCATGCTAATTTACAAATCAATGCAATTAAATCCTTTGCTCAAATTAAACATATAGACAGACAAATTAACTCACAAAAATTTAGCACATGCTTAGTCATGTATCAGTGGCACAGAAAATAATATAAAAAATTTATACGGACTCGAATTCGTGGTCTCGAAACCACTATTCCGACTAGGGTATAAACAAGACTGTTACAATTCTCCCCCTTAGGGATTTTTGTCCCCGATAATCTTACTGTTAAATAGAGTCGGATATTGCTATCTCAATAAGTCTTCAGGCTCCCACGTAGCCTCTTCTATTTCGTGCCGATTCCACAGTACTTTTACTAACAAAATTTTCTTGTTTCTCAACTCTTTCACTTCACGAGCTAAGATACGGATCAGTTCCTTTTCGTATGTCATATCAGATTGAATTTCAATTTCAGATAGAGCAATAACATGTGACGGATCAGATCGATATCTATGGAGCATCAAAACATGGAATACATTATGAATCTTTTCTAACTCAGACAGAAACTTTAATTTATATGCAACAGGCCCTACACGTTGGTCCCATGAATCTCGAACTCAATTTGCCTTTACGTCTGAAACGAAGCACTTTCTTCCGTGGAGACACTTTCAAAAATACTTTGTCACCGATCTTAAATTCTAAATCTTTTCGTTTCAAATTCGCATAAGACTTCTGACGATCAAATGCTGCTTTTAAACAATTTCGGATCAATTTCACTTTCTATTCTGAATGTTTTATCAAATCAACCCCGTGAAGCTTATTTTCACAAAGCTCGATCCAATATAAAGGTGTACGGCATTTACGTCTGTACAAAGCTTCATAAGGTGCTATTTTGATGCTCGACTGAAAATTATTATTATAAGCAAATTTGATCAACGACAGATACTATTCCCACTAACCAATAAACTCAAGTATACAGCATCATAACATATCCTCTAAAACCTGAATGATCCACTCGGATTGACCATCTGATTGCGGATGAAAAGTTGTACTAAAACGAATTTTTGTGCTTAATGCTTCTTGTAATTTCTTCCAAAACCACGATGTGAATCTCAGGTCTTTATCCGACACAATGGATAGTGGCACCCCGTGCAATCTCACAATCTCAGAAATATAAAGCTCGGCTAATCTTTCGAGTGAGTAGTCAGATCTTACTAGAATAAAATGGATAGATTTAGTCAATCGGTCAACCACGACCCAAATTGCATCTTTCTTTCTCGGAGTTAGGGGTAATCCAAAACAAAGTCCATCGTTACTCTATCCCATTTCCACTCTGGAATCAGAATCGGTTGTAGTAAACTTGACGGAACTTGATGTTCAACTTTCACTTGCTGACAGACTAAACAATTCAAAACAAAATCAAAAATGTCTCGTTTCATGCTAGACCACCAATAGTGCTGCTTCAAATCATGATACATTTTAGTACTTCTCGGATGGGCAGATAGGCGACTATTATGTGCTTCAATCAAAATCAATTGAATCAACTCCAGATTTCTCGGAACATAGATACGACCTTGGAATCTCAAGCAATCATCAACAACTCGAAATTTAGATTCAGAATTAATCTCACAGAGAGCTCATTTCAATAAAAATTCATTATCTACCTTCTGAGCATCACATTTCTACTGTAAGAACAATGGTTTCGCTTTCAATTCAGCTATCACAGAACTTTCATCAGACAAATCTAACTGAGCATTTAAAGCACGAATGCAAACAATGATTTTCTACCCAATGCATCAGCAACAATGTTTGCTTTACCCGGATGATAATCTATCACAAGCTCATAATCTTTTAATAGTTCTAACCATCTTCTTTGACGCAGGTTCAAATCTTTCTGGGTCATCAAATATTTTAGACTTTTATGATCTTAAAACACGTGACATTTTTCACCGTACAGATAATGACGCCAGATCTTAAGTACAAACACAATCGCAGCTAACTCAAGGTCGTGCGTCAGATAGTTCTTTTCATGAGGCTTCAATTGTCTCGAGGCATAAGCTACAACTTTGCCTTCCTGCATCAAAACACATCCCAGTCCATTTAACGAAGCATCACCGTAAACAACAAATTTTTACCCTATTTTGGCTGTACTAACACTAGAGCTTCTGTTAATAGAGTTTTTAATTGATCGAAAATTTTTTGACATTTCTCTGACTATTCAAATCTAACATCTTTCTGAAGTAATTTAGTCAACGGAGTAGCTATCACTGAAAATCCTTTTACAAAACAACGATAATAACCAGCTAGACCAAGAAAATTACGAACTTCAGACACGTTTCTTGGAGGTTTCCAATCCAGAATAGCAGAAATCTTGCTTGGATCAACACGAATCCCAAAAGCTGACACAATATGTCCCAAAAAACTAACCTCGTGCAACCAGAATTCACATTTGCTGAATTTTGCGTACAATTGGTTTTCTCTCAAAGTTTACAACACAATTCTCAAGTGTTCAGCATGATCATTTTCACTTCGTGAATAAATCAATATGTCATCTATGAATACTACAACAAATTGATCTAGGTACGGTCTAAAAATTCTGTTCATCAAATCCATAAAAGCAGTAGGAGCATTGGTTAGTCCAAATGGCATAACTAAAAACTCATAATGCCCGTACCTCGTTCTGAAAGTAGTTTTAGGAATGTCTGAATCTTTAACTCTCAACTGATAGTAGCCTGATATCAAATCTATCTTAGAAAACACTTAGCTCCTCTCACCTGATCAAACAAATCATCGATACGTGGTAACGAATATTTGTTCTTTATCGTCACTTTGTTCAACTGTCGATAATCAATACACATTCTCATAGTTCCATCTTTATTTTTCATAAATAGCACAAGAGCTCCCTAGGGTGAGAAACTTGGTCGTGCAAATCCTCGGTCAGTCAATTCTTGCAATTGAGATTTCAACTCTTTCAATTCGGTTGGAGGCATTCTGTACGGAGCTATCGAAATAGGTGTAGTACTAGGCATCAATTCAATACCAAACTCAACTTCACGAATCGGAGGTAAACCCGGTAACTCTTCAAGGAACACATCAAAAAACTCACAGACAATAGGTACTGACTCAACTTTCTTCTCAAACACTTTTGAATCAGTCACATAAGCGAAATATGATTCATACCCCCTTTTCACATAACTTTGAGCTTTCAAAATAGATATCACAGCAGGCACTCCATTCAACTCATTAGATTCAACTCGTACTATCTCATCATTCGGACATCTCAAATCAATAGTCTTTATTTTACAGTTCACAACAGCATCATGCATAAACAACCAATCCATACCCAGAATAATATCAACTCATCAAACGGTAAAAGCATCAGATCAACAGGAAAATAGATATCTCGAAACATTAACGGACAATTCTTACATACTTTGTCAACAAGGACACTTTTACCTAAGGGGTTCGATACTTTATAGCAAACTTAATAGACTCTACAGGAAAAGTCTTACCATATACTAAATTCATGCATATGTATGAATGCATAGAACCAGGGTCTATCAATGCAATCACATAAGTATCATAAAGAGTAAAAGTACCCGTTATAACATCAGGTGATAAAGCTTCCTCACGAGCTCGGATAGCATACTCTCTGGAGGCACTCTAGCTTTAGATCATACAATACTGTCTCTCATGTACCTATGACTACCACTAACATTTCTCACATTCTTAAAAGGTCTACCTCTCATAGGTGCATTATTAGATCTCAGATTCTGAACAGTCTCTGGCTCGACGGACTCATGACAATCACGGATAAAATGGTCAAGCGATCTACATCAGAAGCAAGCTCTGTCATTTAATTTATAGCTTCCTGGATGCCTTTTTCCATAATGTTTACATTTAGGTATGTCAGTCCGAACATTACCAACACTGGCCATTGAAGTTGTGGGAGTTTTTGAACTCATCTGCGATCTATCTCGAGTCCTATTCAAATGTCTCACATTATCCCTGGAATGACTTTGATCATCTCTGAATCTCTTCGGAGCAGACTAAAATGATTTGCTCGTAAATCTCTTTCTCATATCTTGGGCTTCGGTCTCAGCTTTTCTTTTATATTTCCTAAGTGCTTTAGCTTTACATGCTCGATCAACGAGTACAATGAACTCTTTTATCTCTAAAATCTTGACTAATAAACAGATATCTTCATTAAAACCATCTTCAAATATTTTGCACATTATAGCTTTATATGATACACATTCTCGAGCGTACTGGCTTAATCGTATAAACTCTCGTTCATACTCAGAAATAATCATTCGGCCATGTTTAAGTTCTAGGAATCCCTTCTGTTTCTGATCAATGAATCTCTCACTGATATATTTCTTCCGGAACTCAATCTAATAGAAATCCCATGTAACTCGTTCCCTCAGAACAATAGAAATTAAGGTTTTCCACCATTGATAAGCTGCATCTCAGAGTAATGATACCATACATTTAATGCATTCATCCGGAGTTATAAGTATTTCATCAAACACTCAGGTAGTATTTTCAATCCAGAACTCAGCCTTTTCAGCATTATCATCATTAGAATCTCGAAATTCTTCAGCCCCATACTTACGAATCTTATCAACCGGAGGCTTATTCTACAGATTGGAATTTACAGTCGGAGGTGTATCAGATGCCTGAAGGGGATTAACTGGGGGCGGGGGTTGCAAAATAGTCGGGTTATTTCTCATAAATTGAGTGAAACATTCACTCATCATCTGGAAGAAAGCTTGCTTAGCTTCTCCTTCCTGACCGCTCGTAGCCGGTCTCAGATCAGAAAGCACTGTCCCTTGTGCGGGAGCAGGTGCATTACTTTTTACGTCGTCAGCTACGGCTCTTTCGGGATCCATTATTATATCGAAATCACATATTATACATTAGGATTCATCACACTATCACAATTCAGATATATGGCATGTATAGCTAGACTCTGACACGGAACGTTAGTCCGAGAACCGAATAAATCGTAGCTCTGATACCAACCAAATGTAACACCATTAACTCGTAACCGTCGTCGAAATAGGGTCAAAGGTGTTACCAGATAGATTGGAAACATATATAACATTTCATACATTTCATTCATCATTCATACATACAATGTCCCTTAAATAGGTCAACGACACCTCAAACATGCTTATAATCCGGGCCGAGACTAAAACGAAAAATATATAGAAGTTCTCAAAAACTTAAAAAAATTTTTAAAATACAGGGGATAAACGCCCGTGGGAGTAGACCGTATGCCCACCACGACTGCTAGACACACCCGTGTGTCCTCCCCGTGGTCAAACTTGACTTCTCAGCACGGCCACCAAGCACACCCGTGTACCCTAACTGCGGCCAATCCTGGCAAACCCACACGGTTACAAAGTACCCCCGTGTGCTAAGGTCGTGTACTACTAAGCCATATACTGACTTTCTAACACGACTTTTAGGCACGCCCGTGTACCATGGCCCTGTGCTTTTAAGCTAGCTACTGACTTTACCCCACGGTCACTAGGCACGCCCATGTGCCATGGTCATGTGACATTAAAGGTCATTTGCAAGACCCAAAATGCCACTCAAATGGGCCATACCTACAAGCAACATTTTCCATCACATGTCATGCATATATGACAACCAAAAACATACCAAATTGACCATTCAATCTATATATTCAATGCCAATCTCATTCATGCCAAATTACAACTAAAACTCATATCATTACAAGCATAAATCATCCATTTGCTTAGCCAAAACTTAACCATTTCATATGCATCAAATCATACCAAAACATATGCTTCATATAACCCAATCATTCAAGTATTTTATCAACTCAAACTTGCCAAAACACATGGCTAAGTTCACGTCATAAACATATACACATATCTAGCCTATACATGCCATAATTAGCTATACACACTTTCAAAAGGGTACCAAAATAAGTTTAGTAGTGTGATGACGATCCTTGACGGTCCTGAGCCTTTAGTAGCTTTGATGACATATAATACAGAGAAAACAGACATACAGAGTAAGCTTTCTAAAAGCTTAGTAAGTTAATATACAAACAAACTTAGCATGGAAGGCATATTTACAATTAGATACATTAGCACATATAATCAACTTAACCATTTTCATAATTCAAGAATCATACAAGCACATAGCTCATCTAGCCAAAACTTTACATATCTTATCACCCATTCCATATACATAACTTCGTGGTAAGTTCACATAGATGCTTACCTCGTAAACACAATTACTGTATAATCAGCATACCTAAAACAAATTTCTAATCACTTAATTGCTCATAGCTCGGATTTGTAATTTGTGTCACAGACTTCCTGTTGAACCAATAGAAATCTAGTAGGATACTCAGAAAGCTCAGAATAACCGTATAATGCCAACGTCCTAGACGAGGTCTTACATGCACTCAAATATCGATGCCTCTGTCCCAAACAGGGTCTTATACGAATCAATACGATGTCGATGTCCCAGACATGGTCTTACACGTAAAGCTCATATTGATGCCAACGTCCCAGACGTGGTCTTACTCGTAAAGCACATATCGATATCGACATCCCAGACGTGGTCTTACTTGTAAAGCACATATCGTTGCCAACGTCCCAGACGTGGTCTTACTTGTAAAGCTCATATCGATGCCAACATCCCAGACGTGGTCTTACACAAAATCACAAATCAATGCCAACTTCTCGGATGTGGTCTTACATGATAAAATAAAACATATTCCTATGTCATGACATAGCTAATCCTATCTATTCCTAGGTTTGTACGGGACTTCTTGGATTTTATCACTATATCGAACTTATCTCGGAATTCATGTACATAGCATCTCATACACATTCATTGTCATTGATAATCATATGAATATATCCAATTCAATATCAATACGTTTATTTTCATAGTGACTTACCTTGGATTTGGTTTATCGGAATGAAAATGGCTACTCTGTCACTTTCGCTTTCCCGCGATCTAAGTCCATTTTCCTCGGTTCTTGATCTTGAATTAAAGCTTCTATGTGCTGAATGTATAAGAGCTTTGAAACCTTTCTTTTCTTTTGATTTTCGGTGGTAAGGCATGAAGATGAACACCCACTTTCATTTGTTTATTTTATTACAAAACATATTATTAATCTAATTACAAAATTACCCTTATAATAAAACATATACAACTCCCCCATACTTAGGTAATAGGTAAATTTTAGTACTTGTGCCATCCACTAACTCAGGTAATAGGTAAATTTGCCATACAAATCCCCCATACTTTTAAAGACATGACAAATAGGCACCTTTTCATGTAGCATGCTAATTTACAAATCAATGCAATTAAATCTTTTGCTCAAAATAAACACATAGATGACAAATTAACTCATGGAAATTTAGCACATGCTTAGTCACGTATCAACGGCACAGAAAATAATATAAAAAAATTATACAAACTCGAATTCGTGGTCCTGAAACCACTGTTCTGACTAGGGTACAAACTGGACTGTTACAGCCAAGGCCCAATAGGCCTAATTCTACTAGGCCCAAATTTGGGGCGTTACAATTTTACAGTTTCTTCCATATAGAGCTTCAAATGGTGCCCTTTTATACTGGACTTATAACTTTTATTATAAGAGAATTTAGCTAATGGTAGGTACTTTTCCTAGCTCCCTTCAAACTTGAGGATACAACGTCACACCATATCTTCCAGAATTTGTATCACTCATTATGATTTCCAGTTTGTCTTAGGGTGAAATGCCATAATGAAATTGACTTTAGTGCCCAAAGCCTCGTTCATTTTATTCCAAAATATCGATGTAAACCTTGGATCACGATCAAGAATAATAGATGTTGGAACTCCGTGTAATCTCACAATCTCTGACATATATATTTTCGCTAATCTCTCAAGTGAGAAATTTGTTCTGACTGTAATAAAGTGTGCCTACTTAATCAATATATCAACAATCACCCAGATCTAATCTTTCTTTTTCGGAGTTACAAGTAAACTAGATACAATATCTATCGTGACTCTCTCCCACTTCCACTCTGGAATCATAACATGTTGTAATAAACCTGACGGTACCTGATGTTCTGCTTTTACCTACTGACAAATCAAATATTTAGCTACGAACTCACAAATTTCACTTTTCATACCTGGCCACCAGTACATTTGTTTCAAATCACAATACATCTTCATGCTACCAGGATGAATGGAATACGTACTATTGTGAGCTTCAGATAGAATATTATGTTTTAAACCTAAATCATTCAAAACAAAAATCCTATCACGATAACGAAATGTACCATCATTATTAATACTGTATTCAGTAGTCAAATTATCTTGAACCAATTCTCATTTCAATATCAACTTTGGATCGTCATTTTGTAAGTCCTGAATTCATTATAGCAACAGGGGTTTAATTCTCATCTTTTCCAGTGCAGAACCATTTTCATTCATAGCTAAATGAGTGTTCAACACTGGAGGTGAAAACAATGAAGACTTTTGACAAAGTGTATCCGGAATCACGTTAGCCTTTCCCGGATGATGATCAATAAATAGATCATAATATTTCACTAGTTCTAACCAACGTCGCTGTCTCAAATTCAGTTATTTCTAATTCATTAAATATTTTAAACTCTTGTGGTCAATAAACACATGACACTTCTCGTCGTATCAATAATGTCCCCAAATCTTCAAAGCAAATACATTTGTGACCAGTTTAAGGTCATGAGTAGGATAATTGTTTTCATGTGGCTTTAACTATCGAGAAACATAAGCTACTACTTTCCCTGTCTGCACCAACACATAACCTAAATCGTTGAGAGAGACATCACTAAAAATAACATGTGCTACGCCAAACTCAGGACGAAACAACACTGGAGCTTCTGTCAACATTTTTTTCAACTGATCAAAACTCTATTGGCACCTATTAGACCAAACAAACTCGACATTTTTCTATAGTAACATGGTCATCGATGAAGCAATGATCAAGAAGTTTTTAACACAATGATGGTAGTCACCTGCTAAACCTAGGAAACTTCGCACTTTGGAAACATTTTTTTGGAGTTTTCTAATTCATTACAGTAAAAACTTTACTCAGATCGACTCGAATCCCATTAGTTGATACTATGTGACCCCAAAATCCAACATCACGAAGCCAGAATTCACATTTACTAAACTTTACGTACAACTATTTTTCTCTCATATTCTATAACACAATTCTCAAGTGTTGAGTATGCTCCGATTCTGTCTTGGAATAGATCAATATATCATTCATAAACACAACTAAAATTTATCCAAATGAGGCTGAAAAACCCAATTCATTAAATCCATAAAAGTAGCAGGAGCATTTGTTAATCAAAATGGCATTACCAGAAACTTATAATGATCATAACGAGTTCTAAAAGTAGTCTTTGACACAAACATTCCTTAACTCACAACTGATAATACCCGGATCTGAGATCTATCTCAAGAACATTGTGGAACCTTTTAATTGATCAAACAAGTCGTCAATACGTGGGAAAGGGTACTTATTCTTTATTGTGACTTTATTCAACTGTCTGTAGTCTATACACAATCTTAAGAAGTCATCTTTCTTTTTCACAAATAACACAGGTGCACCCCAGAGAGACATAATTGTTCGAATAAGCCTTCTTTCAAACAACTTTTGCAATTGTGCTTTCAACTCTTTTAATTCAGTTAGAGCATACAATACGGTGATATCGATATCAATGCAGTTTCAGGAACCAGATCAATCACAAATTCAACTTCTCGGTCAAGAGGCAAACCCGATAAATCTTCAAGAAATACATTAATAAACTCATTAACAATCGATAAATGTTCTAACTTTGACACTAAGTCTTGGTATCGAGAATGTATGCTAGAAACGTTTCACTAACTTTACCTATCAATCTCTCCCGTCTGGCATTTCAAATCAATCTATTTCTGTCTACAATTTACCACAACATCATGTAATGATAGCCACTCCATACCTAAAATAGCATTAAATTCTTGAAAGGGTAGTAATATCAAATCAGCAGGGAATTCACAACCTCTAATTTTCAATGGACATTTACAAAAAACTATGTTAACTATCACACTCTACCTAGTGGATTAGTGACTTGAATATCATATTCAGTTGATTTGACAAGTAGTTTCTTTTCCTTTACTAATGCAATACAAATATAATAGTGAGTTTGTAACATCCCGTGCTTCAATGGTGTAGGAAATAATGATTTCGGGACCACAAATTTGACGAGTAAGTTAGTAAAATTAATATTTAAATTATACGAGTCAATAGTAATTTTTATATTAAATTTTGATTTGATTATTTTTAACAATTAAATTAAATTTAGTACAAGTGATTTTGTTTAAAAGTCAAGTGGTTATTGAAAACAAGGTATTAAGACCTCGTTTTAGTAATATAAAGCTGTAAATATTTTTATTAAATATTTACAGTCTTATTATATGTGAATTGAAGTTGGGTCTGGTAATTTTGATGATTTATTGATTAATTGAGGTAAAAGGATTAAATTGTAAAAGAGGTAAAAGTTAATTGCTATAGATTTAAAATAGTGAAAGGATCAAAATGGTAATTAAACCATGGTATAAAAGTCCAAGTGGTGGTGGATGTTAATCATTCCACTAACTTTTGGATTATTTATTTATTCTTAATTAGTTTAAGGCCAAATTGTAAAGAAGTTTATTTAATTGGAATTTAATTTAATTAAAGGACTAATGGTGTAATTGGACCCTCCTTAAATGTCCTAATAATAGAAATGATATGAATTCTCTAGATTTTGGTAAATTGCATTTAATTCCTAATTAATTGAGGATTTATTAATTAATTTGTTTTCTAGTATGATAAAAAATGGTGGTTTCGGGGCCACAATTTTGATGTGTTAGACCATAAATATTAATTATTTAATTTACAGGGTTATTAATGTCGCATTAAAATTTGGTTATGAAATTTTATCAGTTAGATAGTTAATTAAGTGAAAATGACTAAATCATAAAAACTATAAAAGTGGAATTCTATAGATTAAAGGCATCAAATGATAATGGGAAGGAAAGGCAAGGCCCCTAAATGCTAAATAGAGCATTAGAAGAGATAGTGGATGGTATTGGGCTTTAAATTGTTGAAATTAATGAGTAATTAAAAGGGCAATTTGGTAAATTAGGAATTCAGTTAAATGTAATAGATAAATAAGTTAAAAATCAATTTAATTTCATCTTCTTCACAAATGAAAGCGGAAACCCTAGAGTAAGAAGAGTATTGCATTCGGCAAACTTTGAATCCTCAATAGGTAAGTGAAATTTCATCTGTTTTTAGTAATTTTTGTCTCTGAACTCGTATTATCTTAATCTAGCTAACCCAATGACCAATTTGTGAAACTGTTAAATGTTTTGAATTGTGCCATTGTTGAGTTTGTGTTATTCTTGAAACTTTATGAAAGAATATTGATTTTTTTTTTTTGTTAGATAGGACTATTTTGTAATGTAGTTTTTAATGATTTCAAGGTTTAAGGACTAAATTGTTAAATTAATGAAGTTACAATGACTTGATGAGATATAATTACAAATATGGGTTGCATTTAGGTCATTGAATATTCGTTCATGGATGTTTTTAAATAAAAATGATTAATTTGCATGATTAGGGCTTAGGGACTAAATTGAATAAAAATAAATTATTGGGGGCAATTTTGTAAAAATGCCAAAAAGACTTAATTGCATAAAATAAGTTAATTTTACTATTGGAATTAGTTAATTTAATGGAAATATTATTTTAGATCAGGAACAAGTGGAAAACCTAGGGCAAGAGAAAGTACCGAATAGTCTTTGTACCTTTGTCATTGCTACAATTTAGTCAGGTAAATTCATACAGTTTAACTTTAGTTCATTTTTAATATATTATAGAAACTTAATTGCATAATATTGGATTATATTGATGTGTGTAATTGGAAATGGAAATAAGGAATTGAAATGGCATTGATCATTGATTGAGAGACTATAAGTCGTTACTGCAAATTAATCCTGTAAGTTCATGCATTTAATTATGATTCTAATAATCCTTATACTCTTGTTAATATACTATAATTGTATATTATATTATATATCGAATGAGTTCAGCGAGCGTTACCCACTGTTATACTAATTGGTGCTCATACAAGTCATACCTACTAAATATACTGAAACGTATGTGCTCTTATGTAACACCCCTAACCCGTATCAGTCGTTGGATTAGGGTTACAGAGCATTACCCGACTTATTTCATAAACAATCATTCATTTCATATAAATTTATCAAATCCAAACATAAGTCATTCAAATACAATCATATAGTCCATAACACAAGCCCTCGAGGCCCAAACCAAGCAATAGAAATGGTTCGGGACTAAACTGAGAACTCAAAGAAATTTTGGAAAAACATTAAAACTTTTCAAAGTACAGAGCACACATGCCTGTGTGGACATGCTGTGTGCCTCACACGACCACGAGACACACCCGTGTCATAGGCCGTGTGGACATTCAAAATGGGATCACATGACCGTGTCCCAACCCGTGTCCGACCTCGTGTAACTCACTGACTTGGGTCACACGACCAACCACACGCCCGTGTGACTAGCCCGTGTACCCTTCAAAATGGCCTCACACACCCGTGTGCCAGGCTGTGTGCTAGGCCTTGTGAAAATTGGAGGGTATTGATCGTTGTTTTGTCGAGTTTTAAAATTTATAATGAATGAGATCGAACCTAGAAACTAACTCTAACAACGATTAAAGGTAAGTGTACCTATCAAACAGTAGTATAGGTTAGGCAAGACCGGATTGTCGAACCCAAAGAAACTATAAGTACTAATACTAACTTTCTTTTTATTATTTAGCCTAAAATAAGTGAAGTTGCTTTAATTTAAATTAACGACTACTAAACTAAAGACGCAAAGACCAAAAGAACGAATTGGGAAATAACTTGAAGAAAAACTCAGTTGATCACGACGATATCCTTAGGAAGAATCCACTTAGACTTCACTTGTTATTTAACACTGAACCATACGATTTATTCACTTAGTTTGATCTGTAAGACTCCCTAACGTATATTAAATCCTCTCTCGGGGCGAATAATGGCTAACCCTAGGTTAATTAACGAAAATCTCTTTCTCGAATAATAACCCCCTAGAATAGCAGTATCGATCTATGGATTCCCATATTAGGTTTCACCCTAATCCGGCAAAATCTCGTCACCCTATCTCTAGGCGTGCGATCAACTCCGCTTAATTATGCCAGATCTACTCTTAAGTAGGGTTTATTCCTCCTCCAACTAAGCACATCAAATTTGGATTAAGCACACATAATTAAGAACAAACTAAGTAGTTATCATATAATTCAGAAAACAATAACAAGATTCATCTAGGTTTCATCCCCTTCAAGTATCTGAAGGGTTTAGTTCATAACAAATAAAGAAAACATCTCAAGAGAAAAGATAAGACAAAACATAAGAAATCCCTAAAACCCCTTGAAGGAATTAAAGGAGAAGCCCGCCGTCTTAAGTAGAATTTTGGCTCCTTGAGATGGATCAACTGGCTATCTTCGAGTAATTCCCACAAATCTGATCTTCTAGCTCGACTCCTTGGCCTAGCTAACCGCCCCCTTTTTTAAGTTACACTTGGGGTGTTTATATAGACTTTTGGAATGCTTTACTTGGCCTCTAAGTGTCCCAATTCAAGTATACTTCCTACTCGGTGTTTGAATAGGCTTTGGAATGTGTTTCTTTGCCTCAAAATATCCAAATCCGAGTGAAATTCCTCTTTTCCACGACAAGGGCATTGCCATGGCACACGCCCGTGTAAATCGACTTCAGGTCGTGTTTCAATTCTGTTGATTGAGGCACAGCCATGTGAATCGTGGTTTAGGCCGTGTGAAGTAAATTGACGAGGCACGGCCGTGTGGCTTGAAGTCCAGGCCGTGTCGATTTCCTCTTTGGCCGAAATTGGCCTATTTTAAGCCCGTTTCTCATTCTTTTCATCCTTGGGTGCTTTCTTGAGTATAAACATGAAAAGAAAGGATTAAAAGCACCTTTTTACATAAATCAAGGGCTAAATCATCCAAAAGCATACTAAATGTGGGCCTAAAATATGTTACTTTTACGGTTTATTAGGTATACTGACTTGTGCCACATGGCCAGGCCATACGCCCGTGGGCTAGGCTGTGTGAACCTACTGGCTTGATTTCTACATAAGTACCAGGGGACACATGGCCGTGTCACTTGACTGTGTGTCACACACGACTGAGACACATGCCCTTGTCTCTGGCCGTGTGGACAAAAATAGACCATTTTCCAAGCCTTATTTCTCACCCAAAGTGGCACCAACCTACACATAACAAATAGCATATGACCATATCCTCAATAAGCATTCAAAACAACCATAACCAAGTCCAAAACATACAATTTCAATATTGACAACAACATTACTCATAAACATCACAATTGGCCATTCAAAATCATACCAATATCATTTCCAAAAACTATCGAAATGGTTAAATGCATACAAGAGACATGGTGTCTACAACTTAGCATTTCTAACTTTTTAATACCAAAACTCAATTTCACAAGAAAGGCATCCATAAACAACTAATCACTACAATTCACAAGACCATTTATACATATTTATAAACCAAGTATATCAAAGTAAGCCAAATCACTTGGCTAAACACACATTTATACATATCAACACAAACCAAGTCAAGCCATATTAAATTACTACTTACATAACCAAAACATGTAGGCTTTCATTAGCTAATGATCTAGACATGCCATATAACCAATAAGTCCAAAAGTACAAAAAAAAAAAAAAGGTGGATAGTGTGATGAGATCTCCGACGACTTCCAATCCAACCAAGCTTTGAAATCACTATAAAATGCTGAAAAATAAACGAAGTAAGCTATTAAGCTTAGTAAGCTCGTATGGCTAAAATACAACTTACCGTTTAATCACAATTTAAGGAAATAAACATAGCATAATGCAATTCAATTTGAATTCAAAAGCTTAACACATATCCAATCAAAAGGTTAGACATGAACTCACAATTCTCATAGATTCAATGCTTATACAATTCATGAACATACATGTACCGATACATACCGATACATATCAATCTCTTACTTTTTCATATCATCAATATACCCGTTGAACCATTCAGAATAATATCGAATACTCGAGAATCTCGCACACTAAGTGCCAATACATGGTCGAAGCTATCTCAATCTCATATCTCGTATAAATGCTCCCTCTCAAGCTATCAATGGGTCTGCTCACACAAACTGATGGTCAAGACGTAACTACATGATGCTGCTCACACAAGTTGACGAGTAACCGCAACACACGCCAAAAAACTCAGCCATCGGTAGAACGTACATACCAGCACCCAAAACACGGTAACCCCTAATGACATGGCATTTGTATCCTATCTATTCTAAGGCTCAACCAAGATTTATACATTGCCGATAAATTGTCGAGAATTTTCGTAGTATCTTATCATCACAATTATATCAATTAAGCATTCAAATACTTATAATTTAATGCTTATTAAACATATGAACTTACCTCGATTGCAAAAAAGACAAAATAGGATCGAGTAGTCCAATACTTTATCTTTCCCTTGATCTAGTTCCATACGTTGCTTTTCTTGATCTATATAATCAAATTTAACTTATTTAAATATCATTCTATCCAATTTAGTCCAAAATTCATATTATGGAAAATTCCTATTTTGCCCCTTTCTTTTGACTTCTTTGTAATTTAGTCCCTAGCTCATAAAAAATGCAAATTCATGCAATTCCATCCACATACTAAGCTAGCCGAATTCTATATAGACTCATAGCAGCCCAAAATTTTCATTAATCCACACATTTCACCATGAAATTTACACATTTTTAAATAAATCCTTAATTGACATTTTCAACAAAAATCACTTTCAAAAGTTGTTTATTTATCAAAAAAGATTTATTTTCTTCCATCAAACATCAAAAATCACATGCACTCAATCATGGAAAACCCTAACCTTTTTAATAGTTTTGCAAATTAGTCCCTACGCTTGTTAGATTAAGCTAAAATAAACCCGAAAACATAGAAATCATTAAAAATGGGACAAAAACCACTTACATGCATGTGAAAGTAGCTTGACCGAACACTAGCTATGGCTTCCCTTGTTGATTTTGGTTAATGATGTTAAAATTAGGAAGATGAACACATTTTGTTTAAGTTATTTTAACTTTAATTACTCATTTACCATTTTGTCCTTTGAAATTATTCATAATTTCAATAATACCAATCTCGTAAAAGTCCACTATCACTTAAATGGTCTATTTACCATCCAAGTGCTCATGCATTTACATTCTATAGCCATTTAGTGTCTTTAACTAATAAAACTCAAGTTTTGTACCTTATGCGATTTAGTCCTTTTTATCAAATTGAGCATACAAACGGTAAAATTTATTAGCGAAATTTTTATACGACACTACTAACTTGCTGTAGACATTAAAATAATAATATAATTATTTTCACATCGAATTTGTCATCCCGAAACCACTGTTTCAATTTCACTGAAAACGGACTGTTACAACTCTCCCCCCTTAGGAATTTTTGTCCCCGAAAATCTTACCAGAAAATAGGTTAGGGTACTGTTTTCTCATAGCTTCCTCGGGTTCCCACGTAGCTTCATCTATATCGTGACGTTGCCAAAGAACCTTCACTAGAGCTATGCTTTTGTTTCTTAATTCTTTAATCTCTTAAGCTAATATTCTGATTGATTCTTCATTATGACATATCGGGCTGAATTTCAATCTCTATCGGAGAAATTATGTGTGATGGTTCAAATCGATACCGTCATAACATTGACATATTAAAAAAATTATAAATCTTTTCCAACTCTAACTGCAATTCAAGTCGATAAGCTATTGGCCCAAGTTCTCTCGATAATCTCGTACGGTCTGATAAATCGCAGACTCAACTTTCCTTTACGACCAAATCGAAGAATCTTCTTCCATGGTGATACTTTTAAAAACATTTTGTTTGTAACACCCCTTACCCATATCCGACGCCAGTACAGGGTACGAGGCGTTACCTTACTTAAAAACATGTATACAAACATTTCCAAGTTATGAAATTCCGTTCAAATTTAAAACTTTTCAATCTTCATCTTAAAATATTTAAAGCCTACAAGGCCCAAAGCATTCCTTAAAAGTGGTTCAGGACTAAACCAGGAAGCTTAGAAAACTTTAGAAAATTTTTGAAAATAGGGGCAAACGCCCAAATGGACTTGGGGCACGGCCTTGTGGCTGACATGGCCATGTCCTTAGCTCGTGCACGAGCCTAACTTGTGCTTCGCGAGAATTCAGGTTGTCACACGGCCTGGCACACACTTGTGTCCCTCACACAGCCATAACACGCCCATGTCTCGGCCTGTGTTAAAATCTTGACATTCTATTTCTGACGTCACTAATCATTTAGGGTTACACAGCCATGGCACACGCCGTGTGCAAGGCCGTGTAGAAATTCTAAATTTCATAACAAGGTGTAGACTTCACATGGCCTGGGCACATGCTCATGTCCTATGGCCGTGTCTTCCACACGGTTGAGACATACGCTCGTGTCTCAGCCCGTATGGTAACTACTGGGCACTCTATTTTGCTAACTTGGGGTGCGAGGGGACACAAGGCAGAACTACACGCCCATGGGACAGACCGTGTGTCATACACAACCTGGACACACGCCCGTGTGTCTACTCGTGTGGACAAAAACAAGGCTAATTACCAAGCCCTTTTGCCACCCTTACTTGCACCAATATAAGCCACATCAAGACATACACACTTCAAGGCTACTACACTATTCACTAGCAAAACTTATCACATACTTATCAGTCCAATCATGTGACTTACTCATTCATGCATTAGCACACCATATATTTTTCCATGCAAATTGCACATTTATTAAAAACATCATCATTTACGTATATCAATAACAAGTATTAGCCATCATCCATGGCCTTATACAAAATGAATCAATCTTTAGACAAGCAAACATATTTGGCTAAAACAAAATGACACTTGAAAAAAGACCAAAACCCTATACATGCCATACTCAAAATGATAAATCTAACTATACCAAATGTTCAGATTGACAGTGTGATCGAGCCTCCAACGTCTGTTGATCCCCAAGCTAGCTTGGTGGCACTATAAGAAAATGGAAAAGAGAGGGAGTAAGCATAAAGCTTAGTAAGTCGCATATAAATAACCAACAACAATTACCATGCATTATCATACTTGTAATGCATTATAAACTTGCACATAATTCTCAAATGATTTAAAGCATAACTTACACATTTTCATCCTTACTAATCATACAGCATAAATCGAGCTCATTTCTTATGAATTTCGTGTAGGTATCTGTATCACTTACAACATAGTCATAACTTTTCTCACATTTAACACAAGCTCTAAATTACCCGTTGAACCAGTTGGAATACCAAAGGATACCTAACAAGCCTCACACAAGAGGGTAAGATGCCGATGCCATGTCCCAAACATGGTCTTACACTAGCTCACATATCAAGGCCGATGCCATGTCTCAAACATGGTCCTACATTGGATCTCATAATGTGGCTGATGTCATGTCCCAGACATAGTCTTACACTAGCACACATATCACCCAAATGTCATGGCGTGGATATCCAATCTATTCCTAAGGTTCAACTGGAAGTATACCACATAAAATTTCGTTAAGCATATTCATAACAATAATAAAAAAATTTATGCAATGTCAATTGTTTAATGCATAATAACAGTAGAGTTGTATAATTTATGTACAACTTACCTCGGTATACAAATGTGGGCGACTAATTCGATTTAGTCCAATAGCTTGGTTTTCCCTCAGTATAAGTTTAGACTCTATTTTTCTTAATCTATAATGACAAAATTTACTTATTTAATCACCACATAAATCAAGATATTCCAAAATTCCTACTTTGGTAAAATTATCGTTTTACCCTTAGACTTTTACATAATTATGATTTTTCCCCTAGCTCGTAAAATGATTTTAATCAAATTTCCTCCTTTAACAAGCCTAGCCGAACCTTTATTACTCTTATAGCAACTCACAATTCCCATTATTTCACACATTTACCTATTTTACAACCTTTACAAAAAGGTTATTTTTAGGTGTTTTCATGAAAAATCCTTTCACAAAAGTTGTTTATTTAACAACCAAGATTCATTTTCTTCTATAAAAATTCAGCAAACAACACTAATGCTCTCATGGAAAAACCCTAGACTTTCAACCATAGTGCAAAATAGTCCCCTCATTAGCTAAATTAAGCTACAAGGGTTCCAAAAACACAAAAATCAACAAAAATGACTATCAAAATGACTTACTTGAAAGGGTTGTAAGTTGCTAAAAATTTTCAAGCTTCCATGGCTATTTTCTCGGAGAAAAATCAGTGGAGAGAAGAAAAGATGATAGCCTTTTCTTTTTGTTTTATTTTATTATTAGACAAGTCACCTAATGTCACCTAATTTTATGACTTTGTCTCCAATTAAAATTTCCATGTCCAGCCAGCATAATTTTATTAGTCTATTTACTCAATAAGGACCTCTACTTTAGTGTTGCATAGCTATTTAACACCTTTAGCTTGTAGAACAAAACTTTCACACTTTATACGATTTAGTCCTTTTTCAAAATTAAGCATGCAATCACTAAAATTAAATCACCAAAATTTTCATGCACTCATATAATCATGCTATAACACATAAAATAATATTAAATATAATTTCTTTGGCCTTGGATTAGTGGTTCTGAAACCACTGTTCTGACTAGCCCCAAAATTGGGTTGTTACAATTCTCTTCCTTTATGGATTTTGTCCCCGAAAATCTTACTAGTGAAAAGGTTTGGGTATTGCTCTCTCATAGTCTCCTCGGGCTCCCATGTGGCCTCTTCAACCCCATGTCTATGCCATAGTACTTTCACGAGTGCTATACTTTTATTTATTAATTTCTTGACCTCCCGATCTAAAATCTTAACCGGTTCTTCACCATAGGTCATAACCGATCGAATTTCAACCTCTGTTGGTGAAATAACGTGTGAAGGGTCAGAACAATAATGTCGTAACATAGACACGTGGAATATAGCATGGATCTTCTCAAACTTGAACGACAAAGTTAATCGATATGCTATCGGCCCAATTTTCTTAATCACCTCATAAGGTCCAATAAAACGTGGACTTAATTTGCCTTTCTTACCAAATCTGAGGACTTTCTTGCACGGGATACTTTCAAAAATACCTTATCTCCGACTTGAAACTCAATTTCTTTTCGTTTCAAATCTGTATAGGATTTTTGCCTATCCGAAGCGGCCTTCAAATAGTCATGAATTACTTTTACTTTCTCTTTGATTTTTCTAACTAAGTCAACCCCGTGTATCTGATTTTTCTTGAGTTCAGACCAATACAAGGGCGTTCGGCACTTACGCCCATACAAAGCCTCATAAGGCACCATTTTCAAACTCGACTGATAACTATTGTTGTAGGCAAACTCTACCAATAGTAAGTGCCTTTCCCAACTGCCTTGAAACTCGAGAACACAACACTACAACATATCTTCAAGAATCTAAATTACTCTTTCCGACTGACCGTCAGTTTGCGGGTGGAAAGCAGTACTAAAATTCAGTTTTGTCCCCAATGCTTCTTGCAACTTTTTCCAAAACCGTGATGTGAACCTCAAATCTCTATCCGAAATGATCGATAAAGGTACCCCATGAAGTCTCACAATTTTAGAAACATACAGATCGGCCAATTTCTCAAGTGGATAATGGGTACGCACTGGTATAAAATAAGCCGACTTAGTTTTCCTATCAACCACAACCCATATATCATCTTTCTTCTTTTGCGTCAACTGCAATCTAGACACAAAATCCATGGTAATACAGTCCCATTTCCACTTGGGAACTATCACGGCCTGAAGTAAATTTGAAGGTACTTGGTGTTCGGCTTTCACTTACTGACAAATTAAACACTTAGAGACAAAGTCTGAGATGTCTCTTTTCATTCCCGACCACCAATACATTTTCTTTAAGTCATTATACATTTTCACTACCCAGATGGATAGACAAACAACCATTATGGGCCTCTTGTAAAATCTTTTGAATAAGCTCTTCATCCTTAGGTACACAGATCCTCTCTCGAAACATCAAATAACTGTCGGTACCAATCCAAAAATATGATTTGAGACCCGTCTCACACTGAGTTATCTTGGCTTGTAACTCTTTATCACTTTTCTGAGCTTTACAAATCTCTTGCAGAAACATTGGTCTAGCTCTTAACTCTGATATGGTCGAACCCTCATCAGTCATAGATAACTAGGTATTCATAGCCCTCAAGGCAAATAATGACTTCCTACTCAAAGCATCGGTGACCACATTCACCTTTCCAAGGTGATAGTCAATCATCAACTCATAATCCTTTATCAACTCTAACCATCTCCACTGTTGTAGGTTTAACTCCTTTTGAGTCATCAAATACTTTAGACTTTTATGGTCGGTGAATACTCAGCATCTCTCGCCATACAAATGGTGTCTCCAAATCTTCAATGTGAACACTATGGCGGCTAACTCTAAGTCATGAGTCGGATAGTTTTTCTCATGCGGCTTCAGTTGTCTCGAGGCATATGCTATTACCTTGCCTTCTTGCATGAGCACGTATCCTAATCCATTCAAGGATGCATCGCTATACACTACAAATTCTTTTCCCGGTTACGGTTGCACTAAAACTAGAGCTTCGGTCAACAACACCTTTAGTTTCTCGAGACTCTATTGGCATTTTTTCGTCCATTCGAACTTGACATCTTTTTGTAGCAACCTTGTCATCGGAGTAGCAATCATGGAGAATCCTTTAACAAATCATCTATAGTATCCGGCTAAGCCCAAAAAGCTTCTAATCTCTGACACATTCATCGGCGGTTTCCAATCAACGATAGTCGATATCTTACTCGGGTCAACTCTAATTCCATCACTCAACACGATGTGACCCAAAAATCTCTAATCAACGATAGTCGATATCTTACTCGGGTCAACTCTAATTCCATCACTCAACATGATGTGACCCAAAAATCTAACTTCTCGAAGCCAAAATTCACTTTTGCTAAACTTAGCATACAACTGGTTATCTCTTAGGGTTTACAAAATAGTTCTCAAATGCTCTGCGTGCTCACTCTCAACACGAGAATGAATTAATATATCATCGATAAAAACAACGTCGAACTTATCCAAGTACGGTCAAAAAATATGATTAATTAAATTCATAAACATGGCTGGAGCATTTGTTAAGCCAAAGGGCATGACAAGGAACTTATAGTGCCCGTACCTTTTTTGAAATACGGTTTTTGATACATCTTGCTCCTTAACTCTTAGCTGGTAATAGCCAGACCTTAAGTCTATCTTAGAAAACATTGTGGCTCCTTTCAATTGGTCAAACAGATCATCGATCCTTGGCAAAGGATACTTATTCTTCACAGTGACTTTGTTGAGCTATCTGTAGTCTATACATAACCTCATCGACCCGTCTTTCTTTTTCACAAAAAGTACCAGAGCACCCCACAGAGAATAGCTCGGTCTCACAAAACCCTTATCCATTAACTCTTGTAGTTGAACCTTCAACTCTTTTAACTCCAACGGTGCCATCCTATATGGGGCAACCGAAATAGGTACCGTACCAGGGACTAACTCAATACCAAACTCAACTTCCCTAATTGGAGGCAATTTAGGTAACTCCTCCAGAAACACATCCGGATACTTACAAACCACTAGCACTGACTCAATCTTTACTTTCGACACTTGAGTATTCAACACAAATGTGATAGAAGACTCATACCATTTTCTTATACATTTCTCAACTGCCAAAGAAGAAATCACTACAGGAAAGCTATCTGATTCACCTGATTCACCTTGAAGGATATCCCTATTTTCACATTTCAGTTCAATAATTTTCTCTCACAATTTACTATCACATCATGAGCTGTTAACCAGTCCATGCTACGAATGACGTCAAATTCATCAAACGGTAGCAGCATAAGATTAGCCAAAAAATAATGACCTCTAATTGTCAAGGGACAATTTCTACACACTTGGTCAACTAGCACATGCTTGCCTAAAGGGTTTGACACTTTTACCACAAATTCAGTAGACTCCACATGCATAATCATACTAAACACCAATTTCATACAAATATGCAAATCGGTAGACCCCGGATCAGTCAAAGTAACAACAGAGATATCATGAAGAGAAAAAGTACCCGTAATCACATCTGGGGATGAAGCCTATTCACGAGCGCAAATAGCATAAGTCCTTGCAGGCGCTCGGCCCTTGGACCCAATGACAGAATCTCTAGAAGGAGCATTACTCGTTCGTACATCTTGTTTTCTGTCTTTCTCATCCATTTTAGGACAGTTTTGAATGAAGTGGTCTAGTGAACCACACTTGAAACAACCTTTATCATTCCCTCGACACTCACAGAAATGTTGTCTACTACACTGTGAACACTCTAGTTTATTTGGTCGAGCACTACCAACACTCGCAATAGAAGTGGTTTGAGCTTTAGACGCTATGTACTGCTTATTTTTATTTCTACTCGAGAATCCAACTGAAGTATTGGATCGAGTAGTGAACTCTCTTGAAATCTTGGATGAGGACTGAAACGATTTCCCCAACTATCTTTTATTTGAGTCACGAGACTCAATATTAGCTTTCCTTTTCTCTTTTGACAATTCCTCAGCCTTGCAAGCTCTCTCAACGAGCACCGCAAACTCTTTTAATTCCATAATGCCAAGAAATAGTCATATGTCTTCATTTAACCCATCCTCAAACCTCTTACACATAATGGCTTCAGTGGATAAGCACTCCCGAGCATAACTAGTGAGCCTTAAAAACTTATGCTCATACCCGGTTATAATCATTCGACCTTGTTTAGCTCAAGGAATTCTTTTTTAGCTCAAGGAATTCCTTTCTTTTCTGATCGATAAATGTTTTGTTAATATACTTATTTCAGAATTCCTTTTAGAAAAACTCCCATGTAATCCTTTCCTTTGGTACAACCAACACAAAGGTGTTCCACCATTGGTAAGCCGAGTCTCGCATGAGTGACACAACACACTTCATGCACTCCTCAGGTGTGCAAGACAACTCATCGAATACCCTAATGGTATTTTCTAGCCAGAATTCTGCTCTCTTTGGGTCATCATCTATATTCGCTCTAAATTCCTCAACCCCTTGCTTTCGAACTCTGTCTACCGGAGGTTTTTCCCTTCTAATCATTTCCACTACTTGGGGAGTTATAGGGACAGATTGGTGAATTGGAGGGAGTGGAGGGTGGAGCATTTGGGTTTGAAAAACAAACTCCGAACACTAAACATTCATCATATGGAGGAAGGCTTCTCTAGCCCCTCCGCCCTGACTCAGTGTCACGGGCCTACTTTCGACTAGCACGGTCCCTTCAGCGAGAGCTGGCATATTACTTTCAACATCATCCACCACTACTCCGTCGGGATCCATTTACTATATAAAAACACATTTTAAATTGTCAGGAGTCATCTCACTATCATAATTTAAATATGAAATGTATAGCTAGACTTATACACTTGCTAGGTTAGTCCAACAATCGACTAAACCATAGCTCTGATACCACTAAATGTAACTCCCCTTACTTGTATCCGATGCTAGTACAGGGTACGAGGCATTACCTTACTTAAAAACATGCATACAAACATTTCTAGGGTACAAAATTTCGTTCAAATTTAAAACTTTTCAATCTTTATCTTAAAATCTTTAATATGAGCCTACGAGGCCCAAAGCATACATTAAAAGTGGTTCAGGACTAAACCAAGAACCTTAGAAAACTTTAGAAAATTTCATTGAAAATAGGGGCACACATCTATGTGGACTTGGGGCACGACCGTGTGGCTGGCATGGCCATGTCCTTAGCCCGTGCGCGAGCCTGACTTGTGCTTCGCTAGAATTCAGGATGTCACACAGCCTGGCACACACCCGTGTCCATGGCCGGTGTCCCTCACACGGCCATAATGCACCCGTGTGTTAAAACATTGACATTCTATTTTTGACGTCATCAATCATTTTGGTTCACATGGCCACGGCACACTCCGGTGTGCAAGGCCGTGTGGAAATTCTAAATTTCACAACAAGGTGTAGGCTTCACACGGCCTGCGCACATACCCATGTCCTATGGCCGTGTCTTCCACGCGGATGAGACACACGCCCTTGTCTCAGCCCGTGGGGTTACTACTAGGCATTCTATTTTGCCAACTTATGGTGTAGGGGGACACACGGCCAAACTACACGCCCATGGGGCAGACCGTGTGTTACACACAGCCTAGACACACGCCCGTGTGTCTACCCGTGTGGAAAAAAACAAGGCTATTTACCAAGACCTGTTGCCACCCTTACTTGCACCAATATAAGCCACATCAAGGCTACTACACTCTATTCACCTACAAAACTTATCATATGTTTATCAATCCAATCATTCGACTTACTCATTCATGCATTAGCACACCATATATTTTTCCATGTATATTGTACATTCATTAAAAACATCATCATTTACGTATACCAATAAGAAGTATTAGCCATCATCCATGGCTTTATACAAAATGAATCAATCTTCAGATAAGCCAACACATTTGGCCAAAATAATATGACACTTGACAAAAGACCAAGACCTTATACATGCCATACTCAAAATGATAAATCTAACTATACCAAATGTTCAGATTGATTGTATGATCGAGCGATTGACTCCCCGAGGTTCCTTGGTGGCACTATAAGAAAATAGAAAAGAGAGGGAGTAAGCATAAAGCATAGTAAGTCGCATGTAAATAATCAACAACATTTACCATGCATTATCATACTCATATCACATTATAGACTTACACATAATTCTCAAATGATTTAAGGCATAACTTATTCATTTTCATCCTTACTAATCATACAACAAAAATCAAGCTCATTTCTTATGAATTTCGTGTAGTTACTTGTATCACTTACAACATAGTCGTAACTTTTCTCACTTTTAACAGAAGCTTTAAATTACCCATTGAACCAGTTAGAATACCAAAGCATACCCAACAAGCCTCACACGAGAGGGTATGATGTCGATGCTATGTCCTAGACATGGTCTTATACTGGCTCACATATCGAGGCTGATGCCATGTGCGAGACATGGTCTTACACTAGCTCTCATCTCAATTTCGATGCCATGTCCCAAACATGGTCTTACACTGGCAGACATATCATCGAAATGTCATGGCGTGGATATCCAATCTATTCCTAAGGTTCAACTAGAAGTATACCACATCAAATTTCGTTAAGCATAATCATAACAGTAATCAAACATTTTATGCAATGTTAATTGTTTAATGCATAATAACAATAGAGTTGTATTATTTATGTACAACTTACCTCGGTATACAAATATGGGCGACTAATTCGATTTAGTCTAATAGATTAGTTTTCCCCCGGTCTAAGTCTGAACTTCATTTTTCTTGATCTATAATGACAAAATTTACTTATTTAATCACCACATAAATCAAGATATTCCAAAATTCCTACTTTGGTAAAATTATCGTTTTGCCCTTAGATTTTCACACAGTTACGATTTTGCCCCTAGGCTAGTAAAATGATTTTAATCAAATTTCCTCCTTGAACAAGCCTAGCGAACCTTTATTACTCTTATAGAAACTCACAATTCCCATTATTTCACATATTTACTACCTATTTTACAACCTTTACAAAAAGGTCATTTTTAGGTGTTTTCATGAAAAATCCTTTCACAAAAGTTGTTTATTTAACAACCAAGATTAATTTTCTTCCATAAGAATTTAGCAAACAACACTAATGCTCTCATGGAAAAACCCTAGACTTTCAACCATAGTGCAAAATAGTCCCCTTATTAGCTAGATTAAGCTACAAGGGTTCCAAAAACACAAAAATCAACAAAAATGACTATCAAAATGACTTACTTGCAAGGGTTGTAAGTTTCTAGAAATTTTCAAGTCCATGGCTGTTTTCTTGGAGAAAATCGGTGGAGAGAATGAAAGATGATAGCCTTTTTTTGTTTTATTTTATTATTAGACAAGTCTCCTAATGTCACCTAATTTTATGACTTTGTCTCCAATTAAAATTTTGTGCCCAGCCACCATAATTTTATTGGTCTATTTACTCAATATGGACCTCTACTTTAGTGTTCCATAGCTATTTAACACCTTTAGCTTGAAGAACAAAACTTTCACACTTCATGCGATTTAGTCCTTTTTCAAAATTAAGCATGTAATCACTAAAATTAATTCACCAAAATTTTCATGCACTCATATAATCATGCTATAACACATAAACTAATATTAAAAATAATTTCTCTGGTGTCGGATTAGTGGTTCTGAAACCACTATTTTGACTAGCCCCAAATTCGAGCTCTTACAATGTTGCCGATTTGAAATTCAATATCCTTACTTTTCAAATTCGCATACGATTTCTGTCAATCTAAAGCTTCTTGCAAACTATCACGAATTACTTTTACTTACTCTTCGGTCTCTCTGATCAAATGAACCCCATGAATCTTTTTCTCACTAAGCTCGATCCATTACAATGGAGTTCGACATTTACAGCCATATAAAGCTTCATACTGTCCCATCTTTATGCTTGACTGATAACTATTATAATACGCAAACTCAACCAACGGTAAATATTTTTCCTAGTCGCCAATGAAGCATATCTTCGAGAATCTAAATTACTCTCTAGGATTGACCATCTATTTGTGTATGAAATGCAGTACTAAAATACAATTGTGTACCCAAAGCCTCTTGCGATTTCTTCCAAAATCACGGCGTAAACCGCGGATCTCTATCCTAAATAATAGACACCGGCACTCGATGCAATCTGACAATCTCAGAGATGTACAATTCAGCTAATCTATCAAGTGAAAAGTCTGTACGTATTGGAATGAAATGTGTAGATTTTATTAAACGATCAACAACAACCCAAATAGCATCTTTATTTTCCAGTGATAGGGGTAACCCTGATACGAAATCCATCGTAAATCTATCCCATTTCCACTCAAGTATCATTATTGGTTGTAGTAGTCCCGAAGGTACTTGATGTTCGGCTTCATCCTGATGAAAAACCAAGCATCTCGACATAAATTCTGAAATGTCTCGTTTCATGCCCGACCACCAGTATAATTGTTTCAAATATTTGTACATCTTAGTACTCCCCAGAAGAACAGATAAACAACCACTATGTGCTTCGTGCAGAATTTTCTGAAAAAGCTCAGAATTCCTCGGCACACAAACTCTACCTTGAAACAATAAACAATCATCAGATACAATCTGATACTCTGAAGCAGTAGTCGACTCGCACTGTACTTTTTTAGCTTACAATTCATTGTCACATTTTTTAGCTTCAAAGATTTGCTGGAGAAACACTGGTTTAGCTTTTAACTTAGCTAAAATCAAACCATCATCAGACAATGTCAATCTTGTGCTCATCGCTCTCAAAGTGAACAAATATTTTCTACTTAGAACATCCGCGACTACATTCGCTTTCCCCAGATTATAATCAATCACTAACTCATAGTCTTTCAACAACTCGACCCATCTTTGTTGTCACAAGCTCAAATATTTTTTGAGACAATATATACTTTAAGATTTTGTGGTAGGTAAAAATATGGCATTTTTCACCGAACAAATGGTGTCACCAAAATTTTAATGCGAATACAATAACATGCAACTCTAAGTTGTGCGTTGGATAATTCTTTTCATGCATAAGCTATCACTTTGCCTTCTTGTATTAAAACACAACCCAAACTGTTCAATGATGCATTACTGAAAATCACAAACTCTTTACCCGACTCAGTTCAAACTAAAACTGGTGCTTCGGTTAACAGTGCTTTCAACTGATTGAAACTCTATTGACATTTTTCAGACCACTCGAACTTTACATCTTTTTGTAACAATTGAGTCATCGGTGTATCAACCATCGAGAACCCTTTTACAAAACACCGATAATAACCAGCTAATCTCAGAAAACTTCTGACCTCGGATAAATTTCTTGGTGGTTTCTAGTCAACAACTGTTGAAATCTTACTCGGATCAACTCGGATGCCTTTCGCTGAAACAATGTGTCCTAAAACTCCAACCTCTCAGAGCCAAAACTTGCATTTACTAAATTTAGCAAATAATTTCTTATCTCTCAATGTTTGCAACACAATCCTTAAATGCTTTGCATGCTCATATTCATCTCGAGAATAAATCAAAATATCATCAATGAATACAACAACAAATCTATCCAAATACGATCTAAAGATTCAATTCATTAAATCCATGAATACTGCAGGAGCATTAGTTAATCCGAATGGCATAACAAGAAATTCATAATGTCCATACCTAGTCCTGAATGTAGTCTTTGATACATCCAAATCTTTAATCCACAATTGATAATAGCCAAATCGTAAATCAATCTTTGAAAATATTGTTACTCCTTTCAACTGATCGAACAAATAATCAATTCTCTGCAAAGGATAATTATTTTTAATCGTAACCTTATTAAGCTGACGATAGTCGATACACAGTCTCATCGATCCATCATTCTTCTTGACGAACAGATCTGGTGCACCCCAAGGCGAAAAACCAAGTCGTGCAAATCCTCTATCTGTAACTGAGATTTCAACTCATTTAACTCTGTTAGAGCAATTCTGTATAGAGCTATCGATATCAGTGATGTTCTCGGTACTAACTCAATAGCAAATTCAACCTCTCTGATCAGTGGCAACCCGGTAATTCCTCTAGAAACACATCTGGATATTCACAAACCACTGACACTAATTCAATCTTCCACTCATACACTTTTGGATCAAGAACATAAGCAAGATAAGAATTGCAGGCTTTCCTCACATATTTCTGTGCTAGCATCATCGATACCACAACAGGCAACCCACTCGAATCACTAGATTCAATACGAAGAATTTCACTATTCTAACATTTCAACTCAATAGTCTTTCGTCTACAGTTTACAACGGCATCATGCAGAGTCAACCAATCCATACCAAAAATTACATTGAATTCATCAAACGATAAAAAAAATCAAATCGACCAGAAAACAGTAACCCCGTGTCATCAAAGGACAATTCTTGCAAACTTTATGAACTAAGACATAATGACCTAAAGGGTTCGATACTTTACTCATGAATTCAGTGGACTCAATAGGTAAACTCTTACAAGACACTAAATTCATATAGACATATGAATGAGTCGATCCAGGATCAATCAAATCAATTGCATTAGTGTCATAAAGAGAAAATGTACCGGTGATAACATCTAGTGCCAATGCATCTTCCCAAGCGCGAATAGCATAAGCCCTGGCTGGAGCTCGAGCCTCAGATCTCACAGTAGATTCCCTTGTTGCACCTTTACTACTATTCACATTTCCAACATTTCTAAGTGGTCTCTCTCTGGCAGCTGTATTACTCGGCCATGTATTCAGAAATTTGTCTTTCTCAAGACAATCACGAATAAAATGATCTTGCGAGCCACATCTGAAATAGGCCTTATTATTCATCCAACAATCTCCAAAATGTCATCTTCCACATTATTGACACTCTTGGTTTTGACACTACCAACACTCGATACTGAAGTGGCTTGAGCTTTAGGACTCGTGTATGGCTTTCCATGATCTCTATTGGAATACCCCACTGAAACATTCGAATGACTAAAAGAATCCCTTGATTTCTTTGAAAAGGAATGATAGGGTTTACTCATTGACCTCTTTCTCGAATCTCTAGCCGCCAAATCAGCTCTTCTCTTTTCTTTGTTAAGCTCTTCTGCTTTACAAGCTCTACTGACTAACACAACAAATTCTTTTAGTTCAAGAATCTTGACTAGAAGCTTAATGTATTCATTCAACCCATCTTCAAATCGCTTACACATAATTTCTTCAGTGAAACACATTCTCGAGAATACTTGCTCAATCTCACGAATTCACTTTCGTACTCGGTTACGATCATACGACCCTATTTCAATTCTAAAAATTCTTTGCGCTTTTGATCAAGGAACCGCTAACTTATATATTTCTTTCTAAACTCAATTTGAAAGAATTCCCACGTGATCTGTTCTCTCGGCACCACAGACATTAAAGTGTTCCACCACTAGTACGCAGTATCTCTCAGAAGTGATACAGCATATTTGATACATTCTGCTGGCGTACAAGATAGTTCATCAAATACATGGATCATATTCTCTAGCCAAAACTCTTCTCTCTTAGGTTCACCATCAACTGTAGCTCTAAATTCTTCAGCCCCGTACTTTCAAATTTTATCAACAGGTGGCTTACTCATATGCAAAGTTTCCAAATTTTGAGGAGCTACAGGAATTGGTTGGGGAATAGGTGGGGTTGGAGGTTGCTGAGTAGTCAGATTTGCTTGGACAAACTTAGAGAACCACTCATTCACTACTTGGAAGAAGGCTTCCTTGGCCTCTTCTCCATGACCCTCAAGTACGGGTCTCAATTTAGATGGCGCTGCTCTGTGAATGGAGGCTGGCACATGACTTTCTACATCATCAGAAATTACTCAGATTGGATCCATTGCTATATGAAAACATGATTTAAAACTATCAGGAGAGACCACACTATTATCGGTTAAATATGGAATGTATAGCTAGACTCACACATGCTACGTTAGTTTGAGAATCGACTAAACCGTAGCTATGATACCAATAAATGTAACACCCCTAACCCGTATCTATCGTTAGATTAGGGTTACAAAGCATTACCTGACTTATTTCATAAACAATCATTCATTTCATATAAATTTATCAAATCCAAACATAATTCATTTAAATACAATCATATAGTCCCTAACACGAGCCCTCGATGCCCAAAACAAGCAATAAAAATGGTTCGAGACTAAACTGACAACTCAAAGAAATTTTGGAAAAACATTGAAAATTTTTAAAGTACAGGGGACACACGCCCGTGTGGACAGGCTGTGTGTCTCACACGGCCACGAGACACACCCGTGTGGACATTCAAAATGGGATCACATGGTCGTGTCTCAACCCGTGTCTAACCCCATATAACTCACTGACTTGGGTCACACGGCCAACCAAACGCCCTTGTAACTAGCCTGTGTGCCCTTCGAAATGGTCTCACACGCTCGTGTGTCAGGCCGTGTGCTAGCCATGTGAAAATCGAAAGGTATACTTACTTGTGCCACACGGCAGGCCACACGCTCGTGGGCTAGGCCGTGTGAAGCTACTAACTTGATTTCTAAATAAGTACCAGGGGACAAACGGTCGTGTCCCCTGACCGTGTGACACACGGCTGAGACGCATGCCCGTGTTTCTAGGCATGTCGACAAAATAGACCATTTTCCAAACCTTATTTCTCACCCAAAGTGGCACTAGCCTATACATAAAAAAATAGCATATGACCATATCCTCAATAGGCGTTTAAAACAACCATAACCAAGTCCAAAACATACAATTTCAATATCAACAACAACATTACTCATAAAAATCACAATTGCCCATTCAAAATCATACCAATATCATTTCCAAAAACTACCTAAATGGTCAAATGCATACAAGAGACATGGTGCCTAAAACATAGTATGACATTTCATCTCAATTCTAACCTTTTAATACCAAAACTCAATTTCACAAGAAAGGCATCCATATAACAACTAATCACTATAATTCACAAGACTATTTATACATATTTATAAACCAAGTATATCAAAGTAAGCCAAATCACTTGGCTAAACACACATTTATACATATAAACACAAACCTAATCAAGCCATATTAAATGACTACTTACATAATCAAAACATATGGGCTTTCTGTAACACCCCAAACCCGACCTAGAAGTTAGGCCCGAATCTGGCGTGTCACATTGAAGGAAGTTGAAAAGCTAAGCAGTTGTTTAGAAAAGTTTTATCGGATTTTTAAACTCCGAGTTCGTTGTTTGTTTGAGAAAAATGCGATTTGCTAAATGACCGTTTAAAAGTTGTTATTATTTTGAAAAATTGTTTTGTTATGAAAGTTGAACTTGCATCGTTGCGTAAACATGATATTTTAGAAAACGATTGCTAATGTTTTAAGAAAACCCCGTATTTATAAGTTTAACAGTTATAAATGAAAGCTTAGAAAAAATAAACCAATGGCCTTATTACAAAATATTAACCCAAAATAAATAATCTAAAAGAAAAGGTAAAAATCAAAATTACTAAACTTCACGAGTAGTATCTCCGATGTATAGCCACCCCCGAGTCCTCCACGGCTCCCAATCCTCTATTGCTGGGAATTACCTGAGACATTTAATAAAAAGAGGGGGTGAGTTTACAAAAACTCAGTGTGCAATTATCTCACATGAACCATAACTGGGCCCGAGCCCATTCAAATACCATCTGGGTCTTTGCCCTTACAAAATCACCTTGGACGAAGCCCATTCAGAATCGGACTGGGCCTGAGCCCTATTAGCATAGTATAGCACATGATGTATGCAATATGATGCAATACCCAACCCAACCTAAATATCCAACTGCTACACACCACCCGTTCTTGCCAATCACACTAGTGGGGATTTCTACAATTGACCCTCACCGCTACACACCATCGATGGCAGTCATGCTGTAGTTAGCTGCCTATCGTCAGATTGTGATAGAGTCACTAGACTAAAATGGCATAGCCACCAAAACCGAGTGTGGCAGAGCCACCAAATAAATGTGACGTAGTCACCAGATACAGCTCCCCTTTCATTCATGCCATATACCTATCCCTTATGCAACATAAAATCATGGTGTATACATGTAATAGATGTCGACATATATCAGATGTTCAGAGTGTTCAAATAATCATGCCAGTATAATCACATATTTAGCACTGACGGAAGTCACTAACCTGATGTCCTACTTTTACCCTCCATGGGTAAAGTAACAGCCAATACCGAAGTTTCGGCATTTAACAGAGCATATACATACTTAAAAGTAACAGGAAAAAAGTGTGAGTATTACACACAATCACGCTAATCAACCCCTATGGGTATAATGGTAATTTTACCCACCGATGGTATTCTAGTAATTTACCTACCAAGGGTAATTCGGTAATTTTGCAACCCAGAGGTATTTCGATAATTTTGCAAACCAAGGGTATTTTAGTAATTTTACAAACCAGGGGTATTTCAGTAATTTTACAAACCAGGGGTATTTTAGTAATTTTACAAACCAGGGGTATTTTAGTAATTTCACAAATTAGGGTATTTCGATAATTTTGCAAATCAAAGGTATTTCGATAATTTTACAAACTAGGGGTATTTTGGTAATTCACAAATTAGGGATATTTTGGTAATTTTGTAAACCACGGTTATTTTGGTAATTTCACAAATTAGGGTATTTTGGTAATTTTGTAAACCACGGTTATTTTGGTAATTTTGTAATTCGGGGATATTTTGGTAATTTTGCAAACCAAGGGTATTTCAGTAATTTTACAAATCAGGGTGTTAACGACCCAACAGAAGGTCCACTGTCGCCTCGAACGACTCAAGTATTCTAAATAGAGATAATGATGCGAATGGCCTAAGACCCATTCTCGACCCAAGTAGGCCCACACACTCGTGTGGCCCAAACCTAGCCACATATATGAGATTCACATAGTCTAGTTCACTATTTACTATCAACCATACAATTTACTCATGTGGGCCCACTTGGCCCCTTTCGGGCCATCGTGGCCCAACAGCCCACACCCACAAGAATACTCATGGTGGCCTCGACTATCGCGTCGAGCTTCCACACGTGCGCTCGCACGCTCATGTGGCTACCATCGTCGTGTGACCAGCATTTCGACATTTGTCGCTCTATAGCTAGAGTAGAGAGAATACACACTTGATAGGAATCTGAAGCCGCTAAACCACGCTCCGAGCACTCCTATGTCCAACACCAACCAGGTATGCTTACTCTCCTCCCAGACAGCTCTATATATAGCTAGCTTCTCACCTTCATTCTTTGTATCTTTTCGATGTGGGATCCTTCCGTCAGTAGAGTTTAAATCCAACTCAAACTCTTCCTATCCAATCCGCAAAATATCCCTTGCTTTTCATGAGATTCGAACCCAAGCTCTCCCATCATCCAATTCACGTCACTTGCCACTAATCCACAAGCTCCTCTTGTGTCTAAAATCACGCACAACTAAATATAACCCTATGGAAAAATTATAGAGTCCATTTAAAAAGAAAACCAAAATGCAAGAGCCAAGACTTGAACTTTGGACCTCCTTCCTTCCTTGTGGCATCACCACCCTTGTCTCTTATGTGGCGTCACTTTGCCACTACACCACACACTCCACTTGTGTCATTTTTCTCCACATTTTATTCTTAAAGCCTACTACTAACTCTCAAGGTTTTATTCACCTAAAACCAAAATTTCCCTAAAGCCAAAGTTTAAACCCGGGACTTCATAGAAGCCCCCTAACCTTCCAAAATCACTCACCTACTAGATCCAACTTGCACTAAAGCCGTTCTCTTATTCTCAAAAATTTTAAACACTACTATGCCCAAGGCCCAATGGGCCCAATCCTACTAGGCCCAACTTTGGGATGTTACACTTTCATTAGCCAACGACCTAAACATGCTATATAACCTAAATATATTAAGTCCAAAAGTACCAAAACAAAGGCTAGATAGTGTGATGAGATCTCTAACGACTTTCAATCCGAGCAAGCTTTGAAATCATTACAAAACATGGAAAAATAAATGAAGTAAGCTATTAAGCTTTGTAAGCTCGTATGGCTAAATCACAACTTACCGTTTAATCATAATTTAAGGAAATAAACATACCATAATGCAATTCAATTTGAATTCAAAATCCTAACACATATCCAATCAAAAGGTTAGACATGAACTCACAATTCTCATAGATTCAATGCCTATACAATTCATGAACATACATGTACTAGTACATATCAATCTCTTACTTTTTCATATCATCAATATACTCGTTGAACCATTTGGAATAATATTGGATACTCGGGAATATCGCACACTAAGTGCCAATACATGGTCGGAGCCATCTCAATCTCATCTCGTATAAATGTTCCCTTTCGAGCTACCATTGGGTCTTCTTATAGAAGCTGACGGTCAATACATAACTATAAGTTGCTACTCACACAAGCTGACAAGTAACCGTAACACATGTTGGAAAACTCACCCATCAGTAGAATGTACGGCCCAGCACCCAAAATACGGTAACCCCTAATGACATGTCATTTGTATCCTATCTATTCCTAAGGTTCAATCTGGATTTATAAATTGCCGATAACTTGTCGAGAATTTTCGTAGTATCATATCATCAGAAATATATCAATTAAGCATTCAAATACATATAATTTAATGGTTATTAAACATACGAACTTACCTCAATGACAAAAACGACAGAATAGGATCGACTAGTCCAATACTTTATCTTTCCCTCGATCTAGTTCCGTACGTTGTTTTTCTTGATCTATATAATCAAATTTAACTTATTTAAATATCATTCTATTCAATTTTGTCCAAAATTCATATTATGAAAAATTACTATTTTTCCCCTAGCTTTTGACTTCTTTGCAATTTAGTTCCTAGCTCATAAAAAAAATGCAAATCCATGCATCCACATACTAAGCTAGCCAAATCCTATATAGACTTATAGTAGCCCAAAATTTTCATTAATTCACACATTTCACCATGAATTTTACACATTTTACAAATAAATCCCTATTTGACATTTTCAACAAAAATGACTTTACAATAGTTGTTTATTTATAAACAAAGATTCATTTTCTTCCATCAAGCATCAAAAATCACATGCACTCATTCATGGAAAACCCTAACCTTTTTAATAATTTTGCAAATTAGTCCCTGGGCTAGCTAGATTAAGCTAAAACTAACCCAAAAAACATAGAAATCATTAAAAACGAGACAAAAACCACTTACATGCAGGTGAAAGTAGTTTGAACGAACCCTAGCTATGGCTTCCCTTGTTGATTTCGGTTAATGATGTTCAAATGAGGAAGTCGAACATATTTTGTTTAAGTTATTTTAACTTTAATTACTCATTTACCATTTTATCCTTTAAAATTATTCATAATTTCAATAATACCAATCTCATAAATGTCCACTATCACGTAAATGGTCTATTTACCATCCAAGTACTCATGCATTTACATTATATAGCATTTAGTGTCTTTAATTAATAAAACTCAAGTTTTGTACCTTATGCGATTTAGTCCTTTATATCGAATTGAGCATACAAACGATAAAATTTATTAGCGAATTTTTTATACAACACTACTAACATGCTATAGACATTAAAATAATAATAATAAAATAAACATTTTCACATTGAATTTGTGGTCTTGAAACCACTGTTTCGATTTCACTGAAAACAGGTCGTTACATCTTAAGCCATACCTACTGAATTTATTGAAAAGAATGCTTTAGGGAGTAAAAGAATCTACTGATATACTAAATAAACCTCAAGGAACATTATCCATTGATATACTAAAGAAGTTCAGTCGAGTGGAATCTACTGATATACTGAGTAAAACTCAAACGAGCATTATCCATTGAACATACTGAACCACTGTACTGATTGTTAATTATTGATAAAGGTTGTGTTGTATGGAATTTCAACATTTAATTTTAATTGATTACTATGTTTAATTGTAAAGGTTTATCAATATATACAAACGAACTTACTAAGCTCTATTCAAGCTTACTTGTATTTGTCTCATTTTGTAGATTATGTTTTGAAGGCTTAGAGGATCGAATCAACACAAGAAAGTATCCAGAAGATCTTTGGTAGACTTTGTTTTAGTTTGGTATAAATGGCATGTACTAGAACTCTTTTGTATGTGTGATATTGAACCCTAGTTGTGCAAATGATATCTTTAAGTTTGTGTTTCTAGGTTGAATAACTAAGAAACTATGCTTGTTTGCTTAAGTTGAAATGAATAATTTAAGTGAAATCAATGACCTTATATTGAATTTTGGTAACTGATGAAATGGAAGTAAAATTAATTATGTATTTGTGCTTTGTATATGTTAGTATGAAAGTGTTCTGTCATGAAGTATTGAGGTGTCAATGATGGCACATTGGTTAGGCATTTGAATTGATTCTATTATATGTTTTGGATGCCACTAGTGTAACACACCTCACCCATATTCAAAGTTGGAATAGGGTTACAGAGCATTACTAGACTTACGATACATTTAAATGTACATTTCACATACTTTATAAAATTTATTTTAAACATCAATCAACAACATTCATATTGTCCCTATTATGAAATGGTTAGAGACTAAACTGATAACTTTGGAAACTTTTTGAACACTTAAAAAATTTTCTCAAAAACAGGGGACACATGCCCATGTGGCCCGACTGAGTGAGATAGACATACCTGTGTCACAGGCCGTGTGGACATTTGACATAGGAGCACATGGTCATGTCCCAGCCCGTGTCCAACCCCATGTCACTCTCTGACTTAGGTCACACAGCCAGCACACACGTTCGTGTGCCCTAAAAATTGCCATACACGCCCGTATGTGAGGCCGTGTCAAACCTGTAGGGTATATTGACTTATGCCACGCAGCCAAGTCACACACCCGTGTGTGAGGCCGTGTGGAGCATACTGACTTGATTTCTAATTCAACACCAGGGGACACATGGCCGTGTAACATAACCGTGTGTTAGACACGGCTGAGACACACGCCCGTGTCTCTGCATGTGTGGACAAAAATAGGCTAATTATCAAGCCATTTTCCACCCAAATTTGAATGTACCTACAACACATCATTTTGCACCATCTCATAGCATAAATAGACATTTAAACCAACCAATTCATACCTAATTCATGCATTTTCTATACCACATTTCTCAATACACACAAATTGCAAAATAGATCAATCTATTTATACTTCAAATCTCATAAACTCGAATCATCAATATGGCTACTGTAACACCCCAAACCTGGCCTAGATGCTACGACTGAATCTGGCGTGTCTCATCGAAGTGTTTTTCGAAATCAAAGTTTGATGGGAGAAAATGTTTGAGTAAAAAACTGTAACATCCCTAACCCGTAACCGTCGCCGATTTAGAGTTAAAAGGCATTACCGAATAATTGAAAACCTTTTACAAACATTTCATAATTTTATTCAACCATTCAAGTCAAAAGGTCCCTTAACTAGGTCAATGAGATTTTAATCGTACTTTAGAATAGGGCTGAGACTAAACCGAACACATAGAAACTTCTCAATAATTAATTTTTTTTTTAAGTTATAGAGGTCACACGCCCGTGTGCCCCACCCGTGGTCGATCCTGAATTACACCACACGGCCAATCACACGCTCGTGTGTCCAGCCTATGGTCGAGCCTAACTTGTTTCGAATTGCAACCTTGAAAGACACGGTCGAGCCACACGCCCATGTGCTCAATTGTGTGGGCAAATATAGCCCATTTTCAAGGCCAAATTGCCACCCACACATGGGTCATTCTTATAGGTATAATTAAGCACCAAACCAAACATCCAAGGCAACCAAAACATTCCTAAATATACATCATTTTTAAGCAGTTATAAGCTTAACATCCATACCAACTTAATAGCCATTCAACTCAACTTAACCACAAACATTCCAAGACAATTTCTATCACAACCTTATCATCAATAATGTGCTAGTTATTCATTTATAAACTTACTATCCATATGACTATTCCATTAGCTATAGTACCATACCAAAACTAGCATCATAAGACATAACTAGTCATTCATAACTCAAGCATTTAACTAGCCAAATCACATGGCTATATACACATATCAAACATAACTGAAAGTAACTAGCCTATACATGCCATACTTAGTATTTATGTAACACCCCAAACCCAACCTAAACGTTACGAATGGATCTGGTACGTCACATGGAAAGGTTGTTAAAACTTCACAATTTTTTAAAAAAAAAACTTTGCGTTTTGTTTTCATTTTGAATATCAAATTCGATTATAAGGTTTTCTTGCAAATCATCAGTTGAAAATAGGTTTGTGATATAAAAATAGAGACTAATGGATGTAAGGAATGTGACAAAATCAGTGTTTGTTGTTCTAAGAAAATTTCTGAATTTATTTATTTATTTGCTTGTGTTTCGTTTGTTAATATTTTGGAAAAATGATTTCTTATATATTTTTATAAAATTTCTTACTCAACCTATCATAATATATAATAACCGCATTAAAAATTCGAAAGAAAATCGAATTAAAGTTACGGGGCCTTATTACATAAAATATTTCCAAATTAAATAAAAATAAGTTAAAGTAAAGAAAACAGAATTTACGAAAGAAATGCGCATGGCCACCTCAAAGTCCACCTCGGCTCCAAATCCTCAAACTAGGGATTACCTACAAAATTAAGCAAAGGGGTGAGTTACAAGAACTCAGTGTGCATTTCCCCTTATGAACGATAACTGGGCCTAAGCCGAAAAAAACAGATTGGCCGAAGCCCATACGTATCGAACTGGGCCGTAGCCCTAACAACATGGCATAACAGATAGTGAATGCAATGCAACCCAGCCCAACCTAGTATTCCATCCGCTACACACCGCTCCATATGTCCAACCTCAACACACTTGTGGGGATTTCTACAAATCAACCCTCCATCTGCTACACTCCTCATTGGCAGTCATGCTGACAGTCATGCTTTTAAAGCTGATATAATGTGACAGAGTCACCGATATATGTGGTACCAAACCACGATAATGATGTGACAAAGTCACTGATTTGTGTGGTACCAAAACACTGAAAAAAACACTGCCCCTTTTATTCATTAGCATATCCCAATCCCATGCAAACATATAATCATAATATAATGAATGCAACATATGTCATCGTAAATTGATTAATCAGAGCATCCATAAACTCATGCTAAGGTATTAAAATGACATATTCAAATAGGTGACTAACCTGGTATCTCCAATATTACCCCCTATGGGTAACTTAGTAACCATTACCGATATTTCAGCTTTTAAGAAATACATATAATTGTTACTAATCATACAACTGAAGGTGTGAGATTTACACACCTGATTACGCGAAGAACTAATCACTCCTAATCTTTTCTATTCTTACTAGCGGGAATAACCACTATCTGCCTATCCCAAACGGATGCCGGCTCTCTACTACAACTCGGCGGAAAGTCTCGAACCGCCAACACAGCACGTCATTTGAACTTAGGAGCAGAGACTACGAGTCCACTCCCCTCCTCAGTTTGACTAGCACTCGCATCCATGAACACAATCTTTGATCAGTACAGAACTTTTAGAGGGAATGATGGTTGTCTAATAAAGAGATTGGGTTAAGGCAACGAAAGAGAAAAAAGAATAGATAAAATGAAATCAAGAGAACCTCCTTACCTTGGTCAAAGAATGAACCGAACACATATAGACTTGGCTATAGATTCTGATCCGATGCGAACATGCCACGTTAAGAGGAGAGAAAAAGAGATTAGCCGCAACTATCATTAAGAACAAAATAGCCATTTCGGCTATGATCACAACCGACCAAAAAATAGAAAAAGAATCGAAAGAGTTTCCATTACCCAAATTTGGCAAACACCTACTTACCAAGATGTCCTAGATTCGGCCACTGCTGACAAGAATTTCAACTTCCTATGAACGAATGAACACGCTTCAAAGTGAAGGGATTACTAATATTCAGCCTAGAAAAAAGAAAAATAAGAGGATGACTGCTTCGATCCTTCAAAAAGATAAGAGAAGATCATAAGAAAAGAGAACCCGTTACCTTGCACAGACAAAACCGATTGAGAAGAGACTTTCGACAAACCAACAGGGATGCTTCTTGATGCTTCGGCTTTTAACAAAAGATGAGAGATACGGGTTTATTTTGACACAAGAGGGGTTTCAGCTTATGAGTAGAATAAGAGAAAGACAAAAAGAACAGTGAAGGAAGTGGGCAACTCAGGTTTGGCTAACACCCAAATGAAAGAACAAATGGAGAGAAAGAGATGAGAAGTAACAAGGTTTCGGCTAGGTAAGAAAAGAAATGATAGAAAGAGAGGTTCAGCTATGGTATTTCGGCAATCACATTGGTCAAAAAGGAGTGTTTTCAAAGAGAAAAGAAAAGGAAGCAAATGAAGGGTTGGGGTTTCGGCAATAAGAGAGACAACAGAGAAAATAAAATGCTCAACGAAAGAAGAATTAGTAACCAAAAGGGCACCCGAAATCTAGAGTATCAACTACCGAAAATGCAAAAGAATAACTAAGACTGCAAGAGAATTTCGGTACAACACCAAAAGGTTCGATTTTGCTCTCCTCTCACTAATGTTGAATTTTCCTTGCTACATACCCTATAGCCTAATTTCACCCCTCCACCTTTCCAACATTCGGCCAACTCTCACTCCACCTCCCTACTTCCTTGATTTGCTCCTAGATTTGCTCCACCAAGTCCTCTCTATCCAGCAATTTGAATTGTTTGACCAATTCAAACTCCCCAAGCTCCTCATGTCCATCCATTTGAATTTGTTGACTCATTCCACAACCACCATTGTAGAGTCCCAGCCGAAAGCCACCTCCTCCTTGTTGAGCACCAAAATTTAAACTCCCAAGTGCAGCAAATGGGATTCGAACTCCTCGCCCTCTACTCCTACAAGTGACGCCAACCCCACTCCACCAAGAGCTCCTTTCTTGTCATCAAACGCACATAATTACTCTTAAGGCCTACTTCCCAAGCTCTCCTCCTAAAGTGCCCTAAAAAGCAAAATTTTCCTAAAGCCCTGGCTCAAACCCGAGCCTCCCCAAGACCTCCAAGCACACCAAAACAACAAGCATAGCTAGCCACATGCATGAGATAGTGCAAAATGTAGAACCCCTAATTTTAGGATGTTACAATTTACACTTTCAAAAGGCACCAAAATAAGGTTGAGTAGTGTGATGATGATCCTCGATGGTCCCCGAGCCTTCAGTAGCTTTGACGATCTATAAAACAGAGAAAACACACACAAAGTAAGCTTTCAAAAGCTTAGTAAGCCATATACAAATAAACTTAACATAAGTTGCACATAGCTATATTGAAACAATGACATTAATGTTTCTCATTGCAAATTCATCACATAGCTTAGCCATAGCTTGCCACATTCCTCAACTCAAATATCACATATACACATAGCTCATTCAAGCATATAATCACATATTATCTCATGATTAAACACATATTCAATTTAGTAAGCTTATATAAACACTTGCCTTTCATACACACATAGTGTACTTTACATTCGTACCTAAATCGTTATCACTTCTCATATAGACATTCATTTCGCAGACTTGCCCGTTGAACCTTTCAGAATCTAATAGGATAGAGTGCTCAGAATAGTCGTACAATGCTAACGTCCCAGACGAGGTCTTACATGTACTCAGATAACAATGCCACTATCCCAGACAGAGTCTTACACGAATCAAATACGATGCCAATGTCCCAAACATGGTCTTACACGTAAATCTCATATCAATGCCAACATCCCAGACATGGTCTTAAACGAAATCTCGAATCCAGACACCTATGTCATGACATATGTAATCCTATCTATTACTAGGTTAGCACGAGACTTTTCAGACCTCGATAACTTGTCTACATATCCCCGGATTTCATATACATTCCATTTCGAACATTTACTATACAATTTATATCTCATAGATACATAAATTATTCAAATTGAATACATTTATTTGTATATCGACTTACCTCGGATTCAGATATCAGAAACGAATTCGGCTACTCAATTACTTTCGATTTCCCGCGATCTAAGTCTATTTTCTTCGATTCTTGATATATACATATTCAAATTTAACTCATTTATTCATTAATTCAATCCAAGAACACACATTTAGGGCATTTTGACATTTTAGTCCCTATTTCACAAAATCACAAAATACACATAATTTGCTTGTACCAGGCTTAGGCCAAATATCACCATGTTCAATCAAATCCGTACATTTAATTTATTTTACAATTTAGTCCCTCAGAATATTATTCTTTCAATTTAATCCAAATTACTCAAAATTATCAAAACTCCAAAGACAAACTAGTTATTCTATCACATATAATTCATAGTTCACCGTCAAACATCCGAAAACTCACATGTTCATCAATGGCACATTACAAAATATTCATCAATTTAAAAAATTGAAGCATGGGTTTTGAAGTATTCGAAGCAACGATTACAAAAATATAGAAATTATCAAAAACCAAACAAATTACATACCTCAAATTAGCCAAACCATAGTCGAACCCTTGAAAGCTTTTGTTATTTCTTTTTCTTTCAAAATTCAGTGGATGAACAAAAAATAAATGGCTTATTATTATTATGTTTGTTTAATATAACATTACTTATTTGATTTACCAAATTATCCATTAATAAAAACATTTAACAAAACATAATGGATGGTCATAATTGTCCATCAACAATATCAATGGTCCAATTTCATAATAAGGACTCCATATTAATAAGCCATAACCATATAACACATTAAAAAATAGAATGTCACTTTTACCTTTAATGCGATTTAGTCATTTTCTCAAATTAAACACACAAATGACAAAATTAATTCACAGAACTTTAACACATGCTTAATCACGTATCATAGGCACAAAAAATAATATTAAAATATTATTACGATTCAGATTTGTGGTCCCAAAACTACTATTCTGACTAGGGTCTAAACCAGACTATTACAATTCTCCCCCTTAGGGATTTTCGTCCCCAAAAATCTTACCGTTAAATAGATTCGGATATTGCTGTCTCATTGAATCTTCAGGCTCTCATGTAGCCTCTTCCACTCCGTATCGATGCTACAACACTTTAGCTAACAAAATTTTCTATTTTCTCAACTCTTTCATTTCACGAACTAAGATACGGATTGGTTCTTCCTCGTAAGTCATATCAGATCGGATTTCAATGTCAGACAGAGGAATCACATGTGATGGATTGGATCTGTATCGACAAAGCATTGACACGTGAAATACATTGTGAATCTTTGCTAGCTCAGGTGGCACCAAAAATCTATATGCAACTGGCCCAATTCGTTCAATAATTTCAAACGGCCCGATGAACCTCGGACTCAATTTTCCTTTACAACTAAATCTGAATACTTTCTTCCACAGGGACACTTTCAAAAACACTTTGTCAACAATTTCAAACTCAATATCTTTTTGTTTTAAGTCCACATAAGATTTTTGACCAAACGCTGCTTTCAGAGTATCACGGATCACTTTCACTTTTTGTTTAGTGTCTTTTACCAAATCAACCCCGTGTATCTTACTTTCACTGAGCTCAGTCCAATATAGAGGTGTTCTACGTTTACGTCCGTAAAAAGCCTCATATGGTGCCATTTTAATGCTCGACTAAAAATTATTATTGTATGCAAATTCAATCAATGGCAAATACTGTTCCCACGTACCATCAAACTCAAGAATGCAACATCTCAACATATCCTTAAGTATCTGAATGATTCATTCAGACTAGCCATCTATTTGTGGGTGAAAGGCTGTATTGAAGTGCAATTTAGTACCTAAAGCCTCTTGCAATTTCTTCCAGAACCTTGATGTAAACCTCGGATCTCTATCAGACACGATAAACAAAGGCACTCCATTCAATTTCACAATATCAGAAATGTAAAGCTCAGCTAACTTATCGAGTGAGTAATTAGGTCGTACCAGAATAAAATGAGCAAATTTCATCAATCGATCGATGATTACCTAAATCACATCTTTCTTTCTCGGAGTCAAAGGCAGTTCAAAAACAAAATATATCGTTACTCTATCCCATTTCCAATCAGGAATCAGAATCGATTGTAGCAAACCAGACGGAACCTGATGTTCAGCTTTAACTTGTGACAGACTAAACATTTCAGTACAAAATCAGAGATATCTCTTTTCATACCAGACCACCAATAGTGTTGCTTCAAATCATGGTACATTTTAGTGCTTCCGGATCAACAGATAGACGACTACTATGAGCTTAATTTAAAATCAACTGAATCAACTCTGAGTTTCTCGGAACACAAAGTCGATCTTGAAACCTCAAGCAATTATCAACATCCACTCGAAATTCAGAATTAGAGTTCGAATCACACTGAACTCGTTTTGTTATCATTTCATTATCAACTTTCTGAGCATCACATATCTATTGTAAAAACATCGACTTCGCTTTCAATTCAGCAAAAACTGAACCATCATCAGACTGGTCTAAATGAGCATTCGTTTCACGCAATACAAATAGTGATTTTTGGCTTAATACATGAGCAACGACATTTGCTTTACTAGGATGATAATCTATCACAAACTCGTAGTCTTTCAAAAGCTCTAACCACCTTCTTTATCACAGATTCAAATCTCTCTAGGTCATTAAATATTTTAGATTTTTATGATCTGAAAACATGTGGCATTTCTCAAGGAAAAGTTAATGATGCCAAATCTTTACTGCAAACACAATCGCAATTAGTTCAAGATCGTGTGTCGGATAGTTCTTTTCATGCAGCTTCAATTGTCTCGAGGCATAAGCTATAACTTTCCCTACCTGCATCAAAACACATCCCAAATCACTCAATGAAGCATCACTATAAATCATGAACTCTTTTCCCAATTCTTGTTGTACCAACACTAAAACTTCAGTCAAAAGGGCTTTCAACTGATCAAAGCTTTTCTGACATTTATTGGACCATTCGAATCTTACATCTTTCTGAAGCAATTTAGTTAACGGAGTAGCTATCATCGAGAATCCTTTTACAAATCGACGATAATAACCAACTAATCCTAGAAAGCTACGGACTTCAGACACATTATTTGGAGGCTTCCATTCCAGAATAGCAGAAATCTTATTCGGATCAATTCGTATTCCAGAGGCCGATACAATATGTCCCAGAAAACTGACTTCACGCAACCAGAATTCATATTTGCTAAATTTTGCATACAATTTCTTTTCTCTTAGAGTTTACAACACAATTCTCAGATGTTCAGCATGTTCAATTTCATCTCGAGAATAAATCAAAATATCGTCAATGAAAACAACAACAAATCGATCTAGGTACGGTCTGAGAATTCTGTTCATCAGATCCATAAAAGCAGCAGGAGCATTCGTTAGTCCGAAAGGCATAACTAAAAACTCATAATGCTTGTACCTCGTTCTGAAAGCAGTTTTTGGAATGCCTGAATCTTTTACTCGCAACTGGTAGTATCCCAATCTTAGATCTATCTTTAAAAACACAGTGGCTCCTTTTAGCTGATCAAATAAATCATCGATCCTGGGTAGAGGATATTTATTCTTTATAGTCACCTTGTTCAACTGATGATAATTAATACACGTTCTCATCGTGCAATCTTTCTCTTTTACAAATAAAACAGAAGCACCCCAATGTGAGAAACTCGATCGTGCAAATCCTCTATCGGTCAACTTTTGCAATTGTGATTTCAACTCTTTCAGTTCTGTTGGTGCCATTCTATAGGTAGCTATCAAAATAAGAGTCGTTCTCGATAATAGATCTATACCAAATTCAACTTCACGTATCGGAGGTAATCCCGATAATTCTTCAGGAAACACGTTAGGGAATTCACAGACAACTGGCATTGATTCAATTTTCTTTTCAGTCATTTTTGAGTCAATCACATAAGCAAAATAAGCTTCATAACCTTTTCTCAAATAATTATGATCTTTCAACATAGATATCAAGCAGGTAACCCAGTCAAATTATTAGACTCAACTCGAACTATTTCATTATTCTGACATCTCAAATCAATGGTCTTTCTCTTGCAATTCACAACAGCATCATGCAACGTCAACCAGTCCATACCCAAAATTATTTCGAACTCATTAAAAGGAAATAACATCAGATCAGCCAGAAAATAGATATCTCGAAACATCAACAGATAGTTCTTGCATACTTTGTCAACCAGGACACTTTTACCTAAGGGGTTCGATACTTTAATAATGAATTTAGTAGACTCTACAGGTAAAGTCTTACTGGATATTAAGTTCATGCATATATACGAGTGAGTAGAACATGGTTCTATCAATGCAATCACAGAAGTATCATAAAGAGTAATGTACCCGTTATAACATCTGGAGATGAAGCTTCCTCACAACCTTGGATGGCATCCGCTCTGGCAGGCGCTTTAGCTTCAGATCTTGCAACAGTGTCTTTCATAGTTCTCCGACTACCACTGACATTTCTTGCATTTTGGGATGGTCTATCTCTCACTGAAACATTATCAGATCTCAAATTCTAAACAATCTTTTGCTCGACAGACTCTGGACAGTCTCGAATGAAATGGTCTAATGATCCACATCTGAAACAGGCTCGATCATTCAATCTACAACTTCCCGTATGTATTTTACCATAATGCTTATATTCAGTTCGATCGGATCAGACATTTCCAACACTTTCCATTAAAGTTGACGGAGCTTTGGTATTCGACTATGATCTAGCTCGATCTCTATTCAATTGTCCCAAATTTTCCCTGGAGTGGCTATGTTCACCTCTAAATTTCTTTTTAGCAGACTGAAATGATTTACTCAGAAATCTCTTTGTCACATCTTTAACTTCAGACTCAACTTTTATTTTATCTTTCCCGAGTGCCTCAGCTTTGCATGCTCGATCAACAAGCACAACAAACTCTTTTATTTCTAAAATCCCAACAAGCAAACAAATATCTTCGTTAAGGCCATCTTCAAATATTTTGCACATTATTGCCTCGATTGATACACATTCTCGAGCATACTGACTTAGTCTCACGAACTCTTGTTCATATTCAGTAACAGACATACGACCCTATTTTAATTCTAGAAATTCTTTTCGTTTCTGATCAATGAATCTCTTGCTGGTGTATTTCTTATAGAATTTAGACTGAAAGAAATCCCATGTAACCAGTTCCTTTGGAACAATAGAAATCAGAGTCTTCCACCACTGATAAGCTGCATCTCATAGTAAAGAAACGACAGATTTTATGCATTCTGCAGGGATCAATGTCATTTCATCAAATAGTCGGATCGTGTTTTCAAGCCAAAACTTAGCTTTCTCGGCATCATCATCACTGGTAGCCCTGAACTCTTCAGCCCCATATTTACAAATTTTATCGACTGAAGGCTTATTCAGCAGATTTAGATTCATGATCGGAGGCACAACTGAAGTCTGAGGGGATTAGTCAAGGGCGGAGGTTGTGAAACAGTCAAATTATTTCTTACGAACTGAGTCAACTACTCACTCATCATTTAGAAGAAAGCTTGTTTAGCTTCTCCCTCTTGACCGCTCATAGCCGGTCTTGAATCGGATGGCACTGTCCCTTGAGCGGGAGTAGGTGCATTGCTTTTAACATCGTTAGCTACGACTCTTTTGGGATCCATTACTATACGATAAAAACATTTTATATGTCAGGATTCATCAAACTATCACATTTCATATATATAGCATGTATAGCTATATGCTACGTTGGTCTGAGAATCGACTAAATCGTAGCTCTGATACCAATCAAATGTAACACCCCTAACCCGTAACCGTCGCCAGTTTAGGGTTAAAAGGCATTACTGAATAATCAAAAACCTTTACAAACATTTCATAATTTTATTCAACCATTCAAGTCAAAAAGTCCCTTAACTAGGTCAATTAGACCTTAATCATACTTTAGAATAGGGCCGGGACTAAACTAAACACATACAAAACTTCTCTAAAATTAAAAAAAATTCTAAGTTACAGAGGTCACATGCTCGTGTAGGCAAGCCGTGTGCCTTCCATGGCCTCAAACACGCCTGTGTTTCTAAGCCGTGCCAAAACAGGGCATACATACTCACTTGCCCCCACGGCCTGAGACACGCCCATGTGCCCCACTCGTGGTCGATCCTGACTTGAACCACACGGCCAGTCACACGCCCGTGTACCCAGTCGTGCTCGAGCCTGACTTACTTCAAATTGTAACCTCGAAAGACAGGGTCAAGCCACATGCCCGTGTGCTCAACCGTGTGGGAAAATATAGGCCATTTTCAAGGCCAAATTGCCACCCACACATGGGTCATTCTTACAAGTATAATTAAGCACCAAACCAAACATCCAAGGCAACCAAAACATGCATAAATATACATCATTTCTAAGCACTTATAAGCTTAACATCCATACCAACTTAATAGCCATTCAACTCAACTTAACCACAAGCATTCCAAGGCAAATTACATCACAAACTTATCATCAATAATGTGCTAGTTATTCATCTATAAACTTACTATCCATATGACTATTCCATTTTCTATCGTACCATACCAAAATTAGCATCATAAGACAAAACTAGTCATTCATAACTCAAGCATTTAACTAGCCAAATCACATGGCTATATGCACATATCAAACATAACTTAATGTAACTAGCCTATACATGCCATATTTAGTATTTACACTTTCAAAAGGCACCAAAACAAGGTTGAGTAGTGAGATGATGATCCTCGACGATCCCCGAGCCTTCAGTAACTTTGACAATCTATAAAAAAGAGCAAACACACATAAAGTAAGTGTAACACCCCTAACCCGAATCCGTCGCCGGAATAGGATTAAGAGGCATTACCAAATAATCGAATCATTTCACATCCCATTTACGACACAAAGTCAATCATCATTATAGCATATCAAACCATAATCAAATAGTCCCTTATTGAGGCCTACAAGGCCTTGAACACATGCTAGAGAGGGGTCGAGACTAAACCAAACACTTATGAAAGTTTTAGAAAATTCAAACATTTAACAAGTCTATTGAGGCCAAATGCCCGTTCAATCAGGCCTTGTGCCTCACACGATCACCAGACACCCCCATGTGTCCAAGCCGTGCCAAAACAGGCAGGCATTCAAACTTTCCCACATGGCCACCAAGCATGCCCGTGTGTCATGGTCATTTGCTCTTAGGCTAGCTACTGACTTATGCCCACGGCTAGTTGACAAGCCCGTGCCAAGGCAGTGTACTATTAGACTAAATCCTGTCAATCACCCACGGTCATTAGGCACGCCTGTGTGCCATAACTGTGTTGGCAAAACGGGCCATATACAAGGCCAATTTTCCACCCACATAAGGGTTGAACCTACAATCACATTTAAGTATATTTCCACATACAATTTGGCAACCAATTTCATGTCAAGAGATCATCAATTCATCTCATACAATCTCATATCTAATCATGTCAACTTATAAACTAAATTGCACTATTTGAACACATTCAATACCAAATATGATTCATCCCTAAATTCTTTATATCATACTAGCATCATACCATCACAAAGTTTAACATTCATAAGTCCATTTCTTTACTCACAAGCTATACGAAAATATGCACCAAATATCAAAGCCATTCATGCTTAAAGCCAACATATATCTAGCCACATCACATAGCTATTTACATATCTCAAAAATGATTCAAATAACTAGTCTATACATGCCATATTTCAACTATGTACATATTTCCAGAAGTACCCAAAATAGATTGCCAATAGTGTGATTGAGATGCTGACGATCCCCAGATCCGAGCTAGCTTTACTGACACTGCAAAGCAGAGAAACAAATCACACAGTAAGCTTTCTAAAGCTTAGTAAGTTCGAAAATATAATACAATTATCTCATCAATTCAAACCAATGTATACAATAAACCATCATAGATCAATTTTTAACATTCATACCATATCATCCATAGCTAAAATACTCATTCACCAATTCATAGCTTTATCTATAAACTCATTAACCACAAAGGTGCAATGCATACCTTTGCTAACACATAGTTACTCAAATTTCAAGTTATTCAGTGCTCGATATTACATGTCGATCATCCTCTGATATTCGATTAATTTAATCGTACACTCAGTGCCATATACATGATCAAAGTACATTCATCATCGCACACTTAGTGACTCTTCTTTAAACTAACTTATCTCGGTATCGCACACACAGTGCCAAATCAATAAGCCGAAGCTTTCATAACATCGCACACACAGTGCTATTCATCTCTGTTTCAATTTTAATTTCGCACACTCAGTGCCATCAAATTCAATTTTGCACAAAGCATCTCAAATCTCATAATTATAGACATATTCATTCCATAATACTAAAACATATCTTAATATGTATTACATCCGAACTTACCTCGGATGTCGAAGTATCGAAACGGTCGATTAATGAGCACTTTATCTTTGCCTCGATCTCGATCCAAACCTCTCCTCTCTTGGTCTATACACATTCAAATTCAACCAATCACCAATTCATTCAATTTAGTTCACATACACACATTTAGGGCATTTTACAAAATAGCCCTCACATTTTCACATCTTGACACTTTAGCCCTCTATTCATAAAATCATCAAATACATATAATTTCAAAGCACATATGCTAGCCGAATTCTTCCCATGCTAATACAAGATCATACATTTCATTTATTTCACAAATTAACCCTTCTATTTCCTATTTTCTCAATTAAGTCCAAAATTCTCAATTTCACTAAAAAATCCCAATATAAACTATGTTTATCCAACACCAAGTCTCCATATTTCACTTGTAACACCCCAAACCTGGCCCAAACGCTACGGCCGAATCTAGAATGCTACTGAGGAAAAAGTTTGAAAAGAATTGTCATAAGGGTGAAAACATAAAAATTTTCTGTCATTTATAAAAACAATGTATATTTAAAATTCTAAGAAAAATTATGTTGTTACAAATTTTCAAATTAAAACTTTAATATAAGTTTTGATGATGTAAATCGCTTTCTAAAATAAAACATTCCAAATATCGTCAATCCAACTCGAACACAGTAAAAGTCCCCAAATACTTTAAATGGCCCTTATTACAATAAATATTTACTCAAAATACTGAAATATAAAGTGCATAAGACAATGAAAAAAACATCTTCTGCATGGCCACCTCGTATCCACTCTAGCCCGATCCAAGAATCATGTATCACCTGCATTGTTTGGTAAAAAAAATTGGGTGAGTCAAACCGACTCAGTGTGTAATTAGTCCATAGATTTCCACACATGGGCTTAGCCCAAACCACACCAATCCACATATCAAATAATAATACAAAGTGCACCCAACCCAGCCTAGGGTCCATCCTCTACACACCCGTATCCGACCACCACACACGGGGATTACTAAATCAACCTCCAACCTCTACACACCAATTTGGCAAGCAATGCCATCCACCAAGTGGTCAAGCCACTGGTCCACGTGAAATAAATCACAACATAATCCACAACGCGACCTCAGTCAACGTCAATCCACGATGTAGCTCGTAGCTAACATCAAATCACGATGAGGCACATAGCCATCACCAACCACGATATGGCACAAAGCCGATCATTAATCCACGTGAGGCTCGTAGCCATCACTAAACCACGTACATAAATGTACACCCTGTCCTTCAATAATCATATCCCAATCTCTATGCATATGTCAGTATCATGGCCAAATAATAGTAAAATTCCAATGAGCATACATCACATGCTTACCACAATTCCACGCATATACCATGGTAAAATAATATCATAAAACTGACCTAGTTAACCGAATACCCACTATGGGTAGCCACCATCTCAGCCATTATTTTCGGCTATCATACATATCTTATATGTATATATATATATATATATACACATAACAACAAATCCAAACAACAGGAGATCAGTGCGATAACTACACAACATTTTCGGCACAGTCGACTAAATCCCGAAACCCAAAGCCTAAATGATTTGCACCTTGCGATTTGATGAATTCCCTCCTACACAACTATGTTAGATTCGAATCTAACATAGAACTCATGAGAGTGGCCTTTGGCCAAACACTATACCCTTACCTTGAGTAATCAAACCCAAAAGAATCCTTTAATGCTTCTTCACGTTGGCTACAAAAGAAATCCCGAAACTTTCCTTCATGGTTTTGGCCAAAAAAAATAGAAGAGATTAGAGTTTTGCTTTTCAACCGTCAGAAAAAGAAAGAGGAAAAGAAATCAGCCTAGAAGAGATTCTTACCGAAAAAAGTAATGACCAAAATGCAATTGGTCACTAAACTCCAAGAAATCGACAAGAAGAACCTGAAGTGGAGAAATCGGTTCAGATGAGAAAGATGATAGGCTTTTGGTCTAATGAATAAATCGGTAGGGGTAGAGATGCAATCGGCTATGGCTGTAACATCCCAAAAATGGGGTTATTTGGAATTTAATTATTTTCCTTATGTAAGAAGCGCTAAGATATTATTTATGGAATAATAATGATCAATTTAAGGCTTTGTGTTGGCTCGATTTGGTAGGAAATTTTAGTTTTAATTTTTAAGGTAGGGAGCCTTAGCAAGAGGGTGTTATAAGAATAAATGGGGATAATTTGGACATAAAATAAGCCTAGACAAAGTGGCAAAAGTGAGGCCACTTAGGAACTTGTGTGACGCCACCAAGGGAGCAAGGAGAGCCTTGGTTCGAGTCACAAGAATCCTTCTTTTTGCATTATGGTGGGACGGCAACAAGGAGAGAGAGTCCTTTCTCTTTAAACTCTAATTATTATTTAGATAATAGGATAATGTGAGCTTTTTAATTGGATTTTAATTGCTTAAATCTAAGGAAAATGGGAGATAAATGAGGATATTACATGGATTATTAAATAGATATTATTGAAGTTTTATGTTGAGGATAATCAAGGATATTATTTGATTAAAAGGATTATTTGGCTATTATTGGGAATTATTAGGTGATTATTATTGTTTGAATTAAATCAATTTAGTGGTTATGAGAAAAACAAGGAGTTGGCTAAGCCTTAAACTCCTTGGACTGGTAAGCTTAGGGAGGGAGTGCCAATGCTTATAAAAGCCTTCAAGCTATCACTTGTTTTCTTTTTTTCCATCTTTGCTTGTGGTCAAACTCTCAACCCTCCCATCTTTTATTCTTTCTCTTTGAAGACTAAAAGCCATCAATTTTTTTTCAATCTTTGGTCAATCCTCCACATCTCCATAGCCCATCTATTTCTTTTCTTCATAGATCAAAACCCTATTGTCCTACCTCCAAATAGCCGGATATACCCTCTTGAAGTGCGAAACCTCACATTCCTCCTTGGTTGCACTTTGGCCGAATAGTGCAAAGGGCATTGATACTCCGGACCTCTTTGTAATTCAATCGATTATCAAGGTAAGGGATGGCGAACCCTCATCTCGTATTTTCTTTTTCTTGTCGACTTATGGGATTGAATGGAAGCCGAAGTTTCGGCAACTAGTAGCAAGAGTTCTAACCAGTGTTGAAATCGATGATAGGCACTTCGGGATCTCAAAACAGAGAGATCGGACCTGGCATTCTCTGACATTCGGTTTTGGGTAGGTGGTGGTAAGTGTCTACTTATAAAAGATTACTCCTCTAATGATTAAGAAAAGCCGAAAGCTATGGTTGCTAATATTGACCAACTGTAGTTTATGAACCAGATTTGCGATTCGGGTGCCAAGCTAGGATTCAAGCGATTAGGTAAGGATGCGGGTACAAAATATGACCCCTTTAAATTATTTGGTTTGGCCGAATGGCCATATTACTAACCTTGATAGTTGGCCGAATATAGGGGCAAGGACTTAGAGTGTGGCCGATTGATTATCTTCGGGATTTAAGACTATCGTGGTAACAGGTGTGTACATACACACTATATAATATATTAACTATGCTTAACTTTGTGAATGCTCATTTTTATTAATGTAGCATTGGAATTAATACCAAATCGGTATAAGTGGTGATTCAGGTAAGTACCTGTTAATGTGATTTATTATTATTAATGCTTTTGGTAAGCATGATGTATTGACACATGAAATTTAAGAATGTGATGGCATGAAACATATGTATGTTTATCTATTGTGGGATTGATGAGTGGAGGGGGCAGTGATATTGTGCCGACGGGCACCAGTGTTTTGGTAACACACCGTGGCTACGGTCACCAGAGGTTTGGTACCTCCAGAGGTTTGGTACCTCAATAGCGACTTATCCCTGTGGTTAACACCACCGTGGGTTGGCCCCACTTGAGATATGGGATCGTCTGCCAGTGATTTGGTATCACACGATGGGTTGGCCCCATCACCCGATTTGTGTTTACGGACACCAGTGTTTTGGTAACACATTGTGACTACATGTCACCAGTGGTTTGGCACCACCAGTGGTTTGGTACCACAACGGGGTAGACAGTGGCGTTTGGATGGCTAGGTTGGGTATTTAACATTCTGCATATTAATTGTTATATACTGTGTATGAAAATGTTTTAAAACGGGGGAAGGGTTACATACTGAGTCTTGGTGACTCACCTTCTCCTTTATATTTTTCAGGTGACACTTAGATCGCGGATGTGGAGCCGGGTTGACTCGAGGTGGCCATGCAGTGGATTAAATTAAAATGAACTTTAATTTCAGTTTGATAAATTTTATTTTGGGTTTATTTCATTTGGTTGTAATAAGGCCTCCTGAAACTTTATTTCCGTTATTTCCACATGTTGGATATTGTTTTAAACTATATTATTATTATGGTTGAATTTAGATCACACATTTTTTTTATTTAACACGAAAAATGTTTGAAAATGCCATCGGGCACGATTGAAATTTGTTTAATATCTTGACCCAATAAAATTTCCAAATTAAATCTAAGTATGTTTTCGAAGAAGATAGCAAAAAATGAGTAGTTTTCAACAAAACTTAAGTGGATTTGAAAATGGGTTTCAAAAGTTCCTCTTCAGAACGACCCATATTAGGTCCTAACTTTTGGGTCGGGTTTGGGTGTTACAAATTGGTATCGAGCCAGGTTCAAAACTTCATTTGTGGGGCCCAAGGCCCAAAAATGTTTTAGTAGGCCTTATTAATTGTTTTTGGGTTTTTAAGATGGCATGGAGTCTCCAAGACCGATCCGCCTGTAAGTACATCTAAACCTCTGTGTGAATTATATTCAGTAGAAGGGTAGGAAGCATGGAACGAGATAGACTTATAGGAATTTGAACCCTAGGATTAGATTACTCAAACACACAAGCTAAACATAAGACTTAAAGAACTAAACCAATCTATGACTTAGTCACCGAGCTAGGGTGTGGTAACCCCAGACGCATGTCTAGGATTGGAACCAGGAAGAGCTCGGTATTTAAGCGGTCCGAGTGACTCACCACCTCTTCGCAGTATCCTACAGTGCGTAGCTTGGGTTCACCCTAACTCGAGAGGGCTCGATGATGTGGTAACCTCATGACGCATGTCTAGAAAGGTTCGGTGGGAGCTTGGTATTTAAGCAATCAGTGTGACTCACCTCCTCTCCACCGAAACACCGCCTGTGTGTAGCTTGGGTTCACTCGACCAAGAAGGTTCGGTCATAGGCTAAAGCATAATGACTAAAACCCAAAGGGAATTAGCCTTGATTTGAAAAAAAAAAAAACAACAAAACTTGGTCTTAAAACTTTTCAAATCACCCTTCAAAAGTAAGAACAACTCTTTTACAATGTTTTCCTCGAAAAGTTCTATTTGTGGAAAATTACGAAAATGCCCTTAGGGGTAAAATTACTAAAATACCCTTGGTTCATAAAACGTCAACTCAATGATTATGTCCAAAATTCCAACTATTTCTCAAATATTCAACCCAACTTTGGAAATCATCAATGAACCACTTTGGTTTTGGAAAATCACAAAACGCCTCAATGTGTAAAATTACCAAAACGCCTCGAGTACAAAATTTTGCAATATCACCGTTTTAAGAAAGGAAAATCCTCAAAAGGACCCTCGAGTTTTACAATGACTAAAACACCCTTGATTTTGAAAAAAAATTACAAAATTACCCCGATGGACAAAATTACCAAAATACCCCCGGTTTCAAAGAGATGACGTATCTTTAAAATTTTACAACTTTTTCGAAAAACCCTCCAGCTTTTGGGAATTTCAAACAACCTACTTTACTAAAGTTTTAAAATTTCTTTTATTACGAAAATACCTCAGAGGAAAATGACTAAATACCCACAGGTTAGAAATGGGCAGAAATGTCCGAAGTGCGAATAGGTATGGAAAGTATTAAGGAATGGATGCATGAACTCCTTCTGTGTGAACTAGGATAGAAGACTGAAACCTTGTTTGCACGAAAGAATCTCTAAATTAAAATTTCGTCATAAAATTTCTTGGCGGGTAATAAAGTGGAACAAACGCTAATACATAAAACTTCTCTTAATCGATTAAAAGCGCGGTAGATAGAATGAGTTCCAGAGGACGAGGACGCCGTGGACGCGGTAGGGGTAGGATGACGGTGTCTGAACCTGTCAGGTCAGGACAAGGTTCTGAAAATGATGTACCACCGCCACCACCACCTCCACTTTTGGAGCAGAGGAGCAGGATCGACGCGGAGAGGCGGTCGCATGGCGGTGTTGTGAGTCCTCGAATTGGTGGTCAGGGTGGTGGAAATTTAGGAGCTCTAAATCTGTTCCGAGCGGATTCGGTCCAATGGTGAGGTGTTCCGGTGTGTCGAGTGGCACCCAGTGTAGCAGTAGTATTGGTGGAATCTCTGAAAGGATAATGGATGATCTTGACCGACCGAGGAGGAAAAGTCGAAGGGGTGTGTCGCTTCTAAAGGATGAAGCGTACAGTGGTGGTGACGGTTCGGGATGGAGCCACGGTGATGACCTTACGTGGGATTACTTTAAAACCGCTTTTGGAAGAGTATGTGGGCACCAGCTACACTGATGCACAGAGGAAGGCTTTTCTGGGTCTAGTATAAGGAACTAAGTCCGTGGCCGAGTATGAGGCGGAGTTTTTAAGATCTGGTAGGTATGCAAGAGGCATCGTGGCTCACGAACACGAGCCAGGTCCGCTTTGAGGACGGACTCGAGATGATTTGAGATTACCGATTGCCCCTTGACAAGTCCGTGAGTTTTCATCTCTTGTGGAAAAGGCTAAGGTAGCCGAGGGGATCAAGGAGGTGTAAGGCGTAATTATAGTAGAAATAATCAAAGAGAGGATTTGGGTCATTTGGATCCGGTGGTAATGAGCGAGAAGAAGGCCAGCGAGTGGGCCAAATCAAGCAACAAGGCCGTAGCTACTAATCGAGGCCTCGGTCTAATCGCTGGGAAGTCCCATTGGGGAGGTTGCTCGACCGTGATAGAGGATGTTTTGAGTGTGGGTCTTTTGAACATCGGGTCGAGATTGTCCCTAAGCGAGCTCGAAATCACCGGAGGGCGAACTGCATCGGGACCGAAATGTGGGACCACAGAGGGTCGTGGTAATGGCAGAGGAAGCAATGGTCCTAGCCGAGGTCGAGGAACTCGAGGCGGAGGTTCAGCAAAGACAGAGGCTAGGCACTGGCTTAGTCTATGACAAGGCGTCATGAGGAAGGTGGCGCGACCGGATGTCATAACCCGACGCTTCGATTTTTAGACTCCTTATTATGCATTAATTGATGTGGGGTCTACACATTCATACGTAGCAAGTAGTGTGGTAGAGACTTTGAACCTAGACTCGAGATCGCCGCTAGGGAGATGACCGTAGTGAGTCCGTTAGGTCACTCTGTAGTGGTAGACAAACTTTTTAGGACGTACCCTAGAACTCCAAGGGTCGATTCGGTCGATCGATGGAACTACCATTCGGGGAGTTCGATTTGATCTTTGGAATGGATTGGTGGCTAAGTATCGAGCGATTTGGATTATGACTAAGCGCATGGTTCTTAAGACGGTGAGAATGATGAAGTGGTTATGATAGGTGATAGAAGGAATTACCTATCCAATGTGGTGTCCGCCTTGAAGGCGGAAAGATGGTCAAGAAGGGTTGTAAGGCGTATTTGGTTCGAATCTGTGCTTTGGAAGCTAAGGAGTCAGTAGTTGGAAGGGTCCGAACGGTTGGGGAATTTGCTGATGTATTCGTAAGAACTTCCGGTCTACCCCGCATCGGAAGTCGAATTGATATAGACTTGCTACCCGAACGGCACCGTGGTTCATAGCACTCAAGAATGGCACCAAAGGAATTGGTGGAGTCAAGGCTCAAATTCAGAGCTCTGGATAAAGGGTTTATTCGACCTAGTATATCTCCGTGGGGAGCGCCTGTATTGTTTGTCAAGAAGAAGGACGGTTCTATGAGGATGTGCATCGACTACCGTCAGTTAAACAAGTTAACGATCAAAAACAAGTACCCATTGCCTCGGATCGATGACTTGTTTGACCAGTTGAAGGGGGCGCGGTGTTTTCAAGATAGACCTTAGGTCGGGTTACCATCAACTTAAGGTGAAGGGGTCGATGTTCACAAGACGGCTTTTCGAACTTCGGTATGGGCATTACGAGTTCCGGTGATGCCATTCGGTTGACCAATGCCCCGGCTGTTCATGGACTTAATGAATAGGGTATTTCAAGAAGACCTAGATCAATTCGTCGTAGTGTTCATAGACGACATATTGGTCTACTCAAAGACGGAGGAGGAGCACGACAAGCATTTACGGATAGTCCTACAAGTGTTGAGGGAAAAACAGTTGTATGCCAAATTCAGTAAGTGCGAATTTTGGCTGAGGAGGTGGCTTTCTTGGGTCACGAGTGTCGGTGGAAGGATTAGAGTGGATCCCCGCAAGATTGAAGCGGTATTGGAGTGGAAACCGCCTAAGTCGGTGGCAGAGATACGGAGTTTTCTGGGGTTAGCAGGGTATTACCGGAGATTTGTGGAAGGGTTCTCTCTGATCGCAGCGCCGTTGACTAAGTTACTAAGGAAAGGTGTTCCATTTGTATGGTTGGAGAAGCAAGCAAGAAAGTTTTGATAGGTGAGGAAGATTACGACTAAGCTCGGCTTTTAGTACAACCCGAGGCAGGGAAATTATTCACAGTCTATTGTGATGCATCTCACACTGGTTTGGGGTGTGTGTTGATGCAGGATGGAAAGGTAGTAGCCTATGCGTCCCGACAGCTGAGACCGCATGAGGTTAACTATCCAACTCACGACACAGAGTTAGCCGCGATCGTCTTCATACGAAAGTATGGAGACATTATCTTTATGGGGAGAAGTCGGTAATTTACACGGACCACAAAAGTTTGAGGTATCTTGACACGTAGGATCTGAATCGAGACGGTGTAGATGGATTGAGTCGTTAAAGGACTACGATTGCTCCATCGAATATCATCCGGGTAAGGCTAACGTGGTGGTCGGCGTTGAGCCGGAAGGTCGTGGCGGACTTAAGAGCAATGTTTGCTCGATTGAGCTTATATGACGATGGAAGCCTTTGGCGTAACTTCAAGTTAAGCCAACATGGGTCGAGGAGATTAAGAACAAGCAGTTAGTGGATGAAGGCTTAAATGCGAAGAGAATGCAAGTTCGGGATGGTGGTTTAGAAGGGTATAGTTTGTTGGTGATGGTGTGTTATGTTTTCAAGGACGGCCCAGTATGCCAAAGGACATGGAGTTGAGGCGGAAGATTCTCCATGATGCTCATAGTAGCCCATACGCTATGCATCCCGGAGGTAGCAAGATGTATGGAGACCTACGAAACAGATTCGTGGCCCGGTGAAGCGTGAGATAACGAAATTCGTAGGGAAGTGTTTGACGTGTCGCAGAGTTAAGGTGAACACCGCCACTACCATCGGGGCTACTTCAACCCAGTAAAGATTCCTCAATGGAAATGGGAAAGGATCACTATGGATTTAAATCGCTGGTCTACCCTTACGCCCAAAGAAGAAAGATGCGCTTTGGGTAATCGAGACCGTCGACTAAATCACTCACTTTATTCCAAAGTGAGAATGGACTACTCACCCGAAGCTAGCAAAGTTGTATGTGGCGAGATAGTCGATTGCATGGTGTACCGTATCGCTTATCTCAGATAGGGACCCAAGGTTCACTTCGAGGTTTTGGAAAGTGTTACATCAAGCGTTGGAGTACGCGGTTGATTTCAAGATGCCTTTCCATCCTCGATCGGACGGCAATGAAAGGGTCATACAGATCTTAGAAGATATGCTTTGAGGGTTGTGTCTTGGAATTCGAGGTAGTTGGGAGGAATTCTTACCTCTAGCCGAGTTCGCCTACAATAATAGCTACCAAGTTTAGTATTCGAGATGGCACCATACTGAAATCAGATGGGCGGAAATGCCGAACTCCGACGTGTTGGACGGAGTTGAGTGAACGACAAGTGTTGGGCCCAGAATTAGTAGCAGAGACTGAAGACAAAGTCAAAGTGATTCGGTCTCGTCTCAAGGAAGCATCAGATAGGCAAAAGTCTTATGCCGATCTCAAACGCAAGGAAATGGAGTATGCTGTGGGAGATAAGGTCTTCCTGAAGGTGTCGCCTTGGAAGAAGGTACTAAGATTTGGGCGAAAAGGGAAGCTAAGCCCAAGATTCATTGGCCCATATACGAAGGTGAAGTTTAATAGGACCTAGTAGCTTATCGATTAGAGTTACCGCGTAATTAAGTCGATACATGACGCCTTTCACGATCAATCTTTGAGACGGTATCGGTCGGATCCATCACATGTGGTGCCCGTGATGTAAATCGGGTTAACGCGACTTATCTTTTGAGGAAGAACCTGTCAGATCTTGGATAGAGATATAAAGGTTCTACGAGGAAGTCGAGGCCCTTAGTGAAAGTGCTATGGCGGAATCATGGTGCCGAGGAAGCTACGTGGGAACCCGAGGATGTGATACTGGCGACAATACCTCATCTGTTTTAGTTATGTAATTTCGGACGAAATTTATTTTAAGGGTAGAATCGTAACATCCCAAAAATGGGGTTATTTGGAATTTAATTATTTTCCTTATGTAAGAACCGCTAAGATATTATTTATGGAATAATAATGATCAATTTAAGGCTTTGTGTTGGCTCGATTTGGTAGGAAATTTTAGTTTTAATTTTAAGGTAGGGAGCCTTAGCAAGAGGGTGTTATAAGAATAAATGGGGATAATTTGGACATAAAATAAGCCTAGACAAAGTGGCAAAAGTGAGGCCACTTAGGAACTTGTGTGACACCACCAAGGAGCAAGGAGAGCCTTGGTTCGAGTCACAAGAATCCTTCTTTTGCATTATGGTGGGGACGGCAACAAGGAGAGAGAGTCCTTTCTCTTTAAACTCTAATTATTATTTAGATAATAGGATAATGTGAGCTTTTTAATTGGATTTTAATTGCTTAAATCTAAGGAAAATGGGAGATAAATGAGGATATTACATGGATTATTAAATAGATATTATTGAAGTTTTATGTTGAGGATAATCAAGGATATTATTTGATTAAAAGGATTATTTGGCTATTATTGGGAATTATTAGGTGATTATTATTGTTTGAATTAAATCAATTTAGTGGTTATGAGAAAAACAAGGAGTTGGCTAAGCCTTGAACTCCTTGGACGGTAAGCTTAGGGAGGGAGTGCCAATGCTTATAAAAGCCTTCAAGCTATCACTTGTTTTTTTTTTTCCATCTTTGCTTGTGGTCAAACTCTCAACCCTCCCATCTTTTATTCTTTCTCTTTGAAGACTAAAAGCCATCAATTTTTTTTTTTTCAATCTTTGGTCAATCCTCCACATCTCCATAGCCCATCTATTTCTTTTCTTCATAGATCAAAACCCTATTGTCCTACCTCCAAATAGCCGGATATACCCTCTTGAAGTGCCAAACCTCACATTCCTCCTTGGTTGCACTTTGGTAGAATAGTGCAATGGCATTGATACTCAGGGACCTCTTTGTAATTCAATCGATTATCAAGGTAAGGGATGGCGAACCTCCTCAGTATTTTCTTTTTCTTGTCGACTTATGGGATTGAATGGAAGTCAAGTTTGACAACTAGTAGCAAGAGTTCTAACCGGTGTTGAAATCGATGATAGGCACTGGGATCTCAAAAGAGAGATCGGACTGGCATTCTCGACATTCGGTTTTGGGTAGGTGGTGGTAAGTGTCTACTTATAAAAGATTACCTCTAATGATTAAGAAAAGCGAAAGCTATGGTTGCTAATATTGACCAACCGTAGTTTATGAACCAGATTTGCAATTGGTGCCAAGCTAGGATTCAAGCGATTAGGTAAGGATGCGGTACAAAATATGACCCCTTTAAATTATTTGGTTTGGCCGAATGGCCATATTACTAACCTTGATAGTTGGCCGAATATAGGGGCAAGGACTTAGAGTGTGGCCAATTGATTATCTTCGGGATTTAAGACTATCGTGGTAACAGGTGTGTACATACACACTATATAATATATTAACTATGCTTAACTTTGTGAATGCTCATTTTTATTAATGTAGCATTGGAATTAATACCAAATCGGTATAAGTGGTGATTCAGGTAAGTACCTGTTAATGTGATTTATTATTATTAATGCTTTTGGTAAGCATGATGTATTGACACATGAAATTTAAGAATGTGATGGCATGAAACATATGTATGTTTATCTGTTGTGGGATTGATGAGTGGAGGGGGCAGTGATATTGTGCCGACGGGCACCAGTGTTTTGGTAACACACCGTGGCTACGGTCACCAGAGGTTTGGTACCTCCAGAGGTTTGGTACCTCAATAGCGACTTATCCCTGTGGTTAACACCACCGTGGGTTGGCCCCACTTGAGATATGGGATCGTCTGCCAGTGATTTGGTATCACACGATGGGTTGGCCCCATCACCCGATTTGTGTTTACGGACACGGTGTTTTGGTAACACATTGTGACTACATGTCACCAAGTGGTTTGGCACCACCGGTGGTTTGGTACCACAAGGGGTAGATAAAGTGGCGCTTGGATGGCTAGGTTGGGTATTTAACATTCGCATATTAATTGTTATATACGTGTATGAAAATGTTTTAAAACGGGGAAGGGTTACATCTTGAGTCTTGGTGACTCACCTTCTCCTTTATATTTTTCAGTGACACTTAGATCGCGGATGTGGAGCCGGGTTGACTCGAGGTGGCTATGCAAAGGATTAAATTAAAATGAACTTTAATTTCAGTTTGATAAATTTTATTTTGGGTTTATTTCATTTGGTTGTAATAAGGCCTCCTAAACTTTATTTCAGTTATTTCCACATGTTGGATATTGTTTTAAACTATATTATTATTATGGTTGAATTTAGATCACACATTTTTTTATTTAACACTAAAAATGTTTGAAAATGCCATCAACACGATTGAAATTTGTTTAATATCTTGACCCAATAAAATTTCCAAATTAAATCTAAGTATGTTTTCAAGAAGATAGCAAAAAATGAGTAGTTTTCAACAAAACTTAAGTGGATTTCAAAATGGGTTTCAAAAGTTCCTCTTCATAACGACCCATATTCGGTCCTAACTTTTGGGTAGGGTTTGGCTGTTACAATGGCCACAAGATAGGGATTCGACTTTTGAAAGAACTATGAAAAGAAGAAGTGAATGATGGAGTGGTTCGGCTCTTAACAAAAGAATGGAGAGGGAGAGTGTGAGGCTTAGAAGTTGCGGTAAAGGTGAAACAAAAGGGATGAGAGGTTAGGCCTAAACAAAATAAAGAGAGGAGAAAGATGATCAAAAGAGAAAAAGGTGCACTAGAGGTCACTTACTTGGTTTACGGTCTCAAAAAGAAAAAGAACACAAAAGCTTTCGGGAAAAGAAATCACACAAGGAAATGCCTAAACCTCCCTATGTAAAATCGGCTACAAAAGAAAAGGTGTTTTGGAAGTACAAAAAATGACCAAATGGGAAATACACCCAACCACTCATCCTTACCAAAACCAACAACAAAATCCGGCTACCCCCTGTCCATAATGCCGTCCACATTCATGGTCAAAATGGCCATGAAATAATTTCCAAAACATCCACCTTGATACATGCCTTGTAATCCTCTACTTTCCCAAAGTTTAAGAAATTCTATCCCCAACATCAAGCAATTCTATCCACAAAACCCTTGATTCATGCCTTATGTCCCCTTATCATACCAAATTTTCTTGATTCCATACCTTAAGTTAACACTTACCTTATTCCCTTAGTCTACTATCCATAAAAGATAAAGTCCAACCTTACCTTAATTAAAGTTTGACCAACACATGCCATACAAATGCAAAATAAAAGTTACCTTAAGTTTATCCATGGGATTCGAACCTAAGCCCCCCTCACACTACTTGTGGCGTCACTTTCCAAGGCCCTAAGTGGCGCCTCCTTACCACTTTGCCAACTAAATTCTTGTGATTAAATCCTCCAACAAATTTTTTTAAGGCCTATCTTGACTAGCTCCCTTTTTAAGAATTAAAAATCTAATGTTTTTCTAAGGCATTCTCCTACATTCTAAAATTCCCAAAACTCCCAAAACACACTCAAACCATACATAGGCACGCTGCCACATACAATTAAGTTAAAAACGCCTAACCCCTAGATCTCGGATATTACAATTCTACCCCCTTAAAAATAATTTCGGCCTCAAAATTACCAACTAACTAACAGTATTACATCCTAACTCACCACACTATGCTCTTGCTGCGCACTTTGATCTTAATAAAACTAATAGACTTTCTACTAAATCTTGGAACCCTTCCTCACCATCTTCTCTGCCTTACGAGCAGACACTACATTGGATAAGTAATTCCTCCGTTCACCTATCACTATAACCCCACTGGTTCCGACACTGCCATCCTGCCTCTACCACGCCCACGAGTATTGCGACCATGTCCCCTAGAACTCATGTCTAACATCGCGATTTAATCTAATTTAAGAAATTTTATGCATTAGTATTTTGTTCCACTGATTATCCGCGAACAATTTTATGTAAAGAAGCTTGTAGTAGTAATTCTTTCGATCAACCAAAGTTTTCATCTCAAGTTTACTACTCTAATTTAGAGAGTCACATTCATTCATCCACAACATCCACTACACTACTTTGGGCATTTTGTCCGTTCCCAACCCAGAGGTATTTTCGTAACTCATCCTACAGAGGTATTTTAGTAATAAATCGGGATTAATTTGAAAATTTTTACAAATCAAAGGCATTCCAGAATTTACAAATTTTAGGGTTATTTTGAAAATTTTTCCAAATCAAAGGTATTTTTGGAAATGCCAGAAATCGGGGTTATTTTGGTAATTTTGTAAATTAGGGGTAATTTAGTAAATTTTCCAAACCAGGATATTTTAGTCAAAACAAGTGTAGTTTTTACAAAACTAAGGTTTGTATTCGGTCGAGGTAATTTTTACAAAAACAGTGTATTTGGTCCCTTTCGAGTTTTAATTATCGTGTTTAGCCGGTGAATAAGTCCTCTTGGTTAGGGTGAACCGCCACGCACTGTAGGATTCGAGTGAAGAGGAGGTGAGTCACTAAGACCGCTTAAATACCAAGCTCTTACCAAATCCAATCCTGACATGCGCATTTGTTGTTGCCACACCTAACTCTACGACTTACTCACGTGTTTGTTTGGTTGCACTTAAGTCTTAGGTATCTTGTGTTGGAGTAAACTAGTCCAAGGGTTCAACAGCTCCTAATCTACTAATCTACGATCCCGTAATGCCCATAAAGTTTCACATACCTATCACTTCAATATTTAGGGGTACTTACCTCGTGGACTTGATAGGAGATACAAAGGTGCCATGCCAGAATAAACCTGAAATAGTTCATGAAAGTCTATGTTTTTTGAAAAGCCCATCTTTGAAAAATGTTTTTGGACCCAAAACCCTCAAAGTCGAGTTTTGAACCAAGCTCTGATACCAAATTGTAACACCCCAAATTTGGCCCAAACGCTACGGCTGAATCTAGAATGCTACTGAGGAAAAAGTTTGAAAAGAATTTGTCATAAGGGTGAAAACATAAAAATTTTCTATCATTTATAAAAACATTGTATATTTAAAATTCTAAGTAAAATTATGTTGTTACAAATTTCCAAATTAAAACTTTAATGTAAGTTTTGATGATGTAAATCGCTTTCTAAAATAAAACATTCCAAATATCATCTCGATCGTCAATCTAACTCGAACACAATAAAAGTCCCCAAATACTTTAAATGGCCCTTATTACAATAAATATTTACTCAAAATACTGAAAATATAAAGTGCATAAAACAATGAAAAAAACATCTTCTGCATGGCCACCTCGTATCCGCTCCAGCCCGGTCCAAGAATCATGTATCACTTGCATTGTTTGGTAAAAAATTGGGTGAGTCAAACCGACTCAAGGTGTAATTAGTCCACGATTTCCACATGGGCTTAGCCCAAACCACACCAATCCACATATCAAATAATAATGCAAATGCACCCAACCCGACCTAGGGTCCATCCTCTACACACCCCGTATCCACCACCACACACCGGGGATTACTAAATCAACCCTCCAACCTCTACACACCAATTTGGCAAGCAATGCCATCCACCAAGTGGTCAAGCCACTGGTCCACGTGAAATAAATCACAGTATAATCCACAACGCGACCTCAGTCAATGTCAATCCACGATGTAGCTCGTAGCTAACATCAAATCACGATGAGGCACATAGCCATCACCAACCACGATATGGCACAAAGCCAATCATCAATCCACGTGAGGCTCGTAGCCATCACTAAACCACGTACATAAATGTACACCCTGTCCTTCAATAATCATATCCCAATCCCTATGCATATGTCAGTATCATGGCCAAATAATAGTAAAATTCCAATGAGCATACCTCACATGCTTACCACAATTCCACACATATACCATGGTAAAATAATATCATAAAACTGACCTGGTTAACCGAATACCCACTATGGGTAGCCACCATCTCAGCCATTATTTTCGGCTATCATACACATCTTATACGTATATATATATACATAACAATAAGTCCAAACAATAGGAGATCAGTGCGATAACTACACACCTTTTTCGACATAGTTGACTAAATCCCAAAACCCAAAGCTTAAAGGATTTGCACCTTGCGATTTGATGAATTCCCTCCTACACAACTATGTTAGATTCGGCTCTAACATAGAACTCATGAGAGTGGCCTTTGGCCGAACACTGTACCCTTACCTTGAGTAATCAAACCCAAAAGAATCCTTTAATGCTTCTTCACGTTGGCTACAAAAGAAATCCTGAAACTTTCCTTCATGGTTTCGACCAAAGAGAATAGAAGAGATTAGAGTTTAGCTTTTCAACCGTTAGAAAAAGAAAGAGGAAAAGAAATCAGCCTAGAAGAGATTCTTACCAAAAAAGTAATGACCAAAACGTAAATGGTCACTAAACTCCAAGAAATCGACAAGAAGAACCTGAAGTGGAGAAATCGGTTCAGATGAGAAAGATGATAGGCTTTTGGTCTAATGAATAAATCGGCAGGGGTAGAGATGCAATCGGCTATGGCCACAAGATAGGGGATTCGGCTTTTGAAAGAACTATGAAAAGAAGAAGTGAATGATGGAGTGGTTCGGCTCTTAACAAAAGAATGGAGAGGGAGAGTGTGAGGCTTAGAAGTTGAGGCAAAGGTGAAATAAAAGGGATGAGAGGTTCGGCCTAAACAAAATAAAGAGAGGAGAAAGATGATCAAAAGAGAAAGAGGTGCACACGAGGTCACTTACTTGGTTTACGGTCTCAAAAAGAAAAAGAACACGAAAGCTTTCGGGAAAAGAAATCACACAAGGAAATGCCTAACCTCCCTATTCAAAATCGGCTACAAAAGAAAAGATGTTTTGGAAGTACAAAAAATGACCAAATGGGAAATACACCCAACCACTCATCCTTACCAAAATCAACAACAAAATCCGGCCACCCCCTTGTCCATAATGCCGTCCACATTCATGGTCAAAATGGCCATGAAATAATTTCCAAAACATCCACCTTGATACATGCCTTGTAATCCTCTACTTTCCCAAAGTTTAAGAAATTCTATCCCCAACATCAAGCAATTCTATCCACAAAGCCCTTGATTCATGCCTTATGTCCCCTTATCATACCAAATTTTCTTGATTCCATACCTTAAGTTAACACTTACCTAATTCCCTTAGTCTACTATCCATAAAAGATAAATTCCAACCTTACCTTAATTAAAGTTTGACCAACACATGCCATACAAATGCAAAATAAAAGTCACCTTAAGTCTATCCATGGGATTCGAACCTAAGCCCCCTCACACTGCTTGTGGCGTCACTTTCCAAGGCCCTAAGTGGCGCCTCCTTACCACTTTGCCAACTGAATTCTTGTGATTAAATCCTCCAACAAATTTTCTTAAGGCCTATCTTGACTAGCTCCCTTTTTAAGAATTAAAAATCTAATATTTTTCTAAGGCATTCTCCTACATTCTAAAATTCCCAAAACTCCCAAAACACACTCAAACCACACATAGGCACTCTACCACATACAATTAAGTTAAAAATGCCTAACCCCTAGATCCCGGATATTACATCACTATCAACTAACACATAGCTCAAGTGTTCATCAATGACTCATCACAAAAACATCATCAACTCTCAAAATCAAAGCATGGGTTAGCTAGAACATGAAGCAACGATTACGAAAACGTAGAAATTATCAAAATCCGAGTTCAAAACATATTGATTGAACTAAAAACTAACCTAAACCCTTAGACTCTTTTCTCTTATTTTCCTTTTAAATTTAGGCAATGGTGGATGAACAATCCACTAATTTATTTCATTTGTTTTATTATAACATATATTATTTATCAATTTATAATTTTAACCTTTAATAATAATAATATAACATAACACATGATAGTTGGTTACAATTATCCAAGTATCATCCACTTACAATAAAATGGTTTAATAACCTCATAAGGACCTCTCATTTAGAAAGTCATGACAAATAAACACTTAAACAATCAGCACACAGCTTTTGCAGTTTATGCGATTAAGTCCTTTCTCTTAATTCGACACACAATCATTTAAATTATCACACAGAATTTTCACACAGACCATGTTACATAGAATTAACACCAAATATAACATTAAAATATTATTTTAACCTTGAATTTGTGTCTCGAAACCACTATTCTGACTAGGGTCTAAACCGAGTTGTTACAACTCTCCCCCCTTAGGGATTTTTGTCCCCGAAAATCTTACCAGTGAATAGTTGTGGATACTACTCTCTCATAATGTTCTCAAGCTCCCATGTAGCCTCTTCAACTCCGTGTTTGTGCCATACACTTTTACTAAAGAGATTTTCTTATTTCTCAACTCTTTGGTCTCTCGTGCCAAAATTCGGATCGATTCATTATATGACAAATCTGACTGAATCTCAACCTCAGTAGGAGCAATTACATGAGACGGATTAGACCGGTACTAACGAAGCATCAACACATGAAACACATTATGAATCATTTCTAGCTCAGGTGGTAACATCAATTTGTAAACAACCGGCCCAACTCATTCAATAATCTCATACGGTCCGATGAACCTCGGACTCAGCTTGCCCTTTCAGCCAAATAGAAGTATTTTCTTCCACGGAGATACTTTCAAAAACACTTTATCACCTACTTCAAATTCAATATCTTTTCGTTTAAAATCTGCATAAGACTTTTGATGATCTGAGGCCGCTTTCAAACTATCACGAATTACTTTCACTTTCTGTTCAGTCTCTTTTATAAGATCAACCCCGTGAATCTTATTCTCACTCAGCTCAGTCCAATACAATGGAGTTCGACATTTTCGATCGCAAAGAGCCTCATATGGTGCCATTTTGATACTAGATTAAAAACTATTATTGTATGCAAATTCAATTAATGGAAAATGTTTTTCCCACATATTGTCAAACTCAAGTATGCAACACCTCAGCATGTCTTTGAGAATTTGAATGATTCGTTTGGATTGACCATCTATTTGCGGATGAAAAGCAGTACTGAAATGTAATTTAGTGCCTAAAGACTCTTGCAACTTTTTCCAAAATCACGAGGCAAACCCTAAATCTCAATCAGACACTATAGATAGGGGTACTCCGTGCAATCTCACAATCTCAGCAGTAAACAGTTCAGTTAACTTATTTAAAGAATTATTGGTTCTCACCGCAATGAAATAGGCTGATTTCGTTAATCTGTCCATTATCACCTAGATTGCATCTTTCTTGCTCGAAGATAAGGGCAAACCTGACACAAAGTCCATCGTAATTCTCTCCCATTTTCACTCATGAATCATAATTGATTGCAACAAACTGGACGGAACTTGATGTTTAGCCTTAACTTGCTGACAAACTAAACACTTCAACACAAAGTCAGAAATGTCTCTTTTCATACCAAGCCACCAATAGAACTGTTTCAGATCATTATACATCTTCGTACTCCCCGGATGTACAGTCAAATGACTATTGTGAGCTTCATTCAAAATCATTGAAACCAACTCTGAATTTCTTGGAACACAAATCCGATCTCTAAATCTCAGATAATCATCACTGTCCACTCGAAATTTTGAACCAATATTCGATTCACACAGAATTCGTTTAGGCATCATTTCAACATCATTTTTCGGAGCATCACAAATCTGTTGTACAAACATTAGCTTAACCTTCAACTCAGCTATAACCATACTATCATCACACAAATCTATCTGATTATTCATGGCTCGCAAAGCATATAACAATTTCTAACTCAAGGCATCAGCTACAATATTAACTTTACCCAGGTGGTAATATATCACAAGTTCGTAGTCTTTCAACAATTCTAACCATCTTCTCTATCGTAAATTCAAGTCTTTCTAAGTCATCAAGTACTTTAAACTCTTATGATCAGTATAGATGTGACATTTCTCCCCAAACAGATAGTGACACTAAATCTTCAACGCAAACAATATCGCAGCCAATTCAAGATCATGAGTTGGGTCATTCTTTTCATGTGGCTCTAACTGTCTCGAAGCGTAAGCAATGACTTTCCCTTCTTGCATTAGCACACAGCCCAAACCATTCAACGATGCATCACTATAAACTATAAATTCCTTTCTTGATTCAGGTTGAACTAACACTGGCGCCTCTGTCAACAACACTTTCAACTGTTCAAAACTCTGCTGGCACTTTTCTGACCAGTCAAATTTAACATCTTTCTGTAGCAACTTTGTCAACGGAGTCACAATCATCGAGAAGCCTTTCACAAACTGTCTATAATATCCCGCTAGTCCTAGAAAACTACGGACTTCAGACACATTTCTCAAAGGCTTCCATTCCAAAATAGTAGAGATTTTGCTCGGATCAACTCTTATTCCCACAGCGGATACAATATGCCCGGGAAAACCAACCTCACGTAACCAAAATTTGCATTTGCTAAACTTTGCATACAATTATTTCTCACGCAGGGTTTGTAGCACAGTTCTCAAATGCTCGGCATGTTGCGTCTCATCACACGAATAGATCAAAATATCATCAATGAACACCACTACAAAATGATCCAAATACTGTTTGAATATCCGATTCATCAGATCCATAAACATTACAGGAGCATTTGTTAGTCCAAAAGGCATCACTAAGAATTCGTAGTGTCCGTACCTCGTTCTGGAAGCAGTTTTTGGCACATTGGATTCTTTAACTCTTAACTGATAGTAGCCTGATCTCAAGTCTATCTTTGAAAAACTGTAGCTCCTCTCAGCTAATCAAACAAATCATCAATGCGAGGCAATGGATATTTGTTTTTTATCGTCACTTTGTGTAACTGTCAGTAATCAATACACATTCTTATAGTTCCATCTTTCTTTTTCACAAATAATACAAGAGCCCCCAAGGTTGAGAAACTCGGTCGTGCAAATCCTCTGTCAGTCAACTCCTACAATTGAGACTTTAACTCTTTCAATTCTGTTGGTGCCATTCTATACGGAGCTATCAAAATAAAAGTAGTTCCCGGCACTAACTCAATATCAAATTCAACTTCCTGAATCAGAGGTAATCCCGGTAGCTCTTCAGGAAACACATCTGAAAACTCACATACCACAAGCACAGATTCAACTTTATTTTCTGACACTTTTTTATCAATCACCTACGCCAAATAGACTTAACAACCATTTCTCACATAGTTCATAGCTTTCATAGGAAATACAACAGCTGGTAATCCTTTCATTTCACTGGATTCAATTCGAACTATCTCACCGTTCTGACTTCTCAATTCAATACTCTTTCTTTTACAATTCATAATGGAATTATGCAGAGTAAGCCAATCCATAGCCAGAATTATGTCAAACTCATCGAATGGTAACAACATCAAATTAACTAGAAAACATATATCTCGAAATATCAATGGGCAGTTTTTGCACACCTTATCCACCAAGACACACTTGCCTAAAGGGTTCGACACTCTAATCACCATTTCAGTAGACACAACAAATAAAGTCTTACTCGATACTAAATTCACACACACATAGGAATGATTTGATCTCGAATCTATTAATGCAATCACATCAGTCTCGAATAAAGTAAAAGTACATGTAATGACGTCTAGAGATGATGCTTCTTCTCGTACTCGAATAGTATAGGCTCTAGCAGGAACTCTCGCCTCTGATCTCACAGCTGTATTGATTGTCCCTCTCTAGCTTTCACTCATAATTTTGGTGTTTCTGGGTGGTCTACCCCTAGCCATCACATTACTCGGTCTTTCATTCTGAACATTTTCTTCCTCAACTAGCTTTGGGCAATCCCGAATAAAGTGGTCTTGGGATCCACACTTATAACATGTTCTATTATTATACTTGCCCAAGCACTCTTCCACATGTCGTCTCCCACATTGTCTACACTCAGGCTTATTCCTTTTAACGCTGCCAACACTTGATTTAGTCGGAGCTTGAGTCTGTGGACTAGCACTTTGTCTCTAACAATCTCTACTTGAATGTCCAAACGAAGCATTTGAACAATTGCTTGCCTCTCTAAACCTCTTCGTTGAAGGTTGAGAAAACTTACATATCGACCTTTTTCTTTCATCACGAGCTTCAGACTCAGTTTTCTTCTTTTCTTACTGAGCTCCTCAGCTTTGCATGCTCTTTCAACTAGCACAACAAATTCATTTATATCGAGTACCCCAACCAACAACTTAATGTCCTCATTCAACCCTTCTATGAAGAGTTTATACATAGTAGCTTCAGTCGAAACACATATAGTAGCTTTAGTCGAAACACATTCCCGTTCATACTTACTCAATCTCACAAATTCTCATTCGTACTTAGTAACTGACAAACGACCTTGTTTCAGCTCTAAAAACTCTTTACGTTTCTAATCAATAAATCGTTGACTGATATACTTCTTTCTAAACTCAGCTTGAAAGAAATCCCATGTGATTCTCTCTCTTAGAACTACAGATATCAACATCTTCCACCAATTATAAGCCGTATCCCTCAACAACGAAATAGCACATTTTATACATTCTTCTGGAGTTAATGACATCTCATCAAATGCTCGAAGAGTATTCTCGAGCCAAAACTCAGCTTGCTCAGCATTGTTATCTGATGTGGCCCTAAACTCTTTGGCCCCGTATTTACGAATCTTGTCCACAGGAGGTTTATTCAATCTATTAGGATCTACAACTTGGGGCACCACAGGTACTTGTGGGGTGGAGGTTGTGGAGCAGCCGAATTCTTTTGAACGAACTCTGTCAACCACTTGCTCATCATTATGAAGAAGGATTGCTTAGCCTCTCCTCCCTCACCACTATCATTCGGCTTAGATATGGCTGGCACTGTCCCTTGAGCTGGAGCAGGTGCGTTACTCTCTACATCATCAGCAACAGCTCGATCGGGATCCATTACTATATGAAAACACATTTTCAACTGTTAGAATTCATCACACTATCGCAATTTCATATATGACATGTATAGCTAGACTCCCACATGCTACATTAGTCTGAGAATCGACTAAACTGTAGCTCTAATACCAATAAAATGTAACATCACTAACCCGAATCCATCGCCGGAATAGGATTAAGAGGCATTACCAAACAATCAATCATTTCACATCCCATTTACGACACAAAGTTAATCATCATCATAGCACATCAAAAAAAATCAAATAGTCCCTTATTGAAGCCTACAAGACCTTAAACACATGCTTGAGAGGGGGTCGGGACTAAACCGAACACTTACAAAATTTTTAGAAAATTTAAACATTTAACAAGTCTATTGAGGCCACATGCCCGTGCCATCAGGCCGTGTGCCTCACACGATCACAAAACACCCCTATGTGTCCAGGCTGTGCCAAAATAGAGCAAGCATTCTAACTTCCCCACACGGCCACCAAGCATGCCATTGTGTTATGGCCGTGTGCTCTTAGGCTAGCTACTGACTTATGCCCACGGCTAGTTGACACGCCCGTACTAAGGCCATGTACTATTGGGCTAGATCTTGTCAATCACCCACGGTCATTAGGCACGCCCGTGTGCCATAACTGTGTTGGCAAAACAGGTCATACGAAAGGCCAATTTGCTACCCACACAAGGGTTGAACTTACAAGCACATTTAAGTATATTTCCACACACAATTTGGTAATCAATTTCATGTCAAGTGATCATCAATTCATCTCATACAATCTCATATCTAATCATGTCAACTTATAAACTAAATTGTAGTATTTGAACATGATAAACCATAATAGTAACATATTTTAATCCCATATTTAGCACATTTTTGGATGATTTATTCTTTTAATTATGAAAATAGGTGCTCCTAATAATTTGTTTTCATGTTTTATACTACGGAAAGCACCGAGGATGAAAAGAATGAATAACTGGCCAAAAAAGAGAAAATGGGCCAAAGTACAAAATCCACACGGCCTGGGCCCAAGACCACACGACCGTGCCCCGTGAGAAGAGTCGACCACAGCCTGGACCCCAAAAAACACGGCGGTGTCTCATCAATAGGTTCAAACACGGCCTGGCCACGATTTACACGGGCGTGTGCCATGGGCGTGTCTCTACCGCAGATAAGAAGAATTCTATTCAGATTAGGGTACTTAGAGGAAAAGAAACATATTCTAAAAGCCTATATAAAGACCCTAGAAGACAACCTTTAAGGGGGCGTCCAGCTAGGCCAAAGAGCCAAGCCAGAGCAGTTAAATTCAGGGATTTACTCAAAGAAAGCCAGTTGATTCATCTCTAGAAGCTGGAATCATACTAAAGACTGAGGATCTCTCATTCAATTCCTTCAAGGGGTTTTAGGATTTTCTTATGTTTTGTTTTATCTTTTCTTCTGATATGTTTTCTTTTACAATTATAAACTAAACCCTCAAATACTTGCGGGGGATGAAACCTAAGATGAATCTTATTATTGTTATCTGAGCTGTATGATAAATACTTCATTTGTTCTTAACTATGTGTTCTTAATTCTTATTTTGGTATTTTTGGGATATTTTTTTAAGTGTGATGGGCTTAGGCAGAGGAGGAAGAGACCTTGTCTAAGAGTAGATCTAGCATAGTTAAGTGAAGTTGCTCACGCGCCTAGAGATAGGGTGACGAAAATCTACCGGATTAGGGTCAAACCTAATATAGGAGTCCATAGATCGAGTTAATACAATTCTAAGGGTTTTAATTAGAATGAGATTTCAATTAATCAACCTAGGGTTAGACATTAGTAGCCTCGAGAGAGGTATTAATATAAATTAGGGAATCCTACGGATCAAGTCAAGTGAATAAATCGCCTGGTTCAGAGTTAGAAAACAAGTGAAGTCGAGGTGGATTCTTCCTCAGGTATTGTCTAAATGAATCGGTTTTCCCTCAAGTCTTTCCCCAATTTCTTCTTTATCTTAGCACCTTTAGCTTAGTTGTTTAGTTAATTTTAGATTAGATAAAAATTCCCTTAATTCGTAGGTTAAATAATAGAAAGAGAGTTAATATTAGTACTTTTGGTTCCTTTAGGTTTGACAATCCGGTCTTGCCGCTAACTATACTACTGTTCGATAGGTGCGCTTGCCTCCATCGTTGTCTTAGTTAGCTTCTAGGTTTGATCGTTCTTTTTATAAATTTTTAAGACTCGACAGACACGATTAAGTTTTTGGCGCCATTACGGGGGAACTAAAATATTAAGAACGCTCAATTTTTATTACTTTAGCCATATTTTATTTTTACTTTTTTAAATTTCTTTCTTTTTCTCTCTTTTCCTAGCAGGTACTTCTAGTTTATGACTAGAAGGAACCCAACAGGACCACTACTTTATGACAGTGATATTGAAGGAACTGTACACAGAAATCATAGAGAAGCAAGGTGAAGCTTAAATTTCATACAAGAAGAGCAAGAGGACGAAGTTGATAATACTAAAGTAATGGCCGAGAATAATTCGCCACATCAAGATTTGGCCGACCATCATGCTCCTTAAACTATGTATAATTATGCTAAACCTAATTTAACAGGAGTTGAATCGAGTATTGTTAGGCCTGCTATAGCCGCTAAAAATTTTGAATTAAAACTTAACACTATACAAATGATTCAATAGTTTGTTCAATTTGATGGTTTGCAGGATGAAGACCCAAATACTCATTTAGCTAATTTTCTAGAATTCTGTGATACCTTCAAAATAAATTGCAATTCTGATGATGCCATTCGTCTTTGGTTATTTCCCTTTTTTTTGAGAAATAAAGCCAAACAATGGTTACATTCTCTTCCACGAGGATCAATCACTACATGGGACCAAATGACCGAAAATTTTTACTGAAATATTTTCCACTGGCCAAAATGGCCAAATTAAGGAATGATATGTCTTCTTTTGTGCAGATGGATTTAGAAACGTTATACAACGCATGGGAGAGATACAAAGATCTGTTGACAAAGTGCCCACACCATGGTTTACCCTTGTGGTTACAGGTCCAAACTTTTTACAACGATGTGAACCCCTCAACCTGGCAATTAATTGACTAGTAGCCGGTGGAACCCTAAATAAAAAAACTCCTGAAGCAGCTTATGAATTCATAGAGGAGATGTCACTAAATAACTATCAGTGGAAAGTTACAAGGACAAAGCCAACTAAAGCACCCGGAGTTTTCAATCTCAATGCCGTCACCATGCTATCAAATCAGGTAGAGATGATGAATAAAAAAGATTGATGGTTTGTGTGGTTCTTTCCAGGTACATCCAGTTGTGCAATGTGACTCAAATCTAGGAGGTGTGGCGAATCCTGAATACCCCTACAATCCAGGCATGGAAAGTGAACAATTAAACTATACGGGTAACAATTTTAGACCTCAAAAAAACACTTATAGAAATACTTATAACCCAGGTTGGAGGAACCACCCAATTTCTCGTGGGGTGGCCAAGGAAATCAGAGACAACAACCACCCCCTCCAAACTTCCAACAATAGCCCTACCCACAAGAAAAAAACATAACCTTGAAGAGATGCTGACAAAATTTATAGCGGTATCTGAAACTCGATTTCAAAACACCAAAACAACACTTAAAAATCAACAAGCATCGATTAAAGGAATCGAGAACCAGTTAGGGCAACTCGAAAAGTTGATCTCCGAATGACCATTAGGTAGCTTGCCAAGTAACACCAAGACTAATCCAAAAGAGAAAATTCAAGCCATAACAGCTCATGACAATGAAGGATTAGTAGATTCTGAATCTAAGCCAAGGAAAGAACCTGTGGCAAGTGAAGGTAAGATTGAGGTAAGCCAAGAAAAGCCAAAATCGGTAATTAAAGAATACAAACCTCGTATACCTTACCCCAATGTGATGAAGGAAGACGACACAAAAGAACAGTTCGGTAAGTTCCTTAAACTCTTAAAGAAATTACATATTAACTTACCATTTCCTGAAGCTCTCTCGCAAATGCCAAATTCAAGAAAATTTTTAAAAGAGCTCTTAACGAACAAGAGAAAGTTAGACGAGGAGTTGCTTGTGGAACTAAAAGCAGTGTGCTCGACAATGTTACAGAATAGATTACCTCAGAAATTAAAAGATCCAGGGTGTTTTACAATTCCATGTTTAATCGGTAGTTTATATATTGAGAATGCTTTAGCTGATTTAGGGGCAAGCATCAATGTTATGCCATCTAAAATGTTTAAACAGCTAGGTCTAGGGAAACCCAAGCAAACTAGGATGAGTATTCAACTAGCTGATAAGACTATTTGCATCCCTAAGGGTATAATTGAAGATATACTAGTTAAAGTTGACAAATTGATATTCCCCGTAGACTTCGTTGTTTTAGATATAGATGAAGACAATAGTATCCCCTTAATTTTAGGAAGATCTTTTCTAGCAACTGCCAGATCTAAAATTGATGTTAGCACAGGTGAACTCATACTTCGTGTAGGTGATAAATCAATTGGTATTCAAGCTCTCGAATCAGATAGGACATCGAGTGAGAAAAGTGAGGACATAAATTCCCTTAATAAGCATTCAGTTAAACTTCCTATTCAGGAAGCACAATGGAATTACACTACACAGCTAGATCCTATAGCTCGTACCAACAAGGAAATATCTCACGAGGAACGACGACTTCAGACCGATAAGCTAGATGAGTCGGAGATACATTTCAAGGAGGAATCAAACCCACACGAAGTGAAAATGAAGGAACCCCCAGAAGAACTTAAAGGAACATCAAATCACTTCAAAATAGGAGATCAAGTACTATTAGATAGAACAGACCCGCGAATCGCCACATCAAACCTGAAGACAAACAAAGAGATGCCCTTTATGGTACTTGATGTTTTCCCTTACGGAATAGTTGAGGTAAATAATTCTACTTTTGGTACTTTTAAAGTAAACTTCACTGGATTCAAATTATATGATGATAGCATGAAAAAGGATTTTTCACTCCGTAAACCACCGTGAAGGTGCGAATAAGATGTAAGTCTAGCTTAAGACATTAAACAAGCACTTCTCGGGAGGCAACCGGAGCACTAACCCTATATATTTTCATTTCTTTTTCTTTTAGCACCTAACTATAGACAAACAAAGTTAATGAAGCGCAGATCTTCACATCACACGGCCTTACACAAGGCCATGGTCGTGGTTGTGTGGATGCTACAAATTTTCGTACTGACATAGTAGAGATAGTACGAGACTGGACGAGAAAAATATCTTTGAATCACGGACTCAACTAACACCACAGCCGTGCAACACAGCCGTGGCCGACACTGTTGAACCAACATAGGCATGAAAATCCAATGCAAGGCATGGGAGAAGCAATTGAACCACCACATGGCCATGTGATATGGCTGTGTGACATAACACGCCCATGATACATGGGCGTGGGGATGTACCAGAGCTGAAAATTTCTATTTAAAACACCCTTCTCCCCTTCTCAACCATTTCCTATCCACTCCCCACTTCCCTCCGTCTTCACTCTCTTCCTTCTTCATTCCATACAAGTCTCAATCTATGCTTCAACAATGTCGAAGAAACGGAAAGATCCGAGTCCTGTCTCCCTATACAAGACCAATCAACATAAGCTCATGCCAACCGCTTCATTAACTCGACAAGCCAAGGGTCTTTGAGACCATTTAACTCTTATTTTACTTCTATCTTCTCCTTTATTTTCCTTTTATTTATTTTTCATATATTAAATTTAGTTTATTTTATTTTACTTTCTTGGTTTTAGGTTCTAAAGGCAGATAAGGAATCACAACACCATGGCCTTAGAAACCACACCCACCTCGTGAACCATCTACCAATAAGGACTTTCTAGTCCATTCATCTTCTCCTTTAGTTTTATTTTAATCCATATTTTCTTTCTTGTTATCTTTATTTACTTTAATTACATAATTAGTATAATTTAAATTATTATTACTATTTCCTGGCTAACTCTTCACGAGATTCCCAATTTCTTCATCTAGCACAGGAATTAGAGGCGCTCCTTGTAACAGACCGATTTAGGGCCTAGTTAGAATAGTGGTGTGAAATCAAAAATTCGAGCTAGTAAAATGAGTTTTTAAGGTATTTGAGATGTTTTCATGATATTATGAAAGTTTTATGTAGAGATTTTATGAAATTGGCATTAAAGGGGTCCATTAGGACTAAGTTGCAAAAGTTGCAAAATATGAGATTCTAGAAGCTTTTTGTATGAAATAGCTTTGGATTATTAATTAGAAGTCCTTAAATAGAAACTTTCCCAAATTATAATTTTTTGACAAAAATGGACATGAGTTAGTAAATTGTGAAAATTTAGCGAGGATGGAATTTTGGTCATTTATCAATTAAATGATTAAAAAGGAAAAAGATGACAAAAATCTTATTCACCTTCTTCCTCCTTGTGCCAAAAATTTGAGAGCCTCCATAGCTAGGGTTCTTCAATTTTTGAAGCTTGCTAGTAAGTGCTTCTTAGCCCTATTTTTAATATTCTTCGTATTTTTAGAGTTCTCGTATTATGAATTAGCTATTTATAGCTATAAGTTGAGCTAGAATTCATGTCCATAAAAATACCCATGTATGACATACTTGTGAAATGATGTTTTATGGAAGATTATAAGAGTTTGATGTTAGATAAACATCTTTTCCTAAGTTAATTTCATGAAAAATGTTAGTATGGATTAATTTGTAATAGTTATGAAATTGGTCATTCATGATAGAAATATTGAGAATTGATGATTGTTATAGTAGAGAAAATGAATCAGCTAAGCATGAAGTTTAAGAAAGTTGAATGAAAATCACTTTATGAGCCTAGGGGCAAAAGTGTAATTATGAGAAAGTTTAGGGGCAAAATGAAAATTATTCCAAAGTATGAGTTATGAGTCAATTTAGTCAATATGAGTATTAAATGAGTTAATTTATTATTATAGTAGGAGAAACGAAGCCCAGACCGAAACAGAGGCAAGAACAAAGTCGATGACTAAATTGCAATATCTACATACATTTTGTATATTGAGGTAAGTTTGTATGATTTCTAAGCTTTATGATAAATATCATTAAATTTCTTAGTATGATGTTGAATATATTTTAATTCCATGAGATTGTTTAATGGTATGTTAAACAAAGAAATTAATGAGATTAAGCATGAGGAAGTCTCGATTGAAGTTGAATTACTTAGGATACTCGATCTACCACATGAGATGAGAAAGCCCGTATAAGACCAAGCCAAGGCATGGCATCGGCAATCAAGTAAGTTATCATGTAAGTCCAAGACAAGTCTTGGCATTGAAGAGTTATTATGAGATGAAGACCCATGTAAGCCCAAGCCAAGGCATGGCATTGGTGAGTCTCCAAGAAAAGATATCATATAAGTCCAAGACAAATCTTGGCATTGAAGAGTTATTATGAGATGAAGACCCATGTAAGCCCAAGCCAAGGCATGGCATTGGTGAGTCTCCAAGTAAAGATGTCATGTAAGTCCAAGACAAATCTTGGCATTGTAAACTTACCATGAGATAATCATTCCATGTAAGTCCAAGCCAAAGCTCGGCATTGGTGAGTATGAAGGAAGATTTCATGTAAGTCCAAGCCAAGGCTCGGCATTGACAAAGTAAAGATACCAAGTAAGACTATGTCAAGACATAACAATAGTAAGTTCCCAAAGGAACCCACAAGGAAGACCTCGTATAAGTCCATGTCAAGACATGGCGTCGATATCAAGTAAGAGATCCCATTGTAAGACTATATCGAGGTTATAGCATTAGCATCCAGATACATGTGGGATGAGATTTAGTATCCTCGGTTATTCATAATAATTCATTGGGCATAAGAGTAAAGATTGAATGAGAAAGCAAGAAGTTAAGTAAGTAAAGCTATCATCAAGTCATGCTAGTTAAAGTTAACTAAAAATATTATACATGTGATGCATGATGAAGTTGAGAATATACTTATCATAGTAAAGTATACTGATCAATGTGATCACGTGATACAAGAACCTTGTTTACCTCATAAGCATGAGACTAGTAAGTATCATGAGTTATGTAAGAATCTTCAAGAGTAAGTAAGCTCAAACATATGAGTTAGGCAATGCCTTTGTTTATAATGAATGAATTTTGATTAAGCAATTATACTGCTATGTGCATTACATGCAAACTTACTAAGCTAAATGCTTACGTCTTTAATTCTTTCTTTCTATGTAGTCCCGCCAAGCTAACTTGTGGATCATTGAAGTCAGAGTTCAAAGCACACTATCAATTACTATTTTGGTATACCCATGATTTTTTTTTTATATTAAGTATGGCATGTATAGGAAGCATTTCATTTGAAATATGTCTTATGAAGGGCCAAAGTGTGGGCTATCAAGTTTATTATTCTTTTGTATATGGCTAAAGAGATTGGCTATGTGTGACTAGATATGTATGTATATTTATATCAATTAAGTATGCATCTTTGTTAATATTAGACCAAGTATTTGAATTGTTGAATTTGGCTTGAGATTGATCGTGATTTCAGGGTGGTAATTGGCTTAGTAAATAGCCTTTGAGTTCCCACACGGATAGACACACGGGCGTGTGTCTAGGCTGTGTGTTCCCTGCATGTTAGTTTCTTAAGTCAGAATAGACCACGGGCTAACCCCATGGCTGTTTGTATAGGTCGTGTGTGGCACACGGTTAGCACATGGGTGTGTGCTCCAAGCCGTGTGAATAAGTCAGTATGTCAAGGTATGGCACACGGTCTAGGGCCACGGGTGTGTCAAGGCCGTGTGTAATTAGTCAGTGTCAACCCGGGTGAAGGACACGAGCATGTCTCATGGGTACATGGGCGTGTCCCAAACCACACAGGCGTGTGACCCCTGTTTTGAGAGAAAAGTCTCTAGGTGAGTTTGAAAGTTTTCGGACATAAGTTTAAAGCTTCGTAGGCCAATGAAATGTATGAATTGATGAAGAAAGAGAAGTTTTCAATTCGAACAAAAAAAATTTATAGCCCGTAAGTACATGTTTAAGAAGGTTCAAGCATGGTAATGTCTCATATTCGGTTTTAACCTCGGACTCGGGCATGGGGTATTACACTCCCTCCAACTTATCTTTCATCTACGAATCAAGTTTCCACACTTCTAACCCAAGGATCTCATCCAAAAATTCAGGAAGTTTCACCTCTCTCCCTCTCTTTTGATATTATTGTTATATGATCTATCTTTCTACATTGAGGGCAATGTACATCTTAAGTGTGGGGGGTGAAAGTTTATTAGAAAAAGTGCCAACTTTTTACATTATTCCCAAATCCCTGAATGATATTCTGTCTTAAAGTAGTTTTCTTATATCACTAATTAGAATGAAATTCATGTTAATTCATGATTTTTATTGATAGGTTTTAGATTAAGTCATTGATAATTGTGCAATGATGATTTAAACTTTAAGATACTAGAGAATCAAGCATGATGAGTCTATTTTCAAAAAAAAAAATTGTTAGGTTGTCTACCTAAATCTAAATTGTTACCTTGAAGTTTGAAATTTATAAGGTTGGCATCAAAATACCCATAATTTTTATGAGATTTTAAGCCTTTTAGAGCATACATTCTTTTCGTGCTCACTTTGTTGATTATGAGTGTGTCAACATTGATTTGTAATTCTAGAACTTGCTTCGATTATACATGTCGAGACCACACTTTTGATTTGGCATACAGAGATGATTAAGGCACCTAGGATTTAACCCAATTACTCCACTAAAAGCCTACCCTCTTAAATAACCCCTAGTGAACCCCTTTGATCCTAACAACCCTTTTTATTGAATCAACCCACTAATATTAACCTGAAAACCCATCTTGTATTTGTTATCACCATTCCTTTTGACTACCCCTCTATCGAGACTTGTTTTGATTAGTTGTCTAATTATATTATTTCAGTGTTAAAGTTGTATCTTACATTGTTTTGGTATTTCAAAAAAAAATCAAAGCATATTCATTATTGTCAAAGTATTTTCATTATTAGTTATGTGATTAAGCGATCCTATACATTTAATTTCAACATCTTGAAGAAGAAGCTCGTATTATTAGTATTACAAGTTTTCAATTAATGTAATTATGCATGTTATTAGTTTATTTTTCTAGTTAGGTAATTTGTCAATCCAATCTCGATTCTAACCCTTCTAATTCAGCCTTTATCCACACCTTTAACCAAAGCCCCGTTACAACCCTTTTTAAAGACCTTTTGATTTGTGTATCATCTCATTTTATAGTGGTGGAGATTTGATTTTCATGCAAGCCTATGGGATTAACTTTTCATGTTCGACTTATGAGTGCTTTATTTTTTAACCTTAAACACCTTGAGTGGTTTGAGTGAATCTTAAGTGAGGATGTCAACTTTTGTCGATTTTGAGTTAAAGGTAATTATTCGGATAAGGGGAAAACACCTATGTTTTCATGCTAAAAACTCATGACTTTGATTGTTTGAATCTTTAGGACTCTTTGAGTTGAATTATCCATGTATAAATTATCTATGAATTATGATAAGACATTATTGATAAATATTATAAATTGAGGAAGTTCATTTTAATTATGAGTTGAGAATTTTGCTTGAGGACAAGAAAAAGCTTAAGTGTGGGGGTATATGATAAACCGTAATAATAACATATTTAATCTCATATTTAGCACGTTTTTGGATGATTTATCCCTTTAATTATGGAAATAGGTGCTCCTAATCATTTGTTTTCATGTTTTATACTCAAGAAAGAACCGGAGGATAAAAGAACGAATAAAGGGCCAAAAACAGAGAAAATGAGCCAAAGTACGAAATCCACATGGCTTGGGCCCAAGACCACACGGCCATGCCCCGTGAGAATAGTCGACCCCAGCCTGGACCCCGAAAAACATGGTCATGTCTCATCGACAGGTTCGAACATGGCCTGGCCACGATTTACACGGGCGTGTGCCATGGGCGTGTCTCTGCCGCAGATAAGAAGAATTCTATTTGGATTAGGGTACTTAGAGGCAAAGAAACATATTCCAAAAGCCTATATGAAGACCCTAGAAGCCAATCTTTAAGGGGGCCTTTAGCTAGACCAAAGAGCCAAGCCAGAGCAGTTAAATTCATGGATTTACTCGAAGAAAGCCAGTTGATTCATCTCTAGAAACCGGAATCATACTCAAGACTGAGGATCTCTTATTCAGTTCCTTCAGGGGGTTTTAGGGTTTTCTTATGTTTTGTTTTATCTTTTTCTTTTGAGATGTTTTCTTTTACAGTTATGAACTAAACCCTCAAATACTTGAGGGGGATGAAACCTAAGACGAATCTTGTTATTGTTACCTGACCTGTATGATAAATACTTGATTTGTTCTTAACTATGTGTTCTTAATTATTGTTTTGGTATTTCCGGGATATTGATTTAAGTGTGATGTGCTTAGGCAGAGGAGGAAGAGACCCTTTCTAAGAGTAGATCTAGTATAGTTAAGCGGAGTTGCCCATGCGCCTAGAGATTGGGTGACGAAAATCTACCAGATTAGGGTCAAACCTAATATAAGAGTCCATAGATCGAGTTGATGCAATTCTAGGGGTTTTAATTAGAAAGAGATTTCAATTAATCAACCTAGGGTTAGATGTTAGTAGCCTCGAGAGTGGTATTAATATAAATTAGGGAATCCTACGGATCAAGTCAAGTGAATAAATAGTCTGGTTCAGAGTTAGATAACAAGTGAAGTCTACGTGGATTCTTTCTCAGGTATTGTTTAAATCAATCGATTTTCCCTCAAGTCCTTCCCCAATTTCTTCTTTATTTAGCACCTTTAGCTTAGTTGGTTAGTTACATTTAGATTAGATAAAAATTCCCTGAATTCGTAGGCTAAATAATAGAAAGAGAGTTAATATTAGTACTTTTGGTTCCTTTGGGCTCGACAATTCGGTCTTGCCGCTAACTATACTACTGTTCGATAGGTGTGCTTGCCTCCATCATTGTCTTAGTTAGTTTCCAGGTTCGATCATTCTTTTTATAAATTTTTAAGACTTGACAAACACGATCAGAACACATTCAATACCAAACATGATTCATCCTAAAATTCTTTATATCATACTAGCATCATACCATCACAAAGTTTACAATTCATAAGTCAATTTCTTTACTCACAAGCCATACCAAAATATGCATCAAATATCAAAGCCATTCATGCTTAAAGCCAACATATATATAGCCACATCACATGGCTATTTACACATCTCAAAAATGATTCAAATAACTAGCCTATACATGCCATTTTTTCAACTATGTACATCTTTCCAAAAGTACGCAAAATAGATTGTCGATAGTGTGATTGAGATCCTGACGATCCCCAAATCCGAGCTAGCTTTACTGACACTGCAAAGTAGAGAAACAAATCACACAATAAGCTTTCTAAAGCTCAGTAAGTTCGAAAATATAGTACAATTATCTCATCAATTCAAACCAATGTATACAATAAACCATCACATAGATCAATTTTCTAACATTCATACCATATCATCCATAGCTAAAATACTCATTCACCCATTCATAGCTTTATCTATAAACTCATCAACCGCAAAGGTTCAATACATACCTTAGCTAACACATGGTTACTCAACTTCCAAACTATTCAATTCTCAATATTACATGTCGATCATCCTCTGATATTTGTTTAATTTAATCGCACACTTAGTGCCATATACATGATCGAAGTACATTCATCATCGCACACTTAGTGCCTATTCTTTTATCTAACTTATCTCGATATCGCACACACAGTGCCAAATCAAAAAGCCAAAGCTTTCATAACATCACACACACAGTACTATTCATCTCTGTTTTGATTTCAATTTCGCATACTTAGTGCCATCAAATTCAATTTCGCACAAAGTATCTCAAATCTCATAATTATATACATATTCATTCCATAATACTAAAACATATCTTAATAATATGTATTATATCCAAACTTACCTCGGATTTCGAACTATCGAAACGGTCGATTAATCGAGCACTTTATCTTTGCCTCGATCTTGATCCAAACCTCTCTTCTCTTGGTCTATACACATTCAAATTCAATCCATTCAATCACCAATTCATTCAATTTAGTTCACATACACACATTTAGGGCATTTTACAAAATAGCCCTCACATTTTCACATTTTGACACTTTAGTCTTCAATTCATAAAATCATCAAATACACATAATTTCAAAGCACATATGCTAGCCGAATTCTTCCCGTGCTAATACAAGCTCATACATTTCATTTATTTCACAAATTAACCCTTCTATTTCCCATATTTTCAATTAAGTCCAAAATACTCAATTTCACTAAAAATCCCGATACAAACTATGTTAATCTAACACCAAGTTTCCATATTTCACTATCAACTAACACATAGCTCAAGTGTTCATCAATGACTCATCACAAAAACATCATCAATTCACAAAATCAAAGTGTGGGTTAGCTATAACACGAAGCAACGATTACGAAAACGTAGAAATTATCAAAATCTGAGTTCAAAACATACCTTGATTGAACTAAAAACTAACCGAAATCGTTAGACTCTTTTCTCTTCTTTTCCTTGTAAATTTCGACAATGGTGGATGAACAATCCACTAATTTATTTCATTTTTTTATTATAACATATATTATTTATCAATTTACAATTTTAACCTTTAATAATAATATAACATAACATATGATAGTTGGTTGTAATTGTCAAACTATCATCCACTCACAATAAAATGGTTTAATAAACTCATAAGGACCTCTCATTTAGAAAGTCATTGAAACACCCCAAACCCGACCCACAAGCCCTGACCGGATCTGGTATGTTCCTCGAGTAAAAAGTTTAAATAAATCTTGTTTTTAATAAATAATATGTTGGTTCTGTAGAAAATAAGTCTATTTAGAGAATCGCGTTGTAAATGGTGTTTAATTAAGTTGATATTTCATTAAAACGTTATCTTTATGAGAAAGATTATAAGTTAAAAGTTAACCAAATTTAAAACTTATTATTATTGTGAAAACCATAGGTATTTAGGTGTCAAAACAATTTAATTTGTTTTTCGAAAACATTTAATTAAGCGTCACCTGAAAATATATCCCATAAAGGGTGAGTCAACAGACTCAATGTGAAACATTACGCTAAAAGCCCAATCGATCATAGCAATAAAGCCCATTTAAATAGCATTTAGCCATAAGCCCATTATATAGCAAATCAGATAATAATCGATTAAATCACATGTACATATAAAATGAGATGCAATCCCGAGCCCACCTAAATATCCATCCGCTACACACCAATTGCACCTACCAATCACACGTGGGATTACTAAATCGACCCTCCATCCGCTACACACCATCGAAGGCGATCATTGCGATCAATCGCACATCGCCCTTATAAATTGTGGCATAGCCATTGGATAATTGTGACAAAGTCACCGGATTTATAATATGTGACCGAAATCACGGATTCATAATATTGTGACCAAGTCACCGGATAATGTGGTAAAACAACCTAACACTTCCCTTTATCAAAATCACCCATATGCCCATGCAATAAACATATTATTTCGATATTATGCCATATACCCCAAAATCATAATGAATCATACACATTTCATATTCGTGCTTATAGCATTATTAACAAAGTATGTACCACCGAATGGTACCGCAACCATTATCATACATATATTTCTTAACACATGCAAATCATTAATATTATCGATCTATTAGAAATTTAGCGTAGTGTTACACACCTTATAACAGTGAGAATTATACTTTCCCGCTCGTCGATACCTAAATATTTATCACACTTGATTAGAACACTAATACTTATAAAACTATATAATTGATAAGTATTCTAAATCCTTACCCTCGTAATCTCGAACAACAATTATATGCGATTTCTCTCCGATAGGTGGTTCATAACCCGATGAAAAACCACGAACAAATAATGGCTCGGGTGTACGCACGACTTCAAATAATCGATCTTCGTTGGCAAAGGGTCCACAACCCGATGGAAAGTCTCGAATCCTCGATACAGCCCTTCGTTTGAAATTTGAGGGTATAGCAGAACCACCCCTCTTCTAAACACTCCTTACCGCTCTTTTCAAACCTATTTTGTTTGTCCAAAATCTTACGTTCACGGAAAAATAATAATCGAATGATAGAGTCCCCTAAAACGAAATCGATTAGCAGTCTATCTAAAATGATATAACAAGTAATATAAAAATCTTTTACCTTGAATATTTAAATCCCGATGGATCTCTCCTTAATCGTTGGCTACAAAAAGAATTCTGAAATCCTCCTTTAAGGTTTTGGCTAAAGAGGATAAAAGGATTAGAGTCCTAAAATCGGCTAATCCAAAAGAAGAAAAAGGAAGAAAAACAATAGACAGTTAAACCTTACCATTAACGCTAAAATCGATTGCACCCTTACTTGATATTACAAAGAGATTCAGCTATATAGGAGAATGATTGACTTTGAAGAAGAAAGAGAAGAGAATGGGGTGTGATGTGATTCAGCTTAATGACAAGAAAAAGATTCAGCCTTTTTAAAAGAGAATAGAGATGGGAGGTTTTAGGTGTTATGGCTATGGTGAAAATGGAAGGAAGGTTTCGGCTATTACAAGAGAAAGAAGAAGAAAAGAAAGAGATGAAAAATGACCTTAGTGCTATGATAATTTCGGCACTAGAGAGGAAGAAAAGAAAAGAGAAAATGTCTTCAAGGCTTTTGGTGTTTTTGGCAATAGGGGAAAAGAAACTTGAGAGAATAGGCAAATTAAACCAAAATGGTCAAAATGGAATGACCAATAGAAAAGAGAAAAAGAATAAAAGATGTTTACCTATTGCTAAAAATGCATTCGGCTAGGAGAAGAAAGGTGGAGAGAAAGAAAATTTACTTTAGAGAAAGTACAAAATAACTCAATTGCCAAAATGACCAATTAGCTACTAACCTACCAAAACCCTCATCAAAATTCAGTCACCCCCCTAGGCTCCCAAACCATCCACATTCATGGTCAAAATGACCATGAAAAATTTCCAAAACATCACCCATTCATCAAGCCTTATGTCCCCTTATCCTTCCATAACACCTTGATTCCATACCTTAACTAATAACTTGCCTTTTTCCTTTAGTCTACTATCCAAAAATGAAAGAAAATCCATCCATACCAAAAATAGAGCTTGACCGACACAATAGGAAAGAGAACAAAAATAAAAATCCTTCCAATTGCTAACCAAAGGATTCGAACCTCTCCCCTCATGCATTCACCCATGCGCCAACACAACTTTTCCAATTGACTTGTTGTGATTAAAACCTCATACCAATTTTTCTTAAGGCCTATCTTGCTTAGCTCCATCTTAAGACTTAAAAATCTAATATTTTTTCTAAGGCATTCTCCTACATACTGAAATTCCTAAAACTCCCAAAGCACACTCAAACCACACATAGGCATGCTACTACATACAACTAAGTTAAAATGCATAACCCCTATATTTCAGATATTACAGTCATGACAAATATACACTTAAAAAATTAGCACACAGCTTTTGCAATTTATGCGATTAAGTCCTTTCTCTTAATTTAACACACAATCGATCAAATTGTCACACAGAATTTTCACACAGATCATGTTACATAGAATCAACACCAAATATAAAATTAAAATATTACTTCGACCTCAAATTTGTGGTCTCAAAACCACTATTCTGACTAGGGTCTAAACCGAGCTATTATAGTAAGCTTCCAAAAGCTTAGTAAGCCATATGCAAATAAACTTAACATAAGTTACACATAGCTATATTGAAACAATGACATTAATGTTTCTCATTGCAAATTCATCACATATTCTTTGGCTCATTTGCTTAGCCATAGCTTGCCACATTCCTCAACTCAAATATCACATATACACATAGCTCATTCAAGCCTATAATCACATATTATCTAATGACTAAACACATATTCACTTTAGTAAGCTTATATAAACACTTACCTTTCATACACACATAGTGTACTTTACAATCGTACCTGAATAGTTAATACTTCTCACATAGACATTCATTTCATAGACTTTTTTGTTGAACCTTTCAGATTCTAATAGGATACTCAGAGTGCTCAGAGTAATCTTACAATTCCAACGTCCCAGACAAGGTCTTACATGTACTTAGATATCGATGTCACTATCCCAGACAGGGTCTTACATGAATCAAATACGATGTTAATGTCCCAGACATGGTCTTACACGTAAGTCTCATATCGATGCCAATGTCCCAGACGTGGTCTTACACGAAATCTCAAATCAAAGCCATCGTCCCAAACATGGTCTTACATGATATCACATATCAGACACCTATGTCATGACATATGTAATCCTATCTATTCCTAGGTTCGCACGGGACTTCTCAGACCTCAATAACTTGTCGACATATCCTCGAATTTCATATACATTCCATTTTAAACATTTTCTATACAATTTATATCTCATAGATACATAAATAATTCAAATCGAATACATTTATTTGTATATCAACTTACCTCGGATTCAGATATCGAAAACAGATTCGGCTACTCAATTACTTTCAATTTCCCGCGATCAAAGTCTGTTTTCTTTGGTTCTTGATCTATACATATTCGAATATAACTCATTTATTCATTAACTCATTCAATTCAATCCAAGAACACACATTTAGGGAAATTTACAAATTAACCCTCATATTTTCATATTTTGACATTTTAGCCCCTATTTCACAAAATCACAAAATACGCATAATTTGCTTGTACCAAGCTTAGGTAGAGTATCACCCATGTTCAATCAAATCTATACATTTCATTTACTTTACAATTTAGTCCCTCAAAATATTATTCTTTCAATTTAATCCAAATTACTTAAAATTATCAAAACTCCAAAGACAACCTATGTTATTCTATCACATATAATTCATATTTCACCATCAAACATCCAAAAACTCACATGTTTATCAATGGAACATTACAAAATATTCATCAATTTACAAAATTGAAGCATGTGTTTTGAAGTATTCAAAGTAACGATTATAAAAACGTAGAAACTATCAAAAATCGAACAAATTACATACCTCAAATTAGCCAAACCATAGTCGAACCCTTGAAAGCTTTGGGCTAGGGACATGGCCGTGTAAGACCACATGGCCTGCCCACACGGGCGTGTCCCAAGTCATACAGGCGTGTGACCCCTGTTTAGGCAAAAATTTTTTGGTTGAACTCTAAAACATTCGGATGTATGTTTAAGGCCTCGTAGGCCCATGATATGTAGGTATTGAATAAGAAATAAAATTTTTATGTTGGAAAAAATTTTATAGCTCGATATTACATGTTCAAGCAAGGCTAAGCATAGTAATGCCTCGTATCCGGTTCTGGGTCGAACATGGGTAAGGGGTGTTACACATCAAGTATGAATGAGAGTTCGTAAGATTAAGTTAATATGCATGAGAATGTGTTTCGACCGAGGCAATAATGTGAAAAAGATTTGAAGATGGCCTAAATGAAGATATTCATTTGCTAATGGGGATTCTAGAAATAAAAGAGTTTGTTGTGCTTGTTAATCAAGCATGCAAAGCTGAGGCACTAGGGAAAGATAAAAGAAAAGTTGAATCCGAAGCTAGAAATGTGAGAAAAAGGTTTTCGAGTAAACCATTTTAGTCTACTTCAAAGAAATTCAGAGATGACATAGTCGTTCAAAGACTAATGTGGGACATTCGAACAAAGATCGAGTTAGATCTTAGTCAAACTCCAAAGTTCCTGCAACATCGATAGCTAGTGTAGGAAATGTTCAATTTGAGCGACCTGAATGTAAGCATTGTGGTAAAAGACATCTGGGAAGTTGTAGGTTGAATGACCGAGCCTGTTTCAGATATGGATCATTAGATCATTTCATCCGAGACTGCCCGGAGTCTATTGAGCAAGAGATTGTTCAGAACCTGAGATCTGATAATGTTTCAGTGAGAGGTAGGCTTTCTCGAAATAAAAGGAATGTCAGTGGTAGTCAGAGAACTATGAAAGACATCGTTGCGAGATCTGAAGCTAGAGCGCCTGCCAGAGCGTATGCCATCCGAGCCCTTGAGGAAGCTTCATCTCCAGATGTTATAACAGGTACATTTACTCTTTATGATACTTCTGTGATTGCATTGATAGACCTAGGTTCTACTCATTCGTATATATGCATGAACTTAGTATCCAGTAAGACTTTGCCCGTAGAGTCTACTGAATTTGTTATTAGAGTATCGAACCCCTTAGATAAAAATGTCCTGGTTGATAAAGTATGCAAGAATTTTCTATTAATGTTTTGAGATGCTTGTTTTTCGGCTGATCTGATGCTGTTATCATTTGATGAGTTTGATATAATTTTGGGTATGGACTTGTTGACGTTGCATGATGCTGTTGTGAATTGCAAAAAGAAAGACTATTGATTTGAGATGCCAGAATGATAAAATAGTTCAAATTGAGTCTAATGATTTAAATGGGTTACCTGCTATGATAACAGTGATGAAAGCTCAGAATTATGTGAAAAAGGGTTATGAAGCTTATTTTGCTTATGTGATTGACTCAAAAATAACTGAAAATAAAGTTGAATCAGTGCCAGTTGTTTGTGAATTCCCTGATGTATTTCCTGAAGAATTTTCGGGATTACTTTCGACACGTGAAGTTCAATTTGGTATTGATTTGTTACCAAGAACGACTCCTATTTCGATAGCTCTGTATAGAATGGCACCAATAGAGTTGAAAAAGTTAAAATCACAGTTGCAAGAGTTGACTGACAGAGGATTCAGAAGACTGAGTTTCTCACCTTAGGGTGCTCCAGTGTTATTTGTGAAAAAGAAAGATGGCAAGATGAGAATGTGCATTGATTACTGTTAGTTGAACAAAGTGACTATGAAGAATAAATATCCTCTTCCTAGAATTGATGATTTTTTTATCAGCTTAAAGGAGCTACTGTGTTTTCAAAGATAGATCTGAGATCGGGTTATTATCAGTTACGGGTAAAAGATTCAGATATTTCAAAAACTATTTTCAGAATGAGGTACGGGCATTATGAGTTTTTTGTTATGCCTTTCAGACTAACAAATGCTCCTGCTATTTTTATGGATCTAATGAACAAAATTTTCAGACTATATTTAGATCAATTTGTTGTCATATTCATTTATGACATTTTGATTTATTCGCGAGATGAAACTAAACATGCTGAACATTTGAGAATTGTGTTGCAAACTCTGCGAGATAAGCAATTATATGCAAAGTTTAGTAAATGTGAATTCTAGTTGCATGAAGTTGGTTTTCTGGGGCATATTGTGTCAGCATCAGGTATACGAGTTGATCCGAGCAAGATTTCAGCTATTTTGGAATGGAAACCTCCAAAAAATGTGTCCGAAGTTTACAGTTTTCTAGGACTTGTTGGTTATTATAGAAGGTTCGTAAAAGGCTTTTAAATTATTGCTACTCCATTAGCTAGATTGCTTTAGAAAGATGTAAAGTTTTAATGGTCCGATAAATGTCAGAAAAGCTTTGATCAGCTGTAAACTTTGTTGACTGAAGCTCTAGTTTTGGTACGACCAGAATCGAGTAAAGAATTCGTGATATATAATGATGCTTCATTGAATGGTCTGGGATGTGTTTTGATGCAGGAAGGCAAAGTTATAGCTTATGCCTCGAGACAATTAAAGCCGCATGAAAAGAACTATCCAACACACGATCTTGATCTAGCTGTGATCGTGTTCACATTAAAGATTTTGCGTCATTATCTTTTCGGTGAGAAATATCATCTATTTTTTTATCATAAAATTTTGAAATATTTGATGACCCAGAAAGATTTGAATCTACAATAGAGAAGGTGGTTAGAGCTGTTAGCTTGTGATAGATTATCTGGGTAAAGCAAATGTTGTTGTTGATGCATTGATTCAGAAATCACTATTTGCATTACGTACAAGGAATGCTAATTTAGACTTGTCTGATGATGGTTCAGTTTTAGCTGAATTGAAAGTGAAATCGTTGTTCTTACAACAAACATGCGATGCTCAGAAAGTTGATAATGAAATACTAGTGAAATGAGCTTAGTGTGATTTGAACTTCGATTTTGAATATAGAATTGATGATGATGATTGCTTGAGATTTCGAGATCGAATCTATGTTTCGAGAAAACTAGAGTTATTACAGTTAATTTTGAATGAAGCTCATAATAGTCCCCTATCTGTTCATTCGGGAAGTACAAAGATGTACCATGATTGAAGCAACACTATTGGTGGTCTGGTATGAAAAGAGATATTTATGATTTTGTCTCGAAGTGTTTAGTTTGTCAGCAAGTTAAAGCTGAACATCAGGTTCCATCTAGTTTTTTACAACCGATTCTGATTCCTGAATGGAAATGGGATAGAGTAACAATGGATTTTGTCTCAGGTTTACTTTTTGCTCTGAGAAAGAAAGATGCAATTTGGATCGTAGTTGATCGATTGACAAAATCTGCCCATTTTATTCCGGTACGATCTGACTACTTACTTGAAAAGTTAGTTGAGCTTTACATTTCTGATATTGTGAGATTTCACAGAGTGCCATTATCTATTGTGTCTGACAGAGATCCGAGATTTATATCACGATTCTAGAAGAAATTACAAGAAGCTTTGGGTACTAAATTGCATTTCAGTACGAATTTTAATTCGCAGACGAATGGTCAGTCCGAACGGATTATTCAGATCCTCGAGGATATGTTAAGATGTTGCATCCTTGAGTTTGATGGTTCGTGCGAACAATATTTGCCATTGATTGAGTTTGCATACAATAATAGCTTTTAGTCGAGCATCAAAATGGCACCTTATGAAGCTTTGCACGGACGCAAATGTCAAACACCTCTGTATTGGACTGAGTTCAGTGAAAATAAGATACACGGGGTCGATTTGATAAAAGATCTGAACAGAAAGTGAAAATGATCCGTGATAGTCTAAAAGCAGCGTTAGATCGTCAGAAATCTTATGCAAATTTGAAATGAAAGGAAATTGAGTTTGAAATCGGTGATAAAGTGTTCTTGAAAGTATCTCCGTGGAATAAAGTACTCTGATTCAGACGTAAAGGCAAATTGAGTCTGAGGTTCATCGGACTTTATGAAATTATCGAGTGTATCGGACCTGTAGCATATAGATTGTTATTGCCACCTGAGCTGGAAAATATTCATAATGTATTTCGCGTGTCAATGCTTCATCAATACAGATCCGATCCATCACGTGTGATTACTCCGTCTAAGATTGAAATCTAATCCGATATGACTTATGAAGAGGAACCAATTCGTATCTTAGCTCGTGAAGTGAAAGAATTGAGAAATAAGAAAATCTCATTAGTAAAAGCGTTATGGCATCGACACGGGGTTGAAGAGGCTATGTGGGAGCCTGAAGATTCTATGAGACAACAATATCCGAACCTGTTTAACGGTAAGATTTTTGGGGACGAAAATCCCTAAGGGGGAGAATTGTAATAGTCCGGTTTAGACCCTAGTCAGAATAGTGATTTTGAGACCACAAATCGAAGTCAAAAAATATTTTAATATTATTTTCCGTGCCTATGATATGTGATTAAGCATGTGTGAAAGTTTTGTGATTTAATTTGGTCATTTATGTGCTTAATTAGAGAAAATGACTAATCGCATAATAGGTAAAAGTGACATTCTATAAGTTAATGTCCTTAATTGAGTTGGCTTTTAAATGTAGTGGCCTTATGAGGCAATTAAGCTATTTTATAAGTTAGTGGATGGCAATGGACAAATATGACCTTAATGTATATATGTTTCAAATAATAATTAAAAGGTTAATATAGTAAATAATCTAATAATATGATTATAATAAAACAAAAATATGAAAATGGTGGAGTTGTTCATCTTTTGGTACCGAAAATACAAAAGAAATAAAAGAAGAAAAGCTTTGAACATTCGGCCATTGATGTTCTTTGATTCAAGGTTAGTTTTTGTTTGATTTTTGAAAATTTCTACGTTTTTGTAATCGTTGCTTTGTGTTCTTTCAAACCCATGCCTTAATTTTGTGAATTGATGAAGATTTTGAAAAGTGCCATTGATAAATTCATGAGCTATGTGATGTTTGATGATGAAATATAAAATATATGTGTTAGATTAACATGTTTTGTCTTTGGATTTTTGGTAATTTTGAGTAATTTGGACGTAATTGAGAAAATAATGTTTTGAGGGACTAAAATGTGAAATAAATGGAATGTTTGGAATTTTATGAGCATAGGTAATATTCGGCCTAAGCATGGTGTATGTAAATTTGGTGTATTTTGTGATTTTATGAAATACAGACTAAAATGTCCAAATGTGAAAATATGAGGGCTAATTTGTAAATTACCCTAAATATGTGTTCTTGGATTGAATTGAATGAATTGGTGAATAAAAGAGTTAAATTTGAATATGTATATATCAAGAACCGAAGAAAGCAGAATTAGATTGAGGGAAATCTAAAGTGATCGAGTAGTCGAAATCGCTCATATATTCTGAATTCAAGGTAAGTGTATATACAAATAAATGTATTTGTATTGATTTATGTATGTTCATATGAAATTTCATTGTCATGAATGTGTACAAGATGATAAATATATGAAATCCGAGGAAGTATCGACAATGTATCAAAGTCCATGAAGTCCCGTACGAACCTAGGAATAGATAGGATTACATATGTCATGACATAGGCTTCTGATATGTAATATCATGTAAGACCACGTCTAGGACGTTGGCGTCGATTTAAAATTTATGTGTAAGACCATGTCTGGGACATTAGCATCGTATTTGATTCGTGTAAGACCCTATCTGGGACAATGGCATCGATATTTGGTTACATGTAAGACCACGTCTGGGACGTTGGCATTGTACGATTATTCTGAGTATTTCGAGCATCTTATTTGATTTCAAACGGTTCAACGGGCAATTTCGAGAAACTAAAGACGATGTGAAATGTATAATCATTTCAGGTATGTTTGATGTATATGCTTTGTATAAGCATGAAAGGTCAACAAATATGTACATAGATACACTGAATAAGAGGTGATATATATATGTTTGAGATATGAGCAAAAGAAATGCTTGTGATATGATATGCTGGTAAGCAATGGTAATTCAATCGAGTTAAAGAGAAATCTATGTGCCTGAAATGAAGATATGTTAATGAACTTGATTTGCTATGCTTATAAATGATTATATGTTAAGTTTATTTGTATATGGATTACTAAGCTTTCGAAAGCTTACTTTGTGTGTGTTTGCTATGTTATATAGATCGTTAAAGCTACGAAAGGCTCGGGCATCGTCGAGGGTCGTCATTACACTACCCAATCTTATTTTGGTACCTTTTGAAAGTGTATATACTAAAGTATGGCATGTATAGGCTAGTCACTTTCGGTTATGTTTGAGATATGTATATAGCCATGTGATATGGCTAGATAAATGGTTGTGATATGAATGAGTAGTCATGTTGTATGATGCTTTGTTTGGTATGGTTTAATGATGTAACGACCCTAATTTGGGCCTAGTAGAATTGGGCCCATTGGGCCTTGGGCACGGAAGTGTTTAATTTTGGAGAACAGGAGAACGGCTTAAATGCAAAATTGGACTTATTAGGTAAGTGATTTTGGAAAGTTACGGGTTTCTAGGAAGTTCCGGGTTCAAGTTAGGCAATAGGAAAATTATAGTGTTGAAGCATTTAAAGGGGAGAAGACAAGTGGCATCTAGCATAAGGGAATAATTGGGAAACTTGCTAGCATAAGAGGAGTTTGTGGCTTAGTGGCAAGTGGCATGAATGGCAGAGGGGAGAGCTTGAGTTCGAATCCTACCTAGTGCACTTGTTTTGGATTAATTTTTTTTTTTTGGTGCTTTAAGGTAAGTGTTGGCCATGGTCTTAATTAAGGCAAGGAAGACTTTTTATTTATGGAAAGAAGGGTAAGGAATATGATAAGGAGGAAGATAAGGGAAAAGGAAGGAAAGAATCAAAAGAAAAAGGCAAGAGAAGGAGACATGTTGGCCTATTATGTGGAGGATGTTTTGGAAAGAATATTTTGGGTCAGCACTCATCTTTTTGGTAAAGATGATACAAGGTTTTGGTAGGGAGAAAAAGAGAGCCAATATAGTTTTGTAAGTTTTGGGGCATGTAAAGTTTTCTTCTTTGCAGCATTTTGAGTTTTCTCTTTTCCTAATTTCTTCTCTCTCTTGCCGAAACTCTAAAGCCAAAATTGTGCACCTTTCTCCTTTGTTTTGCTGAAACTTTCAAGCCATTCTTTGCTGCTACTTATCGTTCTCTTAGCCTTGGTTTCGGAAGTTGATTGGTAAGTGGGTGATTACGCCGAATATTGGTGGTAAGATGTTACTCTTTATTTCGATGTTTTGCGCCGCTCATGTGATTCTATTTTGTGGTGATGACATCAATTTCCTGCTCTTGTGGAAGGGCCGAATATTGGATGAAGGCTAACCATTTGGTACATCACTTATTTATTTTTAGGAACTCGTTGCAATAGCCAAAGTGCAAGGCTGGATTTTAGAACCTAATAGGGAAGGATCACGATTGTGGGGACAACGAAGAGTGGTTCTTTAGGAAATCCGAATAAGGTGTGTAATCTCGTATGCCATCTGAATACATGTTTGAAATGGTGTGTAATCTCACACCTCTCTGAATATTTGCATGAAATGTTTTGTGATTCGGTGGAAAGATCAAAAAACTGAAAACCAGTATCTATGACCACACGGGCGTGCGTATGTTTGTAGTGGAAACCATATTTTGCAATGAAACAATTTTTGATTAGCAGCAGTGACGTGATTTTGAAAAATCACGAAAAATAGGAAAAGAGAATTTGAAAGTAAATAAGAAATAGAATTAAAGCTTATTGTGTCTATTTTTATATGAAAGAAAAAGAGAAGGAAGAGGAATTTTATATTCTGTTATATTTTAATTTTAATGAGACTGGTTCTGAATGACTTTGTGGTTCCTTGTTCTATCTTGGAAAAATCATTCAAAATTGTACAAAGTGAATTATGAGTTATAATTTATATGTTTAGATTCATTAGTGAGTCCTTAGTGAGTCTATTTTCAGTAGAAACAAGTGGGAGCAATATATGAAAACTGTACAATGAGATATTTGGATTTAAGGTAAGAGAGGTCAGAATTATTAGTTAGTGATATAGGGGAAACTTTAATGAATAAACAGTACTAAACGGCTTAGCCAAAAATTCTGAAAAAATTGTAGTAAGAAGATATATGAGTCTAGTTTCAAGGAAAATTTACAGATCTAAATTTTGAGTTTTCTAACTCGAGTTATAGTCAATTTAGTCAATATGACGAGATGGACAGTTTAAATTTTTATGCCCCAAATTAGTAGTTAAGTCCGGGGTTACGAAATTACGAAAATACCCTCGATGGGTAAAATTACAGAAATACCTTTGCATTGTGAAATTTACCGAAATGCCCCTATGGGCCGAATTGCGAAAATGCCCTTTTGGGCCGAATTACAAAAATGCCACTATGGGCTGAATTATCGAAATGCCCCTATAGGCCTATTTGTTAGAATGCTTTAGTGGGATGAATTACAAAGTTCTATAATTGGCCGATTTACCTTAATAAATTATTGGATAAATGATTGTTGTACATATATGTGGATATTATGCTTTATTATGTATGTTGCATTTTACATATCGCATGGGTTGGGACAAATTGAATGAAGAGAAGTGTAGCCTGGTGGCATTGCCACAATTTGTTCATTAATGTGCTTATGACTCTGGTGGATCAGCCACAAATATTATAAAAAGTAGTTTGACTGCAGCGTTTCTAGTGTCTCAGCCACAAATATTATGATAAATGGCAACTAGCCTGCGATTAGTGTGTTTGGCGGGGTGGGTTGACTTGATCCCCACAGGTGTGATGGGATGGTACGGGTGGTGTGTAGCAGATGGATTACTAGGATGGGTTGGGTTGCATACATTGCACACACATATATATATATATATATATATTCTGTTATGTAAATGGGTTTCGGCCCAAGATTATGCTACATGGGCTCCGGCCCAAGTTATTGCTAAATGGGTTCAGACCCAGTGGATGACGGTAAGGAGATTATGCACTGAGTTCTTGTAACTCACCCTCCTTTCTTCCTTAATCCTTGTAGATAATGCTCAGTGACGATGACTTAGGCCCATGGATGACTCGGTGGAGGCCATACTTTGGAAATAATGTTTTCGAACATTAGTAAACTTATTTTCTGTTTTAATTCGTTACTTTTACTATTTTGGGTTTTAAAGTTGTAATAAGGCCTCTAGGATATTTTTATTTTGCTTTATGTTTAGTCGTACTTATTATCTTGCTTGAATTGTTTTAAATGGGAATTTTTCTAAAAACTTAAATAAAGGTTTTTCCAAAATAGATTAACAACTGGATTTTATAACAAACTGTTACAAATATTTTTAACTTGAAAATTTTCTCTCGAATTATCAACGATATTTTCAAAAGTCACGATTTATAAGATCTCTAGTTCAAATTATCGAATTGTCAATCAACCTTCGAGATTAGTAGTATTTTTATCATATGTTTCAAATCAAATTTGTTTTCTTAATTATAACAAAATAATACCTATTTTTAGTACGAACAAAAAGGAGTTAACACGTTTTTCTCATGTGACATGTCAATCCAGTCATAACGCATGGGCCGGGTTTGGGGTGTTACAAATGACTAATGAAATGGTTAAAGTAAAGGTAAGCTTATTGATGCAAAGATGAGTAGATGTCATATAGTAGTGGTAAGTTGTGAATAATTTATGTTTAGGAATGCTTGTGAATAAGTTGAGCTAAATAGCATATAAATTGGTATGTTTGAAATGTATTTGAATGGGTTGAAAAGATGACCATTTGGTATGTTTTTGGTTGCCATTTGTGTTTGGAATAATGCTTGTATGTGCTTGTAGGGATAACCCAAAGTGTGGGTGGCATTTTGGCCTTGCAAATGGCCTATAATTGCCCACACAGTTGAGCACACGGGAGTGTGGCTCGACCATGTCCCTCATGGTTGTATTTCAAAACAAGTCAGACTCGACCACGGGCTAGACACACAGGCGTGTGACTGGCCGTGTGGATCAAGTCAGTGTCGACCACGGTCGTGTTCATGGCTGTGTGGACAAGTCAGTATGTATGCCCTGTTTTGACACGGCTTAGACACACAGGCGTGTCTGAGGCCGTGGGAGGCACACGGCCTGCCCACACGGGCGTGTGACCTTTGTAACTTTGAAAATTTTTTAAATTTTCAAAATTCTTGTATGTATTCGGTTTAGTCCCAACCCCTTTCTAAAGCATGTTTAAGGTCTCGAAGACCTATTTAAGGGACACTTTGATTTGATTCGTTGAATAATATTATGAAATGTCCGTAAAAGGTTCCATTTTGTCCGATAATGCCTTTAACCCTAGATCGGTGATGGTTACGGGTTGGGGGTGTTACACACAGTCTGCCCCATGGGCGTGTAGTCTTGCCGTGTGTCCCCCTGCACCCTAAGTTGGCAAAAAAGAATGCCCAGTAGTAACCACACAGGCTGAGGCACGACCGTGTGGAAGCCACGGCCATAGGACATGGGCATGTGCCCAAGCCGTGTGAAGTCTGCACTTGATTTTAGGAATTTAATTCACCACACGGCCTAAGAACACGGGCGTGTGCCTTGGCCGTGTGACCTTATTGGGTTGATGACGTCAGAAATAGAATGTCAAGGTTTTTTTACACACGGGCATGTTATGGCCGTGTGAAAGACATGGGTCATGGACACGGGCATGTGCCATGCCGTGTGAAAACCCCTGTAGGTTCGAATTGAAAAATAAATCCACACGGCTAGGGACAAGGGGCATGTGCGATCACACAGTCTATCCACACGGGCGTGTCCCTTGCCACACGGGCATGTGCCCTGTTTTTAGTGAAATTTTCCAAAGTTTCTAAAGTGCCTGGTTTAGTATCGAACCATTTCTAAGGTATGTTTTGGGCCTCATAGGCCCATATTAAGGACATTAAGAGTAAGTTTGAAAAGTTTTAAATTGAATGAACTTTTATGACCTAAAAATGTATGTTAGTATGTGTTTTGAGCTAGGTAATGCCTCGTTCCCTGTTCCGGCGCTAAACACGGGTAATGGGTGTTACATGAGACTCCTGTGTTTAAGAAAAATTTTAGAATTTCGTGAAAAATTCTCTGAGTTTCTGATATAGTCCCAATTTTTTTTATAATGCATAAATTGGGCCTTGAGGGTCCATTTAAGGGACAATATGATTGAATATGATTGATTTCATATATGAATAGTAAATGACATGAGATAGTTATATTTGTTCTGTAAACTTCGGTAATACTCTATAACCCTGTTCTGGCGACAGATATGGGTTAAGGGTGTTACAGTCGGAGTGCCAAACGAGTTTACTAGAGGACCATCAACCGAATGATCAAAGCGATAGTAGCACCGTTGAGTGAGATGCCCAAGTCACCCACAGATTTGACGTTGAGGCCGACCGCGGCCATGATAAGATCCGCGACCACCATGAGAAAACGGACTTGTGACCTGAGAGTCAGACACCGAACCCATCGAAGGATCCAACGCCAACGCCGGGGAATGCCAGACCAAATTGGACTGAGGGACAAACTCCGACACAAACTGTCTTTGCGACTTTCGTATTCCACCAGAATATCCACAAGTCGATCGAGAGCCAGAGGCTCCGGTGAGAAAGACACAACCATAATAACCGAATCAAACTCTGTCAAAAGACCCATAAGAACGATATTGACATGCTCATCATTCGACATAGGATGACCCGAAACAGCAATCAAATAACAATATTTCTTGATCTGAACCAGGTAACCTTTTACAGATAAATGGCCTTTCTTTAGGGAATGTAACTGATGTTTCAGTCGAGACACCTTAGCACTAGACACGGCTACAAATAATTGACAAGCCTTGCTTCAGATTTCATAAGCTGTAGCAGTACCTGTAAAAGATGATAATAGTTCTCCACTGATCGTGGATAAGAGCCACGAGGCAAGTAGTTTGTCTTGTGGAATTAACCGATGCGAAATCAAAAGCGTTCCATGGATGTAACTGGTAAGACCATACGCATCTATGATAAGCTTCAACTAATGTTGCCATTGGATGAAGGTTTCTTCTTTAAGTTTGATCGTGTCATGTTTAGGAAAGGACTGCACCACACAACAGATTCCATTGCCATCAGGAACATAAGATGAAGAGGAGCGAGGAACAGGAGCAGAGGTCGTTGGAGCCACCCCATTCGCAGACATTTCGGGGGAAACAAAAGTCATTGAACACAACGGAAGTCAACCCAGAGAACTGATACCATGAAAGAATGGTATATTGACTAGAACAAAATGATAAAAACTAACTTTGAATAATCTTGAGAACTATTTGCTTGATTTGATTAGAACTTGAGTAGTATATTTATACACATATAACGAGAAATAACTGCTACAAACTACTTAACAAATTCAGTTGGAACTATCTCTAACAGGGACCTATACTGACGAATTTGATGCTTATAGTGATAGATAGATTTCTTGAATGAAAATTTTATCTTGGACCCTGCTATCCTGGTTTGCATGAAGCAATACCAAGAAAAAGTTGAAACAGGAGAGGTGGACAACAACTTATCGAACTTCAATAATGCAGGCAATGCAAAGGATAGCAAATTTGGATATGGGCTTGATCCATATGCAATTTCAATTCAAGCGATGAGAACAGGTTACTCCATTGCTAAAACAGTTTCAGTTTGAGCTCTTTACATGCAAAATTTCATTTGTTTACAAACCCTATAAAATGCTTCCAAAATTATTTAATATCTAGATTCCTGGTTTTTGGCTAACTGATTAAGGAGCAGCTTCTCCGGTAGGTTGGCTTGAACATGCAGCTGGGTTCTGCACACCGGAAAGTGCGGGATGCACGTTTGAACATTGAGATATCGGAGGTCCTTCGGGTCCATTGTAAGTAAGGTCGATGTCGGCCAACTCCACTTCATCACATGGCAAACCGCTGCTGCAAATAAGCTTCACAGCTATCTGAGTTTTAGAAGTGCCTCGAATATTCTTGAAGCTAAGTCTGCTGAGTTGAACACGCGATGGAACCGATAGATCGCATTGGTTCCATGGGCAATATTCTTGATCAACCAGGATGGGATTTCCGACGTTATCCATGGTAATATCCTCGAAATGTATATCCGTTGCTGAGCCAGGTTGAGAGGCCGGCCAAGTTTTGATCCTCACACCATTCATAGTATTAGCTAAGGTGCATTGCGTGACAAAAACTCCTGATATCGGTTCTTCGTTTTTGTATTTTCCGAGACTTCCTATACTGATGCCATGACCTGGTCCACAAGTTACTCCCTGGACTTTCACATTGTTGCTACCATCACCCAGGGAGACGCAGTCATCACCAGTTTCAATCTTTGAGTCCAGAATGTAGACCCCATCTGATCGTCCGATGTGAATTCCGTCCGTGTTTAGGCTTTCTTCGGGTGCAGAGACGGTGAAACTTTGAAACGTAATGTTAGAGCATCCTAGAACATTAACGTGGAATTGCTTGCTGTCTTTGGTGGTTATGTCTTGTATGAGTGAATTCTTGACAACATGAAATCTAATATTCTGTTCATTGTTTTTGGATCAAAATCAGCACCACATAAAGCTTCATACTTGTAACATAAAATATAAGATTTGAACGAACTTTTGAATTAAGCACCGGATTTAGAAATGGTAGCAATGGGAATGATAAATATCCTTACAATGGGAAGTTTTACGCAGTTTTTGTTCTTAGCGCAGTCGTTTTGGCCCCAAGCAGTGGCTCCTTGGCCATCGAAAACACCACCGCCGAACATTGTTAGGCTATCGACATGGGAGATGGAAACCCAAGTTGCTTCCTTAAAAAAAGTAGGATCTTCAGGAGCCATGAGGGTGCCCTGAAGCTGAAGCGAGATAGGAGCTTGGCAAGGGCCATTCAAGGTGGCTTCACTTAATAAGTAGGTCCCTTCGGGAATCACAATGTTAACGGGTTCTGGCGATGCACAGGCTTCTTTCCAAGCATTCATCAAGGGCTACATATATAAACAAAATTATCAGCATTTCAAGAGAATGTTTTTTATATATTTAAAGGATTTTACTGACTTGGCTCAAGTCCGTTTGTCCATCGGCTACTGCCCCAAAGTTGGCAACCACATCAATATCAGTACATTCAACTATAGGGATTGAAGTAAACAAAAGTAGCAATGCTGTAATTGCAATATTCATTTGTATAGCCATTCTCCTTTTTCTTTATTTTATTTTATTTTATTTCTTTTTTATGCTTTCCAATATGCATCTTCTTTTGATGAATTCTGTTGGAAGGAAGTTTGGGTTGAACCCATATATAGAGAGAGAGAGAGTTGAAAGGAAAGCAATTACACGAACAAGTTTCTAATTTTAGTTGTTCAATGGCGATGAAGTGAAGTTTCTGGCTCTCTTTCTCCTATTATTGGCTCTTTTCCTCTCTTGTATAGGGCCAGGAAGGGTGCTTTCCTATTAGCGCTTTGCCACATATTCTCATCCTTTACTATATATATTTTAATTACCACTTTTAATAGGTAAATTATCTAGTTGATCACTTAATTTTTAAGGTATTTTTATTTTGATAATTAAAATGAACACTCTGTAATTTTGTCACCTAACTTTTAGGGTGTTTTTATTTTAGACACCAAGCGTTAAATCTCTAGCAGCGGTTAATTATACATACCACATCATGTTTACACTTTAATTTTGATCGCCCAACTTCTAGATCAATTTCATTTTAGTCACCTAAAAAATAACTTTTTTTTTAAGTATTGATTGGCATTACAAAAACATTAAGGATTGAAGTGAATAAATGGTAGAAATTAAAATAAAACACAAAAATTGTTCAATTGTACTTATTTATCCCATTGTCGAAAATTTTAAATTTCTTTTTTTTAATATTGAAATTTTACAACAAATTAAATATTGTTGAAAATTTTTCTCTTGATAATATCATCCAATTTGTTATTAGAATATTAAAATTAATTAATTTAATCTCATAAATTATAAATTTTTATTTTATAGTTTCAAATTATCCTTAACCAAATCAACTCAAACAACTCATATTTACTGAAACTTAAATTTAATTAATTGTAAGGATTTTTCTTTACTTTTAGCTTAGCATGGAATATTTAAGATCATATAATCAAAAGAAATTTATGTTTCATAGATAATTATTAAATATAAAGTATTTGAGTTTATTTTTATTTGGAAACATAAAATAAAATTTAAAATTTTAGGAGGTTAAATTAATTATTTTAATTAATTTCAATATTATAGTAACAAATCGGCTAACAAGAGATTAAATTTTTCAATAATTTATTTAATTGATGTTGATGTTTTGAAATTTAAATTTTCCATATTAAAAAAAAAGAATTTTAGAATTTGTTGTGAGATGGTAAACAAGTACATTTCACAATTTTTATTACATTTTTAGTTTCTACTATTTTGTTCACTCCTTAATGAGTTTTTTTTACCCGGATCAATACTTAAATGAATAATATTTTTTTTAGGTGACCAAAATGAAAATGTAAACATGATGTAACCTGTACAGTTAATCGTCGTTAGAGATTTAACAATTAAGTAACCAAAATAAAAATACCCCAAAAATTAGGTGACAAAATTAGAAGGATTTCATTTTAGTCACGTACATTAAAAATTAGGTGACTAACTAGGTAGTTTACCCTTAATTATTATTTAAACTAATCTTTTGTTGTAATACCGATATTCAATTGCAATAGCAAAAATACGTGTGGCTAGTCATAGAAAACAATAAAATGCTTACATGATCGTGAACTGTGTTGCATGTTGAGATGATCCTGTCATTGATAAACTTATAGTGCTTTGAAAGAGGTCGACTAATGATTGACTGACCTTATTGAAAGTGAAGTTTCACCTTATTATCTTTTAATTACAAATTAATTATTTACTTCTGTTGCAACTAAAGCTTCAAGAAAGGTAATTCCAACACAGATAAAGGCTAAAAATAATTATAGTCATTAACGGAACTATTGAAGAACCTTTTAAAGTGCAAAATGATGATGAAAATAAAGGTGAAATAATCGATGAAGAGATGTAAATGACATTGATCTAGTAACCAACATTATCATGTCAAGGGGAACTAAATGTTCCCTTTCCAGAAAAACAAAAAACGAAATACAGAACAAATCTGGAACTATGTTCATATACATACAAAAACTTTTCATCTTTCAAAATATGTTGTTCCACCTTTTTGCCTACTTATGCAATAAATAAAGCTTGAATTACCTACCTGCTTTAAGAATTTTACAATGCTCTGTTTTCAATGGCTTGCTGGATGCTACTGATGAATTCATCAATCTTCATGGTACCCAACTCTCCACCAAATCTAGATCTAACTGTCACACTATGCATTTCGACTTCCGTCGGACCCACGACTGCCATTAGGGGAATTTTCTGCTTCTCAGCATTTCTGATAAGCTTCGGCAAGCGTTCACCATGGCAAACTTCAGCACGGATGCCGTTGGATTTGAGTTTGCCAACCACCTCATTACAGTACCCAAGCTGCCAAAAAGACAAAGGAGTTTGATTTTTACAAGACAGTACAAGGAAATACAGTGATCAAATAAAAAGTACACTCTGTTAAAGAGTTGATGAAACCTGAAGCCAAATATACCTGTGTATCAGTAACTGGTAAAACCCGAGCTTGTATTGGAGCCAGCCACAAAGGAAAGTCCCCAGCATAATGCTCTATAAGGACTCCAAAAAATCGCTCCAAGGATCCAAGCACAGCCCTATGGATCATGATTGGACGCCTCTTTTCTGAGTTTGAGTCAACATAAGTAATGTCGAATCGATTTGGCAAGTTAAAATCAACCTGTCAAGTAAGAAGCCGAATTACAGATAATGCATGAGAGGATGGAAAGAATAGGGTAAGAAAGGCAGAAATTTGGGGATAAGTCAAAACTTGCCTGGATGGTTGAGCACTGCCATTTCCTTCCAAGAGCATCCTCTATCTTAAGATCAATTTTTGGACCATAGAAGGCACCACCACCTTCATCAATCTGATAGCTCCAGCCTTTATCATCCAAAGCATCTTTAAGTGCTACCGTTGCCTTCTCCCAGATATCATCATCGCCCACAGCCTTTTCTGGCCTAGTTGAGAGGTTTACCTCGTACTTGCTGAAACCAAACTGCAACAGTATCTCCTCGGTAAGATCTAAGACCCCTCTGATTTCATCCTTGATTTGATCTTCCAAACAGAAAATGTGAGCATCATCCTGCAAATGAGTTGGAATTTGAGCATCAAAGCACTAACAGAAAATAAGTAAAGGTATATTTAACATGTTCATCTAAGCTGACTAAGCAAAGACATAATTATTACCTGGGTAAAACCTCTTACACGGAACAGGCCATGTAAGCTACCAGACAACTCGTATCTATAGACAGTCCCAAGCTCTGCAACTCTGATGGGAAAGTCTCGATAAGAATGAAGCTTCCTTTTGTATACTAATATGTGGTAAGGGCAATTCATTGGTCGAAGTTGATAAAGTTCATCCTCGATCTCCATCTGATCATACATATTTTCTTTATAGAAGTCTAGATGACCACTGATTTTCCAAATATCAGCCCTTGCCACATGTGGAGTAAATAGCAAGTCGTAACCATGTTTTATGTGTGTTTTCCTCCATGAATCTTCTATAATATGCCTAACAATGGCACCCTTCGGATGCCAGAAGACTAAACCTCCGCCAGCCTCCTCCTGTATAGAAAACAAATCGAGATCTTGGCCAATACGTCTGTGATCCCGGCGTTTAGCTTCCTCTTTGAAGTGAAGGTAAGCTTTCAGTTGTTCTTCATTTTCCCATGCAGTTCCATATATCCTCTGTAGCATAGGTTTCTTTTCATCTCCTCTCCAATAAGCACCAGCAACGGACTCGAGCTGAAAAGCTTTGTTGTTTATCTTTCCCGTGGTTTCGACATGTGGCCCGGCACAAAGATCCCACCATTCATTCCCTGGAATCAGTATTAGTCAACAAAATGATATGAACACACACAGACACATGAAAGTGTTGCTTATTTCATTGATAAAGATTAACCAAGTTACACCGGTTATGTTCAAAAACAGTAGACATAGATGCTTAGCATATGCCAAGGCCACCAAACATGGATTAAGGCAAGTTAGGAGACAGGAAGAAGCCGGTATACATTTGATATCCCTAGCAGAACCAGAACCATAGAAAATACATGGGAAATCTCAGAATACTAACCTAGAATAAATACATTACTGTTACATAGAAAGTGTTTCTCATGATAACTCAATAAAGGGTCATTTACACGAGAAATTAAAGCAGCAATTCTACAGGAAACTTGGAAAAGAAAAAATGTGGCTTACCAATATGATAGATAGTGATAGGATCCTCCTTAATACTATCCAAAATCTCCATCTTGTAAGGTTCATTTACAGCCATTATCCTTTTCTGAGCTTCATCTCTTGAAACTTCTTCTCTTACAAGCGGTAAGTTTCGTTTAATGATCCGATCCTACAGATTTGGAGGTAACAAATGAATTTCTCTGAGCCCCTGAAAACCATAGCCCAAATGAAAACATTTTCCCCAAAGCTCTCACAAAACTTTCCCCCTTCTTTTAATCAAATAATCTACTTACCATTTCCTTTTTAATCCTCTTGAGATCATTATCAGTCAAAGGGTCCATATCAAAATCATAGTAAAACCCATTGTCTATCCAGGGTCCAATTGTCACTTTCGCGTCTGGGTATAGTTTTTGAACTGCCATTGCCATTACATGTGCACACTGAAATCCCATGCACATAATATTTTTTTTTAAAAGGTCGTTATGGAATAAAAAAAATACCCAGAAAAGGAAATTGATAACGCAATGATTACCGTGTGTCTAATTCTAAGGAGCTCATCGGATGAGTCGTTAGTTGGAAGAACAAGTTTGCCAGATTGTTCTTGCTTCTGGGTATCCTGTACGGGGACGTTTTGGAGGTCAACTGCTGGTTGAGCTGAGCCAGTGGCCACTGCTGCCTCATGTAAGCGTTTGAGTTCCGGGCGTTTGGGGAAGGAAACCAGGCGTTTAAGGGGGAAATGAAGGGAAAGGGGTGGATTGCGGAGAGGGAGAGGGAGAGGAGAGGAGAGAAGTGGGTTTAGAAAGGAAACGAGCGCAAGATTGAAGAAAATGGAAAGTAGCCATTGTGTGAAGTGCGGACTATGAACATCAGCCCCTTGTGCTATTGGCTATGGCTATGGCTATGGCTAAAAAAATATCAACTGAATTTCAAGTTTCTGGTTCTCGTTTGTAGATGAGGTTTTTGAGCTTCTTGGTGGATAACAAATTTGCTCGATCAATAAAATTTTGTAATTTTAAGATCCAATTCTAGGCGACTAGGCCTTCAACCACTGAACTTCACTACTTTGGGCTTAAATTGCAGTGTTTCAACAAGACCCACATATCTGTTTTCACTAAAACCCAGTTTGTAAAGTAATTGCCTATTTCTATTTCAGCTAAAATATGCTCTTAGTCCCTGTATTTTTCTCATATTAGAGCATTAGCCCCTCTATTTTAGTCTTTTATGTTCTAGATTTTAAATTTTAAGTCCAATTTTTAATTTTATTAAAAATTTTATTCATTTTATTAGTGTGAAATTTTAAAATAAAAATATAGTGACTAATTTCTCTTCGTGTATTTATTATAATATATTGCGTTTAAATTATTTTATAAAATATAAATTTTAAAATATATATATACTCTTTTTAATTTTTAATTGAGTTGGTACCATGAATTAATTGGACACCAAATCAATTATAAAAATTACAAAATGTCTTTTAAGATTAAAATAGATTACATTATTAAAGAGTATCTTAGTTTATTTTTATTTAAATAAATAAATAAATTACGTGTAATTGGATTTGAACTCATGCTATTGACATGGTAAAATATAACCTTTTAACACGAAACTAGAACTTTATCTTAATATGATATTTACATTTTAATTGTATTATGAAAACTATTATTTAAGTTATTGACTAAATTGGTGTCACAAGTCAACGAGCACTAACTCGATTAGGAAAATTATCAAAATACCATTTCAGTATTTAAAATAAGTTATATTATTTAAGAGTACTTTTGTCTTTTAATTAAATAATAATAATGATATGCATATTGTGGTGTTTAAACCCAAACCGATTGCATTTAAGGGTGAGCAAAATCCGATTCGATTCGAAAAATTCGATAAAATTTTCAAATTTTAAATTAAATAGTTCAAGTTATTTGAGGTAATCAAGTTTTTTGGATCAACTCGAATAAAAAATTAAGTTTTTCGGTTTAACTCGAATGTGAATTACACAATTCGGGTTATCCGAAAATCTGAATAAGAAAAGGCAAAACTACTCCATTTTGATAAATTTTTATCTTTTTTAAAGTTAAAAGTCAAAATCATTAAGTTAAAAGTCAAAACTACGTTTTTTGATAAATATTTACTTAATAAGTTAAAAGGCAAAACTATTATATTGTTTATGTAGTTAAATAACTTTATACTTCATTTACTAGTTAAATAATTGGTTCATGTAAATGCAATATTAAGTATAAATAATAGGATTCATTAACTCGACTCGACTTGACTCGAAATTTTTTGACTCGATTCCATCCGATTCGAAAAAAATTCAAATTGAATTCGGTTGCGAAAATAGGATTCGTCAACTCGACTAACTCGAAATTTTTTGACTCGATTCAACTCGACTCGATCGAATACTCACCCCTAATTGCATTAGTAAAGCCTTAAATTTACTACTCAACCAAGGCTTGACTTTAACTTTTTTTTATATATTTTAATTTTATTATGCACACTTTATTATCTTCATCAATTGTATATCTATATTATTATTTAAGTCGTTGACTGAGTTGGGGTTACGAGTCAACCGAGCACCAACTTAATTATTAAAATTACAAATATGTCTTTTCATATTTAAAATAAGTAAATAGTCTTCAATGGTACTTTAATCTTTTTATTTTTTAATAATAATAATAATAATAATAATAATAATAATAATAATAATAATAATAATATGCAGATGAAGAGATTGAACCCTGGCCAATTACATTGATAAAACTTTAAATTTACGACTCAATTACATTGAGTTGGCGTTACAAATTAACTTGACACCAACTTAGAATTGATGTATTCATTTAGTATTCTTAATATGATGTTTTATGTTTTAAATTCTATTTTACTTAAATTTAATTTAATTTTTATTTTAATATCGAACATATTTCATATGTTATTATTAATTAATTTCAAACCATAAATTTCATTATTTATTGTATATTATTTTTAAATGCATATCTATATTATAAACATTTACATGCGTGTGATAGAATTTCTAATATCTATATTATTTATTAAGGGCCAGTTCTTCATTGTTTTTTAAAAGCACTTCTGGCTCTAAAAGCATTTTTGGAAGAAAAGCTATGCAGAACAAGTTGCTTTTGGCTGAAATTTTTAGCTTTTCAGAAATACTTTTGAAAAGTACTTTTAAAAATACTTTTGAAAAATAAAAGCTAAAATTTTTAGCTTTTCTCTCCCAAAAGTATTTTTAGTGCTTAATTACTTTTTATCCTCTAATAACATAGTATTTTCCTTTTTTTCGTGGTGCTTAATTATAAATATGTTAAAATCATTAATTAAAAACAAAAACAATTTTAAAATATTAATTACAAATATTTAATGGTTATATTTAAATATTTAAAATGTAATTTATATATTCTAATTAAATTTTATAAGTAATTAATATTTATTACTTAAAATATTTAAAATTTATATTTTATATATTCAAATATTAATGATTATAGTAATTTTTTTATATTCTTACTAAAATATAATAATATTAACTAATTTAAATTTTATTTAAATGTATATTTGTTACTTGATAATAACATGTCTAAAATGGACATTTTATTTCTCAAAAGTACTTTTTGACAGTAATGCTAAACACTCAAATTTTAAAACAAACTTTTAAAAGCACTTTTGAAAAGTACTTTTACACAGCACTTTTCAAAAATACTTTTCAAAAATATTGTCAAACTAACCCTAAGTGTTTTATTGAGTTTGTGTCAAACTCGATTGGGTCACCAATTTGGTCATGAAATTACAAAAATATCCTTCCATAATTAAAATAAGTTTTACTATTTGAAAGTATTTTAGTATTTTCATTTTAACAAAAACCTATTAAAATATGCATATGATGGTATTTGAATCTATGACAATTGAATTAGTAAAATTTTAAATTATCATCTCAACTTTATTTCAATATATATTATACATTTCTATTTTAGTATGTACAAATTATTATCTCCATTAATAGATTATTTTACTCACAATTTAATTTATTTTTAAATTTTAGTGATAGAATATGTAATGTGAATTTATTTTTCGTTTTTGTCATGTAATAATCTTGTGATAGAATTTGCTCTTTTGTTGTTTAGTTTTCGCGGCCCAACATGTAATCAAAGGAACCAAAGTTATTGATGGATGGAAAGAAACAATGGAGTCCATGGATGGATAGGTACAAAATAAATTAAATTAAATTAAACTACATGAAGTATAAAAAAAAAAAAAAGCCAACAACATGACGGTGTAATAGACAGACAAAATATACTTACATATATTACAATATATGTAAGATGCACAAAATTGTTACACGTCCTGCCCCCTGGCACCAAATCCATTCACTCCATTGGCTCCATTGAGGCTGTGAGAGCGCTTATCAGTATCAGACCCTCTGTTCTTCCTCCTTAGAACAATGTACCAAGTGAATCCTTCCAACAAAGTGGCAACAACACCCAAAAATATGAGAATTCCGATGTAAATTCTCTCCCAATGGTCATCGGGTTTAAGGATGTCGAAGCCATCGAAGATGTTGATGATACTGAGGATGATGACCGCGTAACCCACGGAATGGTGGTAGATGTTCCAATACAATCTGTATTTGTGATCCTTGTTTGGCCTCAGAAGCAAAGCAAACACCTGCATGCCCCACATATTTCAACCATAAACATTTGTTTGTAAGATTTCAGAAACGTGAAGACCCTAGAAGCAAAAGTCACCTGAAGAGTGCCAAGGCAGAAGAGGGTGATGCCAATGTTCCTATGAGGATTGTGTGTGACACTAGCTGAATCACTGCCCAGCCTAATACCAGTTGCCCATCCTGCTACGCCTACAGCATAGGCCGATGTTTGGCAAGCAACATGGAGATAAAACCATGCCGGGTCTGCTGATTTGAACACCTTCATGTACCTAGCCGTTATGGCTCCGAAAGGCATCAAGATTCCCCAGCTGACTGTGTTAAGAACTCCATGAACCTGGACATTTTAAACACCTTTAGAAAAACAAGAAAACATTGCCTAAGACCCAAACAGACTTGTATTGGAGTGAATTACATTTCTTCTTCGAGTTCTTGAACTGCCAGATGAGGTCCCCCCAGATTGTCCCGTAAGGAAATTGACACTTGCGGTAGATCGCATGTTGTCTCCAGAAGTAGGATGGATCACTAATTGGTCGTTACTGACTGGACCTTCTTGCCAAACCTGGTTGGTAGCCAACAAACTTTCCGAGATTCTCATGACAGCGAATATCCTCATTTCGTTGTTCTCAAACTCGGCTGAAAGGCTTGGGACTTGAAAGCTCAAAGCACTCTGTTGCATGGAAGGGTTCATGCTGTCGATGGATGTGGTGAAAGCATGAGGGATGCCACTGGAGTTGACATAGGCGACCAGAGCCTGGGTGTTCAACATGCTTGGTCCGCTTGGGTTGATGCCCCACGCCGACCACCTCGATGAGGTGGTTCCGGTGTGTCTAAAGGCAACCTCAACGGTACCAGCTGCTTCATCATATGTCCAGTGGAGGAAACAGTTCAAGGCTGGAAGGTCGCTGCAGTTGGCGTATTGCCTGTTGGAAAAGCTATGGTTAAGACAGGTTTGGGCAGACGATAAAGCTAAGAAAGAAACCAGCAGCAGGCATGAAAATAGGACAAGTTTGCTGGTTTTCTCCATGTTTGGCGACGATTGGATGTCCCAGAAATTCAAGTTTGTGTCCCAAGACAAGTTGATGTCTTAAGCCAACAACATGGATTTATATATAATATATATAGACATAAAAGCTGCGAGGGAATGATCGAGGAAATGGGATGATGTCAGGGAGGGAAGTACGTCTCTAAAAGAGCTCGTATTTGTTGACTAATTCTAAAGCTGTGAGGAAGCGGGGGAGAAAGTCATATATATGTATATATTCTCTTGCGTTCACATGTGGATCCGCTTCAAAGTGCATATTGGGAAATGGGTGCCACACGGCTGTAAGCAAATCTACCAATAAACTACAATTTGTCAGCACAACACCGACTCGTGGAAATTCAACATAATTTTGTGATTTTACTTTATATATTAGCATTTTGTTGAACTAGGAGATCAATGGTAAAAGGAATTGCAAGTCCATAAACTGAATTTTCAATTTAATGACCAAGTGGTTCATTTAAAATACATTAATATTTAATATATTTCTATCAATTAAAATTGATTAGTAACTGATGCATCTCGAAATTAAATCAGATTATTTTAAGGGAAGAAGAAAGTTAGAGCTATATGAACAACTGGATTATTAGAAGCCTAATATTAATATTTAGAATATAATCATTAAGTCAATCATATGATGTAAAAAGTGTTGATTTATATAGAGTGATGGTTAAAGTTTTTATCATATATTTGATACGGATTTAAATCGTGTGACTTCTTTCCATATAAAAAATTTGTATGGAAAAAGTTTTCATTTCTTAAAATTGCATTTGGGTAAGTTTTTTAGAGGCGAGATTGTTTGTATTAAAGTTTTAAAATTTTAAATATAAATTTATTTGTAAAAATTTTAAATAATTTCAAATTTTATGAGTAAATTTAAATGGAAATTTTAGTAGTTGAATTTGATTTTCAAATTTCACTTTGTCAAAGGTATTTACAATTTGATGTAATTTAATATGATGATTCCACTATATAAGATAAATACTAAAATTTCAAAAATCATTTTTACTTAAATCTATTTGGCCAGTACACAGACAATTGAATGAAAGTATAATCATTAAGGTAGTAATTACACTCTCTTGTAATTATAAAGAATTATAATTCTCCAGAGTGTTTGGTTGCTAGAGTATAATTAAATAGTAATTCTCTATGTTATGGTTGGTAGTACAATTATAATTACACAATTACATAATTTATATTTTAAAAATATTTATTACAATAAAAAATTATAAAAGTAACAAAACTAAAATTAAATCATAATATGTATCATGTTAGTCGAAAAAAGTAGTGGATAATACAATTACTAATAAAATAATAATAAAATAAACATCATATGCAATTTTATCTAATTGTTCTAATGTTTCATATTTGTTCATTTATTTTCACTTTAATATTTAACATAGAGCTGAGCATGGGTCGGGCCACCCAGCCCGCCCGAAAAATAGGAGGGTTCGAGTAAAAATATAGGCCCGAAAAATGGGTTTGGACAGAAAATGAGGCCCGTTTAAAAAACGGACTGGGCCTCGGGTAAGAATTTCTTAGCCCGGGCCCGACCTGAAATATATTAAATAATTTATTTTTAATCTTTTTTTAATTTTTAACTTTATGTCTTTCGTTACTCTTTAGTAGAGGTGTGCATTTCCAAAATCCCTAAGTTAATTATTACTTTAGATTTCCAAAGTCTCCCCAACTCCTCCTACTTCTCTGTTAGTTCTCTATTTTGATCTCCAATTGTTTGCGCTATAGACTCTAATTCAGCATGCAGACTTTGTTTGTTAAAGAAATATTAAGTAATAGGGTTGTAAGTTGCAACCATGAATTTCATTTGTTAATTACATATTTATAATTCCTTTTGTAATTTGGTTGCTTTAACGATTCTTTTTATTCCTAACATTAATTATGTAACAAAAATTTAATATTTGTTATTATATATAATTCCCCATAAATACCCTAACATTCAGCATTTTGGTTGATTTAGCAATGTTTTTTATTGCTTCCATTAATTACGTAACACATTTATAAATTTGAATAATTAATTAAACTAAAATCTTTCTTAATTAACTAGTTAATTTAATTATGTTAAGCTATAAGTATGGATTGAAGGTAAGTGAGAACAATAGTGATTATGTTAACTAGTTAATTTAATTACGTAACACATTTATAAAGTAATTTTAAATGTATTTGATTTATTATATTTTATTTTTAATAAAATAAGTTAAAAACTAATTTTAGCCGGGCCGGGTCCGGGCCTGCCAATTTTATGCCGGGCCGAGTTTGGGCAATTTTTTAGGCCCATATTTCAGGCTGGGCCGGGCTCGGGCCTGAAAAACGGGTCGAAAATTTGTTTTGGGCCCGGCTCGGCCCATGCACACCTCTGATTTAACATATGTTCCTTATCATTATTTTTTTGGTCCTTTATCGAATTCATCATTTGAATCTATATCATTAAAATTATCAAGATCTCTTTCTTCCATGTACTCTATGAAATATGGATCATCTCAATTGTACTTATGAATAAAGTTATGAAGTATGCAACATCCTATTGCAATCAAACCTTTTTTTTTTATATTATAATAAAGTGATGTTGTTAAATGAGAAATATTTTTTAAAACAATAAATGTCCTCTCAACCACATTTCGAATACTTGAATGTCTCAAAGAGTTCACAAGCCATCTCTGTTGCTTGTGTCTAACTCTATTCTCTTTAATGGTATCATACCCCACGATACGGTGCAAGAAAACCTTTATATTTTTCTAATTAGCATTACCATAAAATATTTGGGCTCATGGTGCAAAATAGTCTATAGCTTTAATTATAAAATTTATATAAACTTAATTTAGAGAAAGACTTATGCTAGATTATAACACTTTTTATAATGCGTAAATTAAGTCAAAATAATATAAAATTTACAATATATAAGCTTTATAAAAAATTCTATAAAGTGTCTAATAACTTTCATAATGTTATGAATATCTTATTAAGTGGATGTCTATCATGATCAAGATAAAGTTTTAATGTAATTTAAATTCTAATAGTTATTAGAAATAAAGTTTTAATGTAATTTAAATTCTAATAGTTATTAGAATTAGATCTCTACTTCTTTTATACTTCTTATGCCTATAAATAAAGATTACGATGAAGCATTGTAATCATCCCTTTTGATTAATAAAGTACATTCTCTATTACTTTCATATTTTGTTTGTTTTTTATTATCTCCATCTCTATTTATTTTATAACACATAACACTTTTTATAAATAATAAATTTTTATAAAATTATTATTTTAATAAATAAGTTACAATAAAAAACTATAACATTTTTTATGAATAAATATATTGTTTCTATAATATATAACATGAACACATAAATAAGTTATGTTCATGCTTTTTAACCATAACTTTTTTTATAAATGTATCATAATACTTTCATAACATGTAAATTATTTTTAAAATAAACTTTTTGTCATAAATTTAAAATTTTAGGATTTAAATAATATAATTTTTAATTAACTTTATGAAATACACATAAATTATTTTTATAATATATATTTTTGGATTTATAATATAAGAAATTTTTGTCATAATCAACCCAAACACTCATATATGTTCTTGTTTATAATACATTTTTATAATTGAAACTTATATAAAAATACTTTTTCAAAATTGAAATTGGTTGTAAATTACCCGCATAATTACTCCAATTCTTATATTTTCCCTAAGAATCTGTAAGTGTAATTGGAGTGCTATAATTACATCCAATTTAGAGGAGTTCACCCAATTACAGTAGTTACCCAAACATGTCTCTATGTAATTAAGTAAATTACGATTTATCGGAACGATGATTCTGGACATAATTGTAATTACTCGAGTCTAATTGTATATGTTGATTGGTCCCTCCGCTAGCTCAACAAAAGCTCGATCGGACTGCATTTGAATCAGAAGGAAAATCTATGACTTTGGAAATAATTTAATTAAGTCGATTTGTTTGATGTGGAATTAAATTAGACAGTCGTGAGAATTGTTCAACTAGAGAATTTAATTAAAGAATTTTCTTAAAAAATTAATTTGGAAAATCTAAGTTTTTTTAGGAAAATTAATTTTGATCAAGTAAAATTCAATTAATAAAATTAATTAAAATAAATATGATATTTTTGGAAATTAATTTTCAAGTCAGAAAATTGACCCAATAGGTAATTGAACTTGAAAATTGGACTTGAGATTGAAAATTGGGCTCGAGAACCCAAATCGAGACTGAGACCCAAAAAGTGATCGAATTGGGCCTAGTATATGAAACTAGGCCGACGGTCCAACCGGTGGTAAGACTGGATCGATTGAGCCATTACTGACCCAGATTGAATCGGTAACAGCTGAACCGACTCGAGGTGTTGTGAGAGTGTCGCACCTGCGTTGGCACCACAGGCACGACGGTGCCGACAACAACGACAACAACATTCTGGTTGCCGACGGGTGGTACTTCGGCAGTTGAGCAGTGGAATAATCTCACTCCTACTGGGACTCTACCGAATAATTTGATTTTAGATTAATTATTCCAAAAATATATATTATTTTAATAGTTTTAATATTTAATTTAATTTAATACTTATCTTAGTAGTATTTTATTAATTTAATATTAAAGTGGTTATCTTAATACTAAATTTAATTTAATATTTATCTTGTAGATAAATATTCTATTAATTTAATAAGATTTAATATTAAATTTAATCTAATATTTATCTTGGTAAGTTTTACATTAATCTAATATTAAAGTGATTAAGTTTAATCATAATTGAACTTTCTATACTCTCCTTATATAAAGAGAGTCACGGGTCATAATTTTTCACACACTTGAATTCAAAAGAAAGTTAAAGAAAATTCTCTAAAGAAATTATTTCAGAAGATTTATAAAGATATTTTTCTTATTTACAATTTGACCTAAAAGTTTAGAGAAATTGTAAAATTGCCCTACTGGTAATTTTGTGAAAAATTTTTTGATTCGAAGTAAGCCCACACTCAGCAGATGTGGGCTTGAGGATAGTTGAGAAGACTACTCAATTGGAGCGTTCATCCTAAACGAATCGAAAATGTACAATTTTGATTAAGTGTTTATTACTTTAGATAACACAATCAAATTCTAGTTTTGGAAAAAATTTTAAAACTTTGATTTTTCCTCAAATCTATTTTCCGCTGCATTTTTCAAACCTGATTTTCCAATAGTAAATGTAGGATGTTTCACATTCCCATATCATTCGCGTGTTTCTTAAAACTCCTAGTTACAAGAGTCTTAGTAAATGGATCTGCAAGGTAATATTCAGAAGCTACTTTCACCACGTCACTATTCCTTCGGCTAAACAGATATTTGGACGTGTACAAAGCATAGCATAAACATATGGAACCTTACTCATATGCTCTCTTTCTTCCACTATCTTAGGACAGTCATCCAAAACAAGATGAAAACCTGATGTAGTCGATTGAGCGCCAAACTTCACATCAATAATTGCAAATTGTTCTAGTACCTTATCAATGTATGAAGCTTGTGATAGAACTATTTTTTTATTCTTTCGATCCTAAGAATTTGAATTCCAAGAATATAACTAGCTTCACCCAAGCCTTTCATGCTAAATTGTTGAGCTAACCACAATTAAATCGATGATAATTCTCCTAAATCATTTTCGATAAGTAGAATATCATCACATATAAAATGTGGAAAATTACCTTTTTTGTCCTTCATATACTTATAAATGCAAGGTTAATCAACGTTTTACTCAAACCCAAAAGTTTTAATCGTTTGATCAAATCTTTTATTCCATGAGCGGTACGCCTGCTTAAGTTCATAAATAGATCTTAACAGTTTGCAAACTTTCTTCTCCTTTCCTTTGACAACATAGCCAGTTAGTTGAGCCATGTAAAAGGTCTCATCAAGATATCTATTCAAAAGTGTTGTCTTGACATCCACTTTCCATATCTCATAATTGAGAGCAGTGGCAATGGATAAAAGTATGCAAATAGACTTGAGCATGGCTACCGGAGGGAAGGTGTAACATCCTTAATTAAGGGCTATTATGTTTGCATTAATGGCATGTGAATGGCTTGATATTGTTGTTAATCAAGGTGTCTTGGGGTCCAGGCATGACCTCGGGTTAGGCCTGAGTCATGGCTAAATTTTCTGTTTTAGGTGTTTGGAAGGGGGGAGTTAGGGAAGTTAGGGGTTAAAAGGGGTTGTTGGTGTGTCTTGATGCAAATACCCTAGTGGTAAAGTGGCAAGGGAGGCGCCACTAAGGTACAAGGGTGGTGACGCCACATACAGGGAAGGGGATTCTTGGTTTGAGCTGTAGAAATCTCCCCTTTGGGTAATTATTTTGACGCAAGAGAGGGGAAGAGTTGTGCTCAGCTCAAACTCTGATGGATAACTGTTGAACAAGTTAACAGATTTAAATGGGTGGAGAAGAGAGAATTTAGGAGTTTGATCAATTCAAACTCATTTGAATGGTTGGCCAGGAGTGATTCGGGGAGTTTGCCGAAATCTGAACTCTTGTGTGAGAAAGAGTGATCGGTTGAAAGACTTAAGAGGAGTGCCGAAATTCCTTAGTGGCATTTTGGCTAGTCAAGCTTTGGTACATTCAGTTGAGAAGCAAAACTGAAACCTCTTTTGGCACTTGTCGAATCCCCTTTTGAGCACCTAGCCGAATCCTAAAAAGAAACCCTTTGAGCTTTTCTTTCTTTTCCTCCTTTGAAACTGAAAGCCGAAAGCACTTTAGGCTCTTGCCGATTTCTTTCTTTGGTATTAGCCGAATCTCCATTTGAATTCCTCTCTTATTTCTTTGAAGCTGAAACACTATTCTCCCTAAATCTCATCTCTTTTTGCTCTCCATTCTTATTGGTTTGCCGAACCTTCTTCTTTCTCAAGCCACTTTTTTTTTTTCCATTGATTCTTTCATCTTTTTCTCACCATCATTCAAACCGAATATTCCCCTTTCATTCTCTCATTTCATGTTGGCTGAATCTCCTTTGATTTCTTTTCTTAAGCCATAGTCGAATTCACCTTGAGTATTCCATCACCATTGCCGAAATCTCTCTCTACTCTCCTCTTCTCGTTCTAACTTTTGGCCGAACATCAATCAAGCATGGATCTCTCTTGTCTTCTTCTCTAATCGGTTTTGGTGTGGGTAAGTGTTCTTGGCTGAAACTCTGTTATCTTCTTCTTTTTCTCTCTGTCGACATATATAGAACAAAAGCCGAATTTCGGCATTTGTCATGATTCTTAATCATCTCTGAAATTGATTTCTCTTAGGTTCTCCAGGATTTTGAAGCAGTGGATTGTGATCATCGATTCTCTGTCAATCGGTCTTAGTAAGTGGTAAGGTTTCATACCGACTCAATCTTTCTTTTAATGATTTGAAAAGCCGAAGGCTATTAAGATTAAGTGTTTAGTGTTGGCCGATTGTAGGGGAAGGCTCTATCTCGTAGATCTTAAGTTGTGACTGTGATTTAAAAGCGTTAAGGTAAGGATTGTTATTCGATGCATTAACTTTTCGGGATTTACAAGTGTAGCCGAATGGCTTTTTCCTAACAATTGTCATTGGCCGAATATAGGAGGGGGAATCTAGTGCGTTAGATCTTGATCTTCGGGATTCGATAGTCGCGTTAGTAACCAGGTGTGTATCTTACACACTTCATAATCTATGTAAACTTGTTAATAACCTAAAACTATGTAAAAGCTGAAACTGTGTAGATTTCGATTTGGTACCCTTATGGGTATGAGCAAGGATTCGGGTAAGTCCATTTGATAAGTTTAAGATATTTGATTCTGATGAAATCGCATATGCTATGGTTTATTATATGTTTAATGATTAATCATGTTGGCATGATATGTATATGCATGTGCATTATTGTGGGTGATATGAGAGGAGGGGGAAGAATGATATCTGTGACTTTGGGTCACCAGTGGTTTAGTACCACAGTTAATATTCGTGACTTTGGGACACCAGAGGTTTGGCACCTCATAGCGACTCGTCCAAGTGGCTTTGATAAAACAGGATTGTCGCCAGTGATTTGGTATCACAACGTGGGTTGGCCCCACATATGGATTATTTGTGACTCTGGGTCACTAGTGGTTTGGCACCACAATATTATTGATATCAGTGACTTTGGGTCACCAGTGGTTTGGCACCACCAGTGGTTTGGTACTACACGGGGTAGGAAAAAGGAGTTGTGGATGGCTAGGTTTGGGTGCATGATATGTTTGCTTGATTATGACTTGTGTAAGTATGTTGCTATAATCGGGAAGGGGATTATGCACTGAGTCTTGGTGACTCACCTTCTCCCTTATCTTTTCAGGTGACTCATAGATCGCGGATGGGGAGCCGGGTGGACTCGAGGTGGCCATGCGACATTTATCTTCAATTTTATTTGGACTTTCGGTTTGGGTACCTTCATTTTAAATTCTGATTTTATTTGGGTTGTAATAAGGCCATTAGTATTTTTATTTAGGGTTTTATTATACCTGCTTTAAATTTTCTGAATGTTGCTAAATAAATTGTTCAACATGTTTTAAATAACCTGATAACAAAGTTAACTTAAACGCTCTTCAAAATCTAAGCTTTCCAAGCTCAAAACTAAACGGTTTTAAATTAATTAAGTAAGAATTCACTCGGGTTTCAATAGACTTCAATGTTTTTCTTAAGCAATGAATGATAAATGAGTTTTAAAAAGCCTTTCGGGATTTCAAAACAAATAAAGAAGTTCTTTTCGCTAAAACTAAACCGGCAACTTGTTTTCTTCAAAATATTTTCACTCTGTGACATGCAGATTCGGTCATGGTGTGTTGACCGGGTTTGGGGTGTTACATTTTTGGTATCAAAGCCAAGTTCAAAAGCTCGACTGTGGGCTCGAGGCCCAAAATGTTTAAAAGTAGGGTTTTGAAAAGTTTTGTGGGAAATGTACATGGTTTGAGCAACATGGCACCGAGTCTCCGGCACCAATCCGCCCAGGTAAGTACCCCTAACCATTGTGTGATTTGCATGTGGAAGAAATGGGTATTTCGGGATCGTAGATTAGTAGATTAGGAGTTATTGAACCCTAGGAATAGCCTACTCCAACACAAAATTACATAAGACTTAAAGATCAACTAAACAAACCTGTGAGTACGTCATTTGAGTTAAGGGTGTGGAAGCAGGTTATGCGCATGTCTAGGAATGGATTCGGGGAGCTTGGTATTTAAGCGATCCTAGTGACTCACCTCCTCTTCGTCGAATCCTACAGTGCGTAGTGACGGTTCACCCTAACTGAGACGACTTATTCACAAGCTAAATTCAATAACTAAAACCCGAAAGGGACCAGCCACATTGTTTTGTACAACCCTAAAATTAAACCTTGGTTTTGAAATTACCAAAGTACCCTTGATTCAAAAAAAAATTCTCGATTTGAAAAATGACCAAAATACCCCTGATTTACAAATTGACCAAATTACCCCTGTCTTGTAAAATTACCAAATACCCTCGGTATGAAAAATTGCCGAAGTACCCCCGAATTGAAAAGTTCCAAAATACCCTTATTTCGTAAAATCACCTGGAACCATATTTTAGAAAATTACAAAAATACCCCTGGTTTATGAAATTACCAAAATACTCCGATTTCTGGAATTTCTGAAATACCTATGATTTGTAAAGGTTTTGAATTAACCCTAACTTATTACTGAAATACCTCGATGGGATAAATTACAAAAATACCCCCGGGTAGTGAAATGACGAGAATACCTCTACAAGTGGAGTGTGGGTGGAGGATGTTAGTGATGAATGAATGTGATTCTCTGAATTAGGGTAGAAGACTTGAAACGAAAACTTTGTAATGATCAAAAGAACTACTACTAAACTTCTTCACATAAAACTTGTTCGTGGGTAATCAGTGGAACAGAAGCTAATGCATAAAATTTCTTAAAGCAGATTAAATTGCGATCATAGACATAAGTTCTAGGGGATGTGGTCATAATGTGTGAGGGCGTGGTAGAGGCAGAATGACCATATCGGAACCAGTTAGGTCTGGTCAAGGGTCAGAAAATGAGATGCCACGACCACCATTCTTTGGTGTTGAGTACCGAGATCGACGGGGATGATGCGATGTCGCAGCGACTTGTGAGTTCTTGAGAGAGTGGCTGGAGTAGGTGGAGGTACGGAAGCTTGGAAATCTATATCTGAGCGACGCCGAACCAATGGAGCTGAGGTATTCTGAGGTATATCTGGTCTGGCGCCCAATACGGCTGAGTATTGGTTGGAGGCGACGGAGCGAATCATGGATGATTTGGATCTAACGGCTAAGAAGAAACTGAAAGGGGTAGTATCGCTTCTCCGAGATGAGTCATACCGGTGGTGGCTCACGGTTCGGGATAGTGCTGCAGCAGATGATCTCACTTGGGATTATTTCAAAGTGGCTTATCAGAAGAAGTATGTTGGGACCAGTTATATTGATCTTGAGAGGAAGGCGTTTACGAAATTTGGTTCGAGGCGATAAGTTCGTAGCGGAGTACGAGGTGAAATTCTTAAGGTTGAGCCGGTATACTCGAGGCATCGTGGCTACGGAGCATGAGCGATGTGTCAGGTTCGAGGTCGGACTGAGGGATGATCTGAGATTACTGATTGCTCCACAGCAGGAGCATGAGTTTACCATGCTGGTAGAGAAGGCTAAGGTAGCCGAAGGAGTTAAGGAATCTGTGAGACAGAATGCAGATAGGAATAGACAAAAGAGAGGTTTTGGATCACCGGGATCAGTCGAAAATTCTCAAAAAATGGCTAGGCATGGTGGGCCGAATCAGTCTGGGAGACCTGTTACTGCTAATCAAGGACCAGCGTAGTGTAATCGGTGTGGAAAATCTCATTGGGGAGGATGTTGGACCGGTGGCAAAGGATGTTTTCAGTGTGGATCGCTGGATCATCGTGTGAGAGACTGTCCATGAAAGTTAGCTAGGATTCAGTCTGAGGGTCAGGACCGTGCTCAGTTCAGGCACGAGGGACCGTAACCACAGAGGGGTCGTGGTTCTAGTAGAGGAGGTAATGGTTCTGGTCAGGGTCGCGGAGCACCGGGCAGAGGTGCAAGCAACACTGAAGCAAGACAACCTGGATTGGTATATGCAGCGAGGCGTCGAGAGAAAAGCGACGCACCGGACGTCATAACCGGTACGTTTCTAATCTTTGGATTACTATATACTGCTTTGATAGATGTGGGTTCGACGCATTCGTATGTTGCCAGTAGCATAGTAAAGACCATGAACCAAGACTTTGAGACTACTTCTAGGGAAATGACAGTAATTAGCCCTTTAGGTCACTCTGTAGAAGTAAATAAGCTGTATAGGGATGTACCCTTAGAACTCCAATGGGTAGTATTTGTGGCTGATCTGATGGAACTGCCATTTGGGGAGTTCGATCTGATCCTTGGGATGGACTGGCTGATGAAGTACCAAGCAAGTTTGGATTGTGCGGCTAAGCGCATGGTTTTGAAAACGGTTGAGGGTGAAGAAGTGGTGATGATAGGTAATAGAAGGGATTACCTATCCAACGTGGTGTCTGCTTTGAAAGTTGAGAAGATGGTCAAGAAGGGCTGTGAGGCATTTATGGTTCATGTGTGTGCCTTGGAGGCCAAAGAGTCAGCCATAGAGAATGTCTGAACGGTGAAGGAATTTGTCGACTTATTTCCAGAAGAACTTCCGGGTCTGCCTCCGGATCGAGAAGTTGAATTCGGTATATACCTGTTACCCGAAACTGCGCCAGTGTCTATTGCCCCGTATAGAATGGTGCCAAAGGAGTTGGTGGAGCTGAAGGCTCAAATTCAGGAGTTGTTGGACCGAGGTTTTATCCAGCCAAGTGTTTCGCCTTAGGGAGCGCCAGTGCTCTTTGTTAAGAAGAAGGATGGTACAATGCGGATGTGCATAGACTACCGCCAGTTGAATAAGTTAACGATCAAAAATAAGTATCCGTTGTCGAAACTATATAGGTTTTGATTTGGTACCCTTATGGGTATGAGCAAGGATTCGGGTAAGTCCGTTTGATAAGTTTAAGATATTTGATTCTGATGAAATCGCATATGCTATGGTTTATTATATGTTTAATGATTAATCATGTTGGCATGATATGTATATGCATGTGCATTATTGTGGGTGATATGAGAGGAGGGGGAAGAATGATATCTGTGACTTTGGGGCACCAGTGGTTTGGTACCACAGTTAATATTCGTGACTTTGGGTCACCAGAGGTTTGGCACCTCATAGCGACTCGTCCCAGGAGCTTCATACCACAGTGGGTTGGCCCCACATTTGATAAAATGAGATTGTCGCCAGTGATTTGGTATCACAACGTGGGTTGGCCCCACATATGGATTATTCGTGACTTTGGGTCACCAGTGGTTTGGCACCATAATATTATTGATATCAGTGACTTTGGGTCACCAGTGGTTTGGCACCACCAGTGGTTTGGTACCACACGGGGTAGGAAAAAGGAGTTGTGGATGGCTAGGTTTGGGTGCATGATATGTTTGCTTGATTATGACTTGTGTAAGTATGTTGCTATAATCGGGAGGGGGATTATGCACTGAGTCTTGGTGACTCACCTTCTCCCTTATCTTTTCAGGTGACTCATAGATCGCGGATGGGGAGCCGGGTGGACTCGAGGTGGCCATGCAACATTTATTTTCGATTTTATTTGGACTTTCGGTTTGGGTACCTTCATTTTAAATTCTGATTTTATTTGGGTTGTAATAAGGCCATTAGTATTTTTATTTAGGGTTTTATTATACCTGCTTTAAATAATCTGAACGTTGCTAAATAAATTGTTCAACGTGTTTTAAATAACCTGATAACAAAGTTAACTTAAACGCTCTTCAAAATCTAAGCTTTCCAAGCTCAAAAGCAAACGGTTTTAAATTAATTAAGTAAGAATTCACTCGGGTTTCAATAGACTTCAACATTTTTCTTAAGCAATGAATCATAAATAAGTTTTAAAAAGCCTTTCGGGATTTCAAAACAAATAAAGAAGTTCTTTTTGCTAAAACTAAACCGGCAACTTGTTTTCTTCGAAACATTTTCACTCCGTGACATGCCAGATTCGGTCGTGGTGTGTTGATCGGGTTTGGGGTGTTACAAAAGGTGTCATTATAATCGATGCCTTTTTTCTGTGTGTAACATTTTTTTTAGGTTTATGTGTTTCCACTTTCCCTTCCACATTTCTCTATCCACTTGGGTTTAATCCCAACTGGTAAGTCTACAAGTTCCTACACCATATTGGATTTCATAGAATCCATCCTGACATCCATTATCTATTTCCAAAGCTTAGAATCAATGTCCTGCATAGCCTCCTTATAAATGAATGGATCAACATCCTTATGATTGGCTTCCGTAATTTAAATACTATCATCATAGATGAAGAAGTCTGGCTTCTTAGCAACTCTCCCACTACGATGGATTCCGCTATACTGTTGATTGTTTGCAGGTCTTTCTACAACTTTCTCGAGAACTGAACTTGGTAATTGTTCTACAACTCCTGAAAGTTCCTTGAGTATCACTTTACTTCCTTAAAGTTATCCATTTAACTTTCAAGAAGGAAAGTAGCATATGAGTAGAAACTTTAATCGTATTATCTTTCGAATTGTAAAATAATTCAACCTTTTTTCCTTTTAGATATCCTACAAACATGCACAATTTTTTCTGTGCATCCAACTTCTTTGCATCCTTATCTAGAACTTGTGCTAGAAAACCCCATATTCTAAAGTGATTTAGAGCAGATTTCTTTCCATGCCATAGTTCATAATGTGTTGTACAAGCAGACTTGGTTGACATAACATTCAGAATATAACAAGCCATTTATATCGCATTTTATAGAAGGAAGTAGAGAGTTGTGAATAGCTTAACATTGAATGAACCATGTCAAGAAATATTATATTCCTTCTCTCAGCTACGCTATTTTGTTGTGGAGTGTCCGACACAGTCAAGTAGGATAAATTCTCATTCTCTATGAGGTATCCTAAGAACTCATTAGACAAGTATTTCCCACCTTGGTTAGACCAATGATTCTTTATGGATAAACCTAACTACTTTTCTACTTTCACACGAAACACTCAAAATTTATCAAAGGTTTTATTTTTACATTACATTAAATACATGTATCCATATCAAGAACAGTCATCGATGAAAGTCACGTAATAATCGTAACCTTCTCGAGCACTGATGCTCATGGGACCACATACATCAGTGTGCACAAGTTCTAAAGGTTGGTTTGCCCTTGTACATTTTGCATTAAAAAGACCTCTTTGTCATTTTATCTTCCAATCAAGATTTACATTATGGAAGACTAACTTCCTTAAGCATACTTAAGGGACCATCTTTTACGAGTCTAGTGATTCTTTCTTGGTTAATATGACCAAGTCTTAAGTGCCATAAGTGCCCCTCATTAGAGTTAGAAGTTTTAAGCCTCTTATTTACCATTTCAGTTTGAAGCATCGAGTAGTTACTTGGTTTGATAGAATAGAGATTGTTTTCCAACTATTTATTACATATTAAATGTCATGAAATAACCGTCATTAAATAAACATACTACAAAAATTAAGTTCCTCTTAAAATGAGGTACATAAAACACGTCTTTTAAAATAATCTTCCTAAATTCATAAAAATGTAAAATAACTTCTCCACACAAACCAATGAACGTTTAACGTTTGGCCATCATTTCTAGCTTAAATATCATTTTCTGGGAAACTATTTAATAAGAGACGATTTTGAGTGTGTAACTATTGACTAAACACCTATCATGAACATGCTTTAATTTGTGAGTCATCTTGGGATAATCTCACTGAGAGTCATGCATGACTTGTAACATCTCAAACCCAGTCCAATTACTGGACCCAAGTTACAACATTCTACAAACAAAGCAGAAACAAATTGATTAATTTAACATCGACTAACCATCATTACATAAACATCAATTATCGGAAATGAAAAACAAGACTATTTTGAACTTTAAACTTTGTAAAAAAATTAGATTCGAACTTGAATATAGACTAAATTATAAAAAATTTAAAACTATGAACAAATATCGATACCAAGGAAAAGAGTATCGATATTTTATAACAAGTACTGATACGAAAATAGTTATTGATACCATTTTGGTGTTATGTCAATTCATGGTATCGATATTATTTTCAATGTATCGGTAAAAATAAGAAAATATCGATACTAATTAAAAATTACCGGTACCAAATCTACATTCTGCAAATTTTGAAACTGTTCATTGGTTAGACCTTAGTCCATTTTATTGATACTTTTGTAAAAATGGTCAAAAATCATAAGTTAAAGAGTTCAACTAATACACAACCAAAAACATAGCTCAATGAAACATATAAATAACATTCAACATGTAAAATAAGCATCAATAATTACATCCTAAAGGTTTAACCAATATGCCCTCATTGGCACCACAATTCAAGCATAAACAACAGCTATCCAAACAAAGACATACTCAACATGTCAACTTTATTCAATCCTCAATTAAGTCTCAAATAACATATGCCATAATTAACCATTTACACCCAACTTTCAAATGCAAACATACTTCAACAAAAGTTCATAAGTTACCAAAATAAAATGACTATTTCAACAACAAATATTCAAGAAAGACATCAAATGATAAACTACCATTTCAAGATACCAAAACACAAAATACAAGTTTACTTTCCAAATGACACAAGTCATCACCAGGTTATTTAATAACATAAACATACTGAACCCTATTTACATGCCACTTATAGCTGGGCCAAATAAAAACAAATAGCTACTGAAAGAGTTGTTAAATAGTGTGATCTCCAACAATGTTCCAATTAACAATAAAAGGCTGACAATCTACAAGAAAGGAAACCAAATAGAGTAACCTTACATAAAGCTTAGTAAGTCTGGAAAATATAACATCGCATACTTGTAAATTTATTTTACTAATCATACATAACATAGAATTAACATTCCTTTATCTTGTTTCATCATCCCAATTATATGAAATGATTAAGCTTGAACAGTTCATATCACCAATACACAACATGTTAAGAATCACATACCAAGATATAATCACCACATATAATTCATCATGTCATCTAATTTCATTTCGATTCAATAATTAATTGTGTTGCCCAGAGAACAATAATTAACTTTGGATATGTGGGAGGGTAATGCTCATACAAGCTGACAAAAAGACATTAATCGATACACGATACTGCTCACACAAGCTTCAGAGAATATGCAACACATACAGGAACACAAGCCATTAGTATGGTATCCATCATCGGTACATAGTACCTGAAACTATAATCACCGGCACAGAGTGCCTGGAACTATAACACAGGTACAAAATACCTGAAATTGTAATCATCGGCAACTAGTGCCTGGAACACCCTAATGACATGTCATTTGTATCTTGGCTATTCACTAAGTTTACATGGGCTTTATACCATTTTACGAGGTCATCACATGTTCAAACATTAACCATGATCACACACATTCCGTATATTAACTTATATCAATGTAATTGAATTCCATGCAATACTTTACATTTCAATCTAATACTTTTTTATTTCAAAACTACCTTAATTAATCAGATTAGTTATGCATATATATAATCACAAACATATTTAAATTCAACAATCATCAAATATATTAAACTTAGTACGAACTTACCAAAACACAGTAGCTACGGACACCTCGACTACTATTCAACGACTTTTCCTTTCCCGCGATTATCAACTAATTGATCTTTTCTTGATCAAAATATAATAATTTAATTCAATTAACCAATTCAAATATCTTAAAACACTTAAATTCACATATTTAACCCTTAATAAACATTTTACACTTTTACACTAAACTTTTTACCTTTTATTCAATTTAGTCCTTAAACCCAAAACTTTCAAAATGATCACAATTTAGCCCCAAAACCCTTGTAACGAATTTATATCTATTCATTTTTAGTCCATAACTACTGAAATTTCATAAGAATTCTATACTAAATTTACTATTCTATCAATTTAGTCCTTTAACTTAAAATTACTCAAAATCACTTTATAAATTAATTCAAACTCATTATCAAGCTTCAAGCCAAACCATTAACAACTAAGAAGTTTCAAAAATAAAACTGGAAAATTTTCAAAGCTTGGATAGAATCACAAATTAGTCCTTACATTAACTAGATTAAGCTACAACAATCTCAAAAACATAAAAACTACTAGGAACCAGCTAAAAAAAATACCATGCAAGAGCATCCAACATTGATTGAAGCTTTAATTCTTCTAGCTATGGAGTTTCAATTTCTAAGGAAAAATATGAAGATAATGGCTTTATTTGTCTTTTGTTTAAGTTATTCTTTAATTAAATTACCTTTTTAACCTTTTAATTGAACTAAAATTTCATAAATTACCACATTCAAACCGTCCACTATGCTATTCAAGGTCCATTTACCTTATAAAGCCCTCAAATTATGATTTCATAGTCATTTAGCACAAATAAGTTGATAGCAATTAACTTTTGTAACTTTTTACGATTTAATCCTTTTTACTTAATTAACTATCTAAACGTTAAAATTTTCTAACCAAATTTTAATACGATGCTATAATGACCTTATAAATACTAAATAAATAATAAATACTGACTAATTGGTCAGAATTGTGGTATCAAAACCACTATTTTTGACACCACTAAAAACGGGTTGTTACTTGACTAGTTGTCCTTAAAAGAAAATATCATGCAGTGAACCCACATGATAAAGTTTACCTTGGGTTGTGGCCAAGGTAGGAACCAGCTAGAAACTTTATTATCCTGTCACTTAGGGACCATCAATGGAGACAGTAGGTCTTGTTCAGTGACCTTCTTCCACTCAATATTTTAAAAAAACATGTAAGGTTTTTTATCCCAATTTCAAGAATGATCATTGTCGAAACAATTTTTTAAGTTTTTGTTATAAAAAAGGGGGTCGACTTTAAAAACAAAAATGGAGTCGCCACCAATCTTTTTTTGAGGTGTGATCGGGTCATCTTGAGATTAATCATTTTAATAAAACATTTTGATTTATTAAAATAATGATTTTGGTCTACAAAATTTGAGATAACGGGCTCGAGATTCGGCTACGCACGAGGAAGGATTAGCACCCTCGTAACGCCCAAAAATTGGTACCTAATTGATTAATTAATATCCTAATGTCAAAAATTTGAAAAGATTTTAAACATGATCCTTTTGATTTTTAAAACTTATGTCCTTTAATTTTAAATGGACATTCAATTATTTGGATTTTAAAAGAAAAATCGAAACTCAGTAATTTAGAGCACGATCTTTCGAATTTTCCAAACATCGAATATCCTTTGCTTTTTAGAAATCCTTGCTTCGAGATGACAAAACGTTGCAACCAGTGAGTTAGGACACCACATCTTAAATTCCCAAGATAGGTTTTTTATTTGAAAATCATAGATTTTAATTCTAAAAAAGGTATTTGATCATTTAGACTTAATGAGAAAAATCGAAGCCCAGTAAGTTAGGGCACGATTCCATCAAAACTCCAAATGTCAAATATTGCCTTATTTTAAGAAATAAAGTATTGGATAAAAAGTGACAATTAAAATAAATTTAAAATAATTAAAATAAATGAATAAATAATGATTAAGCAATTAAATGGATAAATAAAAAAAGTTAAAAAAATGCATAAGTCAACCTAACTCCCGCAATATGAGGATTCGACGAAATTCCTCCACCAAAAACTAACTCGAACGAAAGCAACTCAAAAAGAAATGAAGATGAGCGAAGAACAAAATAAGAACAAGCCACAGAAAATAAGAACGCAAAAAAGAGAGAAATTTGTGTGAATGCTCTCAAGAATTTTTATTACTCCAAAACTCAAGTGTGTTACAATGAAAGGAGAGGCCTCTATTTATAATTGAGCCTCCCCAAATCCAACGGTACAGATCAATTACATCAACGGCTAAGATTAAAAGGTATCTACAAATTAAATCTCTAAGATTACAAAATCATATCTTCTAAGATTGCATATCCTATCTAAGATTGAATACCATATCTTCTAAGATTGCATATCATATCTAAGATTTGCATATCATATCTAAGATTGCATATCCTTGAAGATTGTGTTCCCATATACGTCAAGCTTGTAGATGGACCTTCAATCTTTTAATGGGTTATTCCGATCGGGCCAAATGATATATTTTGGACTGGACCTGGAATTTATTTTATTATTTTTGGTTTATTATTTTTTGTATGGGCCCGGGCTAAATTGTCCTATTACTGCTTCCCCTCTTTACTCATTGTCGTGTAATGAGAATGGAACAAAGATACAAAAGGACCAATTTTGCCCGGTCTTGCCGAGCCTTAACTTCTTGATCCTCATCTTCTTCAAGTAGTCTCTAACCCAACTGCAACTTCAAGGAGATTGAATCTGTAGCTTTAATCTTATACTACTGCAACTTTAGGAAAGTGAGACTAGTATCTTTGATCTTGTTTCACTGTAATATTCAGGAAGACAAGATCTGTTTTTTTCAGACTGCTCTACTGCAAACTCAGGGAAGCAGGCTAATATCTTCGATCAGATTTTTGCAACTTCAGGAAGATAAGATCTGCTGTCTTCAGTCTGCTCCGCTACAAACTCAGGAAGATAAGATCTATAGACTTCAGTCTACCCCACTACTATCTCGAGGGAATAAAATCTGAACTTTTAAATTTGCTTCCTTACTATTTCAGGAAGACTTCAATCTTCAGTCTGCTTCACTACCATCTCGAGGAAATAAAATCTGAACTTTTCAATTTGCTTCCTTACTATCTCAGGAAGACTTCAATCTTCAGTCTGCTCCACTACAATCTCTATGGAACAAAATCTGAACTTTTCAATTTGCTTCCTTACTATCTCAGGAAGACTTCAATCTTTGGTCTGCTCTGCTACCATTTCGAGGGAACAAAATCTAAACTTTTAAATTTACTTCCTTACTATCTCAGGAAGACTTCAATCTTCAGTCTGCTCCACTACCATCTCGAGGGAACAAAACCTGAACTTTTTAATTTTCTTCTTTACTATCTTAAGAAGACTTCAATCTTCAGTTTACTCCACTACCATCTCTAGGGAACAAAATCTAAATTTTTTGGTTTGCTTCCTTACTCTCTCAGAAAGACTTCAATCTTCAGTTTGCTCCACTACCATCTCTAGGGAACAAAATCTGAACTTTTTGGTTTGCTTCCTTACTATCTCAGGAAGACTTCAATATTCAGTCTGCTCCACTACCATCTTTAGGGAACAAAATCTGAACTTTTTAATTTGTTTCCTTACTATCTCAAGAAGAATTCAATCTTCAGTTTGCTCCACTACCATCTCTAGGGAACAAAATCTGAACTTTTTGGTTTGCTTCCTTACTATCTCAGGAAGACTTCAATCTTCAATTGCTCCGCTACCATCTCTAGGGAACAAAATCTGAACTTTTAAATTTGCTACACCGTCCTTTGAGGGACATGTCTTGTAGACTCGAATGTATTATGGACGACATTTGCATGAATGCAGAATGTCATGAGAATGATCTCAAAATGTATAATGATTAGGATGCAATGATTGGAATGAATCTAATGCTCCTAACTAAATGATATTAAGGATGACATTTGCATGGATGCAGAATGTCATGAGAATGATCTCCTCTTTTTTATTTTTTATTTTTAAAAAAAATGATTAGGATACAATGATCGAAATGAATCAAATGCTCTTAATTAGAAGTGTATGAATGATATTTACATGAGAATGATCCCTTTTTATTGTTTGGGTTGTCACTGCTCATAGTTCATCAAGGTTCTATCACTGATGCGTTACCATGCTTTCTCGTTCAGCTGGTATCTTTGACAGAAAACTCAAAGAACGATCATATTCTGCTCAGCAAACTTGCCCCGTTGTAATTCCAGAGTCCCTTCCATTGTACTTTCTGGGACAAATTCAGGGGAATAACATTTGGTTTCTTTCATCCAATCTGTTATCAATTTGATCTGTTACACCATCCCCTGGGTGTAATAACCAGATGTATGTGCCTTTCAATATTTCCAAACCTTAGGCTTGGTGAGTTTTAAACAATTGACCTGTTTTAGGTTCCTATATTATTTAAAAAACTTCCAGAGTAATGTACGAAACCTTTTATGAAAATATTATTAGTCCAATAATCATTACTTCAATATAAAATGCTTGAAAAAGATCACAACAATGGACAAGAAAGAAATTATTCAGGAGCATAGCTCGAAACAAATAAATTAATCAAAGATAACCAAGACAATTAAAGAAAATTGATTTGAGATTATCTTGAAAAGAATAAAGCAATCAAAGGTAGAAAATTCAAAAATGGGTAAGATAGAAGCTAGGTGCCCCAAATATTGCAGCCTGAGCTTCTCTGGTCAAACATCTTGAGGACCATTTTAAGCTTAATATGTGTTTAGGGGATTCAGAGTACTTTGTCAATGCCCCAAGATGCAGCATACTTCCTCATTGTTAATTTAGGCATAGCAAGACTACCACATGCCCTATCTTTGGTTAAAATTTGAGCCTCCCTTTTGGGTTTTCAGCTCAAAACCCCATTGGTCTCAAAGCGCCCTTTGCAAGTTTTTGCTTTGGCCTCTCCTCTTTTCTTTCTTTCTTTCTTTTTTTTTTCGAAATTTGATCTTAAGGCGCCCTTTGTGGGTTTTCACCTTGGCCTTTCCCCTTTCAGGTAAAAACTTCTTGTCTGAACTTGAATTCGCCAGATTGGGCAAGTCTTCACCATCCGTCTCGATGAATATCAATGTTCCTCTAGAACAGGCCTTACATAAAGATCCTTCCCAGTTTGACATCTGCTTTCCTCATAAATCCTTTTGTATAAGAAATATTTTTTTTCAACATCAGGTCCCTTTCGTGGAATTCCCTAAGATGAACTTCTTTAATGTAAGCTTGCATAACCTGGCCATGACAGATAGCTTTTAACCTTTTCTTCGATTAGGTTCAATTGGCAAAATTGTTTCTATTCTAATGAGAAATGTGTTGCCCAAGCGAAGGTTATAGCCAACGTTCGATAAGACATAGGGTAAATGGTAACTTCTTTATGTCAATATTTACAAGTCTCAGTTATCTTTTCTACAATCCTTGTTTTGTTTTTTTGTTTTTTTTTTTTTTTGTTGCCTTTGCTGCTCTATAATATGATGTCTGATCTTTGAACAGACTACAAACTTTTGACTTTTTCCTTTTTGGCATTCTTTCTTGGCACTTGATCTTTTTTTCTTTTAAAAAAAAATAAAATTAGATGACTTCGACTTTGTAACATTGGCATATGAAGCTACTTCCACCCTCTTAGTGAAGTAAACGACGACCACAACAATGAATCGATATCGACTAAAAGCTTTTGACGAGATTAGCCCCATCACATCCATGACCCACATATGGAAAAATTGAAGAAATAGAGAAGGCACATAAATCTCGCCTTCTTCAATTCAGTATTTGTGGTATAACTGATGCAATCCCCTTTCATGGTAGACCAACAGTGTTCGATCCTCATGTTTAGCCCGTGTCTTAGTAGCCTAGAAATGTCCTGATATGATCACGCAAAAACATCTTTGAATTCTTGAAAACAACTTAATGATATCTTGCTTTATTTCTATGGTAAATTGGGTTTCAATCTTCACCCATTTCCTAGGCTTGCACTGTCCACTGACCCTTTGTAGAGTAGAGTCTATTTTCACTTGTTCTACCATCCTTACAAATCAAAAGATAGACTACAATCTCTATCATTTTCAAAGTCCTTAGATCCTCTAGACCCATATCTCATTCAAAAAGGGAGTCAGTAACAACGTCGCTCATGTCGTTGATATCTGGGTACCTAGTTACGAAGGCAAAAAAAGTCCAAAAAATAAATGATTCTAAGGATGATTATTTGTATGGTATGGTCATGAATAAAGAATGAAATAATATTGTAAAAAACAAAATAATGTACAGTATGAAGAATAAAAAAAATATTTGCTTAAAAAGGTGCATTTTATTAAAATAAAAATTCTGGACATAACCTATTTCACAAAAGAATCCTTATTACCTCTAGGCTTAAAGCAACAAGCATGTTCTGAATATTACTCTAAATTAGTTCTAAAAATACAGAAATTCCTTCCACAGTTCTATTATTTAAAATTTTCCAAAGTATGTAAGGGCTTGGAAACTCTTATTCCTCGATTCCCTCTTCGGATATGTCGTTAATGCTTATATCCCCAACATTCCCATCAGGTTTTTGATCTCCTTGATTTATTATTCATCAAGACTTGCACTAGGGTCTTGAGCTCGATGCATTCTTGGATCCCCTACCCCTATCTATCGTGGAACTCATAATGTTTACTCCTTTAATAGAAAGGTTGGGTAACGAATTTTCTGCACCAAAGAGATCATTAAATTTTACGACACCCAATTTGATGAGTCTTTCGATTATCTTTTTGAAAGTGGTGCAGTTCTCGATCGAGTGTCCTGTGATTCCCGCATGGTATTCGCATTGAGCATTCATGTCGTTCCATTTAGGGTATGGAGGTTGTATAGGTTTTAAGTAGAAAGAGGATACTACATGTGCATCAAATAAAATTTGATACAACTCCCTATACGTGATTGGGATGGGTGCGAAATGGGATTTCTCTGAGTTCGATCTTGGATTGGGTTCTTGCCTCGAGAAGACCTGATGGCTAGTAGTTGACTGGCCTGTGATATTTTCTTCTTTCTTCGGGGCCCTTAGAATATTAACTTAGGAATTCCAGTCTTACTTTTTCCTTTTGTAATGATCTTCACATCGTTTCGGGATCTCCACACTAGCCTTCCTTGTTTTTTCCATACTAGCCAAATCAATGACAATGGGATTGGTTGGATTGCCCCTCAGATTGGGACCTGAGCCTATCGAATAGTTTATTGGTACCAATATACCAGCCTGATGCTGTTGGGGTTTGATAGTAATAGATACCCCTTTCGGATGTGCATCTGGATGAGTCGGGACACCTACTGGGGAATAAAGGATGTCTTCATCATCATCCACACTGTTGACCATCGGGCCACTCCTTTTTTCAGGTCCTCCGGCTAGTAACTGGGTTAGCTGGCCCATCATATTCATTTGTTCTCGTATTTCTTGTTGAATCTTGGTCAATTGCCCCTGCATCTGTATTTGCATTTGCTCTATTCTCTCCAACATTTATTCCATGTTTTTAGGTTAACTGAAATATTTTTACCTAATTAGGGTCCTTTTGTAAAAGTCTAATGCAAATGATGCAATGCAATGCAGATGCATTGAGTAAATGCAAAAGAAAGAGAGGTGTTGATTTTGAATTCAATTTCATTAGAAAAACTTTTCTAGAAAGTAAATTTCTTTATATAAAACGGATTGCATATACGGCCTTGCCCTCATATTCCAAGCAAAAACATCAATCCCCTTCTTCGCAAATGTCAAATCTTGCCAACTTCTAATAGATGCCTCCACTAGCTCCTTTTTTCTTGATTTGGGCCGCGACTCACTGCTCACTTATTTCCATAATGCTCGTTAGCCTTTTCAAGAAAGCCTAGACGTGGTGATTCTCGAATAGTCTTTGTCAGCTTGAATCCTTGGGCAATAAAGTCTTATATTCCTTCACGAACTATTAGTCTTCTCTCGTGGTGTTTGCTTGAACCATATTCAAATGACCGTATTATAATCCACTTCATCAAGAAATCCATTTTCTTATAACAAACTCTTCTATTTCGCAATCGAATTTGAATTAACACCTCTTTTCTATAATGTGAATGCAATGCAATCAAAACAAAAGAGAACACGTTAGCACAAGAGAAATAACAAAATAGGGCACCTATCTAGGTGACCACTAGGGTTCAATATAGCTCTATCTAGGATTGTCTCTTAAGGATCACTATATGTGGCTTAGTTCTAAAGGGAGGGTACCTGAACCAGCAGATTCCTCAATCCTCACCCATTATAGTCTCATATGGATCGAGTTCAGTTCAGGGGAATACATTTCCCTATGGCTGCACGGAGATAAAAATCTCACGAAGACATAGGTACGGATGTATCCCGAAAGCGATTCACTATCCTGCACAGAGGTGAAAATTACGAAGGAGTAGCTTCTTGCCCCCACTTAAAAGGGTGTGACCACAATGGTCATGCAATACAATGCAGACATGCTTTTCAATATTAAAACAACATGCAATAAAAAGGATCATTATTTTTCAAATCGGATTTTTAAATTTAGTTAAAAGAACAGGAAATAATCAATTTTACGGCTTGACTCTCTTATTGGTCCCCAGTGGAGTCGCCAAGCTGTCGAAACCATTTTTTAAGTTTTTGTTATAAAAACGGGGGTCAACTTTAAAAACGAAAATGGAGTCGCCACCAATCTTTTTTCGAGGTGTGATCGGGTCACCTTGAGATTAATCATTTTAATAAAACATTTTGATTTATTAAAATAATGATTTTGGTCTACAAAATTCGAGAAAACGGGCTCGAAAGTCAATTACGCACGAGGAAGGATTAGTACCCTCGTAACGCCAAAAATTGGTACATAATTAATTAATTAATGTCCTAATGTCAAAAATTTGAAAAGATTTTAAAACACGATCCTTTTAATTTTTAAAACTTATGTCCTTTAATTTTAAATGGACATTCAATTATTTGGATTTTAAAAGAAAAATCGAAACTCAGTAAGTTAGAGCACGATCTTTCGAATTTTCCAAACACCGAATATCCTTTGCTTTTTAGAAATCCTTGCCTCGAGATGACAAAACGTCGCATCTAGTGAGTTAGGACACCACATCTTAAATTCCCGAGATAGGTTTTTTTTTTGAAAATCATAGATTTTAATTCTAAAAAAGGTATTTGATCATTTAGACTTAATGAGAAAAATCGAAGCCCAGTAAGTTAGGGCACGATTCCATCAAAACTCCAAATGTCAAATATTGCCTTATTTTAAGAAATAAAGTTTTGGATAAAAAGTGACAATTAAAATAAATGAATAAGTAATGATTAAGCAATTAAATGGATAAATAAAAAAAAGTTAAAAAACGCATCAGTCAACCTAACTCCTGCAATATGAGGATTCGATGAAATTCCTCCACCAAAAACTAACTCGAATGGAAGCAACTCAAAAAGAAACGAAGGTGAGCGAAGAACAAAATAAGAACAAGCCACAGAAAATAAGAACGCAAAAGAGATAAATTTGAGTGAATGCTCTCAAGAATTTTTATTACTCCAAAACTCAAGTGTGTTACAATGAAGGGAGAGGCCTCTATTTATAGTTGAGCCTCCCCAAATCCAACGGTACAGATCAACATCAACGGCTAAGATTAAAAGGTATCTACAAATTAAATCTCTAAGATTACAAAATCATATCTTCTAAGATTGCATACCATATTTTCTAAGATTGCATATCATATCTAAGATTGTATACCTTATCTTTTAGGATTGCATATCATATCTAAGATTTGCATATCATATCTAAGATTTGCATATCATATATAAGATTTGCATATCATATCTAAGATTGCATATCCTTGAAGATTGTGTTCCTATATACGTCAAGCTTGTAGATGGACCTTCAATCTTTTAATGGGTCATTTCGATCGGGCCAAATGATATATTTTGGACTGGACTTGGACTTTGTTTTACTATTTTGGGTTTATTATTTTTTGTATGGGCCCGGGCTAAATTGGCCTATTACAATCATACAATAGTTCTAGCGACATTCTTACCTAATCTATATGACATGTTTTCAATATATGCTTGACATGCTATGACAATTTTACAATATTCAAACTCATTTATTCACAAGAATCAATCAATCATAAAAACAAACAATTTTGATTCTCTACTGTTTTTCTTTTAAGGGAAAAATTGAAGAAGTGAATGTGAACCGTGCACCACGTAGGGTCTTATGAAAGGGAGGTGAGTCAAATTTTCCCACTTAAAAACCAAGCCTTTCCTTGCCAGAGCCGATCCTAGACTTGCCCCTTCTCATTATCACGCTTCTTACAACAACCGAATAACCTAAAGAAGTGAATGAAACAAAACAACACATGTATTTTATCATTACCACACTTCTTATTTTTTTAATTGATCAACTGTGGATCATCTCATACATATATCTCAAAATTATAAAATAACATAATATAAATATTATTATCCATTATAAAATAGATATATAAGGATATGGGTAATTAAAATAAAATTTTCAACCAAAATTTCCATTGTTCTATTTCTAGAAAATAAATGAAAAAAAAATTACATAGTTTTCCACCACAAGGTATTTCTTGGGTCTTCAACCACCATTGCTCCATCTTCTCCTCATCATGGACTCTTTTATAAAAAAATTACATTTAAATTCTATGTTCGTTTCTAGCTTACAAGAATTCTATGAATTAAGAAAAATAGTCCTACGTGGAGATGATAGTCCACGGTCTATTTCTTAAGAACCACAACCTTGGTAAAAAATAAAAATGATTTAACAAGTATATAATATCACATACATTCCCATATATTGTAACATCCTAGATTAGGGGTTATGCGTTTGTGCATAATTCATGAGTAGTAGGTTTTGGCAGTGTTTGGAAGTGAATTAAGGCTTTTTAAAATCCTAGGATGAAAGAGAAAGCTTTGGACAATTATTGGTTTTTAAGTTAAAAACAAGAAGTGATGTGGAAAAGTGGCAAGGGACGCCACCTAAGGTGCAAGGGTTATGGCAACAAGTGAAGTACTTTGAGGGAAGAGGTTCGAATCCCATTGTGTGTATTTTTGCTTAATTTTATGAAATAGCATGTTTACTGTGATATGTGGTGTGCATTTTTAGAACCTTGGAAATGTAAGGAAATGTATGGAAATATAAGGAAATGTATGGAAATATATGGAAATGTAAGGAAATGTATGGAAATGTAAGGAAATGTATGGAAATGTATGGAAATGTATGGAAATGTAAGGAAATGTATGGAAATATATGGAAATGTAAGGAAATGTATGGAAATGTAAGGAAATGTATGGAAATGCTAAGTTAAAAAGAGGAAAGTGAACATTTATGGAAACTAGGAAAATGATTTAGAAATGATTCAAAAGAGGAAAGTGAACATTTATGGAAACTAGGAAAATGATTTAGAAATGATTCAAAATAGGAAAGTGAACATTTCTGGAAACTAGGAAATGTAAGGAAATGTCAAGTTTAAAGAGCCAGCGAAAATTTTGGAAACTTAGAAATGACTTAGAAATGTCGAGTTTTAAAGTTTAAAAGAGGAAATTAAGGCAAGGTGGCCTTAAGAGAAAAAGTATGTGAAATTTGACACACAAACAGGCTTGGAAAAGTGGCCTGAAGATGCCACTTAGGGCCTCTGAAATGGTGCCACATGCAAGTGTATTTGGGCAGGATCGAGTCACTTAGGAAGCAAATAAAAGAAGTTTAATTTTTGCTTCTAGAAGCACAGAGGTGGACGGCACAAGGCTTGCAAAAGAGGAGTTTCATTCTCTTTTAAATTCGGCTAATTAGGGGATAAATAATGGATTTATTTTAGATTATTTCCAAGAGATAAATGAGGAATTATTCTTTAATTAGGAAAATAAGGGAAAAGTGATGGCCAAGTAAGGGACTTTGAGTTTAATAATTTCGGCTAAGTAAGGATAGTTGCTGAATTATCTTTTATTTTAGGTGATAATTAAAGAGATTAAGCTATCAAAATAGAAGAGTGATGGCCAAGTAAGGGATTCTAAGTTAGTAAATTCGGCTATAAAAGGAAAAGAGAGGCCATTCTGTATTATTTTCTGTTCTTTGAAAGCCTCTGCCGAATTCTCTTCACCAAATCTTCTTCTTCTTTTATTTTTGCCAAGCCGAAATACCTTGTGTTCTAGCCGAATCCTCCATCTTTATTCTTTCTTCTCTTTTCTTTCTAATCCCTCCAAAAGCCGAAAGTTGTGAGATCATCATCTAGCCATAACCGAATCTCTGAAGGTTGAAGTGAAGGTGTAATCGATTTCTTCAAGTAAGGATAAGATCTCATTCGGTTTCATCCTTTTCTTTTAAGATTTGCTGAAATCTAGGACTAACCCCATTAATATCTTGTTCTTTGAAACTTTGAAGAGATCTTTTCGGATTTGTTTAAGTCAACTACAAGAAGGAGAAGTTCTTTTCCGAAGGTACACCATAGGTAGCGTGTTCCCTAGTTATTCGGTGAATTTCGGATTTAAAATCCACAAGGTAAGCACATAGGTATGTTCGTCCAAGGCCTATTTTGGATATCTAGATCTATTTCATAATTGTTGAAAAGCCGAAACTAACCTATGTAGAGATCCGGTGTTTGGTAGAATACAAGGAGAAGAATAACAAAGTTTTTGGATTTGAGTAATAAGCAAATTGATATTAAGGTAAGTTTTAGTACACAAATCCTACTAGGATTTGGTTTTATGGCCGAATGAGTTTTTCATTAAATATTTAATATGGGTCGAATGTAGGGAGTTAAAGATCTAAGATCGGAATTTGGGATTTCAAGTGAAATCGTTAAGTGAATCAGGTGTGTACCCTACTCTAAGTTTTAATATGTTCATGGCTATGTTTTAAATTAAATGTGTTAATATGAAAGTGTAAGAATATGGCTAAGGTACCGTGTGTACCCCACACTAATCTTAATAGATTTATGGCTTAAACTTGATATATGTGTTAATATGAAAGTGTAAGAATGTGGCTAAAGTACCATGTTATGGTACAAAGTACTGTGCACGTTTTCCTACTCCTACTAGGATTACGAAATATGTTATACTTAACATGTGAAAAGTGACATGAATGTGAATTTAAGTATGATATGCATGATATGAATAATATGGGGCATTCGGGTTATTTGAGAAAGGGAAGTGAATGTAATGACTTGGTCTCACTATCCGAATGTGGTGACTTGGTCACATTATCGAATGTGGTGACTTGGTCACATTACTCGAATGTGGTAACCGGTTACATTATCTCAATGTGGTGTCTCATGACACAATTATCTGAGTGGCTATGCCACGAATTTTATAAGAGGCGATGTGCACGTCATCGCAATGACGCCTTCAATGGTGTGTAGCGGATGGAGGGTTGACTTAGTAGTCCCACGGTGCAGTGGATGGTACGGGTGGAGTGTAGCGGATGGCATATAGGTTTGGGCTCGGGATTGCATCATTATCTTGAATTATTATATGAACATGATATGTATGGTATGCCTAATTCTATTAAATTTTGGTGTTGGTTACACATTGAGTCTGTCGACTCACCCCGTTGTGGGAACATGTTTCAGGTGATGAATAGTGATGGACCGGGACGGCAGATGCTTAGTGGAGGCCATGTGAAGTTCAGTTTTCTTTTATTTGGACTATTTTACTTTAAGTATTTTGAATTTAAATTTTGGGAATTATTTGATGTAATAAGGCCTTAGTAGGAGTATTTTATTCTGTTTTTATTTATTAAGCTCACAAACTTTTATTTATTAAAAGATTAAGTAAATCTATTTTTAAAACAAAGCCCAAACGTTTTGTCACCTAAAGTAAAGAATTTTTTTTATATAATGAAATAAACTTGTTTTCATCTCAAGCCCAACCCAAAACGATCTTTCTTCCAAATCACACAAGTTTTTCCTAAGTAATAAAAGAATTTGAAACGGTTTACACCGGGGAACATACCAGATCCGGTCAAGGCTCGTGGGCTGGGTTTGGGGTGTTTCAATTTGGTATCAGAGCCCAATTTTAAACTCTCGGCCTTGGGTTTAAGGCCCAAAACATTTTCAAAGTTAGGCCCAAAAAGAATTTTTGCGAATTAAGCAGGTTTTTCTGGCATGGCCCACTAAGTCTCCGACCTGAAGTCCACCAGGTAAGTACTTTTATCCATTGTGTGATTTATATTATGATTTGTAGAAGGGTAGAAATGGAACGTAGAATAGAGATTAAGTACTTGAACCCTAGGATTAGTATACCCCAACAATTACATAAGACTCTAATGCACAATTAAACAAACCTGTGGTTAAGTCGCCGAGTTAGGGTGTGGCAATCATGGTATACATGTCTAGGATTGGTTTCAGTGGGAACTTGGTATTTAAGCAGTCCGCGTGACTCACCTCCTCTCCACTCGAATCCTACATGGTGCATAGCCTCGGTTCACCCTAACCAAGAGGACTTATACACGGGCTAAACCCCTAACTAAAACTCGAAAGGGACTAGCCGTATTTTTTGGAAACCCTAGTTTTAAAATTTCTAAATTATTTTCTTGATTTGAAAAAGATTATCTTTATAAAATTTTCTTGAAATATTTTAGATTTATAAAATTACAAAAAAATACCCCTAATGGTAAAATTACAAAAAATGCCCTTGGTTTATGAAATTTTCAAAATACCCACAGTTCCTATCAAAATTTCATTACGTTATAAAATGTTCAAAAACCCTAATTTGCAAAATGACAAAATACCTCGATTTTAGAAAAGATTACGAAATTACCCTACCCTACAAATTAAAATACCCCGAGTTACAAAATTACCGAGCGACCCCGATCTTCAAAAATTTTTGCAACAACACTGATTTGGAAAACAAATTCTCAAAAACAACCCTCAAGTTTTGTAAATTCCAAAATATCCGTGATTTATTAAGATTTACAAATTCACCCGAGTTAATTACCAAAATACCCTCAGATTTCAAAATTTTCCAAAATAACCCCAGGAATGCAAAATTTCCAAGATACCCTCATTGACAAAAACACCAAGGAACCTTGTTTCGATAAATTGCGAAAAAAATACCCCTGTAGGATAAACTACAAAAATACCCCTGGGTAGTGGAAAAACAACAACAATGAAAACTACAACTTTTCTCTGAATGAACAAATTTCATAATTGATTGATGGATGTATGAATGTAAAGATTGTGTGCATGTATGAATACGAAAAAACCACTTCTAAAAATTCTTTCCATAAAACTTCTTCGCGGTTAATCAGTGAAACAAAATTTTTTAATACATAAAACTTCTTAATCGATTAAATCGCGACGTTAGAAATGAGTTCTAAGGGACGTGAACTTAGAGATTGTGCCTGGAAAGTATGATGGTTCTATTAAGATCAGTCTTGTGACATAAGCATAAGCATAGCGGTGAGAAGGATTGTACGATTGTTAGTAAGTAATTTCGAGGATGAAATTATTTTAAGGAGGGTAGAAGCGTAACATCCTAGATTAGGGGTTATGCGTTTGTGCATAATTCATGAGTAGTAGGTTTTGGCGGTGTTTGAAAGTGAATTAAGGGTTTTAAAATCCTAGGATGAAAGAGAAAGCTTTGGACAATTATTGGTTTTAAGTTAAAACAAGAAGTGATGTGGAAAAGTGGCAAGGGACGCCACCTAAGGTGCAAGGTTATGGCAACAAGTGAAGTACTTTGAGGGAAGAGGTTGAATCCCATTGTGTGCATTTTGCTTAATTTTATGAAATAGCATGTTTCTTGTGATATGTGGTGTGCATTTTAGAACCTTGGAAATGTAAGGAAATGTATGGAAATATAAGAAATGTATGGAAATATATGGAAATGTAAGGAAATGTATGGAAATGTAAGGAAATGTATGGAAATGTAAGGAAATGTATGGAAATGTATGGAAATGTATGGAAATGTAAGGAAATGTATGGAAATATATGGAAATGTAAGGAAATGTATGGAAATGTAAGGAAATGTATGGAAATGCTAAGTTAAAAAGAGGAAAGTGAACATTTATGGAAACTAGGAAAATGATTTAGAAATGATTCAAAAGAGGAAAGTGAACATTTATGGAAACTAGGAAAATGATTTAGAAATGATTCAAAAGAGGAAAGTGAACATTTCTGGAAACTAGGAAATGTAAGGAAATGTCAAGTTTAAAGAGCCAAACGAAAATTTTTGGAAACTTAGAAATGACTTAGAAATGTCGAGTTTTAAAGTTTAAAAGAGGAAATTAAGGCAAGGTGGCCTTAAGAGAAAAAGTATGTGAAATTTGACACACAAACAGGCTTGGAAAAAGTGGCCTGAAGATGCCACTTAGGGCCTCTAGAAATGGCGCCACATGCAAGTGTATTTGGGCCAAGGATCGAGTCACTTAGGAAGCAAATAAAAGAAGTTTTATTTTGCTTCTAGAAGCCTGAGGTGGACGGCACAAGGCTTGCAAAGAGGAGTTTCATTCTCTTTTAAATTCGCTAATTAGGGGATAAATAATGGATTTATTTTAGATTATTTCAAGAGATAAATGAGGAATTATTCTTTAATTAGGAAAATAAGGAGAAGTGATGGCCAAGTAAGGGACTTTGAGTTTAATAATTTCACTAAGTAAGGATAGTTCTTTGAATTATCTTTTATTTTAGGTGATAATTAAAGAGATAAAGCTATCAAAATAGAAGAGTGATGGCCAAGTAAGGGATTCTAAGTTAGTAATTTTGGCTATAAAAGGAAAAGAGAGGCCATTCTGTATTATTTTCTGTTCTTTGAAAGCCTCTGTCGGATTCTCTTCACCAAATCTTCTTCTTCTTTTATTTTTGCCAAGCCGAAATACCATGTGTTCTAGCCGAATCCTCCATCTTTATTCTTCCTTCTCTTTTCTTTCTAATCCCTCCAAAAGCCGAAAGTTGTGAGATCATCATCTAGCCATAACCGAATCTCTGAAGGTTGAAGTGAAGGTGCAATCGATTTCTTCAAGTAAGGATAAGATCTCATTCGGTTTCATCCTTTTCTTTTAAGATTTGCGAAATCTAGGACTAACCCCATTAATATCTTGTTGCCAAAACTTTGAAGAGATCTTTTCGGATTTGTTTAAGTCAACTATAAGAAGGAGAAGTTCTTTTCCGAAGGTACACCATAGGCAGCGTGTTCCTAGTTATTCGATGAATTTGAGATTTAAAATCCACAAGGTAAGCACATAGGTATGTTCGGCCAAGGCCTATTTTGGATATCTAGATCTATTTCATAATTGTTGAAAAGCCGAAACTAACCTATGTAGAGATCCAGTGTTTGGCTGAATACAAGAAGAAGAATAACAAAGTTTTCAGGATTTGAGTAATAAGCAAATCGATATTAAGGTAAGTTTTAGTACACAGATCCTACTAGGATTTGGTTTTATGGCCGAATGAGTTTTTCATTAAATATTTAATATGGGCCTAATGTAGGGAGTTAAAGATCTAAGATCAGAATTCGGGATTTCAAGTGAAATCGTTAAGCGAATCAGGTGTGTACCCTACTCTAAGTTTTAATATGTTCATGGCTATGTTTTAAATTAAATGTGTTAATATGAAAGTGTAAGAATATGGCTAAGGTACCGTGTGTACCCCACACTAATCTTAGTAGATTTATGGCTTAAACTTGATATATGTGTTAATATGAAAATGTAAGAATGTGGCTAAAGTACCATGTTATGGTACAAAGTACTCAGGTACGTTTTCCTACTCCTACTAGGATTACGAAATATGTTATACTTAACATGTGAAAAGTGACATGAATGTGAATTTATGTATGATATGCATGATATGAATAATATGGGGCATTGGGTTATTTGAGAAAGGGAAGTGAATGTGATGACTTGGTCTCATATCCGAATATGGTGACTTGGTCACATTATCCGAATGTGGTGACTTGGTCACATTACGAATGTGGTGACTTGGTTACATTATCTCGAATGTGGTGTCTCATGACACAATTATCTGGTGGCTATGCCACAAATTTTATAAAGGCGATGTGCACGTCATTGCGTGATCGCCTTCGATGGTGTGTAGCGGATGGAGGTTGACTTAGTAGTCCCCACTGCAAAAAGCGAGGATGGTGCGAGTGGAGTGTAGCGGATGGCATATAGGTTTGGGTTCGGATTGTATCATTATCTTGAATTATTATATGAACATGATATGTATGGTATGCCTAATTCTATTAAATTTTGGTGTTGGTTACACATTGAGTCATTGACTCACCCGTTGTGGGAACATGTTTGGTGATGAGCAAGTGATGGACCGGACTGACAGATGCTTAGTGGAGGCCATGTGAAGTTCGGTTTTCTTTTATTTGGACTATTTTACTTTAAGTATTTTGAATTTAAATTTTAGGAATTATTTGATGTAATAAGGCCTTAGTAGGAGTATTTTATTCTGTTTTTATTTATTAAGCTCACAAACTTTTATTTATTAAAAGATTAAGTAAATCTATTTTTAAAACAAAGCCCAAACGTTTTGTCACCTAAAGTAAAGAATTTTTTTTTATATAATGAAATAAACTTGTTTTCATCTCAAGCCCAACCCAAAACGATCTTTCTTCCAAATCACACAAGTTTTTCCTAAGTAAGAAAAGAATTTGAAACGGTTTACACCAGGAAACATACCAGATCCGGTCAAGGCTCGTGGGCCGGGTTTGGGGTGTTTCATATATAACTCAAAACATCATTAAGATATAAATAATGTCACTTTCTATGTAATCAAATCATTAAGAACAAGAGAACTCTATTTTGATTACATATTTATACTTATAGATAAGGCACAACCTAGCTCTGATATTAATTGTTGAAAAATCGGGTTTGAAAAAAGCAACAAAAAATAATTTTAAGGAAAAAATAGAGTTTTAATTTTTCTTCAAAACTAGAACTTAGTTGTGATATCTAAAGTAATAAACACTTAATCAAAATTATACCTTTTCGATTTGTCTAGGATGAACGCTTCGACCGAGTAGTCTTCTCCGCTATCCTCAAGCTCACGTCTGTCGAGTGTCAGCTAGCTTTGAATCAGAAAATTTTCCACAAAATTACCATTAAGGTAATTTTGTAATTTTTTTTAAATTTTGGGGTCAAGTTATAAATAAGAAAAATATCTCTAGAAATTTTCTGAAATAATTTCTTCAGAGAATTTTCTTTCTACAACTTTTCTTGAATTCAAGTGTGTAAAATAATTACCCAAGACACTCTTTTTATAGGGAGAGTTTAGATAGTTCAACTATGATTAAACTTAATCACTTTAAGATTAAATTAATACAATACTTATTAAGATAAATATTAGATTCAAATTTAATATTAAATCTATTAAAATAATATTATTTTTAGAATAGTTAATTTGAAATCAAATTCTCTGGTAGAGTCAGAGTAGGAGTCTAATTCTTCCAGTGCTCAACCACTGAAAACCACCACCGCCAACGATCCACCGACCACCAGAATATACCGTCGTAGCCGCTGGCACCATCGTGTTTGGTGGTGCCATCGCAAGTGCAACACCCTCACATCACCTCGAGCCAGTTTGACAATTGCTGATTTGGTCTGGGTCAATGACGACCCGACTAGTCTAGTCCATCCATCAGTTGGACCGTCGGCTTGATTTCATGTACTAGGCCCAGTTCGACAAATTTCTGGGTCTCTTTATCGATTTTGGGTTCTTGGGCCCAATTTTTTTTTATCTCAGGTCCAATTTTCAAGATCAATTACACATTGGGCCAATTGTCTTACTTGGAAATTAATTTCCAAAAATATCATATTTATTTTAATTAATTTGATTAATTTATTTTTTCTTGATCAAAATTAATTTTTCCCAAAAATCATTGAGATTTTCCAAGTTAATTTTTAAGAAAATTCTTTAATTAATTTTTTTGGTTGAACAATTCTTACGACTGCCCAATTCAATTCCACATCGAATAAATCGACTCAATTAAATTATTTCCAAAGTCGTAGAATTTTCTTCTGATTGAGCTTTTGTTGAGCTAGTGGAGGGACCAATCAGACATATACAATTAGGCTATAGTAATTGCAATTATGTCCAAAAGCATCGCTCCGATAATTCGTAATTTACTTAATCATGGAGTCAATCCACAATAAGTATAATGATTTAAAACTTCTTATTGTATACTCTTTACGAAAGTAATTCATCCAGCTACTTTATCCAATGACCTCGTCATGTGTGTGCTTCCCTCATAGGATATCCTTAATTCTTTTGAGTTAAATTCGTTCATTCAATAAAATCCTATTTTATCCCATTGTCACCATTGTGTCTTATTAATGATTAATATTACCACTATCAACAAATGATTGTGATAAATTGCTTGTTCGAGAATTAGCAACCTGTGGTCACATTCCATATTTATCAATCCACACAATGCCAATGAGAGGATATCGTTAACTCTTTAATCGAGCTATGAATTCCATTATTGATAGTAAAGTCATGCTATACACAAGTCATATACCCAACATACCAGCTATGGGCTCGATCATCTTTAGAGCATAACACTCCACTTATATTAAAGCACATGAGTTACATACGCATGGTCGGCGAATAACTCGGGATTTAGGTAAATCACACCGTGAACGTCACAAGTAAATTAATTCACAAACATATTTAGAATTTCATCTTAGGACCGGTCCAATGTATCATTCTTCCAATGAATACATCTATGTCTCTACCCATGGAGTCAACTGCTCCGATAGCCAAGACTAGCCATCTTCCTAATTGGAATTGTAGACGACATAATAATCCTTTTAAGTATTTGAATCAAATGCTCACTTTGATTCTTTTACGAGATTACTGACTTGTTTAGATTATCCCCTATCGTAAGTTGTCTTTCTCGCAATGTAAACGTTCTTACAGTGCACCTGAGCATCAGTTTGAACCCAGACAATCAATGAGCTAATATTTGTTTGTCACAATTTTTCTATGCATGCAAAACATGAAAGACAGAAACACAAATGACATAATAGTGAAATGTGAAATTAAAGTTATTTATTCGTCGTTCAAATACATAGAAAACAATTACATGTTTACTACAATATGAGCACATTTCCCAACAATTCTGTGGTTTCCCATTACAACCATTCTTACCATTGTCGCTGTTGTCATTTTTATCCTATTTTTCCTCATGGTCTCCCTTAACATTTCCCGTTTCTTTGGGGCTTGGAAGACTCAAACTTGTCTTTCCTCAGACCAAGCTCGACAAGGACTCCACTTGGCCATGGCTTTGGTAAGCTCTTTGACCCCCAGTTGACACAACTCTTACTTCACCCAAGGCTTTAACCCATCTTTGAACTAGTATAATGCCTCTTTCTCACTCAAGTTAGAGATTTGAAGCAATAATTCACTGAAGTCTTTAAAATACTCCCAAATAGTACCTTGTTTCATAAAACGGTGCAAATTATATCGAGTCTCCTCCTCGACATATTATGGGTAAAACTGCTTCAAATATTTTTGAAACTCCTCTCAAATCCCAAGTGTAGTCCTACCATGTTTCCCATCTGTGGACCTATGACACCACTATAAGAGAGTGACACTAGTAAAATAAATTAGAGCAGTGTTTACCTTAGTGGCATCATCCTCAATGCCCATCACACGAAATTACTGTTCCATCCCCCATAAGAAGTTATCCACATCCCTCGCGAGCTTCATCCCCTTAAACTTTTTTAGCTTTGAGACATCCACCTTAAGCTTGGGTGTCGTAACCAACACCCCATTACCCAAAGAAGTTTTGCAAATAATGAGCCCCTCTTTGAGCTCCTCAATCTGTTCTTTCGAAGTCGACACCACAACATCGTGAGCATCATCCCTTACTGTCAGCTTATCCACAATGGAATTGAACACCCATTGTATTGCTTTCACATTGGAACCGAGAGCCTTCACCATAGGCTTGGGTGTCGCAACCAACACTAATTACCCAAAGAAGTTCTGCAAATAATGAGCCCCCCTTTGAGCTCCTCAATATGTTTTTTCAAAGTCGACACCACAACATCGAGAGCATCATACCTTACTGTCAACTTATCCACAATGGAATTGAACACCCATTGCATCACTTTCACATTGGAACCGAGAGCCTTCACCACAAATTCCTTGAGTTGTTCTTTACAAAAGAGAGAAAAATAAATCCTAAAAAACAATAAATAAACGAACGTGTTTGACTTTAAAAGAAGGGTAAACTATACAAATAGTCATCCAATTATAAAAAATTTTCATTTTAGGCATTCAAAAAAAAAAGATTGCAATTTAAGCACTCACGTTACATAGTTCGATTATTTTGATCACTCTCATTAAAATCACAAATGATAAGCTGATTAAAAAATTGGTATAATAACAAATTTAACCCTCAAGTTTTACATATTATATCGATTTAGTCATAATTTTAAAAATTAACCTTCAAAATCTACAAATGTTTTCAATATGATCTTAATTCTAAAAAAATAAAAAAATATAAAATACATAAATATTTTTAAAAATATAATAATAAATTTTAAATACATATTTAAAATAAATAAATATTTTCACAAAATATAATAATAAATTTAATATTTATATTAATATTAAATAAAATAAAAATCCCCACCACCACCACCACCACAATCGTCCTTGTCCCCTCGTCCCTACCCCTGTCTCGCTTCTGCTTGTGATCTACTCTAATGTGCAAAATAATAGCTTTGCATTTCAGTGATCTTTTCTAGGGAGAGGAGGGAGGCAGGACGATGATGGGGGCAAGTCTGATGGGGAAGGGGGGAGGGATGAGATGGGAGGATTTTTTATTTTATTTAATATTAACATAATTATATTTATTTAATATTAATGTAAACTTTAATATAAAATTTAAATTTATTATTATATTTTAAAAATATTTATGTACTTTTATATATTCCTTTGAATTTTTTAGAATTAGGATCACATTGAGAATATTTGTAAATTTTGATGGTTAATTTTTAAAATTATGATTAATTCGTATAATATATAAAAGTTGAGGATAAATTTATTATTATACTGATTTTTTAACTCCCACGTTAATTTGTCTTTTGTGATTTTAATGAGAGTGACCAAAATGACCAAACTACATAATGTGGATGCTTAAATTATAAATTTTAATTTTGGATGCCTAAAATAAAAAAATATAGTTAAATGACTATTTTATAGTTTACCCTAAAAATTATAGTTAAATGACTGAACTATCACTGGTTAAATTTAACTTATTTATTTACACTTTTATTTAAATTTAAAAATTTAAATCTAATTTGAATTTATAATAATTATAATAATATAAATAAAAATGAATTAAATATAGTTAACATGATATAATTTTAATCAATTTATGACATAAGTAACAAATATGATAATGAAAATTTTAAATTGTAGTCTATTGGTTGAGTGTTCATCTTCTTTAAAATAATTTAAGTTAGAATCATTATTCTATAAAAATAAATATGATATTTTTAATAATATTGTATTCCTAAAAGAAAGAACTTAAAACGTTATTAAAAACACAAACCATGGACAGTAAATTAAAAAGCAAAATATTATATGTGATAAAGTGAGAGATGGAATTGATAGTGAAGTTTGAATCCAATAAAAGAAGTTAGATTTTGTTTAGTTTTAGTTTGACGAAAACATGGAGGAGGAGGAAGGTGGGGTAGCTGAATCCAGATGCCGTGTCGGCTTCGCCATCTTAACATTGTGTCCATGTTTCGTTTTCAACTGCGGCTGCTGTCGTTTTGGGCAACGTCGTAAACCGGCCTTCTCAACTTCCCAACAGCTTCGTTTTGTCGTACCAATAATTTTGGAATTCTTCTCTTTCTTTTTCAACATGCTTTGGGGGAGTTAGAAAATAATTAAATTTGTAAAACATAGTATAATTAGATTGTTATAGCAAATATATATTAAATCGATTATATTAGTAAATTCACTTATGAATTTAATAATCAACAATTGATGGTAAAATAACTGAATGAATGAATTAAATCAATTCTTTTAAAAATAGTTTATTTGCTCAAATTCAATTTAAATCTCAAAGCTTATTTTTTTAACCTTTAAAAATTTTTGGGAAATCATTCAAAAATAAATAATTTTATATACAGTATAGAATCAAATATTATAATTTTATTTTTTTTAAAAATTTATTGATTGATTAAGCATTGGCTCAAAGTCTCTTTTAATTTATCTTTCTACGTGCAGAAACAACGTAAATGTACGTACGACACCACCACTTATGTTTTTAAGTGGAATTTAATATTACGTGAAAGTGAAAGATACTAAAAACTTTGAATAGATTATAGACTGCGTCTACTTTACATTTAAAACTCGTCTCTAGTTGGAGATAACATCCTAGCTAGTAGTTAGTAAGGTTTGGGAATTGAATTCCATATTCACGGATATTTGATTTATTTTTACAAATTTAAATTTTAAAATTATTATACGATGCAAATTCAATATAAAGGTGGATTATATCTTAAATATTCATCAAATTCATATTGTTTATTGGACTAATAGATGTGAATTCAAATTTAAATATTTGAATAAATTAGTTATAAAATGCTTATAATTTTAACTTTATAAATGTAAAGTAATTTTAACGAATTTAAATTTATATTTTACGGATTTAAATATTAGAAAAATGATTGAAAATTTTAATATATTTTTAATTGAAATATCCTATAAATAATTGTATTTATTTTGAATTTGAATTTGAATTTGGATTTGGATAGTAATATTTAAATTTTATTGTAAAACTGTTAAATTGTGGTGTTTAACATTTAGCATTAACAAAATCACATAATTAATTATATTTAATTTAAAGGATTTTTAGTGTTAATGCGTAAAGTCAAGAGCAACCCCATTTGGCTAATTAATTAAGAGTTGAAGAAAGAAGAGTTGATTTTGTTATTAAGGGTTGATTTCCTTGTATCAGGAAATTTATTAACCAAAATGTTGAAATGTACCCCCACTCATACGCGTAATTACCACTAAAACCTTTCCTTTTTTCCCTCCCAAATGGATGAACACGGTTTGACAAAAGCTCTTTTAATAAATGTTACGTAAGCATGACCGCATCCTTCTCCTTTACCATCTGTTCCGGGATATGAGCTCATGAACCACGCTAGCAGTTATATTATTATAAAACACACTCCCCTCCTGACTGTTAAAAGAAAGGTGTGTTTTTGTGTTTGAAATAAATTTTATTGCACATTCAAAAATAAATCTAATATATATAAATGGTATGAAAGTTAAACCATATGAGAAAGACATTTGGACTTAAAAAAATGCCGGATATAAAGTCACATTGTAAAAGCACTTGTAAAAGAAAAAGAAAGGAAAGCTAGGTATATTGAAGTATTTGAAAATGGAAAACTCAAATTCGGGTAAATATTTCATATATACCAAAAATAAATAAAAATTAAGAAAATGTGACAGTTTGAAGAATATTTACGGGAAAGTACCGTTTCCCCTAAAAACGCGTCCACGTCAGCACGTTTTTGGGGGATGCAGAGCTAAAGCGCGCCCCTTAGGACGTGCTTTTGTCTACCTCAGCAAAAGCGCGCCCACATAAGCGCGCTTTTGTTGCGGTGGACAAAAGCGCGTCTCTGAATAACTAGTAAACGCTACCGACGTGGGACGCGTTTTGCCTCCACTCCCTATGAAAAATTAATTGAATTTTTGGGCGATGAGTCTCGACAAAATAATTTTGAGAGACGTTTCAACAAAAAAGCATAAAAACGCTTCAAATAGGTGCATTGTCGCAGAGTACCGAAAAGAGCTCCCACGTGGACGCTCTTTTGCTCTGATGGTCTCGCAAAATAATTTTGAGAGACGTTTCGAATAAATAGTGGCCAAAAACACTTCCGGCGAGGTGCATTGTCGGAGGAGTACCAAAAGAGCTCCCACGTGGACGCTCTTTTGCTACTGATGGTCTCCAAAGAAACTTAGGCTATAAATCACCCAAATTTCATTCTCGGCCAGCGAAGGCAAATTCAGCAAAAGAAAAAAAATCAAAATGAGTGAACGTATTAATCGTTGTTATTTACTACGATGGTGAAGTTCGTAACATCGAAAATGGTGTTATTTTCTTATCGGAGAACACAAGTATGACCGAAGTTTTAATCGGAGTGTCGATTTGGTAGAACTTCGCAAAAGAATTAGGCGTAAAATATTCGAAACAACGCCAATGAAAGTTCAGTCTATTAAGTATAGATTTTGCACTTCGGTTGATCCGGTGAGATATGATTCATTCGACATCAAAGGTCCTCAGAGCCTTGAGGTAATGATGGAGACTCATATTGCCAGTGGATCGCCCTATCTCGAGTTATATGTAGAATTTTCATCTCTAAGTGATCTTTCTACGACCTCAACATCTACTATCGTTCGAGGGGAATACACGACCCCAAGCCGACACTCTGTAAGTGGGAGGCAAAACACAGAAGTGCCCGTGTGCGGTGGTAGTATGGAAAACATAACCGCTGCATGACACTCGGTTGGTGGATGGGACATGCATATCCGTCCTTCGACGTTCGATGATAAAAATACGTATTGGGGGACGTCAGCAACTTCTAGTGGTTGGCAATCCACATATGATTGGGATCTTTACGAAAGATGTTTAAGGAGGGATGATGTACTCCCGACGACATCCACCGGTGAGGGGCCCTCATTTGTTGTAGGTTATGGAGGGTCGGATGATGAATCCGATGTGGATCCACCTCGGGAGTCGGGGCCTGACGGTGCAGAAGTTGGATTATTTTCTGAACCGGAGCCCGTTTCAATTGTACCTAAAGATGTTGAGGGCAGTTCAAACGAAGAAGAAGAAGATCCGCTATTCAGGGCGTACTCACCTCCAGCCCACATGCATAATGTCGATCTATCTCAAGATGATGCATTGGAGTTTCCTGAACTACCACACCAGACGCTTGACCGTACAAATTCTTCGTTGGATTCGGACCAATTAGAAGTTGGTAACCAATTTTCCAACAAGAATACTTTTCTTACTGCATTGAAACAATACAACATCAGGAACGGGGTTAACTATAATGTGGTTAAATCCAAGCTCGATAAGTACGAGGCGAAGTGTGCAGTGCAAGACGGCACATGTTCATGGAAATCATGGCGTCGTTGAGAAAAAGGACAGGGTTGTGGGAGGTCAAAAAGTACAAAGGTCCACATACATGTCTTGCCAGTACAGTACCACTATGTGTTCAATGATTTTGAATAACACTAATATTTTGTAATGTTGCATTATTTAACATACTTCGATGACAAGTGTATCACAAGATCATCTGAGGATGGATTCAGACATTTTGGCTGACTTAATAATCCCAACAGTGAAGGCCGATCCAAAGACTACGGTGTCAGCCTTAATTGGCAATATTCGTAGCCAATTGGGGTACACGCCCTCTTACAGAAAGGCTTAGATAGCCAAGCAGAAGGCGTTAGAAAAGTTGCATGGTCAGTGGGACACTTCATATAATGAAGTGTGGCAGTGGTGTTAGGTGCTGGAGAGATATGTCCCAGGCAGCACGACAGATCTTAAAATGGAACCGACGTACTACAACGATCTTCTGCTCCGTGGATGCGCAGTGTTCAAGTGTCTGTTTTGGACATTTAAGCAATTCCGAGATGCTTTTACATACTGCAAGCCATTGGTATAAATTGATGGTACTTTTATGTATGGTAGATATACGCATCGGCTATTGCTAGCTGTGGCACAAGATGACTGTGGGAGAATCCTTCCGATTGCGTTCGCAATAACACCGGGTGAGTCAGCTGATGGATGGGACTTCTTCCTATCTAGGTTAAGGAGGCATGTCTGTCCCCAACCTGACATATGCGTTATATCGGATCGGGGCCCTGGAATACTTACGGCAATAGAACGCCAGGGAAGCATGTGGCATTGCACACACAATCGATATTGCCTGAGGCATGTTTCATCCAACTATTATGGGCAACATCGATCTAAAAGACAGAAACAACAAGTGACCGATATGGGTATGAAATATCTATTATATAATTTCATTTGTAATATTCAATTTATTCTCAATTGAAGAGTGGTATGTAATATTCGCTATCAACGTATGTTGGCAGGGTACGAGATCAATAAAGACCATTTTCAGGTGGCCAATTTGCGCTCAGATAACGCCAAAGGCGCAAACTACCTGTGCAATACTCCTTTCGAACAGTAGACACAAGCATATGACGGCGGCCTACGATATGGTCATATGACCACAAACCTGGCCGAATGCATAAATTCTATTCTAAAAGGAACCCGTCATCTGCCAATTACATCGGTTGTGCGGGAGACATATTTTCGTTTAACGGCACTATTTCCAAAGAGGATAGCGAGTTATAGAGGGCAGATGCAAGGAGGCCATGTATGGAGCCCGAAGGTCTTGCAAGAAATAAACCGTGGGAAGGCACGGGCGAACACCATGCACACAGTGTGTCACGACTGCGATAGCCTATGGTTTCGTGTCACGAAGTTTGACAGACCGAACCAAGGTATTGTTGGCGGGCATTATCGTGTACACTTGACAAATAGGACCTGCGACTGTGGGATATTTGATGCACTTCGTTACCCATGTGCTCATGTACTTGCGGCTTGTCAGAATCTCCGTCTTGATCCCATGAGCTATGTCGACGAAGTGTACAAATTAGAAAACATGCACAACGTGTGGAGACACGAATTCCCACCAGTCCCAGATGATCGTAAGTGGCCGTCGGTATCACTTGCACTGTATAAGCTGTTGTCGGATAGACAATTGAGGTGCAAACCAAAAAGTTGACCTTGCTCGACTAGAATACGCAACAATATGGATATCCGAGAAACGAGCAACCAAAGTCGACTGTGCGGATGGTGTAGAAACCCAGGCCATACATCTCGCTCGTGTCCAAATCGGAATAGTTGACCGTGTTCTTAGCTTTTTTGTCTCCTGGTGGCTATGTAATTTCTATTTTTTTGGAGGAAAAGCGGTGAACTTTTGTACAAGAGCTTTTTTTATTCAAGTTATTAAAATTAAATTACATAATTACAAAAAAATTAAACCATTTCTATCTTATCAAAGATATTAAAATTAAAATAAAAATTAAAAACAAAAGAAATAAAATTAAACTCAAATTTTATTAAATATAAAAAATTAAATTACAAAAAAAAAGAAATTAAACCATTTCGATCTTATCAAAGATATTAAAATTAAAATAAAAAATTAAATTACAAAAGAAATAAAATTAAACTCAAATTTTATTAAATATAAAAATTAAATTACAAAAAAAGAAATTAAACTATTTCTATCTTATCAAAGATATTAAAATTAAAATAAAAAAATTAAATTACAAAAGAAATAAAATTAAACTCAAATTTTATTAAATAAAAAATTAAATTACAAAAAAAAAGAAATTAAACCATTTCTATCTTATCAAAGATATTAAAATTAAAATGAAAAATTAAATTACAAAAAAGAAATTAAACCATTTCTATCTTATCAAAGATATTAAAATTAAAATAAAAAATTAAATTACAAAGAAAAAAGAAATTAAACCATTTCTATCTTATCAAAGATATTAAAATTAAAATAAAAAAATTAAATTACAAAAGAAATAAAATTAAACTCAAATTTTATTAAATATAAAAATTAAATTACAAAAAAAAGAAATTAAACCATTTCTATCTTATCAAAGATATTAAAATTAAAATAAAAAATTAAATTACAAAAGAAATAAAATTAAACTCAAATTTTATTAAATAAAAAATTAAATTACAAAAAAGAAATTAAATCATTTCAATATTATCAAAGATGTTAAAATTAAAATAAAAATTAAATTACAAAAGAAATAAAATTAAACTCAAATTTTATTAAATATAAAAATAAATTACAAAAAATAAATCATTTCTATCTTATCAAAGATATTAAAATTAAAATAAAAAATTAAATTACAAAAGAAATAAAATTAAACTCAAATTTTATTAAATATAAAAATTAAATTACAAAAAAATTAAACCATTTCTATCTTATCAAAGATATTAAAATTAAATTAAAAAATTAAATTACAAAAGAAATAAAATTAAACTCAAATTTTATTAAATGTAAAAAAATTAAACCATTTCTATCTTATCAAAGATATTAAAATTAAATTAACAAATTTAAATTACAAAAAATTAAAAAATTAAACTCAAATTTTATTAAATATATTAAAACTAAATTACAAAAATAAAATAAAATTACAAAACTAAATTAGGGTTTAGAGTCGTCTGGGGTGGGAACCAGTGCCACATAGGGGGTTGGCGATTCTGTATTTGGATTCCTCGTTCTTCTAGCTTTCGGCGGGGGTCATGGAACCTCGGGTGGGGAATCGGGCTCCTCCGGCAGTGGGTCTGGTTCTGGGTGTTGCGATAATGACCTACCTTGATAAAATAATGACTCCGGAGGTGTTTGCATAAACCACGGCGGGGTGACTGCATCCCGTACAGCGAAGGATCCTGGTAGAAAGAACTGCTCCTCGACGGCACCTCCTCTAATCCCACATACGACGTCGGCCTCACGATCGGCTAGCTAGCGGGAGTAGTCGGGAACGGACTCGAACCCGGCCATGCATTCCAACCTGGGGTGGGACTGGAAAAAGGAAACATATACGGGTTAGGAGGATACATATAAGGGGTAGGGTATGCACCTGGCATAAACGGTGGAGGCTATGATGTCAGTGTTGTGGGCTGAACTAATGGGCTCGGTGACTGTGTAGGCGCTGTTGCTGGCCCCGTCTCTTCACCCCTTCTCCTTGGATTTAAAGGAGCCCGACGTTCCCTTCTCTCGCGAATTTGCCGTCGCCTCTCTTCTTCTAACAACAGATACGGCTTGCCATGGATCCTAAACCATGGCATGTACTCCGGCACGCACGCTAACTTAGGAACGATGATTGGTTCCCGGATAGGTAAAAAGTCATACCGGTTCTCCCACGTCTCGATATGACCTGACCAAAATCTTGGGCAATCCGGTAATGCTTGCCGCCAGAATCCACTTTGTGCTCGTCATCGAGCACCTCCGGTGGCACGGGATCGGTTGCCAGAATTCAAATTGTCGTAGAACCCGATCTGACTGGTGCATCTCCACGGTCGCGTAGGTGATCAATGGGACCTTCACGTGCCAACTATTCAGATTTTGGAAGAACTCCTCCGGAATTACCGCCCAAATTTTAGATCCTCGTACGGTGTCCATTGAAACTATATTAACATTACCAAAATATTAGTTATATACATAATATTAGAGACTACATACGAAATACTAAATTATAATAACGAAATTCGAAACTTACTTGTGATTCCGACCGTTGGTCCAATAGGAGCCGTATATCCTCAAGCGAGTTAGGTATTCTAACATGACTCGCTGAATGGTTCCACCTAATTAAATAAACTTTTAGCATGCACTTATACTATAAATCTACGAAATAATTGTAAAATATAATATTAAATTTACCTCATTATCAGTGGGAATGAATATGGCTGGTCGAGTCAAGGACGTAAAAATGGAAATCGAAACCATGCCCATGACTGCAGTGTGATAGGCAACCTCCCCGCACATCTCTCGGTACAACCTCGATAGCATGGTTGACCCTTAACTGAATTCACCGGCTGCTCTGAAATCAACAAGTTTCAGGAGCCATCTCAGGTGGACGAGGTTTCTAGAGAGGTCCGACATCAGATAACCTCCAATTATCTGAAGAATGTATGCCCGAGCATATCGTATTCTTTCTACTTTACTCGAACCCTTGTTCGGCTCCGGGAATACGTCTCGTAACCAGGCCATATCGATCCGAGCTACTTGAATTCTATCCGAAATGGCACCCAAAGCTCGTACATACGGCCATCCAATCGGTAGATGTTGTGGACCGGTGACTACCGACCCGTCCACTGGTAATCCCAACTGCAACTGCACATCTTCTAGAGTGATGGTACACTCTCCGCATGGCAGATGGAAAGTGTGCGTCTCGGGTCTCCACATCTCTATCAACGCGCTGATCAAAGGCGGCTCCAATTTGAACCCCTGGCCTATCGTGGCCACGTGCCAAAATCCCACTTCCCACAGGTAAGTCTCGATCAACGGCGATGGGGGACCATGCATGTTGAGAATATAACATTCCAACACCCGATCTACAGACTGTTTAAAAAATTATATAATTAAAAATTAATTAAAATTGCATAATTGAAAAAAAAATTAAATAATATTGAACAATTAAAATTAAAACTTACCATTTGCATTTGCTCGACGGAGATGTGCTTGTTGTCTAGGCGACTTCCCCGGCCATTGTAATCCGATAAAAAATTTTAAAATTTTCCAAGAAAAATATATTAAAAAAATTATAAAGGGCTTTTTCGTAAATAGTAAAGGACTATTTAGAAATTTGAGCGTAAATTTTAAGGACTTTAAGAGAAAATTGAGAGAAAATTGAGAGAAAATTGAGAGAAAATTGAGAAAGGATTGAAGTGTGAAAAAAATAAAGGGTTGGGGGTTTTTATACTTTTTTTTGATTGTTGGGGCCCCAACGGTCAAAAAAATTGGCCGTTGATTTGACTGTTGGAGGCTAAAGCGCGCTTTAGGACGTGCTTTTGTCCATTCAAGAAAAGCGCTTACGTGGACGCGCTTACATGGACGCTTTGTTGAGGTGGACAAAAGCGCGTCTAAGGGCACGCTTTAGTTCTGCATCCCCAAAAATCTTGCCGACGTGGCGCTTTTGGGGAAATGATACTTTCCCGTAATTATTTTTCAAACTGGCACATTTCCATAATTTTTCTTTTTTTTGGTATATATGAAATATTTACCCCTCAAATTCTCTATACGAGGTGAAGGAGACAACCTTCTTGATGATCCAAACATTTAGAAGGCCCGTTTCAAGGAATCACAGATTAGCCCAGAAGATGTGATGGTTGTGGATTCAACACCAAGACCAACTTTGTCTTGGAAGGACTTGGTGTAAGACCCAATTTATGCTCGGGCCCAATAAAATCAAAAAAAAAAAACCAAACAAAATCAAAAAAATAATAAACAGTCCATAATTTTAGCCCAAAATCCAATTACAAGCCCGCCAAGCCCAAAAATTAAAACAAACAGAAATCCTAGCAATAGTTGTGCGCCGCAACAGCCCCTAACCCTGGCAGTGCCCGCGCGTGCCTTCATGTGCATCACCGCGCACCTCCGTACAGCCACGCACGCTTTCGTACCTGCAAACAGACAAAGACCAGTGCAGCAAAGAATTGTATTTTTTATTTTTATTTTAATTTTTGAATTCGGTTATAAAAACTAAAGCAAAATGATTGTAAGTTTTTGGACACGATTTCGAATACAGAATACAGAATACAGAGAGATTTTTCGAAGGTATTTTACCATGATTTATGTGCCTATTCGTTTCTAATATCAAACGTACAAAGCAAAAAAAAAAAATGAATATAAACCCTTACCCATTTTTGTGTTGGTCGGAGAGCCCAAATCCGAAAGGTTTCTAGTTGTTTTTTTTTTTTTGTGAGGGTTTTCGGTATTTAGAGCTTAGATTTGACTCGAGTAGCCTGAAAGGTTTAAAAGGGGCTGACTTTTAGGGTCTCCGACCACCGCGCACGACGACGGATGGTGGCGGGGTGCGGTGGCTCAGTGACCGGACTAGGTCGGAACCTAGAGAGCCATTCAGAGCGATTTTTGGTTTTTCTCTTGAGATGGTTTAGAAATGAATTTCTGTCTTAATTTTTGCTATTTAAGGCCGATCGATATGACGTCATCTAGGGGTAGGGTATTAAGCCTTAAAACAACGTCGTTTTGCCTTTTTAGATCCGCGCGTTGACCCGACTCGGGAAGGATCCGCGTGTTTTCTTAAAATAGTCTTATTGCAAAATTGGTCCTTCCGCATTTTTTTCCTTTTTTAAATTCAATTTTTTTAATTTTTAATTTTGTCCCCTATGTTTTATTTTGATTTCATTTGAGTCCCTTATTAAAGCACCGCATTTTGGAGGGTGGGTATATTTCCCCACTTGGTCCCTCCATTTTATTCCGTGTTACGATTAGGGTATTTGCCTTATTTATATTTCCAATTTTGGCGAAACCTTGTTTAAATTTCAATATAGTCCTTTTTCGACTTCATTTCTCAATTTATTGCAATTTCAACCCTTAATTTTTATCTTAATTTTGGTATAGTCCTCTAATTAATTAATTTAATTATTTGTTTATTGATTTTCTAATTATGTTCCTTTTAAATTAATATTATATATTTTAAATTGTTCTATATATTATTTATTTCTCTTTATATATTATTTTCATTAATTATATATATATTCTTTTAATTTTATTTATGTATATAATTTTCTCTTTAAAAGACCCTATTTTAAATTATATATTTATTTATTCCAAACACTTTTATATGTCATTATTATTTTTGTATATATTATTTTATATCAAGTTTTATTACATATGTATTATTTAAATTGACGATATTATTTTATATATCATTTGTTTATTTGTTTGCTATATATTAGTTGTATTAATTTGCTTGCTATTGTATGAACTCAAATTTATTTCCTTCAAATTTCATATTATTGTCATTCATTAGTATCATATTTTATTCATGTATATTATTCCATGTTTGTAACTTTGTTTTTTATCATATCGTGATTCAAACTTTAAAGTTTTAATTGACATTAGTCATTTCATTATTATTCTAAATAAACCAAAAAAATACATTTTGATTCGATTTTAACATCGTTTATTTGAGAATTTTTTCCAAAATAAGGCAATATTTGTGTGTTTAGAAATTCTAAGAATTGCGCCCTAATGTGCTGGGTGCTAATTTTCCGTTTGACCAAATAACCAAATATCCTTTTAATTGCATGTTTTGAAGATCAAAGATGATCTCGGTGTCGAAGTATAAATGTGTCACCTCCTAACGTGTTGGATATGATGTTTTTATTCCTTTGGGAACGAGTGAATCTTGAAATTCAATTCAAAATTAATTAACATTTTTAAAAAAAGAATTACATATTAAATGTTTTCAAGTTTTCAACGCAAGGACACTAGTTAATTGATTTGGTACCCGTTCTGGGGCGTTCGGGGAGCTAACCCTTCCTTGTGCGTAACCGACTCTCGAACCCTTTTTGTTATTTTATTTCATAGACCAAAATGCTTTAAAGGTGATCCAATCACACCTAAACAAAAAGGTTGGTGACTATTTTTTAAAGTCGATCCGCATTTTTCCAAAAAAAAAATGGTTTCGACACTTGGTATTGGGGAAAAACTCTTTTGAGCAGAATGAAGTCAGTGGAGACCAGTCTGTCGATGGAGGGTTCTCACTAATTGAAGGGGATTTTAAGAAATCAGTGGTTAATGGTATTCCCTCTATTGATTTCTTGGAAAGAGTACATCAATTATTGTTAAGGAAATGTCCATTTCAGTGGTTCTTAAGTTACTGGGAAGAAACATCGGATTTGTGGCTCTGCAAAATATATTATATGGAATCTGGAGACCTTCTAAGCCTTTTCAATTGATGGACATTGAAAATGATTATTTCTTAGCTAAATTTCAAAGTCCTGACGATTATAAAAACAATTCTTTCACAAGGGTCATGGCTTATTTTGGGGCAATATTTAACAGTACAACCCTAGACTGTTGATTTTGATCCAACATCACTATATCTTAATACGGTTCTTACTTGGATTAGGTTTCAAGGCTTCCCAATTACCTATACAAAAAGGAGGTTTTATGGGAGATTGGGGGAATGGTTGGTTGAGTATGAAAGCCTACTTGTAACAGCCCGATTTTGGGTCTAGTCAGAAAAGTGGTTTCGGGAACACAAATCTGACATAGTAAAATTTGTTTTTATTATATTTCTATGGTCTAAAATTTTACAAAATGATTTTGTGAAAATTTCGTTCGAAAATTCTAACGTTTGAGTACTCAATTTAGTAGAAAGGACTAAATTGTAAAAAGTGAAAAAGTTGAGTTCTACATGCTAGAGGTGTCTAATTACTATGAAATTTTAAATTTAAGGTCCTTAGATGGTAATTAGACCATTTTTTAACTTAGTGGATAAAATGGACATGGTGAGATAAAAATTCAAAGTTTTAAGTGAAGGGCATTTTGGTCATTTGGTAATTAAGTGAATTAAAAACCAAAAATCAAGCCAAAATTTAGTCCATATTCTTCATGCTTGTGCCTAAAATTATAAGGGAAGCCATATCTAGGGTTTGGCCACTTTCAAGCTCGATTGAAAGTCCGTTCTTGTCCTCTTTTTAATGCTCTTTTCATTTTTGAAGTCGTAATCATTCGATCTATCTAGTTCTACCATTAATTTGTGCTATGGTTGATGTCTAGGGTTTGAAACATATTAGATATGTATGTTTTTTGATGGCCAATGGTAGGTTATTCATGTTTAATGTGTGATAGACAACTTCTACTAAGTGATTTTTCAAGAAAATACCTAAGAAGGACCTAATTATAAAAAGTTGTAAAATGGGTAGTAAAAATATGATTTAATGGAAAATTTGGGTTTCTATAAGCATGAAATTGGTTCGGATGGGCTTGGGTTATCAAGAAATTGAATACATTTCATTTTATAGCCTAGGGACTAATTTGTAAAAATGTGAAACTTTAGGGGCAAAAAGGTAATTTTTCCATAATGTGATGTTTGGACTGATTTGAGTAATGTGAATATTAAATAAGCTAAATATTCTATTATAGATCAAGAAAAATGAAGTTCGAACCTTGATCGGGGAAAGAATAAGGTGTTTGACGATTAAATCCTTTTCTACTATTTTGTACCGAGGGAAGTTCGTGTGTAAATAAAGGAAATATTATATTTGTATTTTTATATGTTTTATTATGCATGAATTGTATAAATGACAATGTGGATACGCTTAACGACGAAATGACAAGTGAGAAATCCCGTATGAACCTTAGGAATGGATTAGGATACGAGTGATATGTCACTAGGAAACCATGTGATATATGTGATTTATGTGATCCGAGTGCTGGTCTCGTACGTCTACTAGTGGCTGGGTAGTCCGGCATGTGTTGTGGATACCTGACAGCTTGTGTGAGCAGCACTGCGTAGTTACGTCTTGACTGACAACTTGTGTGAGTAGGCCCGTGATTAGCTCGAGAGAGAGCCTCTATGTGTTATGAGATATGAGGTAGCATTGGCTACGTATGTGGCACTTATATGCAAGAATTTTCGTGTATCCAATTAGTATTCCAAGTGTTCAACGGGTATGTCAAAGACGAGAAAAAGTATGATATGTTATGAGTTGGTGCAAGTATGTATGAAAAAATCATAAGAATGAGCTCGATATGTGATGAACACTTGGTAAGATTAAGAATGATTAATTTATGTTTATGAACCTATGGTGACAATTATGTAGCTTGTGTTATACTAATTGTATGTTATTCATGTTTAATGTTTCTTATTATTTGCATGTGAACTTACTAAGCTATAAAGCTTTCTCCCCTTCTTTTCCATTATCTTATAGTGTAACCAAGCCAGCTCGGGATTGGACATTTTTTGGAGATCCATACACACTATCTACAACAATTATTTTGGTACCAATGAATTCAAGTATTTTGAGTTATGGCATGTATAGGGGCTTGATTTTGTTAGGTGTCATAAATGATTTGGCCTAAATGTGTTGGCATTGTAATGGTTAATGATTCATTTTGTATATGGCCATTGGAAGTTGGCTAATATTAATTGGTTATTGGTATGTTATGTGATGATGCCTATCATGAAGATGAAACTAGCATGAGTGGAAAAGAAGATATGTGATTTTTATGCATGATAGATGTTAGTATGTGTAAATGATGTATTGAAATCTTGTTTGTGGCTGATTTGGTTGTATGTGTACGTTTGGATTGGTGTTGCTTGTTGTTGTGTAGGTTGGTGCAAGTAAGGGTGGAAAAATGGCTTGATAAATAACCTTATTTTTGTCCACACGGGCGTGTGTCTAGGTCGTGTGTGACACACAGTCTGCCCCACGAGCATGTGTTTTAGTTGTGTGTCCCCTGCACCTTAATTGATGCAAAACAGAATGTTCATAATTGAGCACATGGGCAGAGACACGGGCATGTGTCTTAGCCGTGTGTGCTACACGGCCTTGGACATGGACGTGTGTCTTGGCCGTGTGAAGTCTGCACCCATTTTATGAAAAATTATGGAAATTAAATCGACCACAAGGCTTAGCACACGGGTGCGTGGCACGGCCGTGTGACACAAGTCAGAGAGCACCCTATTTTGAACACGGCCTGTAGTATGGGCTTGTCTAAGGGTCACACGGATGTGTCCCTTGGACCACACTGACATGTGAGCCCTGTAATATGAAATTTTTTCTAAGTTTTGTAAAATTTTCTAAAGTTTTCGGTTTAGTCCCGAACTACTTCCAATGTATGTTTTGGGCCTCGTAGGCTCGTTTTAGGGACGATACGAATGTATGTGAAAAGTTTTAAATTTGGATGGAAATTATGTCTCGTTTTGTATGTTTACTTCTGTTTAAGTCCGATAATGCCTTGTACCCTATTCTGGCGTCGAATACGGTAAGAGGTGTTACACTATTGGTGGTGTGCTTCTCTTGTGAATGTTATGGGCATAACAATGAGTTTTGTCCTCATACTTCACTCCCTTCTGGCTTATCAAAGGTAATGAACCCGATAACCGAAATTAATCAGAAAAATACAGTGGCTGGATTAGGGGATTTTGGCCCTTGGATGTTGGAAGAGAGAAGATCCAGATGCACTCTCCGGGAATATGACAAAATTGGAAAGTCTAGACTAGAAGGAAAATCTATGGGATCATGATTTCAATCTTTGGCTAGTCTAGAGGCTGAAATCACGTAAGAAAGTATTTGGGCAGGTGTAACGCCCCTTACCCTTATTCAACTCCGGAACTGGGTATGAGGCATTACCGGACTCGACTTGCTTGAGCATTCAACTTTGGGCTATAAAATTTGCTCCAATTTAAAACTTGTTCATTTACGATCGTAATGTCCCTATCATGGGTCTACGAGACCCTAAACATATACTCGGGATACTAAGGGGACCAAACCGAACCTTTTAAACACTTTAAAAAATTTGACATAAATCTGGGCCACACGCCCGTGTAAAGAGTTGAACACGCCCGTGTGACATATCACACACCCGTGTTCCATGCCCTTGTAAAATTATTTTCCTTTCGAACCTACAGGGGTTTTTACGGTCGGACACACGCCCGTTTTCTTGGCCCGTGTGCTCCACACGACCTAGACACGCCTATGTCCTTGCCCGTGTGTAAAAACCTGGGTATTCTATTTGTGATGTCAGCAATCAATTATGGGCACACGGCGTAGGCACACGCTCGTGTGTCTAGCCCATGGTCGACACTGACTTGCAACACTAACATGCAAAGGACACACGACCAAGTCACACACCTATGGGATTGACCGTGTGTCAGACAAGGTCTAGACACACGCTCGTGTGTCTACCCGTGTGGACCAATTCAAGGCTATTTTCCAAGACATTTAGCCACCCTCACTTGCACACATTCACACATCATTACATAACATTCTCAATTCATCAATTATCACTCTAGAATTATCACATTTGAAACATGAAAATCAAATTATCTTCCCATATACGAGGGAGAACTATTAATAACATCATTACAGTCGACATGAGCCATCATCCATGGCTATACACAACCAACCCTTAACTCTTTTAGGTCAACACATTTGGCTACTTTAACTATAACTTAATTAAACCAAAATAAGATCCCTATACATGCCATATCTCAAGAAGACTTGAAACCTTATACCCAAGTGACTGCTCGATAGTGTGAAAGCATCTCCAGTGGTTTCCAAACTGAGCTAGTTAAGTTAACCTATAAGAGATAGGAAAGGAAGAGGAGTAAGCAATAACACTTAGTAAGTTTATATACAAATGATAAGCAACTATTGACATTTATTTATTATACTCAACCACAAGGTAATATAATGAGATTTTCACTTAAGCTTATGAATACCCATTCTATCATTCATAATGCTTACCCATTCTAAACTTTCACCTGTCACAAACTCATATCATAAAACATTGCTCATCTTTACTTGCATTTATACCCTACATTTATCACCACAAAGCCACATGCAAATTTCACTTAGTCATGTTTCTCGATATCACCCCAGAATAATAATAAATACTTGGTGGTTTGGCACACAGCCCACCATTCAATAATTAATAAGGTGGTATCACACATAGCCCACCATTAATACTAAGCACGATGGTATCGCACACAGCCCATCGGTAACAAATAATAAGGTGGTATCGCACACAGCCCACCATTGATAATATTGGCGATGGTATCTCACACAGCCCATCGCTAACAATTAATAAGTTGGTATCGCACGCAGCCCACCATTGTTACACATTCACAGATATTTATCCACATACATTTTCCTATTATGAATGTTTATCCAGGAATATCCTCACACACTATCATTCTTAAATAGATTTCTACAATAATCATTCGCATTCACGCAATGCATTAATAAATATAACATATGCAATCAGGGTGCATCGTTTACACATAACTCACCATGGTTTCCACATATACCGAATTTACATCAAGTGAGTTCTGGGCACATACTTGTACCTCTCATGGTATAACCACATACTTCCTCATTTTCAACATATCTGTTGAATCATTCACAATGCTAAAGATCACTTTTGAGTCTCATACATATAGTATCATATCAACATCATACCCCCGATAGGGTCTTACATGAAATATCATATCGATGCCAGGTCTTTAACATGGTCTTATACGAAATCTCATACTAAGGCCATATTCCAAATATGGTCTTACACGGGACCTTAACCTTCATAGTATCATGATAGTTGCATTCCCTCTATTCTTAGATTCAATTGAAGACTTTCAATTCTTGACATCTCGTTAAAACTTATTTAATATATTCATAGAGTCAATATACAATTCATACAACATCGAAATATTAAATACTTCACTCATAGTTGCATGATTAGCACACAAACTTACCTCGATACCGAAAAGGGTAGAAAGGGACCTATTTGTCTATATTTCTTTTTTCTCCCGTTCTAGGTTTGAATCTCGTTTTCTTTGATCTAGACCAATAAAATTTACTCATTTAATCACCACACTAATCAATACATTTTAAAATTTCTACTTTGGCAAAATTACCATTTTGCCCTTAAACTTTGGCAAAATTATGATTTTACCCCTAGGCTCGTATATCGATTTTCATCCAACTTCTTTGCTAATCAAACCTAGCCGATTCATAATCCCTTCTATAGAAACTCAAGATTTCAACTATTACACGCATTTACCACTCATTTCACAACCTTTACAAAAATGTCCTTTTAGGTATTTTCATGGTAACACCCTTCACAAAAGTTGTTTATCTAACAACTAAGACTCACTTTATTCCATAAAAATGCAGAAAACAACATAAAAGCTCTCATGGAAAAACCCTAAAATTTTCACCATATTGTAAGATAGTCCCTCGTTAGAAAGCTTAAACTTTAGGGGTTCCAAAAGTACAATGATCATCAAGAAAAACCATTAAAATCACTTACTTGTAGGGAGAAGAGTTTGCTGAAATTTTGAGCTTTCAAAAACTCTATTTTGTTTGCTATTTTAGGTGGAGGAAGATAAGTAAAAAGATGGATATCATCTTTTCTTTATTTTAATATTAAACAATCAATTTAGTCACCAAACTTACCAACTTTAACCATTTTGTCTCCCATGGCTAGTCACCCTATACTTAGGGGTCTAATTTCACTTTAAAGACCTCCAATTAATCTTATTTATCTATTAAACACCTTTAGTTTATAAAATAGAACTTTCGCACTTTATGCGATTTAGTCCTTTTTCGCAATTAAACATGAAATCGCTAAAATTAAAGCACCAATATTTTCATGCACTTATATAATCATGCTATGACTCATAAAATATTATGAAAATAATTTTCTCTAACCTCAGATTAGTGGTTCTAAACCACTGTTCTGACTAGCCCCTAAATCGGGCTGTTACAACATGAATCTGCACTGAATTTAAAAAGGCATGGGAAAGGGATTTTGATTGAAAATTTTGAAAACCCTTCAATAAGACAATTTCATGTTGTTGTAGGAGAAAGCAAAGAATACACAAAACAGAGGATGGGGGATATTAAATTTGGATAGGTTAGGAAGCCCAAATACAAAAATCAGTCAAAGGGCCAAAAGAATTCTGAGTGCACTGCTGGACTGGACCATTCGAATAACCTATTAGCAAAGCCTGTCACGGGAAAGGGCTATGACATTGGGCCATCTAGTGTTTCAAGTATCAAAGATTTAATTGGCATGAATTCATCAAACCCCACAGGAGAAGACCACGTGTCTTTGGACAATGTTGCGAAAGCCCACCAGCCATCTATTTCAGATGGCATGGATCCCACAGAAGAAGATCATGTGTCTTTGGACAACTCTGCGAAAGCCCACCAGCCATCTGTTTTAGGTAAACCAGTTCCCTTGTCTTCTTCTTCTATTATTTTAGCTGATTTTTTTACAGGTGGTGTGGACATGGCTCTCTTAAAATCAAATCAATTTAAAAAAGAGCATTCATTGCATTTCAACCCAACTTTTGAGGAAGCGACCATGGTAAACGTAGTAGTGAATGAGGGTATTTTGGATGCCAATAATCATACTGTCGTAATCTTTAAGGACAACACCCAACATAATTTTTCAGGGAAGACAGTTGGGAGCAGTCCAACCACTTCTGGAAATCAATTGCCTTCAAGTAAATTCAAGGGGAGTAAATTCAAAACTCCCAGTTCAAAATGAGAGTGGAAAATAAATAGAATTTAAAGGGCCCAGGTAACCAATTCAAGGCCTCTGGTAGTTCTCGTGTTTCTTTCGCTAAATTGATGAAGACAACAGTGGAACTTATCTCATCAGATTTAAGCGGGCAATCAACTACGGATATGTCAGTGAAAGAGGGGAAGTAGCCGGATATTGTTGCCTCTGGTCGACAGTAAGATAAGTTTTTGTTTCTTTTCTTTTTAATATGGATTTTTCTATTTTATCTTAGAATGTACAAGGGTTTTCGATCAAAAAATTCCTGCGAGTCCTTCGTGAGTACCGTAAACAATATAAGCCAGACATAGTCTGTCTTCTTGAGCCAAAAGTTAGTGGGGTTAAAGCCAACGCTATCATTGCTAGTTTGGGCTTGGAAAAATCTCATTGAGTAGAAGCAGTTGGCTTTTCGAGGGTATTTGGTTAGGATGGAGAGAATCTATCGATTTGGAAGTGATTAAAAATCATCCTCAATTCATCCTAGTTCGCATTTGCTCCATTATCCAACCACATTTGATCTTTATTACTTTTGTGTATGGAAGTCTCGATGGACAAAAAAGGAAATTCCCTCTTCGAATGATAAAAAAGACGGTCATGTGAGAGGACGAAAATGTTCTTTTTTATTTTTGGTGATTTTATGGACAAAGGCAAACTCTATGATATGGGATTTAGAGGACCCCCTTTCACTTGGCATCAAGGTAACCTTTTTGACAGACTGGATCAAGTACTAGGGAATGAAGCTTGGGTGCAGACCTTTCTCAACTGTTTTGTTACTCAAATCTCAAGAATTAAATCGGATCATCGACTACTTCTCCTAAAGTTATAGCTGGAGCCTTCTTTTAAAAAGGAAGACCTTTTTTATTTTTAGAAAGGTGGTTACAACATCTAAATTTTTTAGAATTTGTAAGGGATAATTGAAATTTCGATGGGAATATGAATACCACGGTTGTTGGTTTTACTGATAAGCTCGAAGATTACATGTGCATTTATGGTCATATTAATAACCGTAAAAGGCAATTGTTTCATAAGTTATACAATATACAACATTCTATGGATGTTTCTGGATCTAACTCTCTAGTCCAATGTGAATTAGAGGTCCAAGAGGAACTAGAAAATACCCTTCATCATGAGATTCTCTGGAGGCAAAAGTCACGATGTGAGTGGTTAAAGTTAGGGGACCGAAACACTAAGTACTTTCACAGGCGTGTGTTTAGAGGAGAAATTTTAATAGAATAATGTCTTTGTGTAATTCCAATGGGGAATGGATTCTTGATCCTGAAGCCCTTAAATCAGATGCAGTTAATTTCTTTCAGAATCTTTATGGAGAAGCACCGGGCCCAATAGGTAATCTGGCTGCAAGTTTTTTCTCGCCACTTGGTCATATGGATATTGATTTTCTTGAAAGGAATGTCACGAATGAAGAAATCAAGACTGCTCTCTTTAACATGGCACCTTTGAAAGCGCTAGGAAGTGATAGTTTCCAAGCCTTATTTTTTCAGAACTAATAGGATAATATAGGTAAAGCCATTTGCGATTGGGTTAGTAATATCTTTGAAGGAGGTACTATAGAATCGGAGCTTAAGAATACCCTTCTTGTCTTAATTCCCAAAATTTCTAGTCCTGAACATCTCACGCAGCTTAGACTTATTAGCATTTGTTCAGTGCTTTATAAATTGGTTATGAAGGTTTTACAAACCAGTTCAGGAGTATTTTTCTAAATATTATAAGTTAAGAACAGATGAGACTTATAGCAAGGAAAAGCATTATTGATAACGTGAACATTGCGCAAGAAGTATTGCATTCCATGAAAACCAAAAAGATGCCCCAATGGATGGCCGTCAAGATTGACTTGGAGAAAGCCTATAATAAAGTTCGTTGGGATTTCATAGAAGCATTACTCAAGGCAGAAGATATTCCTAATTTTTTCAATACATGTTATTATGAATGCTATATTGTCATCTACCATGCAGGTTTTGTGGAATGGTGTTCCAACTTCTAAATTCAAGCCTATTAGGGGTATTGGTCAAGGATGTCCCTTATCTTCATATCTATTTGTATTATTCATAGAGTGGTGGGGGCACTATTTTCATTTGATTATCTTATTAGGAGAGCGTAACCCTATTTAGTTATCTCGCAGAGGTCCTAATCTATCACAATTATTCTTAGTAGAGAATTTAGTGATTTTCAGCAAAGCAGATTTGAAGCATTGTGGTTTTCTTAAAGGCTTTCTGGGTAATTTTTGTGAGCATTCGAGACATAAAGTCAATGCTAGGAAAACCAACATCATTTACTCCACAAGCGTCAAGGAAGATTTACAAGGAGAGATTGGGAAAATATTTGGGGGTTCCCTTTCTTTACCAAAGAATAAGTAAGAGTACTCAGGATTTCTTGGTGGAAAGAGTCTGAAATCGGCTCTCTAGCTGGGATCCTAAAAAACTCTCTTTTATGGGTAGGGTCACTTTAGCACAATCAATTCTACTTTTTATTTCGAGCTATCTTATGCTGTCTATGATGGTTCCGAAAGGTATTTGTGATTCAATTGAAGCATGGCAATACAATTTATTTGGGGTGCTTCGGAAGGAAATAACTTTAGTTGGGTGGAACAAAATATGTCAACCTAAATCTTGTGGAGGTATTGGAATTCGTCATTTTTGTGATCAAAACAAAGCCTTCATGATGAAATAAGTTACAATATTGTCACTAAGACTGATGCCTTATGGGTGCGGGTTCTCAAAGCAAAGAATAGAATAAAAAAGGACATGCCGGTTTGCATAAGGAGAAGTAGAAGTTCCCATGTGAAAATCCATTGCTAAAGTATGTCCTTTGATGTGTGATAACATAATCTGGTCAATAGGTAATGGGCATACTGTTCGATGTTGGGATGATGTTTGGATCCCTAACATAGGTCCTTTGAGTAAATATGTTCTAGGAAATACGAACATTAACCTTGATTGTAAAATGCATGAGATCATAAGAGGAAATGGCACGTGGAACCTTAAAATTTTTTGGGTTTGGTTACCAGATGACGTTGTCCAACGTATCATTAGTATTCCACCCCTTATGGAATTAGTTAGCCCAGACTTTCTATCCTGGTCTCGTACCACGTCAGGAGTCTTTTTTGTTAAAAGTGTTTATAGATGCTTAGGGATAAGTCTTGTAACCCAAGGGATGGGATCTGGAACACCATATGGAAAACCATAAGAACTTAGAGAGTAAGGCATTTTATTTGGTTGGTTTTAAAACAGATCCTTTTAACCAATTCTGAAAGGGTGCGGAGAGGGATTAAACAAGACAAATCGTTCTTCCTGTGTGGCCATGGTAATGAGGATGGTTTACATGTACTGAGGGATTGCCTGCATGTAAAGGATATTTGGAATCGGATCATCCCTTCAAATTGAATGTCGCGGTTCGTCTATGGAAATACTTTGGAATTGATTCTGTCAAACCTACAATAGAAGTTTAATCATAACATGAGAGAATCAGCTTGGGCATGTTTCTTTGGGGTAACACTTTGGTGTATTTGGAAAAATCGAAAGTTGTTCAATTTCTAAGGCAAAACAATAGACTCTAATGAAATTATCAAGGTTTCCTACAGTTAGGCGAAACAATATTCATCAGTGCACAAAGAAGACTTGGTGATGGAGTTGCAGTTCTCCCCTAAAGCGCCGAATTCAAGTATGTGTGTTTTCCTAAATATTGATGGTGTTGTACAAATTGTATTTGCTTTCTTTGCTGCAGGTAGAGTAATACGCAATGGAATAGGAAAGTGGATCTTGGACTATAATTAATTCTTAGGGAAATGCTTGGTCTTTACTACAGAACTATGGGCCATAATGGATGGCTTACTCTAGCTTCAAAGACAAGGATATGATTGATAAACTATAAAAGTAACATATTTTAACCCCATATTTAGTATGATTTTGGATGATTTAGCCCTTGATTTATGTAAAAAGGTGCTTTTGATCCTTTCTTTTCATGTTTATACTCAGGAAAGCACCCGAGGACGAAAAGAACGAGAAACAAGCTTAAAATGGGCCAATTTGGGCCAAAGAGGAAATCGCCACGGCTTGGACTTCATGCCACACGGCCGTGTCTCGTCAAATTACTTCATACAACCATGCCACGATTTACACAGTCGTACCTCAATCGACAGAATCAAGACACGGCCTGAAATTAATTTACACGGGTGTGTACCATGGCCGTGCCCCTGTCGTGGAAAAGAGGAATTTCACTCGGATTTGTATACTTTGAGGCAAAGAAACACATTCCAAAGCCTATTCAAACACCGAGTAGGAAGTATACTTGAATAAGGACAATTAGAGGCCAAGTAGAGCATTCCAAAAGTCTATATAAACACTCTAAGTGTAACTTGAAAGGGGGCGGTTAGCTAGGCCAAGGAGTCGAGCCAGAAGGCCAGATTTGTGGGAATTACTCGAAGATAGTCAGTTGATCCATCTGAAGGAGCCGAAATTCTACTCAAGATGGCAGATTTCTCCTTCAATTCCTTTAGGGGTTTTAGGGATTTCTTATGTTTTGTTTTATTTTTTTCTCTTGAGATGTTTTCTTTATTTGTTATGAACTAAACCCTTCAGATACCTGAAGGGGATGAAACCTAGATGAATCTTGTTATTGTTTCCTGAATTATATGATAAATACTTAGTTTGTTCTTAATTATGCCTGCTTAATCCAAATCTGATGTGCTTAGGTGGAGGAGGAATAGACCCTGCTTAAGAGTAGATCTAGCATAATTAAGCGGAGTTAATCGTACGCCTAGAAATAGGGTGACGAGATTTTATCGGATTAGGGTGAAACCTAATATGGGAGTCCATAGATCGATTTATCGCTATTCTAGGAGGTTATTATTCGAGAAAGAGATTTACATTAATTAACCTAGGGTTAGACGTTATTCACCTCGAGAGGGTTTAATATCGTTAGGAGTCTTCTGAGATCAAACTAAGTGAATAAATCGTATGGTTCAGTGTTAAATAACAAGTGAAGTCTAGATGGATTCTTCCTGAGGGTATCGTCGTGATCAACTGAGTTTCCCTTCAAGTTATTTTCCAATTCATTCTTTCTGTCTTTACGTCTTTAGTTTAGTAGTCGTTAATTTAGATTAGAGCAACTTCACTTATTTTAGGCTAAATAATAAAAAGAAAGTTAGTATTAGTACTTTTAGTTTCTTTGGGTTTGGCAATCCGGTCTTGCCTAAGCTATACTATTGTTCGATAGGTACGCTTGCCTTAAGTCGTTGTCAGAGTTAGTTTCCAGGTTCGATCATTCTCTTTATAAATTTTAAAACTCGACAAAATAACGATCAATGATGAGGTCATCATTCAATCTGATAGTCTTGAGGTTATTGAATCTATTATTAACAACAAATTGGAAGGATCACATGCTATCTTGGTTAGATGAATTCAACAGATCCTATCAAATGAAAAGAAGTGGCTCTTGAGATACGTGCCGTGGGAATCCAAAAGATTATGGATGCAATAGAAAAATTGGCGTTCAAAAATGATAAAGAGTTGAATATCTTTGACGATCATCCAATAATGATTTAAGAAGTTTTAAAAGATGAAACACTAGAGGCAATTTATGGTTAATCTTATGTAACCTTTTGTTTTATTTTAGTTAGTTTACACAAAAAAAAGTCACATTGTAAAACGTCACCCACTAATATGAATAAAATAAATTGGTGTGTTGAATTCGACATCAATGATTTTGTTCTTCCCGAAAACTTGTGAAGCATTGTAAGACGTTAAAACCTCTAGATTAAATGTAGACAAAACCAGTTGGCTCAGACTAGAGCATCAGAGCCACAAAAGACTCGAGAACACTTAATAACCAATGACTTGAGAAAACATGAGCCATCATTAAAAGGGGTGAATTTAGAAATTTTTTAAGAGGGATTGAAAATTAATTATAAATTTTTGAGAGGTCAAAACATAATTTTTTCATTTTTCATTTATAATTTCATCATTTTTAAGGGACTAAAAAGATTTTTTTTTTTTGCGAACCAAAGTACAATTTCATTATATATTACTTTATAATTCATTATTTATGAGGGGATTAAAATAGCTAATTTTCATTTTTGGGGGGCCAAGACCCTTGCCTGCGTTCTCCCCCTAAATGTGCCCCTGATCACCAACTCAAGAAAGCCTACTTCAAGGGAGGAACCAAAGGACAAAAACCTGAAGTGATTATTTTTTTCGAGCAACACAACCCTTGCAAGCCAGAAAAAGGAGGCAACCGATAAATGAGGAAGCATGACAAGAAAAGAAGAAAAGAGTGATGACCAACATTAAATTCTATAAAGTGCTTTTGCTCCGTCACCAACCAATCTGAAAAAATGAGCTGTTTTTCATTACCTTTGCCATTTTCCAATTTTTTTCCAAAGGTTATATTTGACTAAAATTGCATGTACATATAAATTCATCAAATTCATTTTTATTGCATGTACTTTTGATGATCAAAATTTCTTGTCACAAATTATATCCTTCCTAAAGTTTATAATATATTTTAACCCAATAGATGTGGGACGATGGGACGTTCGGCAATTGAAACTAATACGGAAACAATGACATAAATCTCAAGCTAGCTAACTGAAGTAATTTTATGTAATATTAATTAATATTGAAACGTGAAGATTTAATCTTAAAGCAAAGATGATAAGAATGACATTCATGATCAAGCATTCAAATTATGAAAATATAATAATGACAATAATAATAAAAATGTTGGTGATATTAATTGTATAATTTTCTTTTTAAACTATAATAATATTAAGTAAGTTGCTTCATGTCAAAAATATGTCTAGAGATGTTAAAATGATAGCCTTAACCTTTTATTGGTTTTGGCGATATGAGCATGTGTCACGGGCCGCGTAAGGGAGGTCGAGATCAAGACACACTTTGATGATCCATCTTATTCACTTGGGGTCATTTGGCCTAATAGGATTGGGCCATTACTTGGAAAGATTAATGGCCTACTTACTGAGCCTAGTGAATATGTAAACACTACAGTAATTTGTATTTTACCAAGGTGAATATCTTGTAATCTTAGAAAATTTTGTAATTTAGGGAAGCTTGTAAATCCCTTAAGAATCTCAACCTTGTAGATTGCCTTTAATCTCAACTGTTAATGTATTTTAAACTAGACTGTTGGATCATGGGGAGATCAAATATAAATAGGGCCCTTCCCTTTCATTTGTAATCATTTCATCTCATTATTGAGTAATACAATACATTTGAGAGCATTTACTTAAAACTTGGTGTACATTGCTTTTCTTGTTGCTTTTATTTTTTTCCATTTGTGACTTCTTTCCCTTTCAAGTTTACTTTCATTTTATTTCAGTGCCTTAGAGAATTTCAATTGAGAATTCTCATCTTTCGAGAGTTAGGCTGACTTAGGAAAATTTAAAGAAAATGAATCGTCTAAGGTTGCACGATTTACAAGACTTAAGTTCTAGCCCCAAGAAAGTTGGTATCAAAGCCATTGTTCTATAAGTGATCTGTCATAATTTGATATGGTAAATTAAGTCCTTTTTGACACTTTAAGCATTTTATGAATTTATTTTATGGTTTTTAATATTTATTATATTTCTATCTTAGTAGTTAGTTTTTTAATTTTTAGTGTGTTTTGTGACCAAAATGGTAAAATCTTACCTTTTGGGGTCCAATAATTAATTCTAGCTTGTACAGGATGTGAATAAGGCAAAAACATGAAGAAACCTTGATGTTGACATTGATGTTACAACACTGAAGTTATCTATCACCTTGGGAGTTGAATTTTAAGAACTAACAACACTATAGGTGAACTGATGAAAAAGGCATGACACCAATGTCTGGGTGTCATGACATTAAATGTCAGGGTCAAGACATTATGCTGTTGAGGATGAAACATTCAGAACAGTCACCAATGTTGAAGGACCCCAACTATTTAAAGAGCCAAGGTCGCGAGATCAGAACCAAAGTTGCAACACCAATGCTGCCAGGCAGATTTGGGAGGATTCTGTTGACAAAGTCATGAAACCAATGTTTGGGTGTCGTAACATCATGGCTCAATAGGTTTAATTCTACAAGGGCTTTCTTCAGTTAAAACAATCTATTTTAGTTTTTAAAAATGGGGCAATATTGTCTGTTTTAGGTCAACATTAGAAGCATTATAAGCAACACTTTATAACAAATTTTAAGGACTTTTATTTTAGTTTTTAGATTTTTAGGTTAAATCTAGTTTTGGGCTGCTACAATATTTTTCTGCAATTTTTCTGCAACTTTCTTCCTTTGTAACTCAACAGTATAAGAACCCTTTTTGTAACTTTGAACTCTTTCTTTCAATTTTAATAGATTTCAACAAGTTTTTATAAAAAGTTTGCAATCAAATAATCATAATGAGCAATCTTACATTTTCACTCTATCACAATCATCAAATCAAGCACTTTAGTGAAACAAAATTTGAGAAATTTCTAAACCCTTTAATTTTTGTATTATGTAATTGCTTTAATTAACATGAGATTGATTAGGTATTGGTTGATTATGATGAGTATGAACCAAATTTCTTGGATAGCTGGTTAATTGACTGCTGAATAATTATCTTAAGAATTAGAAACTAAATTAAATAATCTAGACTAAATTTAATAGAAAGAAAAACTTGGAATTGATGACTCTAGGTGAAAATATAGATAATTGAGACCAAAAGGAGACATTATCATGTAAAATTTCAATTGTCCCCATTTAGTTTAAGTTAGATCTAGAGATAAATTAGACTAAATTACTAATTGGGTAAATTATAGACCGAGAGGTATTAATTAATTCAATTAGAAAATTATTCTATTAAATTCCTTAATCCAAGAGTTAATTGTCAACATGGAAATTAACTAGTTACAATTTTTGTCTTTGATTATTCTATTATAAAATTTGAAATCTTTACAATTAGGTCCCTAGATATAAGTTTAGCTTAAATCCTTCAATTTTGTTTTTTCGTACTATAGGTTATTAGATAACTATTTAGACTTCCTATTTGCATGTTTGTTACTTTGAATTTGATTTTATCGCTGATTTTATGTAGGTTCGATCCTTGGAATACTCCGCAAGGTGTTCCATTGTACCTTTATATAAATATTATAACTCGATCTGTTACACTTATAATACATCACATGTCTAGTCTTTGTTTACATTTTTATCTGTTCGATGCATGTATGAGGCATGACTAGGAAGGCATCGATTGAGATGACAAAATGAGTAAATTAGTATATTGAGCCTAGGTAGACTCGTGGGAGGGATAAGAAAACTAGTAGATCAAGAATATGTTGTTGTCTTTGGAAAGTCGAGTGGTCAATGTTGAGGAATCCATAAGTGGTGTGAAGGAGACACTAAAGATAGTAGAGGGACACATTAATGAGCTGTACTCATTGAAAGAGCAACTCAGGGAATATGTAGAAGAGGCTCTCAGTTCCAATTTGGATGCGATGAAAGGGGCCCTTAATGCCACTATGGGTGATCAAATAGAGAAGAGTGATGCTTTCATGGTAATAACTTTAAAGGAATAGATTGTGGAGCTTATGGGGGAGCTCACTATCTATAGGGCTAATCTATGTAACTGAATGTTGGCTTCGATTACTAAGCAACGCAAAATGGATGTTCCCAAATTGAAAGAATTTAAGGGGACGAGGTCTACAAGGGATGAGGATAACTTTCTTTTGGGGGTGGAACAATACTTTCATGCGATGGGCATTGAGGATAAGGCCACTAAGGTAAATAATCTTTCAATTTATTTTATTGATGTAGCTATCTTATGGTGGCATTATGGTCCATAGATTCAAAACGAGTTGGGTCAAAACTGGAATTTGGGAGGAGTTCAAAAAGAAGTTGAAAAAGTAATTTTACCCATAGTATATTGAGAATGAAGCTCAGGAAAATTTGTATTGGCTTACGCAACAATGCACTATTCGTTTGTAAACTTGTAATTTAAGTGGATTTGGTGCCTTAAGTGTTATTGGATCTGGTGCCTTAAGTGTAGTATATTTGTTTGTAACCTTGTAACTTTTTCTAGCAGATTGGTTAATAAAATGATTTATGGATTACATTAATATTCTTTATATAATGTCCTCATGTGGTTTTTACATGAAAAGTAAAATAAAAGCAAATTTTAGCTCACTGGTTATCTAATGTTTAACTAATACTAAGTGATATTATGTGGTTGGATCATAATACAGAAAGATAACTTATATTACTAGATGAACCTAAACATGTCCTTAGTCTAATCAAATGAGCAAACTGATTGAAAGACTAATATGTCATCTATCAAGTCCAATTGGGGATATGTTTTGTCTTGGGTATTGGAGCGGATGACTCCCAAAAGATATATATATAGATGTGACTAAGTGGACTGGCAGGACATTGGATTGGACCCAAGCGGAAGAGATCCTGAATCTGTTTGTGGATTTATTCACTTGTGACGTTCATAGTGTCACATATATTAATCTTGAGTAGATGATGGATTATGAATGCGTGACTCATATACTTTGATGTAAGTAAAGGTCAAACTTCAAATAGATAAGGAACCGAAAGCTAGTGCGTTAGTGACCTGCCTCTAATTTTAGTAGTAGTCTAGATACGCTTCGGCATTTAAGGAGCTTGTTTTCTAGCTATTTTGGTATTAATTATTAAATTTTCGGTACTTAGTAATTTAGTATTAAATATTAATAAAAGAAGTGTTTTTACACAATTTTGAGTGTTAGTGACCTATTAGGCCGACACGGGCCTTAGGTAGTTTTGATTTGTGTAATCGAGTGTACAGGATGCTGAATTTAGGGCCAATGCAAACTCTAAAATATATAGATATTTCAACAGTCTTTTATGTACATTTTATGCTAATTATGAGTAAATAAATAATACTTCCTATGGTTTTTCACTTAATGTCACGATATTTTATAATCTCCATGGGAATGTGTTAAGTTTGTGAAATTTATGTTAAACACATGTTATATTGTTATATTTTTTTGGAATAATTGGGCTAAGGGAGAGGATGACAAAAATTTGGTTGTATTTGTGTCTTAAACAGGTAAAGGTTGGAAGATCTAGGATGCAGTCATGTGGGATTCAAAATGACTTCGTTCTAGATTCAATTTGTAACAGCCCGATTTAGGGCCTAGTCTGAATAGTGGTGCGAGGTCACGAATCCGAGGTAAATTTATGAGTTTTTTTAAGGTTCATGCCATGTTTGCATGCTAGTGTGAAAGTTTCATGAAGCAATTTTGTTATGTAACACCCCAAACCCGGCCCAAACACTACAACCGGATCTGGTATGTCACTCAAAAATTTTTTGTAAAACCAATCGTGTCTACAGAAAGCTCAAAACTGAATTACATGTCTTTGAAAGAAATTAAAATGAGAATAAATAATAAAGGCCCATAATAAAACTAAAATGTAAACTAATGGCCCATGGCCTTATTACAACATAGTTTGAATCCATAACATAAAATACTTTGAAAAAAAAAACTATTAAGTGGAACTTTTTGCCAGATTCACATATTCTTTTGCATGACCACCTTGCGCTCCACTCCAGCCCGGTCTGATGCACTAATTGTCACCTAAAAGGTTAGTTTAATTAGGTGAGTCGCAAGACTCAGTGTGCAACCCTCATGCACCACTAGATTTGGGCCTCATAAAACATAATAATAATTTCATTTACATGGATAACAAATAATATGCAAAGCCCAACCCATTTGCCTAGGTTTCCATCTGCTACACGCCCCCGTACCAACCAAACACACCATTGGGGATTTCTACAATCAACCCACACCGCTACACGCCAAGATGGCAGTCATGCTGCTCATCAACATATTATGGCCGAATCCCTTATAACAGATCACGGCATTAGCCACTACAGCAAATCACGGTATAAACTGCTATGCATATACATATACATATAACTTCCTCCTTTCATCACCCAACCCATGCAAACATGTACAACAATTTACTTGTAACACATAATCAGATTATTTACTAACCTGGTGGTCAGCTGTTTAAATCCGAGATTTTGGCTTTTAACGTAACATATAAAACTTATGAACATATATATATATATATTAATAATCAGATCTAGATGGTGGGGAAGTATTACAAACCTGATTCTCGTATTAATGCTTTCTCTACGACTACGCTACTATCACTTGAGACTACCACTATCGGCCCACGATCTGACTTCGATGCCGGCCCATACCCTGATGGCCAATCTCGCACTACCGAGACAGATCACTTCTTGTATTTGGGTGTTGGTTGTATAGATCCATCCTTTTCTGCCTGACTGTTATTCGAGTCCATCCTTAATCACTAAATCATTTAAACGATGAGATCTAGTTACTTAACAACTATAACACTTAAATCGAATTCTTACCTAGTTAATCGAATCCCGAATGTCGTTGAGAACTCGTCACCTCCTTTCCTACATTCAGCCATCACCAAAAATAGTTAACCAAACCGATGATCGAAAGCCATCTAACACCTTATGCCATTCGATCGAAAATAAAAAAATAGGAAAGTGACCATTCGGCCGAACCTACCCTTGACCACCTACCTTGGCTTTTCACAAATCGGCACTACAGATCTCAGCAAGAAAAGATTCGGCTTCTAAAATTAGAGAGTGAAATCGACAAGGCCTTAGAAAATCGATTCAGATTAGAAACTCGATAAAAAGAATAAAGAATTTGAAAAGAAGTAAAATCCCAAAACTTACCAAATTAGAGGGGTGTATTCGGCTATGGTGCACCTTCGGGAAAACAAAACTACCCTTGTAGATCCGGCTATGGGAGATGAGGGTATGAACAAAGAGATTCGGCTAAAGTGTTTTGAAAAGAATAAGAAAAGTGTTGTCAGAGTATTCGACCAACTAGAAAAAGAAAAGAAAGAAAACTTAGAGGGAGAATGGAGTGGAGATTTCGACAGAGAAAAGAAAAGATGGAGAGAATTATTAGCAGAATTTCGGCTAGCCTATATTAAACCGATTTCCCCCTCCTGTAGTTGAGTTTCGGCCAACTCTCTCCTCTTTTGATAGTCTTTAATCTCATGATAACTCAATCCTTATCTTACCTTTAGGAGAGCCCACATTAAAGCCAACTCCTCCCTCTTTAATTATCAACTTTTATCACATAAATTAAAAGAAAAAGACTCCTAAAAAGAAGCGTAACTACTGTCCAACCCCCTTCCTTTCTTAGTGCCGAAATTTTGCCCCAACACTTGGGCCTCAAGTGGCTACACATGGCCCAATAACCTTCCTCCTTGTGACGCCACCATTAATGGCCACTTAGAGCACCTTTTGTCTTCGGGCCACAAGCCCAGCTTGCTACTAATCTAATTATCTAACTTAAATTATCAACTAACACCATCTATCAACCACCTAACCCAAACTTTAAAGCCCAACCTATCACTTAAACTACCCAGAACATTAATTTAAACCCTAATCCATATATTTAATTAAGGCCTCTGCCCGAGCATATTAAACCAACATCACATATAAATGCAAAAGCCCATATTTAGGATGTTACATGTTAAATTGAGGTTGAATGGTCTATTAGGACTAAATTGTAAAAGTTGCAAAATATGAGTTTCTAGAAGCTTTTTGTATGAAATAGCTTTAGAATATTAATTAGAAGTCCTTAAATAGCAATTTTCCCAAATTATAATTTTTGGATAAAAATGGACATGAAAGGTGAAAATTTTTAAGAGAATGACATTTTGGTCATTTATTAATTAAATGATTAAAATAGGAAAAAGATGATAAAAATCTCATTCATCTTCTTCCTTTGTGCTAAAAATTTGAAGAACCCCATAGCTAGGGTTTGTTCATTTCTCAAGCTTGCTAGTAAGTTCATCTTAGCCTCGTTTTTAATATTCTTCGTACTTTTGAAGTTCTCGTATTATGAATTAGCTATTTTTAGCTATAAAATGAGCTAAGATGCATGTTCAAAAATGTACCCATGAATGATATGCTTGTAAAATGATATTTTAAGGAAGTTTATGAGAGTTTGGTGTTAGATAAATATTTTTTTCTAAGTGAATTTCATGAAAAATGCTAGTTGGGACTAGTTTGTAACTTTTATGGAAATTTGTCATACATGGTAGAAATAGTGAGAATTTTTTATTGCTATAGTTGAGATAAAGAATCATCTAAGCATGAAGTCTAAGAAAGTTGAATGAGAATCATTTTACGAGCCTTGGGGCAAAAGTGTAATTATGAGAAAGTTTAGGGGCAAAATGATAATTTTTCCATAGTAGGATTTATGAGTCCATTTAGTTATTATGATTATTAAATGAGTTAAATTATTATTATAGATCAAGGAAAATGAAGCCCGGATTAAAACCGAGGCAAGAACAAAGTCGAATACTAAATTGCATATCTACGTACATTTTGTACATTGAGGTAAGTTTGTATGATTTCTAAGCTTTATGATTTATATCTTTGAAATTCTTAGTGTAATGTATAATAGTATCATGAAAATGTTTAATGTTATGTTAAACAAAGAAATCAATGAGATTAAGATGAGAAATTCCCGATTGAAGATGAATTACCTAGGATACTCGATCTACCACATGAAATGAGAAAGTCCGTATAAGACCAAGCCAAGGCATGGCATCGGCAATCAAGCAAGTTATCATGTAAGACCAAGGCAAGTCTTGGCTTTGAAGAGTTATTATGAGATGAAGACTCTTATAAGCCCAAGCCAAGGCATGGCATTGATGAGTCTCCAAGCAAAGATGTCATGTAAGTCCAAGACAAGTCTTGGCATTGAAAAGTTATTATGTAAGTCCAAGACAAGTCTTGGCATTGAAAAGCTAGCAAGAGATAAAGATCCCATGTAAATCCAAGCTAAAGCATGGCATTGGTGAGAACAAGGAAGATTTCATGTAAGACCAAGCCAAGGCTCAGCATTGATCAGTTCATGAGCAAAGATACCAAGTAAGACCATGCCAAGACATGGAAATGGTAAGTTCCCAAGAGAACACACGAGAAAGGCTTTTGATAAGTCCATGTCAAGACATGGCCTCGACACCAAGATGAGAAATTCCATGTAAGACTGTATCTAGGATATGGCTTTGGCATCTAGTCATATGTCGGTCAAGATCTAGTATCCTCAGTTATTCATAAAAATTCATCGGGCAAACGAGTAAAGCTCAAATGAGATAATAAGAAAGCTAAGTAAGTAAAGCTACTGTTAAGTTGGAAATGAGTATTGCCATGTTATGAATGATGAATGAAAGATTATGATTATCATGTTAAAGTATACTAATTAATGTGATCAAGTGATACAGGTACCTTATTTATCTCACAAGGATGAGACTAGTAAGTATCATGAGATATGGAAGAATCAGTATGAGTAAGTAAGCTTTATAGCAGAAATTTATGATACCATTATTTATGTCAAATGGTTTATATTAATCAAGCATGTTGCTATGTGTATTATATGCAAAATTACTAAGCTAAATACTTACGTCCTTATTTCTTTCTTTCCATGTAGTCTTGCCAAGCTAATCTTGTGGATCATCATCATCGGAGCTCGGAGTACACTATCAATCACTATTTTGGTATAACCAAGTTGTTTATGTTAAGTATGGCATGTTTTAAGAAGGGCCAATGTATAGGCTATCAAGTTTATTATTATTTTGTATATGGTTAAGTGATTGGCCAAAGTTGACTAAGCAAGTATGTTCAATGTTATAATTGAAGCATGTAGTATTATTCATTAAAGATGTAGTAACTTGAGTTGTTGAATTAAGTATAAGATTGATCTTGATTTCAGGGTGGCAATTGATTTGGTAAATAACCTTCAAGTGGCCACACGGATAGGCACACAGGCGTGTGTCTAGGTCGTGCGTACCTTGCACCTTTATAATTGAAGTCAGGATAGGCCACGGGCAAATCCCACGGCCGTTTGTTTAAGTTGTGTTTGACACATAGTCAGAACATGGGCGTGTGCCCTAGGCCGTGTGAAATAAGTCAGTATATCAAGGTATAGCACACGATTTACGTCCACAGGCGTGTCAAGGCCGTGTGTAATTAGTCAGTGTCGACCATGGGTGGAAGACACGGGCATATGTTAGGGGTACACGGGCGTGTGACCTCTGTTTTAAGGAAAAGTTTTCATTTGAGTTCTGAAAGTTTTCAGATACGTGTTTAAGGCCTCGTAGGCCAATGAAAGGTATGATTTGACTAAGCAAGAGAAGTTTTTAATTCGAAACAAAATTTTATAGCCCATAAGTACACGTTTTAAGTGAGTTCAAGCATGGTAATATCTCGTATCTAGTCTTAGCATCAGACTTGGGTATGAGGTGTTACAAAATTACATGGAGGTCTAGTATTGTCTAATTAGAGGCCCAAAATCGTTCCACTTACACACTTTTCTATGGACTAAAAATGACTACATCCACTGCTAAAATTAACAGTCCATAACTGATCACTCATCTCCCAAAAATAGTAGATTTGACCCCAATCACCATCAAATAAAAATTAACAACCATTTCCCTTGATTCAAGCCTCAAATTGTCCACTCCTCTACAAAAAATTACAGTTAAAACCACCCCCTTTTTACCATTCAATAGGTGACCATACATGGAGAAAAATAAGCAACTCCTTTTGCTAAAATTAGCAAAACATCACTCACTCATCCACATATCAAGGGTCAGCACCTATGGGGGAGAAAATTAAGGATTCCCTTGTTAAAAATAGCAAGGCATGTTGGGGCTTAAAGGCTATAAAATGAGGCTTTCACTTTATTAAAAAATGTACCGATTTTCAGAGAAAAATCTTTTGAGTGTTATTGTCTTTTTCATGGCTTGTTAAACATTCGTTTGCCACAAAATAAGGGAATTCACTTGCCGAAAATGAGAGTAGTCAAAGAGAGAAACTTGAGAGCATTTTGATGATTTAATACAAAGAAAAGAAGGAGAGACACCATGGGAACCCGCAAGGACCAGTTGCAGATAAACCATTGTAGTTTAATTGTTTTCTCTTCTTATTGTGAATTGGCCTTGGATAACCCCCTTCAACTACTCTTCTTCCCTTTCTTTTCATTGTTAATTGATGTTTTCTGTATTGAAAGAAAAGTTTGCATCTCATCTTTATGTTTTAAATTTAATATTACATGACTTAATTTTGTTTATTCAGAATTAGTATGAATCATGATTTGAGTTAATTGGTTTTTGTATTGAGAATATTTTGTGCAAATGATTATTTCATTTATTTAGGTTTGATTCATGTTAATACTTGTAAATGTATGACCAACATTTGTAGGTTAAGGGATTAACTATTTAATCTGAGAAGAGGTAATAGTTAATAGATAAAAGACCTAAATGGCACATATCATGTCGATATCAAAAGACAATTGTTGTATGCATAAACTATATAAATGCCCGAAAGGGTGATTTGTAGGTTAGTTTTGACATAGACAAATGTAAAATAACTTAGTGACATATTAGAACTTTAAGAAAAGCCTATTCTTTAATTAAAATTTGGTTTAATGAATTTTCATATTGTTTCGATCCTTCATGGTATTCTTTTTATGATTTCCCATAAACTCTTGTTAAGTGAAATACTTGTTCTAGCCTATTCATGTTATGTTTTATTAAATCTTATGTTTAATCTTTCTGTTGTGATTATTTTTCTACAAGGTATGTTGTTTTATTTTGTGGGTATTTGAAATTTGAGTGCATCCTCAACATTATTTTCGACTCTCATCAACAATATTTTTCTTTACTTATTTTCTACCAAATTATTTTATAATTAACTTTGCAATTAATTTACACAACAGTCCCCGAGGAGATGATAACTCTTTACTTACTACTTATTACTTGTACGACCATGTACACTTGCACGTAATTACACGACACAAGTTTTTGGTGCCATTGTTGAAGACTGTATTTTTTCATTATTTGTGAAGATAATTGTTTTTCAGTTTGGTTTATTTTTATTTTTATTTTTGTTTCTATCAATTTTAACTTTATTATTTTTGTGATTTTTTAGGGTTTATGAACATAGACTGAATTATCGATCTATTGCCAATTACCCAAAAATTAAACACACTTTTAGGCAAAGAAGAATGTAACGATCAGTCTAAAGACAAGTCGAAGAGAAGAATCAAAATCCAAGAGAAGATGCAGTTGTAGTACTCAAAATCTGATCCTTGTTGCTGATGATAGAGATCGAGCTATTCAGCGATATGTTGTGGCCCTTATCCAGTGAACTCAATCCAAGGATTGTAGGGCTTGAGATTGAGGCCCCTCAATTTGAGTTAAAACCAGTGATGTCCCAGATGTTGCAAATAATGGGACAATTCAATAGGATGCCTGTTGATGATCCACATTTGTACCTTTGCTTATTTATGGAAGTAAATGACTCTTTCAAGTTACCTGGAGTATTTGGAGATGCCTTAAGATTGAAGCTTTTCCCATATTCATTGCGAGATCGAGCACGAGCATGGTTGAGTTCCATATCATCCTATTCTTTCTCCACATGGAAAGAATTGGCAAAACTGTAACACCCCTAACCCGTATCCGTCATCGAAATAGGGTTTCAAAGCATTACCAGAACATTCAGAACATTTGTCGATTAATTCAGGTAAGTTACTATTTATTCACCGAGGTCATTCAAAATGTCCCTTAAATAGACCCTCGAGGCCCAATGCAAGCATTAGAATCAAGTTGGGACTTAATCGAAAACTCTAAGAATTTTTTGTGACATTTCAAAAATTTTCCAAGGTTCAGGACTCACACGCCTGTGTGGTCCAAGGGGCACGCCCGTGTGACCCTTAGACACACCCGTGCCTCAGGCCGTGTTCAAAACTAGGTAGCTCTCTGATTGTGCCACACGGCCATGTCACATGTCCGTGTGCTAGGCCGTGTGGTTATTTTATTCAATTCGAATTAGGTGCAGGTTTCACACAGCCAAGACACACGCCCCTGTTCAAGGCCGTGTCACCCACACGGCTGAGACACGCCTGTGTCTCTACTCATATGCTTAATTCTGAGAATTTTGTTTTCTCAAATTTAAGGTGCAGGGGACACTCGACCTAACCACATGCCCGTGTTACCAAGCCGTGTGTCACACACGGTCTAGACACACGTCTGTGTGTCTGCCCTTATGGACAAAATAAAGCCATTCTTAGCTTCATTTCTAACCCTAATCTTTGCCATAATCCTATACCACATCTTACATTTATAACCCAACAAATCCAAGCATTTTATTCAAGTTAATTCTATCATTTAACTTGATATATCATCACATACAATTACTAACCATTTCAAGCATTCTACTCAAGCATATTCCATCCATCATCATGGCATATCATTTCATGCATATATGTTTACAATCTTGCCTTGGTTATGTCCTTATGTTAAACACAATTTGATCAACAACTTAACATATATGTGGCTAACATAATATGACATTACAAGTATATCAAAACAATCATTACTAGCCATTCCAATGGCTAGATTACATGCATCGTTTATGTTTACATGCCAAAATGGCCAACATATCCTATACATGCCATTACAACCGCAATTGAATTACCATACTATATCGACATGGGCCGATGGATAGTGTGAGTGATCTTCGCCAAGCTTCCAATCCAATGAGCTTTCAATTTACTCTAAAACAGGGAAATAAAATGGAGTAAGCATAAAATGCTTAGTAAGTTCGTATAACATGGTACTTAACTTACCATTCATCCTATTTTGAGGTAACTATGTAAGGCATATTCACTTAATTTGACCTCAAGCCCTACACCTATCCTCATTGCCCTTGTTAGTCATATATTCCATAATAACATCAAAAACAAGTATGAGCTCAACAACAATCAAGTTTCCATGCACATAAATGCTTTCCACAGCATGTATAAATCACATTGTTATAGCTCAAGTATATTTTCATATAACGTATCTTGAGTTTAGATTATTTCACATTAGAACTTTATTCATCAATGTCACATGTGTAACAACCCGATTTTGGGGCTAGTCGGAACAGTGGTCTCGGGACAACTAATCCAAGGTTGAAGAAAATTATTTTAGTATTATTTTATGTGTTATGGTATTAATATCTGGCTATATGGAAATTTTGGTGCTTTAATTTTAGCAAGAGCATGCTTAATTGTGAAAAAGGACTAAATCGCATAAAGCGCAAAAGTTCTATTTTATAAGGTAGAGGTACCTAATAGCTATAAAATAAAATTTTGAGGATTTTAAAGTGCAATTAAGCCATTCATCTAGTGATGGCCGGCCATAGGAAGCTAGGGGGACAAGAGCATTAATTTTTAGTCAAATTTGGTGATAGGTGTTGACTAGTTGACTAAAATATGATAAAATAAGGGAAGGCCATCATCCTTTTTCTCTTCTCTTCCTCTTCCACCAATTTTTTACACTCAAAAGAAGGGTTTTGAAAGCCTTGAGATTTCAGCAACTTGTCCTCACCCAAGTAAGTGATTTTTGGTGGTGTTAATTGATAATTTTTGTGTTTTTGGAGTCCCTAAAGCTTAAGCTAGCTAATGAGGGGACTAATTTGAGATATGGTTGAAATTATAGAGACTTACCGTGAGAGTAGTTATGTTGTAAGCTGAGTTTTCATGGAAGAAAATGAATGTTAGGGAGGTGAGAAACAACTTTTGTGAAAGGTGTTAGCATGAAAACACCTAAATAGGACTTGAATGCAAAGATTTAGTTTGTGTCATAAATGCATGAAATAGTTTAAATGGTGAGTAGTTGTAAGAGAAATAAATGTTCATCTATGCTTGTCTATTGAGAAAATGTGATGAAAAATAAATTATGAGCCTAGGGGTAAAATCGTAATTTTGCCAATGTACAAGGGCAAAATGGTAATTTTTGCCCAAGTGTAGAATTTGATGTGTTATGATCATAGAATGATCTAAACGAATGAATTTTATTGTTATAGATCAAGAAGAGCACGGAATCAACCTTGACTGTGGGAAAGGCAAGGTGATTGAGTAAATCGCTAGCTAACACGTTTTGCATCGAGGTAAGTTTATGTGTAAGCAATATATATATTTTCGTAAACATTATGTTGCTAATTAGTGTATGGCATGATTGAGAAAATATGTGGTTCTAGTGGAATGAATGTGATAGTCTTTGAATACTTATTGCATAAATGACGAAATAATCGTATGAATGTGTATTGACAATATTTGATGGTGGGCTATGTGCGATACCACCATGTTGCTTAATTACGATGGGCTATGTGCGATACCATTGTCTATATATCTTTTTGGTGAGCTATGTGTGATACCACCGTAACTAATCTTTTGGTGGGATATGTGCGATACCACCGTAATTAATCTTTTTGGTGGGCTATTGCGATACCACCCTAACAAAGGCTGATGGTGGGCTAAGTGCAAAACCTTCGAGAAATTTGACTATGAGTAAGGAAATTAGAGATAGTGATGTGTTGTACTATGTGATATTGTGATGCTAAGTGCAGGGGAACTTGTTAATGAATGCATGCATTAAGCTTGTGATATGGTTGCAATGTGGGAATGAAGAAAATGAGTAAGCATGATCATGAATGTACATTGTTTCTCGCTAAGTATGTAATGCTATGCAATTGTTTAATCATGTTATAATGTTATATTGTTTACATGTAAACTTACTAAGCTTAAAGCTTACACTCCCTTCTCTTTTTCCCTTGTTTTATAGAGTTTAAGAGTCAAGCCAGGATATGCCGATAACAAGGAGGCCGCCCACACTATCTACTCACCTCGGTATATTCAGATTTAGTGATTTTTTGTATGGCATGTATGGGGGCTAGACTAGATAGATTATTTTGTTATTTTAGCCAAAGGTGTATTGGCTCTTGTTAAGACATTAATTTTGTAAATTGCCAAGAATGATGACACATTTTTATCATTTATGAAATTCCAAAGTTATCAATATGAGTGCATGTTAAATTATGAGATGTTTATTAGTTGGTTGAATGAACTCATTTAGTGTAAGATATATGGGTGCTAGAAGCTTTGTAAACAGCCTTGTTCTGACCACATGGGTAGGCACATGGGTGTGTGTCTAGACCATGTGTGACACACGGTCAGTCTACGAGCATGTGACTTGGCCGTGTGTCCTCTACATGTTAACATTTTAAGTTAGAATAGAAAACGGACTGTCCATACGGGTGTGTCCAGGCCATGTTAAATTAGTCAGTAACTCCCCACGGTTTAGAGCGACGGGCATGTTATGAGGGAACACGGGCGTGTTCCTTTTCACATGGGCGTGTGCCCTAGCCGTGGGAGTTTTGGCAGAATGCTGGGGTTTTGGGCACGGTGTGAGCACATGGGCGTACGAGACTACACACGGGCGTGTGCTCCCTATTTAGTTGAGAGAGAAATTTTATGGATCGTAAGAGTTATCGATATAGTCTCGAGAGCCCTAGTATGTACGAGTGAGGTCTCGTAAGTCGAGAATAAAGTTGTTGTAGTGACTCAAGTAGAGTAGTCGCGTGAGCCTATGTGGTGATCAAGTAGTTTTGTATAGTAACGCTTCTTGCCCGATTTCGACGGGGATTGTGGGTAAGGGGTGTTAGATTTAGTGGTATTAAAGCTATGGTTTAGTCGGCTCTAGGACTACCGTAGCGTGTGTGGGAGTCTAGCTATACATGCCATAAGCGTATAATGATAGTGTGGTGGCTTCTGAAGATTTTAAACCTGTTTTATGTAGCATATGGATTCTGATTAATCAACTGCTGATGACGCAGCTAGTAATGCGCTGGCTCCTACATAAAAGACCGCGCCTGTGCAGAGTGAACCCAAGACTAGGGGTCAAAGAGAAGAGGCTCGGGAAGCGTTTCTCCAAATGATGAGAAATTGGTACACTGAGTATGTACGAGCTAACCCCAATGCTCAACCTCCTCCATCTCCTCCTATACCTCAGTTAGTTCCTGTGGCTTCCCAAGGTATAGAAATGGTGAGGGTAGCTAAGCCCCTATTGGACAAAATTCAGAAGCAAGAACCTGAAGATTTTCGAGCTAATAAAGATGATGACCCTGAGCAGGCGGAGTTCTGGCTTGAGAACTCAATGAGGGTTTTTGATAAACTCTCCTGTACCCCTGAGGAGAGCTTAAAATGTGCTGTATCTTTGTTGAGGGACTTGGCATACCATTGGTGGAAAACGTTGACATCAGTGGTTTCTAAGGAGAGGGTAACGTGGGACTTCTTCTTGGAAGAGTTTCGAAAGAAGTATATAAGTTAACAATTTGTAGACCAGAAGTGAAAAGAATTCCTTGAGTTGAAGCAAGGAAAAATGACTATGGCGGAATATGAGCGTGAATTTGTTCGGCTCAATAAGTATGCACAAGAATGTGTATCAATGGAAGCTACCTTATATAAGAGATTTGACGGGTTGAATGAAGATATCAGACTTTTAGTTGGGATTTTAGAGCTAAAGAAATTTGTGGTATTAGTGGATCAGGCTAGTAAGGCCGAAGAATTGAATAAGGAAAAGAGGAAAGCCCTAAGTGAGGCTCGAGATGTGAGCAAGAGGCTGATGAGCAAATCATACCAAGCTCAATCGAAGAGGTCCAGGGAAGCGAACCTTCGGATGACTACGTCAGACGGGTATTCACAGAGAAAGCGAGGTAACACGTGTTCGGGTTCAAGAATTTAGGCCACCTCAATGGCAAGTGTGGGTAATCCAAAGTCCAAATCGGAGTGCCCAAGTTGTGGAAGACATCACATTGGGGAGCATTGGGGAAACAATTGAAATTGTTATAAGTGTGGATCCCGGCCATTTCATCCTGTCTTGAAAGGGATGAGAAGGAGAAGAAGAAAGAGATAAGATCAAGCAGTGCATCCTTTAGAGGTAGGCCATAAAAGAACTCGGGAGGTAGGACTAGTGGTAGAGGTGTATCACGAGATACTACTGTGAGGTCAGAGGGTCGGGCGCCAGCAAGAACCTATGCTATTCGCACTCAAGAAGAGGCATCATTGCCAGATGTAATAACGGGTACATTCTCTCTATGACACATCTGTTATTACTTTGATTGACCCGGGGTCGACCCATTCTTATATTTGTATGAGATTGGCATTTAGTTTGAATTTGACTATCGAGCCTCCTAAAATTGTGATAAAAGTATCAAACCCACTAGGTAAACAGGTGTTAGTTGACAAGGTGTGTTGGAGCTATCCCTTGACAATTAGGGGTCATTATTTTCTGGCAAACCTTATGTTGTTACTGTTTGATGAGTTTGATTTGATTCTTGGTATGGATTGGTTGATTGCCCATAGTGTTTTAGTGAATTGTGGTAGTAAATTTATTGAATTGAAGTGTGAAAATGGAGATGTTATTCGGGTTGAATCAGGTGAGTCAGATAGTTTATCGGTGATGATTTCATCCATGGTAGCTGAAAAATATTTGAGAAAAGGATGTGAGTCGTATCTTGCCTTTGTACTGAACATTGAAGGGCCTGAAGCAAAGATTGAAACCATGCCGATTGTATGTGAGTATCCGGATGTATTCCCAGAAGAGTTACCTGGACTACCTCCAATCAGAGAGGTTGAGTTTGGAATTGAGTTAGTTCCAAGAACGGCACCTATTTCCATCGCTCCGTATAGGATGGCACCGTTGGATTTGAAAGAACTGAAGATTCAGTTGCAAGAGTTGACGGATAAGGATTTTGTAAGACCAAGCAATTCACCGTGGGGTGCTCCGGTATTGTTTGTGAAAAAGAAAGATGGATCAGTGAGATTGTATATAGACTACAAATAACTCAACAAGGTGACAGTGAAAAATAAGTATCCTTCACCGAGGATAGATGATCTATTTGATCAACTGAAGGGAGCTATGGTGTTCTCCAAGATTGATCTGAGATCCGGTTATTACCAGTTGAAGGTTAAAGAACAAGACGTGCCGAAAATAGCATTGAGGACGAGGTATGGCCATTATGAGTTTCTTGGACTTAAAGAACAAGACGTGCCGAAAATAGCATTGAGGGTTAAAGAATGCTCCTGTAATTTTTATGGACTTAATGAACTGTATCTTCCGACCGTATTTGGACAAGTTCGTGGTTATTTTTATTGATGACATATTGGTTTACTCCCGAGATGAGAGTGATCATGCAAAGCATTTGAGAATTTTCTTGCAGACTTTGAGAGACAAACAATTATATGCCAAATTTAGAAAGAGAGAGTTTTGGCTCCGAGAGGTCAGATTTCTAGGACACATTGTGTTGGGTGAGGGTATTAAAGTTGATCCGGGAAAGATCTCAGCTATTGTGGAGTGGAAACCATCGAGAAACGTGTCAAAAGTCAGAAGCTTTTTGGGTTTATCGGGGTATTATAGGAGGTTTGTGAAGGGATTTTCTATGATTACTACTCCGATGATGAAATTATTGCACAAGGATGTTAAGTTTGAATGGACTGAAAAGTGCCAACAGAGTTTTGAGAGATTGAAAATGTTGTTGACAAAAGCACCGATTTTGGTACAGCCTGAGTCAAGAAAGGAGTTTGTGGTCTACAGTGATGTGTCATTAAATGGTCTCGGTTGTGTGTTGATGCAAGAAGGTAAGGTAGTCGGTTACGCCTCGAGACAGTTAAAACCCCATGAGAAGAATTATCTGACTCATGACTTAGAGTTGGCCGCAATTGTTTTCGCGTTAAAGATTTAACGACATTACATATATGGTGAGAAGTGCCAAATCTTCACGGATCATAAGAGTTTGAGGTATTTGATGAATCAAAAGGAGTTAAATTTACGGCAACGATGGTGACTTGAATTATTGAAGGACTACGAGCTAGTGATCGATTATCACCCGGGGAAAGCGAATGTAGTTGCGGATACTTTAAGTAGAAAATTGTTGTATACTTTGAGATCTATGAGCACGGGTTTGTCATTGTCTGATGATGGTGTTATACTGGCAGAGTTGAGAGCTAGGCCACTTTTGTTCGACAAATTTGTGAAGCTCAAAGGAATGATAATAAGATACTGGCTATAAGAGCTAAGTGTGATCAGGAGCTGATTCTGAATTTCGGGTAAATTCGAATGGTTGCTTAATGTTCCATGATAGAATTTGTGTACCTAAAGATGACGGGTTCATCTAAGAAATCTTACAAGAAGCACATAGTAGCTATTTGTCAGTACACCCAGGCAGTATGAAAATATACAATGATCTGAAGAAGTTCTATTGGTGGCTGGGGATGAAAAGAGACATCTCGGAATATGTAACAAGATGTCTGATTTGTCAACAAGTGAAAGCTAAGCGTCAAATGACATCGGGATTGCTTCAACCAGTGATGGTTCCCAAGTGGAAGTAGGATCGGATTACCATGGACTTCGTGATGGGGTTGCCCTTGGCTCCTAAAAAGAAGGATGCTGTGTGGGTTGTTATTGATAGATTAACGAAGTCGACTCACTTTATACCTGAGTGTATTGATTATTTGCTAGAGAAGTTAGCCGAGTTGTATATTGCAGAGGTAGTAAGATTGTATGGAGTGCCTATATCCATTATCTCAGATAGAGACCCAAGATTTACTTCGAGGTTTTGGAAGAAGTTACAAGAGGCCTTAGGTACAAGGTTGAATTTTAGTACTGCTTTTTATCCTCAAACTGATGGTCAGTCTGAGAGAGTAATTCAAGTTCTTGAAGATATGCTCCAATGCTATGTGTTAGAGTTCGAACGTAGTTGGGAAAGATACCTACCCTTGGTCGAATTCACTTACAATAATAGTTATCAGTCGAGCATACGGATGGCACCGTATGAGGCCTTATATGGTCGTAAATGTCGAACTCCCTTGTATTCAATCGAGCTGAGTGAGAAACAAATTCATGGGGTTGATTTAGTCAAAGAAACTGAAGGGAAAGTGAAGGTTATTCGAGATAGTCTGAAAGCTGCTTTAGATCGACAAAAGTCGTATGCGGACTTGAAAAGAAAAGAAATTGAGTTTCAAGTGTGTGACAAGGTATTTCTAAAAGTATCCCCGTGGAAGAAAATATTGAGATTCGGTCGAAAAGGTAAATTGAGTTCGAGATTCATAGGGCCATATGAAAGTACCGAAAGGATTGTACCAGTAGCATATTGGTTGGATTTACCGGCAGAGTTAGAGAAAATCCATAACGTGTTCCATGTATCAATGTTAAGACGTTATCGTTCCGATCCTTCGCATGTGATTCTTCCAACGGAAATTGAGATACGACCGGATATAACATATGAGGAAGAGCTGATTAAAATCTTAGCTCGAGAAGTGAAATAGTTGAGGAATAAGGACATAGCCTTAGTAAAAGTGTTGTGGTAAAAACACGGTGTAGAAGAGGCTACGTGGGAACGGAGGAAGCCATGAGAGAATAATATTCAAACCTCTTTACCGGTAAGATTTTCGAGGGCGAAAATCCCTAAAGGGGGGAGAGTTGTAACAGCCCGATTTTGGGGCTAGTCGAAACAGTGGTCTCGAGACCACTAATCCGAGGTTGAAGAAAATTATTTTAGTATTATTCTATGTGTTATGGTATTAATATCTGGCTATATGGAAATTTTGGTGCTTTAATTTTAGCAATAGCATGCTTAATTGTGAAAAAGGACTAAATCGCATAAAGCGTGAAAGTTCTATTTTATAAGGTAGAGGTACCTAATAGCTATAAAATATAAATTTGGAGGATTTTAAAGTGCAATTGAGCCATTCATCTAGTGATGGCCGGCCATAGGAAGCTAAGGGGGACAAGAGCATTAATTTTTAGTCAAATTTGGTGATAGTTGTTAACTAGTTGACTAAAATATGATAAAATAAGGGAAGGCCATCATCCTTTTTCTCTTCTCTTCCTCTTCCACCGATTTTTTACACTCAAAATAAGGGTTTTGAAAGCCTTGAGATTTCAACAACTTGTCGTCACCCAAGTAAGTGATTTAGGTGGTTTTTATTGATGATTTTTGTGTTTTTGGAGTCCCCAAAGCTTAAGCTAGCTAATAAGGGGACTAATTTGTGATATGGTTGAAAGTCTAGAGAGTTAGCATGGGAGTTTTAAGTGGTTATTTGAGTTTTTATGGAAGAAATTGAATGTTGGGGAGTGGTGAAGCAACTTTTGTGAAAGGTATTTTCATAACAACACCTAGGTAGGACTTAAATGCAAAGAATTAGTTTGTGTCATAAATGCATGAAATAGTTGAAATGGGGAGTAATTTTAAGAGAAATAAATGTTCATCTATGCTTGTTTATTGAGAAAATGTGATGAAAAATAAATTACGAGCCTAGGGGCAAAATCGTAATTTTGCCAATGTACAAGGGCAAAATGGTAATTTTTCCCAAGTGTAGAATTTGATTTATTATGATCATAGAATGATCTAAATGAATGAATTTCATTGTTATAGATCAAGAAGAGCGCGGAATCAACCTTGACTGTGGGAAAGGCAAGGTGATTGAGTAAATCGCTAGCTAACACGTTTTGCATCGAGGTAAGTTTATGTGTAAGCAATATATATATTTTCGTAAACATTATGTTGCTAATTAGTGTATGGCATGATTGAGAAAATATGTGGGTCTAGTGGAATGAATGTGATAGTCTTTGAATAATTATTGCATGAAAGACGAAATAATCGTATGAATGTGTATTGACAATATTTGATGGTGGGCTATGTACAATACCACCTTGTTGCTTAATTATGATGGGCTATGTGCGATACCATTGTCTATATATCTTTTTGGTGGGCTATGTACGATACCACTGTAACTAATCTTTTGGTGGGCTATGTGCGTTACCACCGTAATTAATCTTTTTGGTGGGCTATGTGCGATACCACCCTAACAAAGGCTGATGGTGGGCTAAGTGCAAAACCATCAAGAAATTTGACTATGAGTAAGGAAATTAGAGATAGTGATGTGTTGTACTATGTGATATTGTGATGGTAAGTGCAGGGGAACTTGTTAATGAATGCATGCATTAAGCTTGTGATGTGGTTGCAATGTGGGAATGGAGAAAATGAGTTAGCATGATCATGAATGTAGATTATTTCTCGCTTAGTATGTAATGCTATGTAATTATTTAATACATGTTATAATGCTCTATTGTTTACATGTAAACTTACTAAGTTTAAAGCTTAATCCCCCTTCTCTTTTTCCCTTATTTTATAGAGTTTAAGAGTCGAGCCGGGATATGCCGATAACAAGGAGGCCGTCAACACTATCTGCTCACCTCGGTATATTCAGATTTAGTGATTTTTTGTATGGCATGTATGGGGGCTAGACTAGATAGATTATTTTGTTATTTTAGCCAAAGGTGTATTGTCTCTTGCTAAGACATTAATTTTGTAATTTGCCAAGAATGATGATACATTTTTATCATTTATGAAATTCCAAAGTTATCAATGTGAGTGCATGTTAAATTATGAGATGTTTATTAGTTGGTTGAATGAACTCATTTAGTATAAGATATATGGGTGCTAGAAGCTTGGTAAACAGCCTTGTTCTGACCACATGGGTAGGCACACGGGCATGTGTCTAGACCATGTGTGACACACGGTCAGCCCACGGGCGTGTGACTTGGCCTTGTGTCCTCTACATGTTAAAATTTTAAGTTAGAATAGAACACAGACTGTCCACATGGGCGTGTCCAGGCCATGTTAAATTACTCAGAAACTCCCCATGGTTTAGAGCGGCGGGCATGTTATGAGGGTACACGGGCGTGTTCCTTTTCACATGGGCGTGTGCCCTAGCCATGGGAGTTTTGGCAGAATGCTGGGGTTTTGGGCACGGTGTGAGCACATGGGCGTGTGAGACTACACACGGGCGTGTACTCCCTGTTTAGTTGAGAGAGAAATTTTATGGATTGTAAGAGTTTCTGATATAGTCCCGATAGCCCTCATATGTACGAGTGAGGTCTCGTAAGTCGAGAATAAAGTTGTTGTAGTGACTCAAGTAGAGTAGTGGCGTGAGCCTAAGTGGTGATCAAGTAGTTTTGTATAGTAACGCTTCTTGCCCAATTCCGGCGGGGATTGTGGGTAGGTGGTGTTACAACATGAGTAGTGGTACATTCAAAGTGTACAAGTCTACAACCAAGGATGAACATTTTCATCTAATAACTTCCATGTTCAAATATCATATTTTCATACTTTCATATATCTCTTGTTATGTTTCATCATTTTCTTGTATTTCATGTAATATTCTCTTTATATCTTATTTTTTCATATCATATATATATATATCATTCTATGTCAATTTTTCTTAAATTCATATTTGCCCTTGTCAGAAATTTGCCCGTTGAATTTATTTAAATTATTGATGGATTCAAAGGCAGTACACTCGAGGCATACAAACTAGATCCTTCAATTCATATTCAATAATACCCATAAGGTAATATTTCAGAGAGTACATTCTTGAGCCACACATGTATTCAACGGGATTACCAGTCCAGGCTAAATCCCTTTTTACGACATATGCTCTTAGGAGCTCGATCTGGATTACCCGTCGGGCTAAATCCAATCCATAACATATGCTCAAGAGGGCTTTTATTAGGATTACCTGTCTGGGCTAAATCCTTTTTATGATGAGGTTAATAGGATTACTCGTCCGAGCTAAATCCCATTCGCAACAAATGTAAGACCTCATTCATTTCGGGAAATCACGTATCCATCAATTTTCTATTTATTCAATTGGGATTTAACATTTTCAAGCATTTTCCAGTTTTTGATTATTTCATACATCTATAACATCCATATAATTCAAATGATCACATTCCACATCCATTCCAAGCACAAAGGTAACATTTTCATCATTTACCCTTTTTCATCTATCGGGCATTATTATTTAATTTGAACATTTTTATTTATCGATCTTGATTGGATATGTAATCATTTCATATATATATATATATATATATATATATATATATATAATTCATACAATTTACATAGTCACAATCAAAACAAGCATGTAAATATACATATTTTTGTTACACGAACTTACCTTGACAATGTTCGTATAAGTAAAATCCAATAATCCGATTTCCTCTTTCCTCGTCCTAGCTCCGAATTTGGTCTATCCGGGTCTATACAAATAAATTTAACATCAATTTATCATATTTCACATTCAAGTGGACTCAATTTTTACTCTAGACAAAATTACTATTTTGCCCCTAACTTTTTCATAAATTCCAATTTTGTCCCTAGGCTCGGAAAATGAAACTTGTGAAAATTACTCCCTATTCCAAGCCTAACCAAAGCCTCATTACAAATTTTACAGCACATATATTCATAAAATTTTATAATTTTTCATCAAATTTTACAAGTTTTCATTTTAGTCCCTAAATCATGTTTTCATCAAAAATCACTTTGTAAAAGTTGTTTATCTATCAATAATCTTTCATTTTATACCATAAATTTATAATTTTTAGCATATACATTCATGAAACTTTTCAAATTAATCCCCCAAATTGAGAGATTAAGCTATCTCGATTCTAAAAATATCAAAATTACTAAAAGCAGGACAAGAAAACTTACCTAATTTGGCCATGAAAGTCTCTTGTCTCTCTTCTAGGGTTTCCATGTTTATTTGGGGAAGAAGACGGCATAAAGTAAGATGATATCTTTTATCATCTTTTTAATTAATAAGTATTTTGTTATTTCCAATTTAGTCTTTGCCTTTTTTCTATATTTTCATGGATGAGTCACCAAGAAAAATCTACGTACTTTTCTTAATGGTCTAATTACCATATAAGGACCTCTAGTTTTGAATTCCATAGCTATTTGATCCTTCTAGCTACTAGAATCCAACTTTTGCATTTTATGCAATTTGGTCCTTCTCGTAATTAAGCACATAATCGGTAAAATTTTCTTTTCAAAATTTTCACTTGACATTTCTAGTACACTATGTATCATATAATAAAATAAAAATAAATTTTACTTTCGGCTCAAATTTGTGGTCACGAGACCACTTTTTCGATTTCATCAAAATTTGGGCTGTTACAAGAACATTTTTGATGAAGTATTTCCCACGAAGTAAGAATGTTAAGCTCAGAAATAAAATTATTACATTTTAGCAATCTAATGATGAGTCCTTTTATGAGGCATGTGAACGATTTAAGGAATTATTAAGAAAATGCCCTCATCATGGTATTGCATCAAATTAGAGACTTTGTACAATGGTCTCAATGCTCACACAAGAATGGTGGTAGATGCTTCAGCTAAGGAGCTCTTCTTTCGAAGTCATACAATGAAGCGTATGAGATTCTTGAAAGAATTTCAAGTAATAACTATTGGTGGCCAACCAATCGATCAACCACATGAAGAAGAGTGGAAAGTGCTCATGAAGTTAACGCTCTTACGTCTTTAGCATCTTAGGTATCTAGTATAATTTTCATGCTTAAAAATAGTACTACTAATGGTTGCAACATTGACATGATAGGTTAACAACCAAGTCAGTTTGAGAACATCGCGTGTGTATACTGTGGAGATGGTCATAGATTTGAAGATTGTCTATCAAAACCAGAAACTATCTAGTATGTCGGAAACCATCATCAAAATAGGAATGGTCTAGGTTCATAATCAAATTATCATAATCCTTCATGGAGAAATCATTCCAATTTCTCCTAGAGTAATCAAGAGACTGGTCTAGGTAATTCTTATAAGCCCTCATGTTCAAATTATTTACTAGATTTTTCTCAATCGATGCAAAAACGTTAGTCAGCCGAGTTTTCAAATAGTTCAGAGAACCAATTGAAAGCATATATGGCTAAGAACGATGCGAATCTAATGAATCTAGAGAATCAGCTGGGACAATTAGCCAACGAACTGAGAAATAGACCTTAGGGTGCTTTGCCAAGTGATACAGAGAATCTCTAAAGTATAGGCAAATAGTAGTGTAAATTTGTTACTTTGAAGAGTGGAAAGGTGTTGAAATCTAAAATTTTTTAAGTTAAAGATGTGTAACAGCCCGATTTATACCCTAGTTAGAATAGTGGTTTTGAGACCACAAATCTGAGGTCGAAATAATATTTTAATATTATTTCTGGTGTTAATTATATGTGATATAGCCTGTGTGAAAATTTTGTGTGGTAATTTCATTGATTGAGTGTTGAATTGTAAGAAAGGACTTAATTGCATAAAGTGTAAAGTGATGTGTGCTAATTTTTGAATTCTTAATTGTTGATGTCTTTATAATGTGAGGTCCTTAAAAGGCAATTTGCCAATTACTATTGATAGTGGATGGTTATGGTCAATAATGACCTTGAAAAATATGTTTTATAATTTTATTATATAAGGTTAAAGTTGTAAATTGATAAATAATATGTTTGATAATCAAACAAAAGCATGTAAATAGTTTAGTTATCATCCTTAGTGCCTAAAATTAGCAAAGAAAAAGAAGAAGGAAGAACATCTAGGTTTCGGCTAAGAGCAAGCTTGATTAAGGTATGTTTTTACTTTGGTTTTTGATAATTTTTATGTTTTTAAGATTGTTGCTTAGTCTACTATCAAGCCCATATTGTAATTTGAAGAATTGATGATGTTTATGAGATGTGCCATTGATGATATGGTGAGCTTTGTGTTAAGTATTGGTGTTAAAAGAAAGATATGTGTTAGATGAACTTGTCTTGTTCTTGAATTTTTGGTGAATTTAGTTAATTTGGGCTAAATTGTGAAAAGTGTAAATTGAGGGACTAAATTGTAAAATAAATGAAATGTGTGGGCTTGTATGAACACAAGGAAAGAAATTATGTGAATTTGATGATTTTGTGGAATAGGGACTAAAGTGTTAAAATGTGAAAATGTGAGGGGTATTTTGTAAAATGCCCTAAATAAGTGTGTGTGGATTAAATTGAATGAATTGATGATTGAATGGATTAAATTTTAATGTGTATAGACCAAGAAAGAAAAGGTTCGGATCAAGATCGAGGCAAAGATAAAGTGCTCGATTAATCGACCGTTTCGATAGTTTGACGTCTGAGGTAAGTTCGGACATAATACGTGTGTTTAAATATGTTCAATGTTATGAGATGAATAGTATGATATTATTAATTATGAATGCTGTGTGCGATCTCGAGTTATGTGGCACTAAGTTTGCGTATTCGGAAATGTGACTGAGATGACTAGCACTGTGTGTGCGAAATAATATAAGCTTCAGCTCTGTGGGTGGCACTGTGTGTGCAATACAAATTTAAGATCGGATTGATATAGATGCACTATGTGTGATACTAATTAAGCTTTGGCTAACTATTTGAGCACTAAGTGTGCGATTGAATCAAATAAGGAATAAAAGTTGATCGAAATGAAATAGTGAGTATTGAGTAGCAAATGTAATCGACAACTAAGTGTTGGCTAAGGTACGTTCGGAACCTATGTGGTTGATAAACCTATGAATGAGTTATGGAAGGCTAATTGAACATATTAGTTTTGGATGATATGAGATATGAGATTGTGAATTAATCTATGTGATGATTTGCTTTGGTTAATGTATTTTGTTACGAACTTACTAAGCTTTGGAAAGCTTACTGTGTGATTTGTTTCTATGCTTTACAGTGTCAGTAAAGCTAGCTCAGATTCGGGGATCTTCAGCATTTCTATCGCACTATCGGCAATCTATTTTGGTACTTTTGGAAAGATGTATATAGATGAAATATGGCATGTATAAACTAGAAGTTATGGTATGTTTTGAGAAATGTTTATATCCTTGCCATGTGAATTGGCTTGGAAGTTAAATGATGTTGAAGCTATGAATGAGTTATGAGTTTGATATATTTCAGGATTATGTAGTTGATGAAAGATGTGGTTGATAATGAATTTTAATATGGATTACATGATGCTTGAATTACATATGTTTTGAGATCTATAAGTGTCACTTTGAATGGATTTATTATGATGACATAGGGTATGGAAGTAAATGGTAATGTTGATGATTATTGAGTACATGAAATGGTTTGTTTGAGTGCATTTTAAAGCATGAATTGGAATTGTTATGAAGCTTGTAGGTTTGACCTTGTGTGGGTGGCAAATTGGCATTTCAAATGGCCTGTTTTGCCTACACGATTATGGCACACGGGCGTGCCTAGTGACCGTGGGATAAAGTCAGTAGCTAGCCTAAGTGTGCATGGCCATGGTACACGGACGTGCCTAGTAGCTGTGTGAAATAGTCAGTACATTGCCTAAGAGTACACGACCTTAGCACACAGGCATGCTTGGTGGCCGTGTGGAGAAGACAGAATACTTGCTCTGCTTTGGCACGGCCTGGACACATGGGGGTGTCTGGTGATCATGTGAGGAACACGGCCTGGTTGCACGGGTGTGTGACCTCAACAGTTTTGAAGAATATTTAAAAATTTGAAAACTTTTATTAGTGTGTGGTTTAGTCCTGACCCCTTTCTAAAACGTGTTTAAGGTCTCGTAGACCAAGATAAGGGACTATATGCTTATATTTATGTATGTTTGATTTATGATTGACTTTGTGTCATGAAATGATTTGTGAATGTTTTGATATTCGGTAATGCCTCTTAACCCTAGATCGGTGACGGTTAACGGTTAGGGGTGTTACAAGATGAGCCTCTGGTTGTCCACAATCAGGAGGAAGATCAACTAGAGGTTGAATCTTCCACAGTACAGAACCATGTTCTTGTGACCCTTACTGAGGCAAACTGTAGCAGAGTAGTCCTAAAGAATCAACACCAACAGTGAATGTATAACCAATACTACCTCCAGAAAGTTTTCTAGTTTAGGTTAAAACTTCACCACCTCCTTACTCGTAAAGATTTCTGTGACACCGCACCCGATGAAACCTTAGTTCTGGATACTGTTTAGATAAATAAGGCAGATGAGATAAGTTTCGAATAGGTATAGTGTTAGAATTAGACTAAGCATAAGAACCTTTTGAGCACACCTGTGATGCCTTGATGTTGGCGAGCACTAGGTTGACACATATTGATCAAGAAATCTGTCGGATTAGGAAGAATTCGCCCAAAAGCTTTGATGTCACATAGAGTGAGTAGACTCCGTCATAGATAAGGGAAATAGTATTTAAGATACGAGTTTATGTCAGCAGTGTAGAGTATCCTATAAGATTGGCTTTGACCTAGTCAAGATGGAAGGAACAATAGTTAAGAACCAACCAAACGAGAACTGAGATAGCTAAGAACCAATGGTAGGTGCTCGATTAGTTTTCTTGGAAATTGCAGATTTGGATAAGACCACCCAATGACTGATGTGACATTTAACAAGTTTTAATAAAGACTTGGGTTGAGTTAAGTGTTTAAGATAAGTTAAGGATAAAATATCTTCTCTCTTCCTTTTGTTGAGATAATAGGACTAGAATAAAGGGAGGTACTCCTCTAAGCTAAGTCTAAGACCACGATGTTTGAACAAGATTTCCTTAAAATTAAGGCAACGCTTGATAATTGGGTGAACTTTGAACTTAATAAGTAAACTAAGTGTTACCTTGAAAAGGTGAAGTGTTGTCCGCCCCATTGATGTTCTTGGCGTGTTAAGTGGGCGCGTAACCAATATTGGACTAAGGCATGAAACTACCTTAGAAAAGAATAAGTCATTAGGAAAAAGAAACCTAGTAAGGTATTAAGAAAACTCGGATAATAGGGTCGTTGCCAAGAAGGCATGACGCACCAAGTGTGATTAGTTAATATACCAGCTACGCTCTAACATAATTACTAAGGGCAAAGGATAGATTAAGGCCTAAGGGTACTATGTAAATATGTGTTCCAGTACATGTCTCTTTAAGTTGTTAAGCATTTATTAGGTGGATTGTAAGGACTGGGACGTGTGTCAAATATCCATAAGGACAAAGGTAAAATATCGACGTAACCCTGGTAAGAAATGGGGGACCTTAATTCTTCTTTTTCAAGAAGTGACCTCTGTTTATAAAAAAGGGGGAAAAACAGGGAGAATTCATGCCATCCTTCAAGCTGAGCTGAAGCTATGAATCTAGGCTCTAAGATGCCCTTTGTTAAGGTAATATCTACAACATTACATAGTAAGCCGTTAAGGAGCAGCTCGATTTTGTTGGGTAAAATAAGTATGGTGAAGTCTCATTTAGATATTTCTAATATTCAAAGAGAAACAAAGTAAGTTAAGAGTACAAATCTTGATGAGTCCCATGTTCTATCAATTAGGGGCTACCGATCTACTCAATAGAAGTCGGGACTTGGTGTTTAGAGTTGCTAAAGATACAAGTCAAGTGAGTCTCTAAGCCGACTCTTTATGTAACACAACTTACCCATATTCAATGTCGGAATAGGGTGCGAGGCATCACCAGAACACACACACTTGTAAACGTATTAAACTGAGTCATAAAATTTCATCCAAATTAAAACTTTTCAAATTTTTATCTTTGAGTCCCTAAATAGGGCTTACGAGGCCCAATACATACTTTGGAAGTGGTCCGAGACTAAATCGAGAAATTTCGAAAACATTAGAAAATTTCATGAAAAAATAGGGGCACACGCCCGTGTCCAAGGCCATATCTTTCACACAGCTGAGATACACGCCCATGTGACGTTCCGAATTTCCAAAAATCAAGTGCGGACTTCACACAACCTGGGCACATGGCTGTGTGGCCACAAGTAAGGCTATTTACCAAACCCTTTACCACCCTAAAACACTTATACAAATTTATCATCACACAACATTGTATTTTTAAGCATTCAAACATCCACACTAAGACATCCACATACCATTTAGAAATCACAATCATCATGCACAACCACACATACACTTAACTAATCATAGCATATAACTTACTCAACCATTCACATTTAGTATTTTCCACACATAATTATCGCACATTCACTCATACAACCCAAACAAGCATGCACATCCATGTAATGCTTCATCATAGACTTATAACATAACAAATATTGGCCACATCAAATGGCCTTATACAATAATGACCTTCAATTAGCATAGGCCAATATTCTAGGCCAACTCATAATAAAATGTACACAAATGACCAAGTCCCTATACATGCCATAGACTTAAAAAGCTAGAATAAAAATCATCGATACCAATCCATAGCTTCTTAGTGTGATAGAACCTCCAATGACCTCCAACTCGAGCTAGCATCTGTGACACTATAGGAAAAGAAAGGAAGGGGTAAGAATTATAGCTTAGTAAGTAGGTATGTAAATAATAAGTGATTTATTAACAGGATTTTAAAAATCTTCACAATATGTTCTGAAGATAATACAATCATAATTGCACATAGTTCCACTATTTATTCATGTTCATCTCAAGCAATCTATTCGAGTCACAGTCCGTAAATTATTTATAACTCAAGATACAAAACTCCAAATTAATATCAGATAACTTTCCCTAAAACTATACTCACATATCTTCTTACCATAAAATTTTTAGAATTTTTGGTTTAGCCAATAAGTAGAGTTTATTCTTTAAAGTTCCCCTGTTTCGCTGTTTGACAGTTCCAACCCCTTTGCACTAAAAATTAATTATCTTATTGTACAGACTTTGAATAATGTTCCTATTTGTTTCTCTTGAAATTAGACTCATTATGAAATTTATGCATATAAATTATAAACCACAATTATTTTTATACAATTTTTAATGATTTTCCAAAGGCAGAATAGGGGATTCAAAAATCATTCTGACCCTGTCTCACAAAAATTCAAATATCGAAGAATATGAAATTCTTTTGTTTATGCCATTTCTTTTATGTGAACATAGACTCATTCAGATTTAATTTCACATCTTATTCAATCTCTAATTTAATTTCCACCATTTTTGGTTATTTTTCAAAATCACATAACTGCTGTTGTTTAAAATTATTTTTTGCTAAATTTACTCTTTCATAATTTCACTTACTCCATTTCATCTTACCGAAGGTTCAATCAAATATCGAGCACATTGTTCTTAAATTTCACACTTATACCGACACTTATTCATCACATAGTCATATTCAATTACACTTAGTCGTTACATGATCACATGTATTTTCACTTTGTCAATTTCCCATTGAACTCATCGGAATAATAACAGATACACGGTGGCCTGCACATAGTACTACCCTTGTACCGAAGCTATCTGGTGCACATAGTAGCCTGCACTTAGTACTACACATGCGACCTATCCGTCTGGTACACGTAGCAGCCTGCACTTAGTACTACAGTCATGACCTAAAACCATCTCGTGCTCTCTTGTACACATAGTGGCCTACACTTAGTACAACACATGTGACCTAGCTACCTCTTTCGTAACTTTTCTATTTCGAAGGTTCAACCGGCAATTCTCACTTTTCAACATTTTACCAATTCATCCATAATCAATCACAATTCATAATTTACATCAAATAATTACTCCTATTCAACCATATCTCATATAATATAACAAAATATTAAAACATAAATAAAAAACGATGTATTATTTACATAGAAACTTACCTCGAAAGCAAAATCGGTGAAAATGACTTATTCGTCAATTACTCGTTTTTCCCTGTTCAAGTTCCAAACCTCGTTTTTCTTGATCTATAATATCACATTTAATTTATTTATTAGTCACATTATTCAATTGACCAAAAAATCATATTATGGAAAAATTACATTTTTGCCCTTAAAGTTTCACATATTTACAATTTTTCCCCTAGGCTCGTAAAATGATTTTTATTCAATTTCCTTGTATTTTTAGCCTAGCTGAACCATTTTCATAACTAGCAGTCCATAATTTCCATTTATTCACACACTTACACACATTTTACAACATTTTACAAACTCGTCCTTCTTGACAATTGCACTGAAAATCACTTAGTAAAAGTCATTTATTACACACCGAGCATTCATATTCTACCATTAAAAATCAAAACACAAGCATTTATTATATGAGTAAATTTTCAAAAATCAACCCTAGCTCAAACAAATGGTAGAAATAGAGAGATCGTGTTTCGAGGATTTCAAAAACATAAAAATATTTAAAAATGGGGCTAGAACGGACTTACAATCGAGCTTGGAAGCTTGAAAAACCCTAGCCATGGTTTCCCCTTGTGAAATTCGGGCATGGGGTTGAAGATGGACAAAAATTGGCTTTTAATTTTGTTTTTAATTCATTTTAATTACTAAATGACCAAAATGCCCCTAACTTAAAAATATTCTATTTCACCTACTTCATGTCCATTTTTGTCCAAAAAATTACCAATGGTCTAATTATCATTGAAGGACCTCAAATTTAAAATTTCATAACAATTGGATATGCCTAACATGTAGAACTCAACTTTTTCACTTTTTACAATTTAGTCCTTTTGACTAAATTGAGTGCCCAAACGCCAAAATTTTTGAACAAAATTTTCACAAAATCATTTCGTGAAATCGTATACCATAAATATGTAATAAAAATAAATTTTTCCTTGTTGAATTTGTGGTCCCAAAACCACTATTCCTACTAGGCCCAAAATCGGGCTGTTACAACTTTCCCCTTTAAGGATTTTCGTCCCCAAAAATCTTACCAGAAGAAGTTGCTTTCAACTTTTTATCATAATCACAATTTAATTTAGTTTTGTGGTTAGAGTCTCCTGTAGCTTTTTCCATAATTGGGATATAGCCCTCGGATATCAATCCAAAATAATAAAGACTAATACTTCGCATAATCGAATAATCCCAGAAACATCTTACTCAGCTGGTTTGTTAAACAAGAAATATAATCTCCAAAACATCTATTTCAAATAATTGTACATTTTTATTACTCCCAGAATGAACCAACGAGCTACTACTGAGCCTTGTACAAAAAATTCCTACACAAGCTCAGAATTCTTCTGCATACAATTTCCATTTCATAACAATAACATCAGTCATCAGGTCAGACCTGAAATTCAGAATAAAAAATCTACTCATACTGAACTCGTTTAGCTTACCATTCATTAAAACATTTTTGAGATTCTCAATCTTGCAATGGAAACATCGCTTTAGCTTTTAATCTAGCAAAATCAGATCATCATCAATTAAAATCAATCGTGTAACCCACTCAAGAATTAAACAAAGATTTTTCCATTTAGCATCTGTAACTATATCTGCTTTTTCAGAGATTAATCAATCACAACTCGCGATCTTTCAATATCTCAAGTCTTTAACACTATCTTAACTTTAGATCTTTCTATGACATTCGATGCTTTAATTCTTGAAATCAGGGAACATGAGACACCTTTCATCGAATAAATGATATAACCAAATTCTCAATACGGACATAAAAGTGACCGTCTCTAAATCACTGGTCAAACAATTCTTTTTATTGTGAAATTAACTGTCTGAAAACATGAACCATCACTTTACATTCTTGTAATAAAACACATTCCAATCCGTTCAATAGTGCATCACTGAAAAATCATAAATTCATTACTCAATTCAAACTGAACTCAAAACTAGAGCTTCGGTTAATACTATCTTCAACTGTTTTTAACTTTGCTAACATGAACAGATCATCCAAATTTTCATAAATGTGATAACCATATCATTCAGAACAGCTTTAACTCATAATAACATCATCAGATTAGAACAAATCTAATAGGTATATCTCGGTATCATACTTTCTAGAATTTCAATCCTTTATTCAGACTGTCCATCGATATACTTGTGAATGCACAAAATTAATTACCATAACTGAGGATACTTTAAATACATGTAACTCAAATCACATTTCAACTGACCAGCTCACTCTAATAAAAACAACCGAGTCGATTTTGACTATCAAATAATAACATAACAAAATGCTCCTTTCTTCATGCTATTAAAACAACTCAAACACACAATCTTTCAAAATTCTCTTATCATGCTAATCAAAGACCTTTACAATCACATTAGCTAAAAGTAACAAGGATATGACTTTAATTAACTTACCTGAGAAAAGAAATCCATCATACAAATTGGAGCTTGTGATTTCACCACTTATACCTTTGTTGATATCAATTCCTTACACAAAAATCAGAGAAATCCAGATACCAGAATCACCACGTTTCTATGATCGAACCAGAAGCATAATCATAATAGACATTGTTATCACAAGCTGAAGAACACACTTTAAAGATAAGCCATGTTTGATAATTCACGAAATAAGAATGATAGAAAAATCAAGATAAGGAAATCCAAGATATGATACCATACCGGAAGTCTGAGAACATAACTCACAAGAAGATGATAAAGATCTTGATAATTCCTCAGAGAAAGCTAGAAGAAAAACATTGCTTACCAACTCTGAACTTCCATTACAACAGAGATAATATATATCCCACATATATAAAACAAAACCATAATCAGTAGAAACATAAGAATACTCTCACATGAATTTTTATCATCGACTTCATTCCAACATATCAGAATAGAATTCTGAAGAGATAAAGAAATGCCGATCATAAACCAAGCAGACCAACAGACTTTCGTCTAACATCATAGTTAGCTAGCATTCTCACAACATAAGAACTCCACCAGAAACTGAACAATCACACACATATCTCCAAGGATAAAATAATATATATAATACCCAAAAAGGATCATCATATTCATTTCAACTGTAACTGTCACACACAGACATCTTTACTACTCAATTATTATTTCTCTGACTAATTCTGTCATCATGTACCCCGCAACATTCCATTCACTAACGAAAACCAATCCGGGAAGAATCTCAGCAACCACATACTTTAGACTTCATACTCAATTGAGTCGAATAGTCGAGACTAGCTTCTTATTTATCCATGACATTGCATAATCTGTGTAATCTTTAAAAATAATATGATATTTCTGCTAAAACTGAGTTCATTTGTCACACTATACTCAACTCTATTTGCATTACTAATTATTTCACCCCTGAAATCTTTAGTTTCCCACTTATGAATTTATTCAACAAAATTCTCGCGAACTTTCATTATAAAGCAACATTGGTAAGGGGGTGAGGTTGTAAAGCCTCTAACTTGACTCTCATAAATACACAAATATGACTTAGCATTCATCATCAACGTAATATCATCATAATCACATAATTCACTCTAAGCAAATTTTCATACTTAGTTATGTTACACGAACTTTTCGATTATCTTATTCAATCAAGTGTACTTAAACATACATTCCATGAATTTTGAGTAAGTTTACTCATAGCACTTACTTAACCAAGCATGTTAGGCACATAACATCATATGAATACCAACATATATGGATGAGCTTATCATAACATAGACTTTCGTTTCATTTCACTTTTCCATATTTCCCAACTTATGGTTATCTCATTCCGCACATTAACACATGCATATCATGAACTTCTATTCATACCTTTCCACATTTCAACACATTGTAAGCACATTTCAATCATCTCAATATCATTTTTAGCATTATCGACAATAGCTCGGTAGGAAGTCATCTCTGTCTTAACAAAATAATTTCGTTACAGTCGAGAGATATCACACTATCATAGTTCACATATGGCATGTATAGCTAGACTCTTTCACATGCTATGTTAGTCCGAGAATCGACTAAACCATAGCTTTGAGACCACTAAATGTAACACCCCTTACCCGTAGTCAACACCGGAATAGGGTACGAGGCATTACCGAAACACGTACACTTGTAAACGTATTAAACCGAATTATAAAATTTCATCCAAATTAAAAATTTTCAAATTTTATCTTTGAGTCCCTAAATAGGGCCTATGAGGCCCAATACATACTTTGGAAAACATTAGAAAATTTCTTGAAAAAATAGGGGCATATGCCTGTGTCTAAGGCCATATCTTTCACATAGCCAAGACACAAGCCCGTGTGTTAGGCCATGTGACGTTTTGAATTTCTAAAAATCAAGTGCAGACTTCACATAACCTAGGCACATGGCTGTGTGGCCACAAGTAAGGCTATTTACCAAACCCTTTGCCACCCCAAAACACTTATACACTTATACAAATTTATCATCACACAACATGATATTATTAAGCATTCAAACATCCACACTAAGACATCCACATACCATTTAGAAATCACATTCATCATGCACAACCACACATACACTTAACTAATAATAGCATATAACTTACTCAACCATTCACATTTAGTATTTTCCATACATAATTATCACACATCTACTCATCCAACCCAAACAAGCATGCACATCCATGTAATGCTTCATCATAGACTTATAACATAACAAGTATTGGCCACATCAAATGGCCATATACAACAATGACCTTCAATTAGCATAGGCCAATATTCTAGGCCAACTCATAATAACATGTACACAAATGACCAAGTCCCTATACATGCCATAGACTTAAAAAGCTAGAATAAAAATCATCGATACCAATCCATAGCTTCTTAGTGTGATAGAATCTCAGACAACCTCCAATTCGAGCTTGTTTCTGTGACACTATAGGAAAAAGAAAGGAAGGGGTAAGCATTATAGCTTAGTAAGTAGGTATGTAAATAGTAAGTGATTTATTAACAGACTTTTATATATCTTCACAATATGTTCTGAAGATAATACAATCATAATTACACATAGTTCCACTATTTATTCATGTTCATCTCAAGCTGTCTACTCAAGTCACAGTCATTAAATTGTTTATATCTCGAGCTACAAAACTCCAAATTAAGATCTGATAATTTTCCCTGAAACTATACTCATATATCTTCTTACCATTAAATTTTTAGAATTTTTGGTTTATCGAATAAGTAAATTTTATTCTTTAAAGTTTCCCCTATTTTGCTATCCGACAGTTTCGACCCCTCTACACTAAAAATTAATTATCTCATTGTACCGACTTTGTATAATGTTCCTGTTTGTTTCTCTTGAAATTAAACTCATTTATGAAATTTAATAATATAAATTATAAGCCATAATTATTTTTATACAATTTGTAATGATTTTTTAAAGTTGGAATATGAGATTCTGAAATCATTCTGACCCTATCTCACAAAAATTCGAATATCACAGAATATGAAATTCTTTTATTTACACAGTTTCTTTTATATAAAAATATACTCATTCAGATTCAATTTAATATCTTATTCAACCTCTAATTCGATTTCCACCATTTTTGGTGTTATTTCAAAGTCACATAACTGCTATTGTTTAAAAATGTTTTGTTGCTAAATTTACTCTTTCATAATTTCACTTCATTTCATCTTTTCGAAGGTTCGATCAAATATCGAGCACATTGTTCATAAATTTTCACACTTATACCTGCACTTATTCATCACATAGTCATATTCAATTACACTTAGTCATTACATGATCACATGCATTTTCAATTAGTAAATTTCCTGTTGAACTCATTGGAAGAATAACAGATACACAGTGGCCTGCACATAGTACAACCCTTGTAGCTGAAGCTATCTCTTGGACATGGTAGCCTGCACTGAGTACTACGCATGTGACCAAAACCATCACCTACACATAGTGGCCTGCACTTAGTACCACACATGTGATCGAAGCTATCGGGTACACACAGTAGTCTGTACTTAGTACTACACATGCGAACTATCCGTCTGGTACACGTGGTAGCCTACACTTAGTACTACACACGTGACCTAAAACCATCTCGTAGCTCTCTTGTACACATATTGGCCTACATTCAGTACCACACATGTGACCTAGCTACCTCATTTGTATCTTTTCTATTCCGAAGGTTCAACCGGGAATTCTCACTTTTCAACATTTTACCAATTCATCCATAATCAATCACAATTCATAATTTACATCAAATAATTACTCCGTATTCAACATATCTCATATAATATAACAAAATATTAAAACATAAATAAAAAACGATGTATTATTTACATACAAACTTACCTTGAAAGTAAAATCAGTGAAAAAGACTTATTCGTCAATTACTCAATTTTCCCTCGTTCTAGTTCCAAACCTCATTTTCCTTGATCTATAATATCACATTTAATTTATTTATTAGTCACATTATTCAATGTGACCAAAAAATCATATTATGGAAAAATTACATTTTTGCCCCTAAAGTTTCACATATTTGCAATTTTTCCCCTAGGCTCGTAAAATGAATATTATTCAATTTCCTTGTATTTTAAGCCTAGCCAAACCATTTTCATAACTATATAAGTCCACAATTTCTAGTTATTCACACACTTACGCACATTTTACAACTTTTTACAAACTAGTCCTTGACAATTTCATCGAAAATCACTTAGTAAAAGTCGTTTATTACACACCGAGCATTCATATTCTACCATTAAACATCAAAATAAAAGCATTTCTCATATGGGTAAATTTTCAAACATCAACCCTAGCTCAAAAAAATGGTAGAAATAGAGAGATCATGTTACGAGGATTTCAAAAACGTAAAAATCGTTAAAAACGGGGCTAGAATGGACTTACAATTGAGCTTGGAAGATTAAAAAACCCTATCCATGGTTTCCCTTGTGAAATTCGGCCATGGGGTTGAAGAAGGACAAAAATTGGCTTTTAATTTTGTTTTTAATTCATTTTAATTACTAAATGACCAAAATGCCCCTAACTTAAAAATATTCTATTTCACCTACTTCATGTCCATTTTTGTCCAACAAATTAACCAGTGGTCTAATTATAATCTAAGGACCTCAAATTTAAAATTTCATAACAATTGGATACCTATAACATGTAGAACTCAACTTTTGCACTTTTTATAATGTAGTCCTTTTGACTAAATTGAGTGCCAAAACATCAAAATTTTTGAACGAAATTTTAACAAAAAGATTTTGTGAAATTTTAGACAATAAAAATGTAATAAAATAAATTTTTCCTTTTCAGATTTGTGGTCCTAAAACCACTGTTCTGACTTGGCCCAAAATCGGGCTGTTACACTTTAAAATGTATTATGCATGCTAGAACCATCTATGAAAATAAGCTAAAAATGCATGATGTGATGATTCTGTGAGAAATGTATGTTTGATTAACTTGCATGAATGATTCGTACAAAAAAATGGATATGATCTTTGAGTTGAGTGGTTAATATGCCTGAATGAGTAAAGTGTGTATATGTGTGTTTTGATGACATGAACAAGTCTATTATGAAAGAGTCTGTCATGAGTAAGTCAAATGTTAATGAGTTTGTCAAGTATGAGTCTTCATGAAGAGTCTGTGTCTATTTCCGTAGTTGTCTAAAGGGGTCTGTCGAGACTAAAAAATGAATCTCTGAAAGGAAAAGCGTGGCACTCTAAAGACCATATAGTGTAAGACCTTGGTTGGGCCATGGAATCATACAAAATATTTAAAGGACGATTGGGTGAGTACCAGCAATGAGAGGCAAACCTCATGACAGTGAGTTTAGGCAAATCCCTATCTTTAAAAACACCAATTTCCGTATAAGTAAGCCCTTGTGGCTATCTCTGAATGGATGCCTTTGTGGCTATCTCTGTTAAAAGGATGCCTTTGATGCTATCTTTGTTAAAAGGATGTCTTTGCAGCTATCTATATTAAAAGGAAGCTTTTGTGGCAATTTTTGTTTTAAAAAAAAAGCCTTTTTGACAATCTCTGTTAAAAGGATGCATTTGTGGCTATCTCTATTAAAAGGATGCCTTTGTGGCTATCTCTGTTAAAAGGATGCTTTATGGCTATCTTAGATAAATGAATGTCTTGTGGCAGAATCTATTAAAATGATGACTTTGTGGGAAGACTCTGAAAGGAAAGTCTCTATGGCTATCTTTGGAAAGGAACACCTTCGTAGAGAAACTTGAAGAATAGATCTCGTGATAACCATATAAAGACAACGCCTTTAGGCAGACATCGAATGAATGACAAACCCTGTATAATTAAAAAGGATGATTAGAAAGGTTAGTGTGCGACAAAACATGTGGCGAGGCAAAGATATAAGTTAAAAGTAAAAATAGAAATTGCATTAAGATAAAGAAGTTATGGGAAAATTCTAAGATAAGTATTGGGCACAGTCTACCCCACCCATAGATAATGATATGACTAGTGAGTATGAAGTAAATTATTTAGTTTGATAATAAGGTAAGTGAAGAGGTTAAATATTATATATAGATACGATTTAAGGAAGGATTCAGAAGGTAAAGACATGTTAAGCATAGTACGTACAAGAGAAGGGAAATGGTTCTGAAGAAATAAATATAGTAGCCTTAGTATTGTACCCACTAAAGAAGAAACAAAGGTCAAGAAATACCCCAAAATTTCAGAATAACATATACAACATAGAATGGATAGAAAGGTATTTTAAGGTTTAGCTCATTAAATTCTTACGAACTTACAAAAGTTATTTCTGTTTTCAGGTTTGCAAAGGAATATGCACTGAGAGACGATGCCAGGGCTACGCCAATGAAGCGGCGTGCTGGTTGCTATGCATACAGAGGAAAACAAGTGGCGTGTCAAAGTCTGCACTGAAGCTTATTAAGTAACATCCTAAAGTATACCCAGTAGACTAAGAGATAAAGTAGGAAAGTCTAAAACCTTATTAAGCCGAAAAAATAACCATACCTTGTATGTTTTTTTACAAGAAACTTTGTAGTAGCCTTAGATAGTCATTTGTACATAGGCGAAATGTAAATGTAGCCATACAATGTAAGCCATGAGAAATTCTGTTATACAAAGATAGACATTTACATCAATGAATAACAATGACAATTTTACGTTACATTTGTAAGAAGGGCATAACACCCGGATTCAAATCTGGTAGATCAGGTCGGGTCAAGGGCGTTACAATTCCAAAAGCAACAAAAAGAAGTATAATTTTAGAAATTCCTAGATGTACTTAAGTAGTTATATATGAACATCCCATTGGTAGAGGCTCTGGAACTAATACTGGATTATGTGAAGTTCATGAAAGATATCCTCTCTAAGAAGAGAAGGTTGGGAGAATTTGAGATAGTGGCTCTAACAAAGGAGTGCAGTGCATTCCTGCAAAATGAGTTGCCATCGAAGATGAAAGATCCTGGAAGCTTTACCATACCATGTAACATTGGTAATTCATATTGTGGTATGCCTCTATGTGATTTGAGATCGAGTATAAATTTGGTGCCCATATTTATGTTTAGACAATTGGGAATTAGTGAAGTCAGACTGACAACAATGACACTTCATGTAACATCCCGTCCAGTGAAGCCCTAATGTCGAATATTATTCATAGAAGTAAGACATATAAAGTAAGTTTAGAGTAGGTAGGTATTAAATTCGACTAAGTATAAGAACCTTTTGAGTGTGCCCTCAGGCGAAGCCTACATAGGGCGAGCTTAATGGTTTGGAAAAATTCTTTTGAAGAGTATACGCCACCCCAACTGTGAGACAAAACATCAATCCCTTAGTGTTAAGACCTTATTTTAAAAGAACTGTATGCTTTATTATTATTTTATTATCTTGGTTGAACAATCTGATTAGACGAATGGGAATTTGGTTAGTATAGGACTAAGTTTTTGTATCTTGTTAGACTCGCATTTATGAAGAAAGAGAAGTGCTTAGTCACAATGAATGAGGGTTCTAGAGGGAAATCAAACTTATCCACTAAGTTTTTCCTTCCGTGTATATATGTATAAAGAAAATTTTGGCTTCTTGAGCAAGTTTTATGCTTTCTTTGGCAACCACATTCTTTTTCAAGCTTTCTCTGTAATTTTTCTCTTGTAAAACCCTAGACTTAAGATTTCTTGAAGACTTAGGTTTGCTGTATTTAGCCAAATCCACCACCATTTTTTACCTAGTAAATATCGATGAAACTTAAGTTATTTTCATGGTTAATTGTGGGACCCTAACGTTTTATGATTTAGGGTTAGTTTTGTAACAGTCCGATTGTAACACCCCAAACTCGACCTAAAAGTTAGGCCCGAATCTGGTGTGTCACATGGAAGTATTTTTTTTCTTTTTTCTTTTCAAAACCATCTTTGCAATTGTTAAAAACTTGTTTGAGAATTACAGCCTCTTTGTTAAAACCCAAAACACTTAAGCAATTGTTATCTACTTGAAAACGTAATTATCTTTAAAAACATTTTTGGTTGCGAAAACATATTTGAAATAACAATTTACAAAAATATGTGTAACACCCCAAACCCGGCCTAGAAGTTAGGCTCGAATCTGGCATGTCACATTGGGGTGCTTTTTGAGAAACCATGGTTCCATTTGAAATCCTTTCTTGATATTAAAAACTAAAGTCCCAATTTGCGTTTGTTTATTATTAATCGACATTTATTAAAAAGTTATTACCTAAAAAAAACTTTGTTTGTTGCTGAAACTTAATTAAAATGACTGACTTATGAAAACGTGATGTTTATGACCTATTCGCGAAAGCGTAGTATTTTGAAAGCAGATATTGTTTTGGAAAACCGTGATAAAAAGTTTAGTAGATTTAAGACATAATAGACTAAAAATCCAAAACTAAAACCAGAATTTAAGAGAGGCCTTATTACAAAATATTAACCCAAGTTAAAAATAAGTAAAATACTAGAGTCCAAAATCGCTCGTAGTGTGGCCACCTCCGAGTCCTTCAAAGACTTGAACCGCCATCGAGGATTAAGCGAGAAAAATATTAAAAAGAGGGTGTGAGTTTACGAAAACTCAGTGTGAATAACTCTCATCAATAAGAACATGAATCACAATAGTTTGGGCCGAAGCCCATTTCAGTAACGATGGCAATTGGGCGTTAGCCCATAAAAGCCTCAGTTGGGCCTTAACCCATAAATGTCACAAATCATATTTATCTATGCCTGAGCCCATCTCAAATAAAACCACATATGTAATGCATTAATGCCCATACCAACCCTGCACTCCATCTCCTGTCCAACCCTGCACTCCTGTGGGTATTTAATCGACCCACCCATCCCTACACTCCTTATGTAGCACCGGTTGTGGCACTAACTTATCGGTGCAAAGATAGTCGCTTCGGTGGCTAAAGCCTTGGTGGATCCACAATCGTCAGCGACCATGCGATCCTATCTGCACTTCCCCTTTCGAATAATCCCATCCCCATGCAACATAATAACACATGAATGCAACATACAGTACTAATCATACATACAGTACTAATCATACGATAACAATCATAAATCACATACAAGAATAATCATATAACATGTAGGGACGTTTTCGTCATTTTTTTGCCCTCCAGGGGCATATCGATCATTTTACCCATGAAGGGTATTTTCGTAATTTACCTACCAAGGGTATTTTCATAATTTACCTACCAAGGGTATTTTCGTAATTCTACCCTACAGGGGTATTTTGGTAATTTTACAAATTAGGGTATTCCAATAATTTCACAAATCGGGGATATTTTGGCAATTTCGTAAATCGAGGGTATTTTGGTACTTTACCAATGTAAGGGTATTTTAGTAATTTAACAAATATAAGGGTATTTGGTCCTTTTCGAATTTTAGTTATGAACTTTGGACCATCAACAAGTCCTCGCGGCTAAAGTGAACAGACGCTACGCACCAGGTAGGATTCTAGAAAAGAGGAGGTGGGCCACTAGGGCCGCTTAAGTACCAAGCTCTCCCTAGATCCAATCCTAGACATGCGATGCCCGCTGCCACACCCTAACCCAAATGACTTGTTCACGTGCATGTTTAATTAGAAAAATTAAGTCTTATGGAATTTAAGAGTTGTTCAAACTAGACCTAAGGTCCATAAACCCTAACATACATGTCTACGTCCCCATAAGCCCATCAAGCCCAAATCACTTCCTTACGGCCCATTAGGCCCAAATCTCATCATATGGCCTATTAGGCCCAAAACAAATCCAATTCATGTATCATGCATGACTAATTCATTTCGTATAACCAACCAAACCATTTCATCAAACTTAGCCTCAGGGCCCATCGGCCCATTTAGCCACTTTTGGCTTTGCCGATTTCGTGTGTGTAGTGTTTGTACACACCTGGTAACCACACGCGCTGCAAACCCCTTAGTCACGAACCTACAATCGACATCTCCTAATGATTAATCATAACTTAATATGCACTTATCGAAAACCAAAACCTCACCGTAACTTTACCGTGCACCTTACGTTATAGTAGCCCTTCCTTCGCTACTATTGGCGATTATCCTCTAGGTCTGCACCCAAACACCCACCAAGGTATATTAACTCTCCTCATAGAATGTTCTATATATAGCTAGCTTCTCACCTTCCTTCCTTGTATCTTACCGATGTGGGATCCCTCCTTTAGCAGAGTTTAAATCCAACTCAAACTCTTCTCGTCCAATCCACAAAATAAATACTACCTTGCTTGTCATGAGATTCGAACCTAGACTCCTTTGCACCCTTAATGACGCCTTCCCACTATACCACTCACTTTCTTGTGTCTAAAATCATGCGCAACTAAATATAACCCTATGGAAAAATTCTAGAGTCCATTTAGAAAGAAATCCAAAATGCAAGAGCCAGGACTTGAACCTTGGACCTCCTTCCCTCCTTTCGGCGTCACCCCCTTGCCTCTTATGTGGCGTCATTTTTCCACTACACCACACACTCCACTTGTGTCATTTTTCTCCACATTTTATTCTTAAAGCCTACTACTAACTCTCAGGGTTTTATTCACCTAAAACCAAAATTTTCCTAAAGCCAAAATTTGAACCCGGGACTCCATAGAAACCCTCTAACCTTCCAAAATCACTCACCTAATAGGTCCAACTAGCACTAAAGCCGTTCTCTTGTTCTCAAAAATTTTAAACGCTCCTATGCCTAAAGCCCAATGGGCCCAATCCTACTAGGCCCAATGGGCCCAATCCTACTAGGTCCAACTTTGGGATGTTACAATATGACGTTTGGAAATAGAGTTGCAGAAGCATTTTGAAAACATTACAGAAACATAGATAAAATACAAGTATTTTTGAGAGGTTGGTTGATGAGTCGAAAATCGAAGTAATGGACTTTAAAATAAGGACTTTTGAAAATGACGTTGAAATTTTGAAAGAGAATTCGAGTTAAATTATTTGTAAAAGTTTGCTATAAAATCCATTTATTAATCAATTTTGAAAACCATTATTTATATTTTTAGAAAATTCCTTTTAAACAATTTAAGAAGAATAATAAAACATCCCAAACATAAAGCAAAATAAAAATAGTCCGAGGCCTTATTACAACTTTAAAACCCAAACAATAAAAGTAATCAAATAAAATAGAAAGGTAGTTTACTAATATTCAAAATGTTATTTCAAGCATGGCCTCCACCGAGTCATCCATGGCTCCAAGTCCTCACATCGAGCATTACCTACAAGGGTTAAGAGAAATGGGGGTGAGTTACAAGAACTCAGTGTATATCCACTTACCATTGTTCACTGGGCCAAAATCCCATTAAGCAATTAATTGGGCCAAAGCCCGCTTACAATAATATAAATGTATCATATATAATATGCATATGATATGCAATTCCCAAACCAAATCCTAGTTTTCCATCCACTACACACCACCCGTGCAAATCATTATCCCATCCCATGCAAATCATGTATATAATGCATAACAAATCACAATAATTTATTCGGATATTTATTACAAAAGTACGGCTCATTATAACAAATGATCAATTAGGCCCATATAGCAAAATATCAGATTAGCCTATTTAGCAAAATATCAGATTAGCCCATTTATCAAAATATCAGATTGGCCCATTTAGCAAAATATCATATTGGCCCATTCATCGCCCATTTATCAAAATAACAGATTGGCCCATTTATCAAAATAACATATTGGCCCATTAACACTTTTGCAAATCGTCCCATTAGGGGCATTTCCATATTTCGGCCCTTTAGAGGCATTTTCGTAATTTGGCAATTTACCCACTAAGGGTAATTCGATAATTTCGCAATCTAGACTTAACTACTAATTTGGGTACAACAATTTAAACTGTCCATCTGCGTCGTACTAACTAAATTGACTATAACTTGGGTTAGTAATCTTGAAATCTAAATCCGTAAATTTTCCTTGAAACTAAACTCATATATCTTCTTACTAAAATTTTTTCCAGAATTTTTGTCTTAACCATTTAGTACAGTTTATTCCTTAAAGTTTCCCTTGTTTCACTGTCCAATGATTCTGACCTCTTTTACCCAAAATTAAAATATCTCACTATACAGTTTTCATATGTTGTTTCCACTTGTTTCTATTCAAAATAGACTCACTAAGGAATATTTACATATAAACTATAACTCTTAATTAACTTTATACAATTTTATACGATTTTTCCAAGATGGATCAGGGAACCATGAAATCATTCGAACCACTCTCACTAAAATTAATATATCTCAGAATATAAAATTCCTTTTCCTTCTCCACTTCTTCCTTATCAAAATATACACAGTAAGATTTTATTTGATATCTCATTCACTTTCTAATTCCCTTTCTTCTATTTTTTGTGATTTTTCACAAACACATCACTGCTTCTAACTGAAACTATTTTATTACAAAATATGTTTGCCACTACGATCATACGCACGCCCGGGTGATCACGGATGTCGGTTTCCAGTTTTCTTCTGTATTTCAATCGATTCATAGAATATTTCATACAAACTTTCCGTGAAGTGTGAGATTACACACCATTTCAGATATGTATATGAAAGGTACAGGATTACACACCTGATTTCGATTTCCTAACGAACCACTCATCGTTGACCTAGAACAATACCAACCAAAAGTTAGCTTCGGATTTCCAAAAGATTTCGTATCACTTACACTTGAACCACTTACCACTATGTCTGAAGGTAGAATATATCGAGTGATTTGTCCTTAAAACATGTAGTCGATTATTTCACATTATTACTCGTTAGCAACCAATCGAATGTTGAATAATATCAATAATCCATAAGAACTCCTTACCTTATTAATATTGGATCCGATTTCTAGCGATTATACGATGACTTCAGAAAAATCCCAGTTTTGGCCTTCCACTATATCTCTACGAGGAAGAAAAATGATTTCGAATCAGGGAAAGTAAGGTGATGGTGTAGGTCAAAATGACCACCCAAAACCAAAGAAAATAAAATATTGTGAAGAATACTTACCGATTGATCAAGAAACGGATGTTAATATGGATGAGAAGAAGAAATAGAGAAAAGATGAAAGTTCGGTTATGGAGGAAATTGTATGTTGATATTCGGCTATCAAGGAAGATGGAAAAAAGGTGAATATGAAACCAATCCAAAGAGAAGAAAAATACGCTATTGTGCTAGAATATTTCGGCAAAGAGAATAGCAAATTGGGAGAAGATGACACTAAAGTTGCAAATGTGATTTTTGGCCAAAACAATACCAAGACCCTACCAAATGCCAAAGTACAATTTCATCTACCTATCTACCCCCAAAACCGTCCACATGCATAGTCATAAGGGTCAAAATTTTGCCAACCATACTTTCCATAACATTCTCCATGAAATAAGCCACTTGTTCCCCTTACTTGCCTTTTCCTTTTGATTCCTTTCCCCAACCTCAACCTTTCCTTAATTCTTTAGGCACCATACCAAAAATAAAGAAGTCAAACTTGCCATAAATACCTCTTGGCCGACACTTAAGGAAAGAGTGCAAAAATATTAGTCAAAAATTGCACACAAAGGGTTTTGAACCTCTTCCCTCAAGGTACTTCACTTGATGCCATAACCTCTTTACCAATAGCTCATTTATGCTAGCACATTACTTATTTATTTCTATAAGCTTTGAAGCTACTTACCATCTCTCCTTAAAGTGCTAAAATACCCAATTTTTCCTAAGGCCCAATTAAACCCGAGACTTCATAGAAACCTCATAACCTTCCAAATTCACTTAAATAATAAGTCCAATTTGCAACAATTCCATTCTCTTATTCTCAAAATTTTAAACATTCCTACGCCCAAGGCCCATTGGGCCCAATCCTACTAGGCCCAATTTTGGGATGTTACACCGGTTTAGACCCTAGTCAGAACAATGGCTTTGTAACCACCAATCTGAGTCAAAAAAATAATTTTATATTATTTTCTGAGTCTACAGTATGTGATTAAACATGTGTGAAAGTTTCGTGAATTAATTTTATCGATTGATTGTTTAATTTGAAAAAAAAGGCCTAAACGCATAAATTGAAAAAGTGACTTTCTATTTGTTAAGGTACTAATTTTCTATGTTTTATTGATTAATAAGTCCTTAAAATGAAATTTGGTCACTATATAGGTGAGTGGACGGTAAAGGACAACCATTATGTGATTTGTAATTTAATTATAAAGGTTAATATAGTAATTATGTTAATAAGCTTATTATAATAAAATAAAAAATATGGTGGCCATTTTATCATCTTTTTGCACCAAAAATAGAAGAAAGAAGAAGCCATTTTCATGTTTTAGGGTTCGGCACTTTGTGTTTGTGATTAAGGTATAATTTGAGCTCGATTTTTAATGATTTCTATGTTTTTGCGATCGTTGCTTTGAGTACTAGCTAGCCCATGCCCTAATTTTTGAGTTGGTTGATGATTTTTTGTTGTGCCATTGTTGAATCTATATGTTCTTTGGTGTTTGATGATGAAATATGAAATTTGGATGAGAGATTTTCATGTTTTATAAAGTGATTTTTGATGAATTTGAGTATTATGGGCTAACTTGTGAAAATGAGAAATTGAAGGGCTAAAATGTGAAATAAATGAAAGATATGGGCTACTAGGGACTAGAATGATATTCGACCATGCTTGGGTGAAATGAAATTTTATGTGTTTGGTGATTTTATGAAATAGGGACTTAAATGTCAAAATATGAAAATGTGAGGGCTAATTTGTAAAATTCCCTAAATATGTGTATGTGGATTGAATTAAATGATTTGGTGAATAAAAGAGTTAAATTTGAATGTGTATAGATCAAGAACCAAAGAAAACAGAATTATATCGGGGGAAATCAAAGTAATTAAATAGTCGTTCGTTTCCGTTCTTTCCTATATGAGGTAAGTTGATATACAAATAAATGTGTTTAGATTGAATTAATATTGCTTATATGTGAATGAATTGTGATATATGGCTATTTGAGTTGTATATGTGAAATTCAATAAAGTTTCGATAATGTGACGATGTCTAAAAAGTCCCTTACGAACCTTAGGAAATAGTTAGGATACATATGTCATGACATATGATTCTATTATGAGTTATCGTGTAAGACCACATCTGGGACGTTGGCATCAATTTGAGATTTACGTGTAAGACCATGTCTGGACATCAGCATCATATATGATTTCATGTAAGACCTTGTATGGGACAGAGGCATCGATATTTAATTACATGTAAGACCACATTTGGGATGTTGGCATTGTACGAGCTTTCCGAGCTATCTGAGTATCCTATTTGATTTCCAAATGGTTCAACGGGCATTTCGAGAAATGAATGAGTATACGAATGTGCATCCAAATTTCGGTATGTATGTATGTATAAGAAATTTGGCAATGAAAGGTATGTATATATATGATCATTTGATATGTGATTATGAGCAATTGGACATGATCAATTGAGATATAAGAGAAATATGATTTGTGTTTGTATTATGCCATGAACTATATGTATGAATTAGTTTATAATTGTTCTATGTGATAAGTTTATTTGTATATGGCTTACTAAGCTTTTGAAAGCTTACTTTGTGTATGTTTGCATTGTTTTATAGATTATCGAAGCTACTAGGAGCTTGGGGATCGTCAAGGATCATCACCACACTATTGAACTATGTTTTGGTACCTTTTTAAAATGTACATATTAAAGTATGGCATGTATAGGCTAGAAATGTTAAGATATATTTTGAGACATGTATATATAGCCATATGATATGGCTTGATAATGAATATGATTATGGGTGAATTTAGTCCATGCTATGTGATGCAAAAGTTGGTATGTTTTGATGTGCTCATGAATGGCCAAAAGAAATGGTCAACTTTGGTAAGTTTCATGGTTGATTTTGGGAATTGAAATGATGAGAAATGTTATAAATTGAAATGGATTTATATGATGTATGAATCACATGTTTTTGATGTGAGGTTGGTATTTTGAATTGGTATGCTTGAGTTGGATTTGTATATAGAAATGAATGATGTTGTTATGGGTCAAATTGTGCATAATTTGGTATGTTTTAACTACCTTTGGGACATGAATTGATGCTTGTTTGATGCATGTAGGTATGACCCAAAATGGGTGGTAATTTGGCCTTGCAAATGGCCAATAATTGCCCACACGGTTGAGCACATGGGCATGTGTCTTGACCGTGTCCTTCACTGTCCCAATTGAAGAAAGTCAGACTTGCATACGAGCCAGGCACACGGGCGTGTGGCAGGTCGTGTGATTCAAGTCAGTTTTGCACACGGGCTGAGACATGGTCCAAGGCACAGCCGTGTGAGTCACATAGCCTAGCCACATGGGCGTGTGCCTTGTTTTGAAAGAAAAATTTTTTAAGTTCCGCAAAGTTTCCGTATGAGATCGGTTTAGTCCCGAACCTTCTCTAAAACATGTTTAAGGTCTCATAGACCTTCTAAAGGGACTATATGAATATGAATTATTATGTAATGATTTTGTATGATTAATATTGAGAAATGAGTGTAAAGTGTTCCGATATGTCCGGTAATGCCTCTTAACCCTAGTCCAGCGACAGATACGAGTTAGGGGTGTTACAAGTTTGAGGTGTAAGGAGGAAACCTCCAGATTTTTGGTTTCCTATTAATGTTCATATTTAAAGTTCCTTAGTTTTTAGGTAAAAAGATCTAATAAGTTAACTCTTCATATTCTAGCTCAAGAAACTCCTAAAAACTCCCGCGATAAGGGAAAAAATCCTGCAATTTAACTTTGCTGCAATTTATGGTAAGTTCCTTCTTGCTTCAATGTGTGTGTCTATTATGTTTTCATTTATGTCGATTGAGGTAAGTACTCTTATCCCATGAGATGATGTGTTTTTGTATGAGTAATAAAAGTATGTGATTATAAAACTGAGTTAGTTGTATGTGTAAATGAAGTAAGAGCCTTTTTTCGTGCTTAAGCCATCACCCATTGTTTCTGGAGTGAACAATGTGAACTGAGCTATGAAAATGAAATCATGGTGATGCCTTCAATGAGATGATAATTGAATTGGTAGATCACAATACATCAAAACAGATAATGTAGCCTCTGGTAGGGTACGTGTTAATGCAAACCAGATTGGCAAATCATGATGAAATAATGAAATGAATGCTAAGGCTTGATCATGAACTTGGGTGTGGCGAGTACGAAGGAGGTTGTTTGCATGGTTGCATTGGTGTTTTGCATGCGCCAAAGGAATAGTGTCTATAATAAATTCTATTGTGAATGGTATCCGTCAGCGGGCGAACTTCATTGCTTGCGGAGTTGGAAAGGTTTAGTGGTATTATATATATAGCTATTGATATGTCTGCTCTAGAACTCACTAAGTTCTTTGAACTTATTTTGTTACCTTTCCTTCTTTAGATCGTTGATGAAGTAAAGGACTCCTGGAAGGCTACGCTAGAGGAAATCTATTCCGTGAGATTTCTAAGTATTTTTTTATTATGCGTGGCATGGGGGTGGTGTCAAGATGGTGTCATTCAAAAGATTGAATTTTTTATTTTAAAACTACTCTTGTGAACCCGTTATTTCAATGAAACCTTAGTGAAGTGATTATGTTCTGAAAAGTATCGAATTATTTACTTCAAATAATTAATGTTTGTCTAATTATAGGTATATGTATACGACACCGTAATCAAATTTAGGTCTACACTAAATGCGTTCTTAACCACTTCTATGTTTTTTTATCTCCCTTGGAAATGTGTAAACCTATTTATATTTACTTTCACAAAGGGTTTATAAATCATATTTATTTGAATTATATTTTTTATGAAGATCATGCCCGTTACCAGTTTAAAAGAAAATATTTTAAGGCAGTGACGCGGATAAATAAATTGGTAGATAGATCGATAGTACGTCCTAAAGGAAAGATTGAGACATTCTGGTATGTGTTAATAAATTTATTTTTCTTGCTGACTTTTTTATTTTAGATTTTGAAGTAGATAAATAAGTCCCTATCATCTTGGGAAGACCTTTCTTAGAAACTGGAAGAACATTGATCGATGTTGAGAAGGGAGAACTTACCATGCGAGTCCAAGTTGATCAAGTAACATTTAATGTTTTCAAAGCTATGAGGTACTCTGATGTAGGAAAAGAATGTTTTGCTATGGATGAGATAGAATCATCAAAACAACTTTTAGCACTAGATATGCTAAGTGACGATGAAGATGATGGAAATCAAACTAGATTGGAAGCCGAATTAAAGGGGTTCACATTGCAACCTTGTTTTAAATAATTGGATTCAAAACCCCCTGAGTATACATAGTTGAAAGCTGCAACTGAAGAATCACCCAAGCTAGAGCTAAAGGTACTTCTTTCTCACCTTAAATATGTTTTTTTGGGTAACTCTTCTACTTTACCTTAGATTATTTCCATTGAATTAATCGAGAGTCAATAAGAAAAGTTGATTAATGTCTTGAAGAAATTCAAGAAGGCAATCGATCGGATGATATTTGATGTCCGAGGTATTAACCCATCTATTTGCATGCATAAGATCATGTAACACCCTGCACCCAAGATCGATACTGGGTCTGGATACGAGACATTACTATGCTTGAACTCACTGAAACATGTACTTACGGGTTATGAAATTTTGTTCCAACTTAAAAACTTCACTTTCTTAGTCAACACATATATCAAGGGCTTACGAGGCCGTTAACTCATGTCAGAAAACTTTCGGGATTAAAATCAAATAACTCATTTTTTTGAAGCAGGGTTCACACGCCCGTGTAACTTGGGAACACACTCGTGTACCCTTATGCACGCCCATGCCCTCAAACCGTGTAGGGCTACTGACTATTTCCACACGGCTTAGACACGCCCATGTCTATCAACCGTGAGAGGTTACTGACTAATTTCACACGGCCATGACACGCCCGTGGGCTTAGACCGTGTGCTAATCCTTGATATACTGACTAAATCAACATGGTCTGGGAACACACCCATGTCCAAACTATGTGTCTTACACGACACACACACAGCCGTGGGATTTGCCCGTGGCCTATTATGATTAATAATACTAAGGTGCAAGGTTAACACGGTCTTGACACACGCCCGTGTGTCCAATCGTGTGGGCACTTACAGGTTATTTACGAAGCCGTTAACCACCCTGAAATGAAGATCATATCCATACCCAATTCAATGATGAAATAACAACCCAATTTTATTAATAATACTACATGCTTCATTGATCTCAATAAACATACATGCTTAGCCAAATTCGGCCAATCACTTAGCCATATACAAAAGAATAATAAACTTGATAGCCTTTACAAAGGCCCTTCTTAAAACATGTCCACAAAATGAATGTTTCCTATACATGCCATACTTAGTAAAGTAACTTGGCTATACCAAAATAAGAGTTGATAGCGTGTTGCGAGCTCCGACTTTAATGATCCACGAGTTAGCTTGGCGGGACTCCATAAAAAGAAAGAATCATAATGTAAGCATATAGCTTAGCAAGTTTGCATGTAACAACTCATAGCATCATCATTGCTTAATTTAAACCATTTCACATAAACAATGGTATCATGAATTTTAGCTAAAGAGCTTACTTACTCATATAAATTCTTACATGTCTCATGACACTTACTATTATCATACTTGTAAGGTAACCCTGATACCTGTATCACTTGATCATATTGATCAGTATACTATAATAACAATAAACATGATATCTACTTTCTCATTCACAACATGAATAATACTCAACTTCATCTAACTTCATCTTGATACTAACTTTACTTTTTAGCTTTCTTGCTAGCTTTTTTTAGCTTACTCATTTGCCCGATGAATTTCAGTGAATAACCGAGGATACTAAATCTCTTCCCACCTAATATGATGCCAAAGCCATATTCTAGACATGGTCTTACATGGGTTATCTCATCTTGGTTTCATGGCCATGTCTTGACATGGACTTATATGAAGTCTTGCCCTTGTTAACATACTCAATGCCAAGCTTGCCTTGGACTTACATGATAACTTGCTTGCTAACTTGATCAATGCCAAGCTTGCCTTGGACTTTCATGATAACTTGCTTGCTAACTTGATCAAAGCTTGCCTTCTTGATCAATGCCAAGCTTGCCTTGGACTTACATGATATCTTGATCAATGCCAAGCTTGCCTTGGACTTACATGATAACTTGCTTGCTAACTTGATCAATGCCAAGCTTGCCTTGGACTTACATGATAACTTGCTTGATAACTTGATCAATGCCAAGCTTGCCTTGGACTTACATGATATCTTGATCAATGCCAAGCTTGCCTTGGACTTCCATGATAACTTGCTTGCTAACTTGATCAATGCCAAGCTTGCCTTGGACTTACATGATATCTTGTGTGGTAGATCGAGTATCCTAGGGAAATTCATCTTCAATCGGGACTTGCTTGTACATATTATCGTGATTTCTTGCTTGAACATAACATGATCATTTCATACAATTATTGTACATTATACTAAGCAAATTAATGATAAAAATCATACAAACTTAGAAATCATACAAACTTACCTCAATATACAAAATGTATGTAGATGTGCAATTTAGTCCTCAACTTTGTTCTTACCTCAGTTTCGATCCAGGCTCTGTTTTTCTTGATCTATAATCATAAATAGATCATTTAAAAACCATATTGACTAAATTGACTCATAACTCATACTTTGGCAAAATTACTATTTTGCCCCTATACTTTCTAATATTTGCACTTTTACCCCTAGGCTCGTAATATGATTTTCATGCAACTTTCTTAAACTTCATGCTTAGCTGAATCATTTTCTCTACTATAACAATCATCAATTCTCTCTCTTTCTAGTAGGTATGACCAAATTTTATAACTATTACCAAATGGTCCCTACTACATTTTTTCATGAAATTCATTAAGGAAATATGTTTATCTAACATCAAACTCTCTTAAACTTCCATAAAACATCATTTAACAAGCATGTCATTCAAGGGTAGATTTTTGAACATGCATCTTAGCTCATTTTATAGCTAAAATTAGCTAATTCATAATACGAGAACTTCAAAAATACAAAAAACATTAAAAACGGGGCTAAGATGAACTTACTATGAGCTTGAAAAAATGAATCCCTAGCTATGGTGTCTCCAAATTTTCGGCAGCCCAAGGAAGAAGATGAGTGGATTTTTCTCATCTTTTTCCCACTTAAAACACTAATTAGGCCAAATGACCAAAATGCCCTTCCTCTTAAAAATTTCTATTTTACCATCTTAAGGCCAATTTTGTCCAAAATTTTATTTTTGGGCAATTTGCTATTTAAGGGCTCATAATTATTATTCTAAAGCTATTTCATGCAAAAAGCCTTTAGAAACTCATATATTGCAACTTTTGTAATTTAGTCCTTTTTGGACCAATTGACCTCAACTTAATAAAATTGCTTTACCAAACTTTCATACTAGCATGCAAACATGACATAAACCTGGAAAAACTCATAATTTCACCTCGGGTTCATGGCCTCGCACCATTATCCCGACTAGGCCCTAAATCGGGCTGTTACAGATCATATTAGAATATGGTGAAAGAGGCACTATTGATGGTCAGAGAAGGCTAAACCCAATCATAAAAGAGGTGGTCAAGAAGGAGATTATAAAGTTGTTAGATGCGGGAATCATCTACCTCATCTTAGATAGTTCCTGGGTAAGTCTAGCCCAATGTGTGCCTAAGAAGGGAGGCGTCACAATTGTAAAGAATGAAAATAATAAGTTGATTCCAACCAAGACGATTACAAATTGGTGGATCTGTATTGATTATCGTAAGTTAAATAAGGCGGCTCGGAAGGATCATTTTCCATTTCTATTTTTGGATCAAATGTTAGATAAACTTGTAAGGCATGGTAACTATTCTTTCCTAGACAGTATTTGGGATATAACTAGATCATTGTAACCCTAGAAGATCAACATAAGACAACCTTCACATGCCAATACAATACTGAGGTAACAATTTATATTGATCAAGGGACCATGAAATATTTGCTTTCATAGAGAGATGCAAAAACAAGATTGATTTGTTGGGTTCTGTTACTCCAAGAATTCGATCTGGTGAATCAAGATGAGAAAAGGGCAGAGAACCAAGTGGTAGACCATTTATCCATATTGGACCAATAGGACGATACCCATTCCTCGGTTCCTATTAGTAAGCACTTTCTAGATGAATACATCTTTGAGGTAAGTCATTTCCATAATACTCATTGGTTTGCTGACTATGCTAATTTTTTAGCTAGTGGTTTAATGTCACTCGAAATGACATATCAAAAAAGGAAGAAATTCCTTCATGACGTTAGATATTATTTTTGGGAGGAACCATATTTGTTTAAGTAATGTGCGGACCAGATGATTAGAAGGTGCGTAGCCAAAATTGAAGTAGCCGATATTTTGTACCACTGTCATTCATCTTCTAGTGGGGGACATTTTAGAGGATCACGTAGTGCAAATAAAGTATGACAAGCCAAATTCTTTTGGCTGACTTTGTTTAAAGATGCATATGCCTGCGTGAAAGATTGTGATTGATGCCAACAAGTTGGAAATGTATCCAAGAGGAATAAGATGCCACTAACCAACATTCTCGAGGTAGTGTCATTTGATGTTTGTGGTACTGACTTCTTAAGTCATTTTCCTTCTTCTTATGGTAACAGGTCCATCTTGGAAGCCATTGACCGTGTATCCAAATGGGTGGAGGCCGAGGCATATTCGACTAATGATGCCAAGGTAGTGATTTCATTCCTAAAATAACATATATTCACGAGATTCAAGACTCCAAGACCTATAATAAGCGATGAAGGATCCCAATTTGTGAATAAATGATTGAAATGGTTGTTAGATAAATACGATTTGTGAAGCATAAAGTAGCTACAACTTACCATCCTCAGAAGAATAACCAAGCTAAATTTGGTAATAAAGAAATAAATGGCATATTTGAAAAAGTAGTGCATCTAAATTGGAGAGATTGGTCCAAAAGACTTGATGAAGCTCTAAAGGCCTATCGAACTGCATTTAAGAATCCTTTAGGGATGTATTGTTATAGGTTAGTATATGGAAAAGCCTACCATTTACCATTGGAACTCGAGCATAAAGCCTATTAAGCTCTTAAGCAACTCAATCTAGATTTCAAATCTGTCGGAGATAAATGAATGTTATAGCTCAATGAGTGGGAAGAATTGAGAATGTTCTCTTACGAGAATGCCAAAATTTTCAAAGAAAAAATAAAGAGATGGCATGACAAGCACATTCAACCCCGTGTGTTCGAAGTTGGTCAATAGGTCCTTCTATTCAATTCTAGGTTGAAGTTCTTTCTAGGTAGACTGAAATCCTGAGGGCCAAGACCCTTTACAATTAACCAAGTTTTCTCGTACGGAGTAGTTGAGCTCCGAGACAATAAAAGAGGTAACTTTAAATTTAATGGTCAACGTTTGAAACATTATTGGATCGACGAAGTCGAGCAAGAAAACACCTCGCTCACTTTAATCGATCCATGAAAATTTTATGCCGGAAAATTGTTATCTCTAATAAAAATTTTTTTATTTTTTCTATTTTTATTTTTCAATAGGTTGTAAATAAATTTAATGTTTAATAATTTTGTAAATAAATAAATTGGTAAATAAATGATCATGATGATGATAATAATAAAACTCCTAACTAAAAAGGAATTAGGTTAATTTTTAATCAAATTAAATTAGGGTCAAGTTATTTGTGTTTGTTATTATTTTCTTCCTTATTTTTATTCTTTTTCCTCCTTGTTTATTTTCATTAAGCCATCTTCACTCTCTCCATTGCCGCTACATGTCCTCGTTGTCAAGGCCTTGAGCCACCACCGACTGCTACTAGCAGCCATCGTACCTTACCTTGTCGTGCTGCAGTCCTGCGTGCCCTTGCATCACATAGCAACAACCTCGTACACCTTGCTATTCCCTCACGCACCACCGTGACAGTAGGCCCTTTCCCTATGCGCAGTCATTCACAACAACTGTGCCAAAATCCTAGGCAGTGATTTTGGTGACCCGTGGCTAAACCCCTCAATTGTTAGCAGCCCTTGTTGTCACCTTAACCCATCCTTGAGGTAATTGGGATTTATCTTTTTCTAATAAAGTGGTGTTTGTCTTGATTTTTTCTATCAAGGGAAAAATGATTCGGAAGAGGAAAATTTGGATGCTCAAGTTAAGGAGATCCAACCTTGGTTTCGAACCCTAGGTATAAAGGCGAGATACATCAGAATCTTCAAGAAAAAACCCATGTTCCCAGATAAGGGTTTTCAACTTGCTAGCGAATATGATGTACTTACACTCATTCAGAAGTTATTGAGAAATGAGGATGGAAGTTTTGGTGTGATATTCGATCTTCTTAGGATGAAGACTTTGCTAGAGAATTTTATGCCCATTTAAATTCATCAATATTGACAACACTCCAAGTTTATGAAAAAGAATTATATTTATCAATAATAGGGATCAATGCCCTATTTAATTGACCCGATGTTGATGGTGATGATTATTCGACCATGGTAGCGAATGCCAGTTAAGAGACGATACAAGATATTCTGAGAATAGTCACAATTCCTGGAGCCAAATGGACAATCTCAAGACAAGGTACTCGTTATTGCCAAAGAGAATATCTAACTCGAGAGGTAAAGGTATGGTTCTATTTCATTCAGACAAGTATTATACCTGTTATTTTTAGTTGCATTATTTCGATAAATCAATTTCTATTTCCCATCACTCATCACTCTACTGTGTCGCCAAGTAAACATACCAATGTGAGGCATTCAAATTCATTATAACAGAGGTATGATTACTGCCTATGATGTTTCTAGGTCAGTGGGTGACACCATTAGAAAAAGACAAATAATTCAAATTGATGAGGATGAGATGACAGAGCTAAAACATTATTCAAGTAGTACCAAACCATCTGGTGATCCCATACCTACTTTTATGTCTACTCAGCCTTCCGATAATTCAATAACACATGCATAAATTTTGGATTTTTTATAGCATATGAGTAAGCAACAACATCCTGAACATATAACTTTGTCCACCCCCGCATACACCAGAAAGAGCACTTGGGGGATTACCAATTCGCCATTTGTACTTTTCAAAGACTACGCCAGACCTTGTGCCCGCCATAATCGGGGTGTTATAGGCTTCTCCAAAGAATTCTTATACTTAGTCAAATTCTTATACTTTACACTTATTACAAACTTACTCTTTATGCCTTACTTGTATAGACATCAATTGAGCAAAAGGGTTTCACCGAGCAAGATGTTACAACTTTCCCCCACTTAAGGGATTTCTTCCCCAAAATTCTCCTTTTCTCCAAGAATCTCAATTTCCAGAATTAATTGAGTTGTCTTCACCAAGCACAAATCAGCGGTGACACAAATTCCCTTACACACGTTTTGACTACTTTATTTAACAAAATTAAATTTTGATGGTTAACTCTCGAGTATGAACACCTCACGCTTACCCCTTTTGACAAATGTCAAACTGACATCGGAGAATTGAAACAACTTTTTTTCTAGAGTGCCTTATTGAACACGTTTATCTCTATAAAAAAGAGACTCTAAACCTTCATCTAAAACCTTTATCAAGCCCTCAATTTTCTTAATAGCTTCCTTGACTTCCTCTTCTGCCTTTATCTTCTCCGATTTCCAAAATAATAAAGTAATCCCACTTCCTTGTATTTTTCTCATTTCTTTCTTATTTTCATACAATATGTCAAGAATAAACACTCATTGTCGAGGTCATAACCGAAGTGGCCCAGTTATAATATCTAATCATCCACCATTTCTGGTCCCCAAAAACTCAAAAACACCTCTCTAACCATTTCCACTCCTAAATACGAATATAGTACACCCAGGAAGAAGTGAACCGATTTTTTATAGCTCGAGGCTTTTGTTGTCCAAACGTCGCTTATGACATTGATATACCTCTGAGATGTTGTTTAAGTGACAACATCCAAGGTTTCATCCTTCCCCTTATTCTATTAGAGGTTGGTTTCCATCTACCTTTACACCCATTATTTTGCTCAGTGCTAAAAGAATATAGCATTGCACCAGGGTAGCTATCAGCATTGTCTTGGTGGACCCTTATTGCCTACTTATTGGATTGTTGTCAACGAAATGAATCACCACTCCTGAGGGTCTTCCAAAATTTTTACCAACTAAAAACTATCAGATAATGGGAAAATGTAGAATATTCCCACTTCAATGTTAGTCAAGGCTGTGAGCCTATCATTCAAAATAACCTTTCAAATCTTCACTAGAGGAGGGAAAAGTTCATAATGGTAGTCTTTAAGCTCAAAGATGGGTTTGGCTTTCCCACCTGTTGGTCCCTTCCTTGAGAGACCACTTGATCTTAGAGTGTGCCTATTGAATCTAAGGTGGCAAATAGGTAGTCCAAGCGCTTGGGTGGAGGGCACGTTCTAGACCTAGTGGAATTAGTTATGGTTAGGAATGTTTTTTAGTACTGCCTGTTGAATCAGAGTCCTAATGGCCTCAAAAACACTAACTGTATTAATTGGCTTGAAAATTTTAATGTGCATTCAGCATCCAAGTCTTATACTCCACCTAACCCAGAGCCAGATATGGACATCAAAGCCATTTTGGGTACCACTCATGATAAGTAGGAAGCTTTGGTTGCTCCTATTAAGAAGCCCATTTCCAAGAAGTATTAGAAGAGACGAAGGGCAAGTGAAAATGTTCTAGTTACTGAGGAGAGTGATCCTTCAGAACCTTAGCGGTGTAGATTCAATAGAGGAATTCCAAGTCTAAAGGTTCCTTTATTGCCAGCTATACCAACAATTCTAGTGGAACCCGCTTGTACAGCAGACTCTTCAGCTCCAAGGACAGGTCCTCTTCACACAGAAATTCAAACAGAAACCTCTTTATAGGACCTATCTAGGAATCCATTAATTCCTCAACCACAATACTCTTCTTCTGTTGAAAATGATGAATTCTTTCCTTGGTGCAACCTTTATACTTTAGGGCCCTCCTCTGTTTCTTTAAGTTCGATCTTTGAAAACCAATACAACGTCATTCCTCAACAATAGAAAGAGGCCTTCCATTCTTTTATTGCATCCAAGTTGGCTTCAACCCCTTTTTCTCAGATGGCCAAATCTATCAAAGCTCTATCTGTTATGTATGGGTTGTTAAGTGAATATCTTCAAGAGTTCCACAATTTCCATAGGGCCATAGTTTCCAGCTATGAGGAGTAAATTAAGTTGAAATTCAAGACAATAGATGAGCAATACAACAGGGAATAGGCTTTTAAAATCAAGCTTGAGCAACTTGAATCAAGTGTGGTGGCCTGGAAATTCAAAAACAAGGAGACCAAGCACAAGTGTAATTTCTTGGAGAATAGATTTGAGTCATTAGAAGAATAAGTCCTCCTTAAAGGAACAACTACAATCCCAAAAGCTACTTTATGGGGCTAAGTTGGATAGTCTTCATCAATTCAATCATGAAGCCTTTAAGACATATTAGGAGGACATGAAAAGGAACTTGATTGAGGCATTGCTAGAGTGGAAGGCTAAACTGATTCTCCATGCCCAAATGGCCATTGGTCCTATGGACTTGAGTCAAGTAGACTTCAACTTTGTTCGAGATGTTTCTACAGATTCATTGGACTTCGATGTTTACAACCCCTTAGGTAAGTAGTGGGAAGATTTCAAATCAAAATGGAAACAAATTGAAGTCACCCGAAATAGAAGGTGATGAGAATCTTGAGGAGCTCAATGTCTCCAAGCAAATTCGAGAGAAAATAGAGCCAACAGAAGAGGTCCTCGCCAAGTCTACTGGGTATCACTCGAAGGGAGAGGACTAATTTCTTTCTTTTTATCCTATCTTCTCTTTTATTGTCTTCCACCTTGTATAACATCTCCTTTTATTAATGAAGTGACTCTTTTCCTTTTTCTTATCTTTTCGTTCTTCTTTATTACCCTTCAGTAAGCCATCATTAACTCATCAATCTTATAAATAAGAAAATTTCCATCATACTTGAGGAACTCTACTAGGTTCAACGTATTATGCATACATGGATTTTTTATCTTCGTGACCCAAACAATGACTAAATTGGTCTCTGATACAAAACTTGTAACGCCTCAAAACTGTCCCGATGATCCAGATCTGAACCTAGGGTGTTACTACTCAAGTACATATGAAATTCAATTCTATTCATACAAATTACATTCAATTACAATTGTTTAAATTATGACTTTTCTATGAAATACATAAGTGTGAACCAGGTGAAAATTCAATTAATATACATAGGGAATTTATTTACAACCATGATTGATTTGATGTCCTAGTATATTAAAATTATTTTGGGTAAAAGACTTCTGAAAAACAACTCAAACTTGATAATTGCCATCAATTTGCTCTGTATGCATAATAACCCACTTCGTCACCCCTTTGGCACAATCCTGACATTGTTCCTTCCGGCGCAGTCCCTAATCAACTTACCTGCTACACAAAACACTAAGGTAAGTTAATGAGAACTTAGTGACATAAACTCTATTTACTTGTATCGTCTCAGTACAATGCATCTGGAAATTTCACTATCACCTCATTTCTTCATCCTTTAACTTGACTTTTGTGAGTATCTTTCTTCTTCATACCATAGACAACATATCGTGCTTTGTTACCACTTGTAACGCCCCTAACTCGTACCCATCATCGGAACAGGGTTTCAAAGCATTACCAGAACATTCAGAACATTTTTCTATTAAACTATGAAAATTTATAATTAATTTACTAAGATCATCCATAATGTCCCTTGATCGGGCTCTCGAGGCCCAATACGAACGTTAGAAATGAGTCGGGACTTATTTGGAACCTCTAGAAATTTTTCACAAAATTTCAAAATTTTTCCAAGGTACAAGACTCACACACCTGTGTGATCCAAGGGACACACCGTGTGACCCTTAGACATGCCCATGCATCAAGCCGTGTCCAATTTAGGTTGCTTTCTGACTTGCGCCACACGGCCTTGTCACATGCCTATGTGCTAGGCCATGTGGTTAATTAATTTAATTCGAATTAGGTGCAGGTTTCACACGGTCATGACACACGCCCGTGTTTAAGACCATGTTACACACACGACTGAGACACACACTCGTGCCTCTGCCCGTGTGTTAAATTTTGGACATTCTGTTTTGCAAATTTTAGAAACAGGGGACACACAGCCAGATCACATGCCCATGATCTCAAGCCGTGTGTCACACACAGTCTAGACACACACTCGTGTGTCTACCCGTGTGGACGAAATAAGGCCATTTCCTAACCCTATTTCTCTCCCACATTTAACCATTTTCCTACACCAAAAGTCACAAGTATAAACCAACCAAATCCAACCATTTTCCGTGATCCAATTTGATACATTATTTCCTATACCATAGTTTTAAGCTCACTTTTACATTATCTCATATAATATACTTTATGAAAGTCCTATTTAACTTGTTTAACATGTAATAATTAACATATTATAAATTCATACCATACCAAAAACAACCATTTCTATCCATTCCAATGGCTAGATTACAAGCCAACATTATATATCATCATTTGGTCATATTAGCCTATACATGCCATTATACCAAAATATGATTGACATTTATATCAAAATCAAGGAGTTGATAGTGTGATGATTTCTTCGACCGGCCTCCAACCTTCACGAGCTTTGAGCACTATAAAATAGGAAAAATAAACCTAGTAAACATTATATGCTTAGTAATCTTGTATAACTAAAATTACACTTACCAATCATATATAACATTTAAAAACATGTAAAGCACATATCCATCAATTTGGCAAATTTTCCTAATGACAAACATTCAATTAACATGTTAGTCACAATATACCAAAATGCATAGATGAGCTCATCATGCCACATTCAGATTCCATTTCAGTTTTTCCATGTCACTTATTCACTATTTCCATTGAATTATCAAATTTCTGATGGATGTTTCCAGTAGTACACTTGAGGTGTACAATTCCGTCAATTCATATGTAGTAGTACCGTCTAGGTGCGCTCTTGAGCCACATATCATACAGAAGAATTACTAGTCCAGGCTAAATTCTAGCTGTAGCACATATACTCTAAGGGCTTTATCAGATTAGCAGTCCAGGCTAAATCCTTGTATGACAAAGAATTCCCTATAGAGTTCAATCTGGATTACCAGTCCAGGCTAAATCCATATTGAAAACACATATGCTCGAGAGTCCATATTATTTTTATAGGATTACCCGTCCGGGCTAAATTATTTCCATAATTAGATCAATACATTACCCGTCTAGGCTAAATCTTTACTGCAATACATGTAAGATCTCATTCCACATCGGGAATCACCTATCCAATCGGAATTCAATATTCAAGCGGATTTTAACCCTTTTTTCAATCATTTTCCATCATATACATATTTCATGCTTCATGTACATATAATTCACATATTGTGTTTCATACAACTCAATAATCAAATCAACATATATTCATGTTTATTTAAGTTATACAAACTTTCCTTGATAATTGTTCGTATCTACTAATCCGAAACTTTTCCTTTTCCTCGATCTTTCTCTTTGTCTGGTATTTTCGGATCTAAATAAATGAATTTAACCATCAATTCCATACATTTAATATTCAATTGAACCCATTTCACATTCTAGGGAAAAGTACCATTTTGCCCTTAAACTTTTAATTAATTCCAATTTCGTCCCTAAGCTCGGAAATTAAAATTCATGCAATTTAATCCTTATTCCAAGCCTAACCAAAAATCTAATACAACTTTTACAGCACACATGTTTAATAAAATTCATAATTTTTCCATGAATTTCATCACTTTTCAATTTAGTCCCTAAACATGTTTCCATGAAAAATCACTTTGTAAAAGTTGTTTATCTATCAACAACCTTTCATTTTCTACCATAAACTTTTAAATTTCAGCATATTCATCCATGAAAAATTTTCTATTCTTTGATTTCTTTTCAAACTAACCCCCAAATAGAGAAATTAAGTTTTCCTGATCCCAAAAATATAAAAATTACTAAAAACGGGACATAGGAACTTACCAATTTATGCTTGGAAAGCTTGTTTTCTCTCTCCTAGGTTTCCATGGATTTTTGGTTGAAGAAGATGATATAAAATGATGATATTTCTATTTAATTAATTTATCATCTTTAATTTTCCTCATTTCCATTTTAGTTATTAACCTTTTTCAAATTTTCATGGATGATTCACGAAAAATATCTACATAGTTTTTATTAATGGTCTAATTACCATATAAGGACCTCACATTGCAAATTCCATAGCTATTTGATCCTTATAGCTAATAGAATTCAACTGACATTTTATGCAATTTAGTCCTTTTTGTAATTAGACACGTAATCGACAAAATTTTTCTATAAAAATTTTCATGCAATCTTTCTAACATATTACCAATCATATCATGAAATTTCAATAAATTTTATTTTTTCGGACTCGGATTTGTGGTTACGAAACCACTATTTTGACTTCACTGAAATTGGGCTGTTACACCACTCTTGACCCTTAGCATCTTCAGTACATTGCTTACATTCTTCACCCAGCCTTTTTGTGATTTCCTTAATTTTTCCCATATTAGAACCCATACATACAAAATATTTCTGATCGAGTTGTTCTTCCAGTCCACTTGGATCATACTCTTAATTTGCCATATACCCTGGCACATTCCATTTTCTCTATACAAATCTTAAGACTATGTAAGATATGCCACGACATTTCCTACGGAACCATTTCTTTAGAGTTTGCCATACGTACTATTCCTTTAGTGTTCACCATATATGCTATTCTCACAAAGTTTACCATACCTTCCATTCTTTAAAGTTAGCCATATATATCATTCTTCCAGGGTTTGTCGTATTTACCATTTCTCACTTTGAGGGTCTCCCACAATAGTTTTTCCTTTTGACAATAGCCATAAGGGTTTTCCTTTAGAATGCGCCACAGATGTGTTCCTTTCCATAGATCTCCACAAAAACTTCCATTTTATAGACTGCCACAAAGGCTTCCATTTCATAGACTGCCACAAAGGCTTCCATTTTCTAGCATATTTAGGATAGGGATTCGCCTAAACTCATATTACGTGAAGTTTTCCCCTCATCATCTTGGGTCATGCAGAGAACTCTATTAGGTGATAGCCTTCCTTTAGTTCTTTCCATATGATGCCCTAACTCACTAGCTATGGTCTTACACAATATAGTACCATGGATTTTTCCTTTCAGAGAATTGTGTTAGTGTCTCGAAGGACTATTTTAGCCGACTCCATGGAGATAGACACAAACTCACTTAATAGATCTTTCGTGCTTTGACACTATACAGAAATTAACATAAATTTCATTTCACATCATCTCATACATTCCAAAAGAACCTATACAATTTATTTCATTAGTAGAATATCCACCTCATGCTTAACGTATCAAATTCCTCATGAACTATACATGTATGACTCATTTAACGTTCATAGTCTGACCATTATCTACAGAAACATTACAAATACAACCCTACGCACGAGAGTTGACTTAGGGACTCACTTGACAAGAATGTGTAGTTCTTTGAGCTCCAAATCCAATATCCTTTCAAGAGTTGTAGCAACCTCTGCCTCTTAAAACAAAAGAACACCATAAAAATCCATTTGGATGACCTTCCCATTATCTTAAACACAAATAATCTATAAACATAGCCTTACTTCTTTAGGCATCCTTGCAGATCTACTTTTCAAAGTCATAAAACTCATATCGACATAGAGAAATTCTAGAAGAATCCGAGTTTCAGATCCAGTTTAAAGAAAAATGCTCCTCCTTTCCTCCAGCCTTAGATTTTAATATTTTTCAAAAGAGAACTAGAGAACTAGAGAACTCCTTTTATTTCAACTTAAAGACCTATTAAAATAGTAAAAGTCTTTATGGGAATTTGAAAAATGTCGCATCACTGCTGACTTATCTTATCAAGGGTCTACAACTTCCAAGGAAATTCCCCTTTCTTTTTTAATTATCCTAGTTCACGTTTCGTTAGTTCCTAACCAACCTACGTTATAACTTAACCTGTATAATATCACGAGGAAAAGGGTGTATTACTTCTAACGTGGGCTCACACTTTCAGTATCTATTTACATGACCACATCCTTCTTCCAAGAAATCACAATAATTTGGTATGGAGCTCTCAACATCTTGAACATACAATTGTTTCTGCCCCCACATACGCCAAAAAGAGCACTTGGGCAATTACCAATTCACCAATCATACTTACTCGAAACTTACTCTATATGCCTCACTTCTATAGACATCATTTGAACACCAGGGTTTCATCAGGTGGGATGTTACATAACACATTACTATATTACAATTTGACCCGTATACTTACAGACACCGCTGCTTTATTTCTTATATTTTTGGTGTAGTATTTCTAGTCAAACGTTCGCACATTTGGTGGTGGTCAGTTTGTGTATGATTTTTGTAGTATGTAGTATCATTTACAATAGTTGATTATGTTGATTTCTCAACCTCGAGATGTTGATGTCGCAACACTGAGTCTTTTGACCTGCAATGTCGTAACATCACCTAGCAACGTCGCAACACCCCTCGCCCGTATTCGACGCCGGAATCGGGTACGAGGTATTACCGGACTTAACTTACTTAAATCATACAAAATCAACCATAAGTTTTCTTTTGAACTTTAAGACTTTTCATTCATAATCATATAGTCCCTATTACGGGCCTACGAAACCCGACACATACACATGGAGTGGTCGGGACTGAACTAGAAACTTACGAGCACTTAGAGAATTTTTGCTCAAAATAGGGCCACATGCCCATGTGGAAAGGAACACACCCGTGTGGGCAGGCCATGTGGTTGCACACACCCATGTCCCTAGTCCGAGCAGATTTTATTTTTCATTTTGAACCTATAGGAGTTTTCACACGGCCTGGCACACGCCCGTGTCTATGGCCTGTGTCCCTCACACGGCCATGACACGCTCGTGTCTTTGGCCTGTGTCCCTCACACGGCCATGACACGCCCGTGTTTTAGCCCGTGTATAAAAACCTTGACATTCTGTTTATGACGTCAGCAAGCCTTTAGGGCCACATAGCCTAGTCACACACTCGTGTGGCAAGCTGAATTTTTCATAAATTAGATGCAGGGGACACACGACCTAGCAACACGCCCTTGGGGCTGACTGTGTGTCACACACGGCTTAGACACACGCCCGTGTGTCTATCCGTGTGGACAATTATAAGGCTATTTACCAAGCCATTTGCCACCCTGAAAAGTATACACACTTATACCTTTTCAAGCAACACATAGCATAACAATAATGCACTACCAATATTTACTATCAAGACATACTCATCTTAATTATTCACTACTTCTTCATGCATCTACTTCTCACATTACTCATTCAATTGCATAAGCTTGCACTTCATGAATTTCACCATCATTGAATAGATATAACTTAACTAGTATCGGCCAATTCTAATGGCCATTTACAAAATGAATTGAGTAACATTAATAGCCAACACCTTGGCTAACCAATGTGACATATAACAAAATGGCCAAGTTCCTATACATGCCATACCCAAAATAATCAAACTTTACTGTATCAAAAGAATAACTTGATAGTGTGAATCGAACTCCAACGTTCTTTGATCCCCTAGCTAGCTTGGCGATACTACAAGGAAATGGAAAAGAGATGGGGTAAGCATAAAGCTTAGTAAGTTTGTATGCAATAAATAGCAACATAAAGTCTTATGACAATATCCACACATTCATCATGAAATAACACAAGATTTTCAAGTAACATTGACATGGCTTACTCATTATCACTCTTACCAACCATGTAACATATACCGGACTCATTTCTTGTGAGTTTCTCATATATATACCTATATCACTCATCACATAGTTCTAGCACTTCTTTCATATTTAACATAAACTTAGCTCCTTGCCCCGTTGAACCATTTGGAATATTGAAGGATACTCGAACTCGTCATACATGAAATAAGATGCCAATGTCATATCCCAGATACAGTCTTACATGGGGTCACATGCTAATGCCGATGCCATATCCCAAATATGGTCTTATACGAGATCTCTTATCGATGTTGATTCTATATCCCAGGTATGGTCTTATACGAGATCGAATCATACATATTCATATAGCATTTAAATAAAATGATGCAATCCCAAACCCAAACCTAGATGCCATCCGCTACACATCACCTGTACCAGCCATCACATCGGGGGGACTACTAAGTCAACCTTCCATCCGCTACACACCATCGAAGGCAGTCGCTATAGTCGACGTGCTCATCGTCCTTATAAAATTCGTGGCATAGCCACTAGATAATTATTTCGTGACATAAGTCACCACATTCAGATTTCGTGACATAAGTCACCACATTCAAATTACGTGACATAAGTCACCACATTCAGATATTGGGTATAAAACCACCAATTCACTTCCCCTTTACATATCACCCATATGCCCCATGTCAAACAAATCATGCAATATCTTGCCTTATTTCACATTCTTATCACTATTGACATATGTACCATAATAGATCATAACCTACTCATAGTAGGAGTGGGTAAACGTACCTGAGGATTTCGTTCGTACCATTGCATGGTACTTTTAGCCACCTCACACATATTTTTATTAACACATATATCAAAGCATAACCATAAATTAATTGAAGCTTAGTGTGAGGGTACACACCTGATATACTTAGTGGGTTCACTCAAATCCCAAAAATTCAATCTAATGCTTTAGGTTCTAGTTCCTTGTTGCCGATTTGATTATTACTCAAATCCCAAAAATCTGTGATCTTCCTACCCTCCAATCGGCCAATGCTAAATCACTTAACTTGGTTGGTTCGGGCTTTTGAACAAATAAGGAATAGATCTTGAAACACCAAATATGGCCTTGGCCGATTGTACATAAGTGCTTACCTTGCGATTTGAAATCCCGAAATCCTTGTATACCACTGTCGGCTGCCCCTTGTGATTCCAAATCCCGGAAATAGTCACATAACCAATGAGATGTCAAAATCCTACAGAGTATATGTTAGGTCCAATTCTAACATTAAATCTCAATAGATGGCCCTTGGCTGATTATTATACATGCCTTACTTTGGATGTTGAATCCCGAATAATCCTCCTTATAGTCGACTACTATTGAAATCCCAAAAACCTTCCTCAAAGTTTTGGCCAAATACATAAAAGGATTAGTTCCTAAATTTCGACAAGCCTAAAAGAAAAAAAGAATAGAAATCGAATTTGATCTTACCCTTAGTCACCAAGTCGACAGTACCTTTGCCTGACACCACAGAGATTCGGCTTTGATGAACACTTAGAGGGTTTCGGCATCAACAAAGGAAAGAAAAGAAATAGTATAGAGCCTTAGGAAGAATCGGCTATGAGGAGACTTTGAGAGAGATTTCGGCTAGACCAAAAGAAGAGAGAATTGAGGGATTTGATTCTATGGAGAGAAAAGAGAAAATGAAAGAAGGCTGAAATCTTTTTATGAAATTCGGCTACTCCCCTCTCTAATTTGGCCAAAAATCACCCTTAGGAAGAGTCCCCCATTCGGCCACTACATCCTTCCCTATCACCATCCTCATTTTTCTCCTCTTTTCTCTATTTATCACTTTATTTAAATTAATAAAAATCATCCAACATAAATATCTTATCTTAGCCAAATTTTAGAGAGGATTAAACTCATCCCTTAAGTTCCTTGGTGTCGTCCATCTCCTTTGCTCCTTGCAAGAAAAAATAAAATTCCCCTTTGCTTCCCTTGTGATTCAACCTAGGCCCTCCTCTTTTCCTTGTGGCCACTTACTAAGGCCCTAAGTGGCGCCTTGCACCACTTTACCAAGCCCAATTTCATGTCACAATTCCTCTACTATTTCTTTTAAGGCCTTATCAGTCTAGCTCCCTCTTTTAGATTTAAAATCTAATAATTTCTAAAGCATTTAACTATACACTAAGGTTCACAAAAATTCATAATGCACATCCACAACACACATAAGCATGCTATTTCATATAATTAAGCAATAATGCATAAGCCATAATCTAGGGTATTACAGTTCTACCCCCTTAAAATAATTTTGTCCTCGAAATTATTTGGCAAAAATAGGTGAGGGTATTGCTGTCGCATCGCCTCTTTCGGCTCCCACGAAGCTTCTTCCAATCCATGATTTTGCCATAATACCTTGACTAGAGGAACTGATTTCCTCTGCAACACTTTCACATCTCGCTCTAAGATCTGAATCGGCTCCTCCTCATAGGACAATTCTGGCCTTAGCTCCACCTCTTCAACCGGTACCACATGAGATGGATTTGATCGATAACGACGTAGCATGGAAACATGGAATTCGTCATGCATCTGCTTCAATTTCGAAGGCAACTCCAACTGGTATGCCACTGGTCCAACTCGCTTCAATACTCGATAAGGTCCTATAAACCTTGGACTTAACTTCTCGTTGCGACCAAATCTCATCACCTTCTTCCAAGGCGAAACTTTAAGGAACACTTGATCTCCCATATCGAATTCTATTTCTTTTCGTTTGAGATCTGCGTATGACTTCTGCCTGTCAGATGCCTCCTTCAACCGTGCCCGAATTATCTTAACCTTCTCCTCAGATTCTGCCACAATTTTCAGACCCAAAATTTGATGTTCCCCTAATTCCGTCCAACACGTAAGAGTGCGACACTTTTGTCCATACAGCGCTTCGTACGATGCCATCCGAATACTTGCCTGATAGCGATTATTGTACGCGAATTTCGGTAGAGGCAAATATTCTTCCTAACTTCCTCTGAAGTCTATCACATAGCCCCTCAACATATCCTCTAGCACTTGTATTACTCGCTCAGACTGGCCATCCGACTGTGGATGAAAAGCCGTACTGAAATCCAATCTAGTGCCTAAAGCCTGATGTAGAGCTTTCCAAAATTGAGATGTGAACCTCGGGTCCCTATCCGAGATAATCGACACCGAAACTCGTGCAACCTTACAATCTCTGCTACATACAACCTTGCTAACTTTTGTAGGGAATAGTCAACCCGCACTGGAATAAAATGCGCAGACTTTGTCAGCCGATCCACTATCACCCATACCGAGTCCTTCTTAGTAGGCGTAAGGGGAAGCCCACTAATGAAGTCCATGGTAATTCTTTCCCACTTCCACTGCGGAATTTGTATTGGCTGAAGCAATCCTGATGGAACTTGCTGTTCAGCCTTAACTTGCTGACACGTCAAACACTTGCCAACATATTTGGTAACTTCCCGCTTAAGATCAGGCCACCAAAATTGTTCCCTTAGATCTCTGTACAATTTACTACCTCCGGGATGCATAGCATAAGGGCTACTATGCGATTCCCAAAGAATTCTTTGCCTAAGCTCCTCGTCTTTCGGCATACAGACCTTACCCTTGAAGCACAATACTCCCTCGTCATTAACACCATAACCCTCTAACTCTCCATTCTGCGCTTGTCGCAACTTAACACTTAGATCTTCATCCATTAATTGCCTTTCCTTCACCTCATTCAACCATGTCGGTTTAACTTGCAATTTTGCCAGTAGACTTCCATCGTCATACAAGCTCAGATGTGCGAACATCGCCCTCAGATCTGATACAACTTTTCGACTTAGGGCATCTGCCACTACATTTGCCTTGCCTGGGTGATACTCTATGGAACAATCATAGTCTTTCAATAATTCCACCCATCTTCGCTGTCTTAGATTCAACTCCTTCTGAGTCAACAGATACTTCAAGCTTTTGTGGTTCGCGTAGATTACTGACTTTTCTCCATAAAGATAGTGCCTCCACACTTTAAGAGCAAAGACCACTGCCGCCAATTCCAAGTCATGCTTCGGGTAGTTAACCTCGTGTGGCCTTAGTTGACGAGACGCATAAGCGACTACTTTCCCATTTTGTATAAGGACACCTCCCAATCCTATATGGGAAGCATCATAGTACACTACAAAATCCTTCCCTGCCTCAGGCTGAATCAAAACTGCAGCTTCGGTCAAGACCCTCTTAAGCTTCTCAAAGCTCTCCTATTGCTTATCGACCCATATGAAAGGCACTTTCTTTCTCAATAACTTTGTTAGAGGTGCGACTATCGATGAGAACCCTTCCACAAACCTTCAGTAATAGCCTGCTAGTCCTAAGAAACTCTAAACTTTTGCCACAAACTTAGGGGGTTTCCAATCCAAAACTGCCTCAATCTTCCGAGGATCCACCCTTATTCCTTCAGCAGATACCACATGTCCCAAAAACGTAACCTTCTTAAGCAAAAATTCACACTTGCTGAATTTGGCGTAGAGCTTCTTCTCTCTCAATACTTGCAACACAACTCGGAGGTGCTCATCATGTTCTTCCTCAGGCTTCGAATACACCAATATGTCATCTATGAACACAACAACGAATCGGTCCAGATAGGGTTGGAAAACCCGGTTCATCATGTCCATAAATGCGGCTGGGGCGTTTGTCAATCTGAACGGCATTACCAAGAACTCATAATGCCCGTACCTTGTTCGGAAAACCGTCTTATGGATATCAGCCTCCTTCACCTTAAGTCGATGATATGATAGATCTATCTTTGAGAATATCATGCCCTTTAGTCGATCGAACAAGTCATCTATTCTTGGCAATGGATGCTTGTTCTTGATGGTCAGCTTATTCAACTGATGATAATCTATGCACATGCACATAGTTCCGTCTTTCTTCTTCACAAACAAGACTGGTGCTCCCCATGGAGACACACTGGGTCGAATAAATCCACGGTCTAGCAATTCTTGGATTTGAGCCTTGAGCTCAACCAACTCCTTTGGTGCCATTCTGTACGGGGCAATTGACATAGGAGTTGTACCCGGCAGTAACTCAATTCTAAACTCCACTTCCCTATCCGGGGGTATTCTGGGTAATTCTTTCAGAAAAACATCCACAAACTCCCTTATAGTTCTAACTCTACTAACTCCCCCTTCTTTCGTATCCAACGCACTAATGAAGGCCAAAATGCCTTGCACCCTTTCCGTACCATCTTATCAGCCTTCAAAGCAGAAACTACGTTAAACAAGTAGTTCCTTCTTTCTCCTATCATAACATCACCTCATCCTCTGGGGTCCTTAACTCCATTTGTTTAGCTGCACAATCCAACACAGCCCGATGCTCCACTAGCTAGTCCATGCCAAGTATAAGATCAAATTCCCCGAAGGGTAATTCCATTAAGTCGGCATGAAATGCCGCTCCTGAAGCTCCAAAGGCACACTCTGAAATATCTTGTTCACTACTACAATTTGGCCTAATGGGCTTACTACAGTCATCTCCCTATTAGAAAGTTCAGAGGCTATTCCTAGAGTTTCAACTACTCTACATGCAACATAAGAATGGGTCGAGCCCACATCAATCAGAGCAATATAAGGCTTGCCAGATATAAAGAACGTACCAGTTATGACATCCGGAGCGTCTCCATCCTTCCTCCGATGAACCGCATAAATCAAACCCAGCTGCCTGGCCTCCATGTTACCAACACCTCAGCCCGGTGTTCCCCGTCCTCTACCAGCACCGTTACCTCTACCATTCAGACCACGGCCCCACTGAGGCTACTGTCTTCCTCTTCCAGCCTGATTAGAACCTTGACTTACTGGTCGTCCCCCTTCGATTCTCATAGGACAATCCTTAATCATGTGGTCCTTAGACCCACACTTCAAGCATCCTCCTGTCTTCTTCCAACACTCTCCTAAATGCTTCTTCCCACACTGATCACAAGTACGATACTGCCCTCCAGTAGCAACTTACTGACCTCGCGACCCATCAACTCTAGGCCTCTTTTGCTCATTCCTAGAAGACCCTGAAGATCCAAAGCCTCTCTTCTGCCTATTTCGATCGGTGTTCTGCCTTACAGAATCCTTGATACCCTCAGCTACCTTGGCCTTCTCCACCAACACAGCAAACTCCCACTCTTGTTGTGGAGCTATCAATAGTCTCAAGTCATCCCTCAGCCTGTCCTCAAACCGGACACACCGCTCATGCTCGATTGACACTATCGTCGAGCATAATGGCTCGACCTTAGAATTCAACAGACTCGCCACGGACTTGTTCCCTTGAACCAAATTTCTAGAAATGCCTTCCTCTGCGCATCAATGTAATAAGTACCAACATACTTCTTCTGGTATGTCGCCTTAGCATAATCCCAAGTGAGTTCCTCAGCTGTAGCACCATCCCGAACCGTGAGCCACCATTGATATGACTCATCGTGGAGAAGCGACACCATTCCTTTCAGTTTTTCCTCGGCAATTAAATCGAGCTCATCCATAATCCGCTCAGTTGCCTCTAACCAATACTCAGCGGTACTGGGTGCCACACCAGATACACCACGGAACACCTCAGCTCTGTTGGCTCAGAGTCGCTCAGGTACCAATTTTCGAGCTTCCATGCCTCCACCTGCTCTAGCCACCCTTTCCAAGACCCACAGCATCGCCTGTGACACTGCGTCATCCCTCGTCTGATCCTGATATTCCACATCAGCGGTTGGTAGTGGTGGTGGCATTTCATTTTCAGATCCCTGACCCGATCTAATGGGTTCCAACACGGTCGTTTGATCTCTTCCATGGCCATGCACGTTACGACCACGTCCCCTTGAATTCATACTTCCAATTTGCGTTTATCTGATTAAAGAATTTTATAGATTAGTTTTGTTCCACTGATTTGTCACGTACAGTCTTATGTTCAATAGTTTTTAAAGGGGTAGTTCTTTTGAATTCATTCACATACAGTCTCAGATCATCCGTTCAATCACATACATGAACTTGTGTTCATTACAGAGAAATGTTGTAGTTGTCGTTGTTTGTTGTTTTCCACTACCCAGGGGTATTTTCGTAATTTTATCCTATAGGGGTATTTTGGTAATTTTTCCAAATTAAGGTATTTGAAAATGTTGCAAAATATAGATTGTTGGTATTTTACAAAATTAAAATACTTGCTGGAAAAATTTCAAGGGTGAAATGGTAATTTTATACACTAGGGGTATTTTTGTAATTTTACAAACAAGGGTCATTACGGTAATTTTTTGCAAAACATGGTTCCTGGTGGCTTTTCAAAACAAGGGTATTTTTAAAAATTTCTAATTTGAGGGTACTTCGGTAATTGTCCTCTCTGAAGGTATTTTGGTCATTTGTACAGGTTAGGGGTAATTTGGTCATTTTGCAAATCAGGGGTAATTTTCGTAAATTTTCCAAGTCAGGATATCTTAATATTTGTAAAAATAGAGTTTTTGGATATTTGTAAGGTAAGAGAATCTTGATAAAAACTATGGGTAGTGCAGAAATTTTATGAACCAAGGGCATTTTAGTAATTTTTTTCCAACCAGGGGCATTTAGGTCATTTTAGTAAATCGAGAATATTTTGGAAAATTTTTTAAAATAGTTTTCCTACACATCAAATGGGTAATTTGGTGATTTTAAGACTAGGGTTTTTTTATAAAAACATGGCTAGTCCCTTTCGGGTTTTAATTATTGGGTTTAGCCTGTAGCTGAGTCCTCTTGGTTAGGGTGAACCGTCACTACGCACCAGGTAGGATTCGAGTGGAGAGGAGGTGAGTCACTAGGACTGTTTAAATACCAGGCTCCCATCGAAATCAATCCTAGACATGCACACGATGGTTGCCACACCCTAACTCGGTGACTTAGACACAGGTTTGTTTGATTGGGCATTAAAGTTTTATGTAATTCTCATATTGGGGTAAACTAGTCCTAGGGTTTAATTCCTAGTCCACTAATCTACGTCCCTATATATTCCCACATACAATTCACAGAAGAGTTGGGAGTACTTACCTGGTGGACTTCGGGCCGGAGACTTAGGTGCCATGCTCGAAAACCCACTCAATTTCTTATAAAACCCCAATTTCAAAGGAAAGAAACATTTTGGGCCCAAAAAGCCTTCAAGGCTGAATTTTGAACTGGGCTCTGATACCAAGCTGAAACACCCCAAACCAGGCCCACAAGCCCTGACCGGATCTGGCATGCTTCTAGGAAAAACCATTCAAATCTTATTTGAATCTTTGCTAAAATTTTTCGTGTTTTTGAAAATAGTTGATTAGGGTTCAAGTTGAAAACATAGAAATTTTTCAAAGATTTCGTTTTGTTAAAAGTTCGTGGTTATATTTCAAAACCATGAGTTACTGGTAAAAGTCGAGTCTTTAAAGTTTGTTAATTAAATTGAAAATCATTTGTATTTTAGATGTCAAAACATTTTTCATTTATTATTAAGAAAATTTTCTTACTTTAATTTGATAAGTATCGTACCATAATAAAATAATTTAAGTGCATGCATGAACAGTTCATACTATAGCATTATTACATAAAAAATAAACCCAAAATAAAATTTAAAGTACTTAAATAAAATAAAATGTCCAACTAATAAAATTTGTGCTGAGCATGGTCACCACTAAGCTCCTGCCGACTCGGTCCATTACTGAGCGTCACCTGAAAAATATTCCCACAACGGGGTGAGTCAAACAGACTCAATGTGTACAACCAACACTAAGTCCCAACAGGTATGGCATATCAAATCCTACATATTCATATAGCATTTAAATAAAATGATGCAATACTGAACCCAAACCTAGATGCCATCCGCTACACATCACCTGTACCAGCCATCACATCGTGGGGACTACTAAGTCAACCCTCTATCCGCTACACACCATCGAAGGTAGTCGCTGCAGTCGACATGCTCATCGCCCTTATAAAATTCGTGGCATAGCCACCAGATAATTATTTTGTGACATAAGTCACCACATTCAGATTTCGTGACATAGGTCACCACATTCAAATTACGTGACATAAGTCACCACATTCAGATATTGGGGTATAAAACCACCAATTCACTTCCCCTTTACATATCACCCATATGCCCCATGTCAAACAAATCATGCAATATCATGCCTTATTTCACATTCTTATCACTATTGACATATGTACCATAATAGATTATAACCTACTCATAGTAGGAGTGGGTAAACATACCTGAGGATTTCGTTCGTACCATTGCATGGTACTTTTAGCCACCTCACACATATTTTTATTAACACATATATCAAAGCATAACCATAAATTAATTGAAGCTTAGTGTGAGGGTACACACTTGATATACTTATTGGGTTCACTCAAATCCCGAAAATCCGATCGAATGCTTTAGGTTCTAGTTCCTTGTTGCCGATTTGATTATTAATCAAATCCCAAAAATCTGTGATCTTCCTACCCTCCAATCGGCCAATGCTAAATCACTTAACTTGGTTAGTTCCAGCTTTTGAACAAATAAGGAATAGATCTTAAAACACCAAATATGGCCTTGGCCGATTGTACATAAGTGCTTACCTTACGATTTGAAATCCCGAAATCCTTGTATACCACTGTCGACTGCCCCTTGTGATTCCAAATCCCGAAAATAGTCACGTAACCAAGGAGATGTCGAAATCCTAAAGAGTACATGTTAGGTCCAATTCTAACATTAAATCTCAATAGATGGCCCTTGGCCGATTATTATACATGCCTTACTTTGGATGTTGAATCCCGAATAATCCTCCTTATAGTCGACTACTATGGAAATCCCGAAAACCTTCCTCAAAGTTTCAACCAAAGACATAAAGGGATTAGTTCCTAAATTTCGACAAGCCTAAAAGAAAAAAAGAATAGAAATCGAATTTGATCTTACACTTAGTCACCAAGTCGACAGTACCTTTGCCTGACACCACAGAGATTCGGCTTTGATGAACACTTAGAGGGTTTCAGCTTCAACAAAGGAAAGAAAAGAAATAGTATAGAGCCTTAGGAAGAATCGGCTATGAGAAGACTTTGAGAGAGATTTTGGCTAGACTAAAAGAAAAGAGAATTGAGGGATTTGATTCTATGGAGAGAAAAGAGAAAACGAAAGAAGGCTGAAATCTTTTTATGAAATTTGGCTACTCCCCTCTCTAATTTGGCCGAAAATCACCCTTAGGAAGAGTCCCCCATTCGGCCACTACATCCTTCCCTATCACCATCCTCATTTTTCTCCTCTTTTCTCTATTTATCACTTTATTTAAATTAATAAAAATCATCCAACATAAATCTCTTATCTTAGCCAAATTTTAGAGAGGATTAAACTCATCCCTTAAGTTCCTTAGTGCCGTCCATCTCCTTTGCTCCTTGCAGCAAAAAATAAAATTCTCCCTTTTGCTTCCCTTGTGATTCGAACCTAGGCCCCTCCTCTTTTCCTTGTGGCGTCACTTACTAAGGCCCTAAGTGGCGCCTTGCAGCCACTTTACCAAGCCCAATTTCATGTCACAATTCCTCTACTATTTCTTTTAAGGCCTTATCAGTCTAGCTCCCTCTTTTAGATTTAAAATCTAATAATTTCTAAAGCATTTAACTATACACTAAGGTTCACAAAAATTCATAATGCACATCCACAACACACATAAGCATGCTATTTCATATAATTAAGCAATAATGCATAAGCCATAATCCAGGGTATGACAATCATACTTTGGAAAAAAATAATTTTGCCCCTAAACTTTCACATATTTGCAAAATGGTCCCTAGGCTCATATAATGAAATATACTCATTTCATTGGTTACCCTAGCCTAACCGAACCTATCTTAAGCTTATAATAGCTCACACTATCCTTCAAAACTGATTTTTACTACACATTTTATCACTTTTACAATTAGGTCATTTTTATGCATTTCCATGAAAAATCACTTACAGAAAGATGTTTATTACACATCAAACTTCCATATTCCTCCATTAATAATCAAAATACATGCATGTAATACATGGGTAAATTTTTTAACATGAACTCTAGCTCAAAATAGTTGTAGAAATAGCTAAATCGAGCTACGAGGATCTAAAAAATACGAAGAACATAAAAAATGGGGCTAGGAGGTACTTATTATCAAGCTTGAAAGTGATGCAAAACCCTAACTATGGCCTCTTGAAATTTTTGGCTATGGAGGATGAAGATGGACTCAATTTTTGACTTCTTGACCAAAATGCCCTTAAGGCCCCTTTCTTGGGATTTTTCCTTCCCATGCCCATTATTGTCCGTCATAAGATATAATGGTCTAATTGCTATATAAGGACCTTTAGTAAATTTTCTAATGCTATCTCATACTTGAAACTTCTAGAATCTCATATTTTTCAATCTTTGCAATTTAGTCGTAATGGATAAATTGACCACTAATTTATAAAAATTCTTTATGAAATTTTCATACAATCATGCAAGCATGTCATATACCTTATAAAAGCCATAAAACATATATTCCTACTTTGAATTTATGGTCTCACAACCACCATTCTGACTAGGCCCTAAATCGGGATGTTACAAGCATTGCGACCTCCACCCTTCCACCATGCCAAGAAGTTGCCTAGAAGAAAGCCCTGTATTGCGACCCCGGACTTGTGGTGTGACAACACTAAGGCCCTTGACTTACCAAGTCGTGACATCAAACCCTAGATGTCACAACATCAACCTTTGAAGATGATTCGAGGAAACCATGTTGTGTTGCAAAACTGGACCTATGGTGTGACAACCCTAAGATTCCTATGTAGTTTCCTCATGACTTTTCACCATCAGTGTCATGACCTCGAGTCTGTAACAGTCAAATCTACTTAGATTTTGAATGGCAGACATGGGTAAATGCTGGTCAAACCTGGTTTTGTTACATTTTTAGTAAGAGTAAACTTGTAATTGAATGTTTAAGTTGATTTTCTCTATAAATACCAAATAGATATAAGGTTTTTAAGAGAGGTTAATTAGTGTTAAATAAGTGTTTTAGAATTAAAAAATTGATATTTGTTTGGTTATTAGTATAGGACAAGTTAGTCAAAATTGTTAGGTTAGCGCTTTTACTAAAACAATTCTCATATTTTCTGATTATTTTGTATTTCAATTGAAGATTTACTATTTGTCTTTCAAAAACTCTTGTGGATTGAGGATTTTTCACCATTTGATTCAAGAAGTTCTTCATTATTATTGAGCATTTCTAAACTTTATTCATTTTCATCCTTTTAATTGAATATTGTTGAGTTAAATTGTATGGAATTGATTTATGTGTTTAATTTTTCCATGGGTATGAAACAAATTTCTTGGGTGATTATTTAATTTGATTGTAAGCATGTGATGTAGCACCCTATACCTGACCTGGTCGCCAAGCCCAAATACGGGATGCCACACCACCGTCTCATCTCATGTACATCAAATAGGAAACTAGATCCATGAAAACCGACCTTCTTTTGTTAACTCGTATAAGTTTTAAGTCAACCAATTAGTTAATTAGCATTATTACATGCAAATCATTCATTAATCGGTCTTACATACAGTTAGAATCATGCATAAAGGATATTTAGCAAAATTTCATAAAACTGTTCGTATGTATCAATACTAGCATTAAGGTATCGATATTTTCTTTGTATGGTATCGATACCACTTGGAAAAATGATACCAAAATAGCTTATTATTTCTTGGCCAAAATTTCCAATTGTAAAAAATTATCGATACTTACTATAAATTATCGATACTTTCGTCCCAAGTATCGATACTTGAGATAAGGTATCGATACCAAATCTCTATTCTATTTTTTATACGTTTAATTCGTAGAGGTATCAATTTTTAAAGCCAACTATTGATATCTTTGCTACTAAAGCTATAAATACAACATAGAAAGCAAATAATTCATTCCAAATGGTTCCTAAACAACATGAATCAAGTACTTTGATTATTTCATCATTCTATGGCTAAATTTATTAGTCCAAAGTGTCAAATCAACCAAGAAAGAATCGTTATGTCAACACCAATGTTTAAATATTCTAACATAAAATTAACATGAAATTCTTATAGGTCAAATCATAATTTTTAGAGATCAAAAACCCAAATTACCTACCACATTGCCTATTTCCTCAACACAAATATAAATAATAAAACACCTATGATGAATAATCAGTCTTCCTTGGATCACTCCCTTAGTAACCACACCGCCCACACCATGACGTCACTAATCTGCATATATTGAAATGAATGGGTTAGATTCAACAAGCTCAATGAATGCAAAGAATCTCCACAATGAAAACACAACATCATGCAACACAACTAATCATTTACTCACAAAACCTTATTCTTAAGTCTAACATCATATAGTATTAAATCATGCATCCATACTCATTCAAGCATAGAACATATCCTACATGATTACATAAAATATGATAAGATGACACTTGGGATATGAAACATATAGTGAGCTCTATTATCACACATTGGATACACAAATCTCCATTACACCACATAGACTAATAAAGTCAAACATGTCCCAAAAGTGAAGCATATAGTTAACAATCTATTTGTAACACCCCAAAATAGGCCTAGGAGTTTATGGGTATTTTAGGAATTTTAGCCTTCGAGTGTTCGAAATTTTTTGACATAGTAGATCAGTAATATTTTTAATTATCGTTTTTAGAAAATTAAATCAATTTCTGAAAATGAGTTGTAAATACCTTTAATTTAAAACATAGGCCTGATTTGTAAAAGATTCAAAATTTTGGGTCTTTATAAAGCAATCAAACCAAAATTTAAAAACCAACCTATTTCTTCCTTCTCAGCTACAATTTGTCACATCAACTTTTCCCCAAAATTTGTGTCTGTTGTCCGTTGATTCTCCCTTGCTATTTCAATCAATTTTGAACTTCAATTCCTATTCCTCTTTGATTTCTATCACCCTTAAACCTTAAACCCCTATAAAAGACCAAGAAAAACACCTAAAAATACCATAGTTCCTCCATTGACAAGTTTTATGGGTATTCAATCAAACGCTTGGGTTTTCATCAACTAAGGTAATGATTCATCTTCCTATTAGTTTTAAGTATTATTTAGTCTTTAAAACTAATTTTTAGCCATTAAATTGCATGTTTCAAATAAAAGCAGAAAAACGGGTCTTTAATGGTGAATTTCAGGTTTATGGATAGAAAAATGGTTTCAAAGTGTTTTTCAAATTATTTTAACATGATTATAAGGTTTCTAAACTTCTTATTTTAACATTATTAGAAGGTTTCTAAACTTACTTCGAAGTTTCGTTAAAGATTTCTTGAGTTTTACTGAATTTTCAAAAATAGCCATAAAAAATGTTGAAAAAGTCGATACTATGAATTTATTTCATTGTAGTTTAAAGATTTGGAATTAGTCATAGGTGAATTATAAGATGAACATAATTGGTTTTAGGTGAAACTATTAAGTATAGATCGAGATATTTGAGTTTAAAATCTGTTATGTTATAGGCTTCGGTTACATAAGAATTTAGTTTAGGCTTTTGTTTTATATACTTGTAAAGAGTCCTTGGCTGATTTTTGGATGTATTATTGTGTGAATTTATTGTGTTGAAGTTTCGAATTTCAATAGGACCTTCTGCGAGTAGAGATAAAGGCAAGAAAAAACTAGTTTGAGCTTTCAGTTTTTCGACGAAAGCATATTTGGTGAGTGTTTGGAATAATTATTTGTGGACATGATTCAATGCATTATTTGGGAATTTAGGAGTAGCCTGAACCACTACTCTAAATTTTGAGGGTAAGCTTTCTTATACCTATGTTTTATTGTGAATAAAGTGCTTATGTGTTTGTGAATATGTGAATTGAGATAAGATGCCATAAACGTGTTATAGGTGGATTATGATAATTATTGTCAAAGTGAAAATATTTACATGTTATGTATATGTTAAATGTTAGTGATAGTGTTTTGCTAAAGATACAAATATAAAGTGATTGTGCATGGATATTCGGTAAGTGATATGTGTTTGATTTCATATATTTTGGCCTTGTGATTATTGAAACCGTTGGATATAGTTGGCATCCATAGGATTGTGAGTGCTTACCTATATGTATAGTGATTTTGGGCATTAAGGCCTTGGGACATGTTGGAGGGATAAGGGAATGTGAGCTAAGCTCCATTTAGTGGGACATGTAAGAGGAAATAAGGAGAGTGTTAGCTTTATGATTCACTTTTGGGACATGTTTGATTCTATGAGTCTATGTTTGGTGTGTTGGAGATCCGCGTATCCAATGAGTGATGATAGTGTAACATCCTAAATTTTTGGGCCTATGCGTTTGATGGGTGAATATGTGGAATGAGTTAATTTAAGTGTCAGGGGCCCAAATTTTAAGTTTTAAGGAGCCCAAATCTTCTAATTTAAGTTAGTTAAATTTGGCATTAGGGATTAGGGAAGTGGACGACACAAGGCTATTTCTTTTAGGAATTTTATTATATTTATTCTATGTGGATAATAAGCAGATAAGGGCTATTATTTAGGGATTTAGTCTTTAAGGATAATAAGCAGATAAAGAATATTTTTGAGGAGATAATAGATTAAGATAAGGGAAAAGGGATAGGAGCTATCATGTGTGGCAGTGTTGGCTGAAAATCAATCTTTGCTAAAGGGAAGAATCGGTTTTCTATATAAAGAGGGGGTGTGCCGAAATTTTGGAAGCCTTTCTTTTATTTTCTTTTCTCATCTTCTTTCTCTCAAAAACCGAAAACCACCATTTTCTTCACCCTTTCTTCCTCTCTAAAATTTCCTAGTTGGTCGAATCTTTTAACCTCTATTGTTATTTTGCTTCTAATCCCTAAAAGCTGAAATCACATTTCTATTATTCTATTCTTCTCCTTAATATTCATTGGACAAATCTCTCTTAGCCATCTCTTCAATTCTTAAATCTTCTAAAAACTGAAATTCTTAGATCCCACCTCCTGAAGTTGCCGAATTTTCTTCAGTAAAGTCTACTTGTGCCAAATCTGAAGAAAACAATAGAGGTGTCCAACGCTTAGATCTCTAAGTCAAATATCAGTAACACTCAAGTTGTGATATTCTCGGGATTTCAAGGAAAGGCCCTATTTTCACATCTTTCCTGCTTTTTGAGCAAAGTTGTAGATCGGGATAACAAGGATATCGACTAAGAATGTTGGATTTCGTGATATCAGGTGTGTAACACTTTCTCACCATCTAGATCTGTTTGATTAATATATGATTATAAGTCTTATATGTTTTGATAAATGCCAAATCCGCATAATAGAGAAACCCAAAGAGGGTAAAAACAAATCATCGTGTTAGTGAATGTTACGATTAAACGATATAAGTATATTGATTTTATGTGATTGCATGGGTTGGGTTTGATGAAAGGAGGAAGTTATATGTTGTAGCGGTTTTCACCGTGATCTATTGTAGGGGTTTTTACCATGATCTGTTGTAGCGGCTTTTGCCGTGATCTGTTGTAGTGGCTACGGCCATGATCTGATGATGAGCAGCACGACTGCCATCAAGGCGTGTAGCGGTGTGGGTTGATTGTAGAAATCCCCAATGGTATGAATGGCTGGTACGGGGGCGTGTAGCAGATGGAAACTTAGGATTTGGGGTTGGGCTTGCATATTATTTTTATTATGTATATTAATTCTGATTATTTTAGTTTTATGGGGCTAAGGCCCAAATCTAATGGTGCATAAGGGTTGCGCCCAAATCTAATGGTGCGTGAGGGTTGCACACTGAGTCTCACGACTCAACCAATTAATTAACATTTCAGGTAGCATTTAGTGCATCAGACCGGGCTGGAGAGGTGCACAAGGTGGCCATGCGAAAGAACATTTAGATCCAGCAAAAAGACTTTAGTTATTATTTTATATTCTTATTTAATGGATTTTAAATCTCGTTGTAATAAGGCCATGGGCCACCAGTTTATACTTTTGTTTTATTACGGGCTTTTATTACTTTTAGTTATTTAAATTTTTATTTTTAATTGAACTAAGGCATGTATTTAAATTTGGGTTTTTAATTCATAAAGGCATATTTTATTTAAAACTATAAATTATAATTTTTTTCCCGAATAAAAGGTTAAACTTTACCAAAATGTTTTTCTAAAAATGTGACATGTTTTACAAAATTTCCTTAGTGACATACCAGATCCAGTTGTAGTGCTTGGGCCGGGTTTGGGGTGTTACAGATAGAGCTCAGTTTTAAGTTTCATAGCTAAAGTTCCAAATTATCTTAAATTATGAATATGTGTGTATTTTGATATATGTTTATATAACATGTGACCATTATGCAATTTATCTATAAACATGTCTTTGAATATTGTGATATATGCTTGAATGTTAGGTGATTATATTAGTAATAGGATATATGCTTAAAAGTGAATATGTTTACCATGTAAAACAACTAATAATCATGTACGGTAAGTATATTATGACATAAGTATATTATGACACTAAAGTTGGAACTTTAAGGTTAGGCTATATAGTTGTTTCATTAATGCTTGAAAAACTGTTTGCATGGTAGTTGTTCTAGGTATTCACTGAGCTTGTTAAGCTCACTCACTCTCTTCTTTAACCATTGCGGATTAGTTGTGTGCCGATGTGAGCGATGTGGTTTCGAGAGGTGATCCAAGCAATACTTTTGCATTATTTCGTAGGTGTTCTATATTATTTACATTTTTGGGAAAAAGGTAATGTGGTAGACTTGTTTAGTGCCATGATGTGTTTGGGTTATTTATTGACTTTGTTATTTAGTTTTTGGAAATTTGCGAGTTTATATGTTTGCTTATGTTCACAAATTTTAATGATGACTTGATGTATCTTGTTTGGACTCATTTAGACAACTTGAACTAATAAATTTAGTCGTAGGATGATTATTTATCAAAGTAAATGATGCATGATATTTAGAAACTGATTTGAATGAGTTCATTGCATATGTATGCTGCATTTTGATGTCCAGGGGCAGAGGTATTGATATTTAGGATTTAAAATTGATACCTCTGTGTTTTAACATGTACAGGGAGTCAGAATAGAGATTTGGTGTCAATACATTATCTCGAGTATCGATACTCGGGGCTAAAGTATCGATATTTTATGGTAGGTACCGAAATATTTGACAATTAGGATTTTTGAATGAGAAACAATATGCTTATTTGGTATCATTTTTCCAAGTGATATCGATACCATTTAAGGTAAATATCAATAATTGGATGTCAGTATCAATACCAACGGACCTGGTTTGAGAATTTTTACTAAATGACCCTTATGCATGTTTCTAACTGTATGTAAGACTGATTAATGAATGATTTGCATGTAACAATGTTAATTAACTATCTGGACGAGTTAAAACTTATTTGGTTTAACAAAAGATGATTGGTTAGCTTGAACCTAGCTTCCTATACGATGTACATGAGATGAGACGGTGGTATAGCATCCCGTATCTGGGCTTGGCGACCATGTAACAGTCTGGTTTTAGCTATTTTGGAACAGTGGTTTTGGAACCACCAAACCTTTGTCAAAAAATTATTTTAATATTATTTTTGGTATTTACAACATGTTATGTGATATGTGTGAAAATTTTGTGAGCTAATTTTATCGATTGGTTGGTTAATTTGATAAAAAGGACTTAATCGCGTAAAATACAAAAGTTGCATTCTACTCATTAAAGGTGTTTAATTGCTATGATTTAATAAACCAAAGGTCCTTATAATGTTATTAATCCATGAATAGTGTAAGTGGACATTTATGGTCATCCATTATATGTTTTTATATGCTTATAATAAAGGTTAAAATGGTAAATTATAAAATAAGTTATGTTAAAATATTAAAACACAAAGTATCATATTTGTTTATTATTGTTTCAATCGAAACTAGGGCTAAGGGAAGCCATTTTTGGGTGTTCAAGCATTCAGTCATTTCATTGCCTAATAGTAAGTTCATTTTTACTCGGTTTTTGATGATTTCTATGTTTTTGTAATTGTTGCAGCTCAATCTAGCTAGCCCATACCTTTAATTTTGAACTGTTAAAGATTTTGAGAGTTTCCATTGTTGGATCTATGTGTTCTTTGATGTTTAATGTTGAAATATGAAAGCTTGATGATAGTTTTACATGTTTTGTTTAGTGATTTTTGGTGAAAATGCATAATAGGGATTAAATTGTGACAAGTGCAAATTGAGTGGTTAAAATGTGAAATAAACGAAAGTTTTGGGCTACTAGGGACCTATATGTAATTCGACCAAGCATGGGCTTTGTTGAAATTATGTGAATTTTGTGTTTTGTGAAATAAGGACTAAATTGTAAAAGTGTAAAAGTATATAAGTATTTTAAAGTGTGATGCAGACTAAATTGAAAGAATATGTGATTGAATAAGTTAATTTTGAATTCATATAGATCAAGAAAGAAAGAATTCAGATTTACATCGGGGGGGAAAGCAACGTTATCGAGTAGTAGATTCGATTCGTCAATTCCGAATATGAGGTATTCGTATATGGTAATTTCATTATAAATGTATGTTTATTGCTTTGATATTGCATAAACTATGATTAAGAGATTATGGATAATGTTTGAATTGTGAAAACGACTCTATGGATACGTTCGACGATGATTCGACAAGCGTGAAATCCTGGTTGAACCTTAGGAATCGTTAGGATGCTAGTGACATGCCATTAGGTTATTGTGTTGGCTTTGAGCCATTATATTTGTACCTCGATTGAGATAATTGAATATTCAATTTCTATTCCGAATGGTTCAACGGGTAAACGAATGATGTGATTGAGAAAGAGGTTAGTATGAGGCCATACAGGTATGTACAGAACCTTTTCGAGTATTAAATAGTAAAAAGTTTAATAAGATTGTAATTGATCATGTTTTGAGACATGAGAAAGGTTTGTCATGTGTATTTGGTTAATTTACATTTATTCGATGAATTAAGTTATTCACATACGAGCTTACTAAGCCATAAAGCTTACTTTGTGTTATTTTTCTATGTTTTATAGTGAATCAAGGCTAGCTCAGATTTAGAGTTGTCGGGAACATCATCGCACTATCAAACCACTAAGTTGGTACTTTTGAAATATACATTTATGGCATATGACATGTATAGGCTAGATGTGGTATTTTGGTTGTGGTTATAGCCATGAGAGTTGGCTTGTAAATGATGTTAATTTTGATATGCGTTTGGCTATTAGAAATGGCTTGTAAAGATATATGTTTTAGTTTGTATATATAGCCATGAGTGATGGCTTATTTTGGCATGTTTGGTATGAATATGGTTATGTGAATTATGGAAAATGGCCATATTATTTGATATTGTTTTGACATGTATTTGGCAAAGTGAAATGGTTGTATTTGTAAAGCATGAATTGTGCATGAATTGGGATTGATTTGGCTACCCTTTGTGTATGAAAATGGTACCATTTCGCCTTGTGTAGGTACATTGAAGTTGGGGTGGCAAATTGGCCTTGCAAATAGCCTATTTTTGTACGCACAAGTAGAGGCACGGGCATGTGTCTCGGCCATGTGCAACACACGGTCATGTTACATGGCCGTGTGTCCCCTGGTGTTGAAATTGAATTGAAGTCAGTATGCTCCATACAGTCTCACACACGGGCATGTGACTGGACTGTGGTACAAGTAAGTATACCCCCTAATTGGCACACGGCCTAACACATGGGCGTGTGACTTGGCCATGTTGCATAAGTTAGTATACCCTACAGGTTTGGTACAGCCTGGCACACAGTCTGGCACACGGGCGTGTGTGGCCATTTCGAAGGGTACACGGGCTAGACACACATGCGTGTGGTTGGCCGTGTGACCCAAGTCAGTATGTATTCCATGTTTCCACATGGCCTAAGACACGGGCGTGTCTAGAGCCTTGTGAGGCACATGTCCTGTTCACATGGGCGTGTGACCCCTGTATGTTTGAAATTTTTCTATGTTTCTAAAAATTCTCGTATGTTATCAGTTTAGTCTCGAACCACTTCTAAAGTATGTTTAAGGTCTCGTTGGCCCTTAAAAAGGACGATATGTTTGTGATTAAATGGTATTTGAGTATGAATACATAAATGTATGAGTTATGTATGTTAAATGATGTGTATTGATTAGTACTACCTCGTAACCCTACTCCAACAATAGATACGGGTTAGGGGTGTTACATTTTATTGGTATCAGAGCTACAGTTTAGTTAATTCTAAGACTAACGCAGCGTGTATGATAGTCTAGCTATACATGCCATATATACTCTGTGATAGTGTGATGATTCCTAACAGCTTAAATTGTGTTTTTGTATAGTAATAGATCTCGAATGAGCTGTAGTTGATGCCATAAAGAGTAATGTGCCTGCTCCCGCAAGGGACGGCACCATCTGATTCTAGATCTGTGTCGAGTATCCACAGAGGTGAGGCTAAAGAAGACCTGTGTCTAGGCCTTATGCGACACACGGTCTGCCCTATGGGCATGTGCTTCAGCCGTGTGTCCCCTGCACCTTAATTGTTGCAAAATAGAATGCTTAGTAATGAGCACACGGAAGAGACAAGGGCGTGTGTCTCAACCGTATGGGCGGTACGGCCTCGAACATGGGCGTGTGCCCTGGCTGTGTGAAATCTGCATCTATTTTATGAAAAATTATAAAAATTTAATCGATTACACGGCCTAAGCACACGGGCGTGTGACTTGGCCGTGTGACCTCAATTTGATGATGATGTCATAAATAGAATGCTCTTTAATTTAAACACGGCCCGAAGCACGAGCGTGCCATAGGGTTACACGGGCATGTCCCGAACCCACACGGGCGTGTGACCCCTTTTTCATGAAAAATTTCCTAAGTTATACAAAAGTTTCCAAAGTTTTTAGTTTAGTCCCGAACCATTTCTGATGCATGTTTTTAGCCTCGTAGGCTCGTTTTAGGGACGAAATGAATGTTTTTGAAAAGTTTTAAATTTGATCAAAAATTCATGTCTCGGTCTTGCATGTTTGCTTGTGAATAAGTCCAGTAATGCCTCGTACCCTATTTCGGCGTCGAATACGGGTAAGGGTGTTACATTGATGATAGTTTTACATGTTTTGTTAAGTGTTTTTTATTTATGAAAATGCATAATAGGGATTAAATTGTGAAAAGTGAAAATTGAGTGGTTGAAATGTGAACTAAATGGAAGTTTTGGGCTGCTAGGGACCTATATGTAATTTAACCAAGCATGGGTTTTGTTAAAATTATGTGAATTTTGTGTTTTGTGATATAAGGACTAAATTGTAAAAGTTGTAAAATACTTGGGGCAAAAGTGTAAAAGTGCCTTAAAGTGTGGTATGGACTTGAAAGAATATGTGATTGGATAAGTTAATTTTGAATTCATATAGATCAAGAAAGAAAGCATTTGAATTTAGATCGGGGGAAAAGTAAGGTTATCGAGTAGTCAATCCGATCCGTTAATTCTGAATACGAGGTAAGTTCGTATGTGGTAATTTTATTATAAATGTATGTTTATTGCTTTGATATTGCATAAGCATTAAGAGATTACGGATAATGTTTGAATTGTGAAAACGACTCTATGGATACGTTCGACGATGATTCGACAAGCATGAAATCCTAGTTGAACCTTAGGAATAGTTAGGATACTAGTGACATGTCATTAGGTTATTCTGTTGGATTCAGGTCACGATATCGGCACTTCGGTTGTGATTTATACCTTGATTTGGCTTCGGGCCATGGTATATGTATTTCTGAGATGAGTTACCTTGATTTGGCTACGGGCAATGGTAAGGGATAAGTTACCTTGATTTGGCTACGGGCAATGGTAGGGGATAAGTTACCTTGATTTGGCTACGGGCAATGGTATTGGTACTTATCGATTGAGATCATTAAATATCTGATTTCTATTCCGACTAGTTTAACGGGTAAACAAATGATGTGATTGAGAAATAGGTTAGTACGAGGATATACAGGTATGTACAGAACCTATTCGAGTATTAAATAGTGAAAGTTCAATAAGATTGTAATTAATCATGTTTTGAGACATGAGAAACGTTTGTAGTTAATGTGTATATGGTTTTGTTATGTGTATTTGGTTAATTTACATTTATTTAATGAATTCAGTTATTCACATATGAGCTTACTAAGATATAAAGCTTACTTTGTGTTATTTTTCTATGTTTTATAATGAATCAAGGCTAGCTCGGATTCGGGAGTCGTCAGGAACATCATCGCACTGTCAAACCACTAAGCTGGTACTTTTGAAATATACATTTATGGCATATGGCATATATAGGCTAGATGTGGTATTTTGGTTGTGGCTATAGCCATGAGAGTTGGCTTGTAAATGATGTTAATTTTGATGTGTGTTTGGCTAATAGAAATGGCTTGTAAATATATATGTTATAGTTTGTATATATATCCATGAGTGATGGCTTATTTTGGCATGTTTGGTATGACGATGGTTATGTGAATTATGGTAAATGAACCATACTATTTGATATTGTTTTGACATGCATTTGCCAAAGTGAAATGGTTGTATTTGTATAGGATGAAATGTGCATGAATTGGGATTGATTTGGCTGCCCTTTGTGTATGGAAATGCTACCATTTTTCCTTGTATAGGTACATTGAAGTTGGGGTGGCAAATTCGCCTTGCAAATCGCCTATTTTTGTCCACACGGGTAGAGACACGGGCATGTGTCTCGGTCGTGTACGACACACGGTCATGTTACACGGCCTTGTGTCCCCTGGTGTTGAAATTGAATTGAAGTCAGTATACTCCACATGGTCTCACACACAGGCGTGTGATTGGCCGTGTGGTACAAGTCAGTATACCCCTGTAATTGGCACACGGCCTAGCACACGGACGTGTGACTTGGCCGTGTTGTATAAGTCAGTATACCTTACAAGTTTGGTACTGCCTGGCACACGATCTGGCACACTGGCATGTGTGGCCATTTTGAAGGGTACATAGGCGTATGGTTGGTCGTGTGAGCCAAGTCAGTATGTATGCCCTGTTTCCACACAGCTTGAGACACGGGCGTGTCTGGAGCTGTGTGAGGCACACGGCTTGTTCACACGGGCGTATGACCCCTGTATGTTTGAAATTTTTTTAAGTTTCTAAAAATTCTCGTATGTTATTAGTTTAGTCTCGAACCACTTCTAAAGCATGTTTAAGGCCTCTTAAGCCCTTAGAAGGGACGATATGTTTGTGATGAAATGGTATTTGAGTATGAATGCATAAATGTATGAGTTATGTATGTTAAATGTTATGTATGGATTAGTAATACCTCGTAACCTTACTCCGGCGACGGATACGGGTTAGGGGTGTTACAGACCAGGCCAGGTATAGGGTGTTACACTCTTTATTTCCCCTCATATCTCCCGTTGAATGGAGCTTAGCTCTCATTCCCTTATCCTTACAAATATGTCCCAAGGCCTCAACGCCCAAAACCACTATACATATAAGTGAGTACTCACAATCCTATGGCATGTCAACTATATTCAATGGTTCCAAGATCACAAGACCAAAATATCCGAAAAATAACACATATTACTTACCGATTATCTGTGCACTCTTGCTGCATATTAGCATCTTTTGCAAAACACTAACATAGTCAAATAACATATACATTACATATTTATTTCATGTATATAATTGCACTTTACACAATAATCACCATACTCAGTTGTCACATTTCATGCACAATACACAACCACAAGATAATTAGATATTCAAGAAGCTTACGCTCGAAACTTATAGTAGGGGTTTAGGCTACATCTAAATTCCCAAATAACACATGACTCATGTTTACAAGTAGCAATTCCATACACTCAGCACTTTACGCTTTTGCCGAAAAGTCGAAAGCTCAACTATTCTCTTCCTTCGCTCATAGTAAGCTCTAATGAGTCCGGGGCTTCACGTACATCATTCACATAGTAAACACAGTCAAATATTCATCCATGGATTCACTCAAACCCACTAAAACACAAGCTTAAGCTAAGTTCCCATGTAACTTAAACTATTAACATAACAAACTTTTAATTCTAATATCTCGGTCTATACCCAATCTTTATGCCTAAAATCAGTTCATCCAATTAATCATCTATGCCTAATTCAGAACCTTCAAACTAGACAAATCTATTCAATTCATGGTATCAACATTTTTTTTGACCTGTTTTAGGTAATTTCCACGAAATCCATTAAAATGTTAGAAATCTTTAACAAAACTTCAAGGTAAATTTAAAAACCTTTTAATCATCTAAAACAAGTTGAAAAACACTTTGAAATCCTAGTTTTGACTCACAAACCCAAAATCCACCATTAATGGCTCGATTTTTGGCTTTTATTTAAAACATGCAATTTGAAGTCTAATAATTCAGTTTTAAAGTCTAAAAAAAAATTAAAAACCAATAGTGACATGAATGATTACCTTTTTTTGAGGGAATGATTGAGTTTTGACGTAAATCTGAAAAACCCATGTTTGGAGAAGATGATGAAATCTATGGAGTTTTGGGTGTTTTTCTTCAAGATTTATGATGGTAAATGACTTAGGAGTGATAGGAAATCAAGGTATTATGGTTTGGAACTCAAAAGTCGATTTAAAGATCAAGGGAATAGCAAGGGGTGGCACAAGGGAGAGGAGAGGAAGAAGTTATCGTGAAAACTGTAGGTGGAGGTGATTTTTAGGTTCAATTTTAAAAACTGGTAGAGTTGCCACATAAATGCCCACTATTTTGAATTTGTTACAAATCAGTCCTTTTCCAAAATTAAGGGTTTTTAGAACACTTTTTCAAAAATTGATATAACATTTAAGATGTCTCCAATGCAATCTCGGTTTACCATGCTATGAAATTTTGAGCACTCTATGGCTAAAATTCCTAAAACATCCCTAAAACTTCTGGGCCTTATTTTGGGGTGTTACATCTGATTTTATGCTTAATAATTCAATTGAGCAATTTAGACTAAATTGAATAAACTTTAAAACTTGGAATTGAAAAATCTAAGGGAAATTTGAGATAGACAATGCCGAGAGAATAATCTATCGTGTAAAAATTGATTTAGTTTGGCTTAATAGAGTGAGACCGAGAGGAGAATTAGATTAAGTTCCTTATTTGATTAATTAAGACCGAGAGATAATATTGGTTAGATGAGGAAATTGTCATGTATTTTCATCGCTTACATGAGAATTAACCAATCACTATTGTTTTCCAATATTATTTTTTGATCAATTGAAAGCCTTTATATTAATTTTCTCTATTGTAGTTTTTTTTTTTATAAATTCACTTTATTTTGATTGTCGTAATTTTTGGTCATTCAATTAGATTGATAGACTTTCTAGTGCATGCATTTCATTTATTGCTTTAAATTACCTTATCTCCTTTGGGTACGATCATTGAAATACTTCCATATTCCATACTAAAGCATATTATAATATAATTTGACCTATACACTTGCAGTACAAGCATCCTTTACTTCATATCTATAATTTTACATATTTCAACAAATGTACATTGGCGATCCTTGTGTTAAGAGAGAAAAATATGTCGGTCTATAATAGGTGTTAGTTTTATTGGGAAGTAAAACCAACCTATTGGGAAGTATTAAAAATAATCGTAGACTTAGAGTGATAGAGAGAGAAAAAAACCAGCCTAGAGAAAAAAATTGAATTTGAATTTGGAGAGAACCAAAAGTTTACATTTTGTAGGGCAAAATTGAGATTTCAAATGCCCAAAATTCAAATTTGTACATTATAGATATATTTAGACACAAATAATTTTCCTAATAGCTTAGATGTTGGAGTAGAGAGAAATAAATATAGGTGAAAGAAAATAGACAGCCCCAACATGATTTCAATAGGCAAGCTTTGAGAATAGTCAGCTCAAAATAATGTTGAAAGCCGAAGTATAAAAAACAGCATGCATGGGAATTGGCAGCCTTTAGAGACCAATCACTGAAATTTCAATATCTAAACAAAGCCTTCAAATCCACTAATGTTCAAAAAACATCTCAATCCCAAACCAAACCAAACCAAACCTACAATTTTCTACAACACAACCCATCCAACTTTTTCTACCAAACTGTCTTTATTCTTTTTTTTGACAAATTCCATCTTCCATTTATTAAATTATTTATGGAAATTAAGTTTGTATCACAACCTCAACTACAAATATAACAAGTTTGTATGTATGGTTAAATTTGGCCACATTTAGACATATAATTCAAACCTATTATAGCTAATTAATTTATCATGCAGATGATTCCGGATTTTCCGTTTAACAAAATCAACTAGCAATATGCTTCTCAATAAAAAAAAAAATGATAAGCTCACAATCTTTAAATTTACTGAACAAAATCATTAGATTTTTTTAATTAAGTTTAAGATTTAATTTTAACAGTTTACGATTTTAGAATTTAAAGTTTTAAGCTCTAAGATTTTAATACTTTTTAAAGATTTAAATTTTTTATAAAAATATTAAATTATGTTTTAAAACATCTTAAAAATAAAATAATCTAATGGATCGCAGTTATCCGTCATTCTACGAACCGTGAGATAAACTCTCCTCCTTTGTTTGTGTCATCATGCCATCACCTTCATTCGACTAAACTTCTCGTAAACTAGTGTACGTGTTTGAAATTTTTATATTTATTTTTATTTGCTTGTACAATATTCTTTATAATATCATAAGGTCCTATCTGAGTGCTAGAATACAACTTTTGGTGGAGCATGGTGGCGGAGACCCCGGAGAAAAGAGCGGCAGCACCTTCGGATTGGATGATATGGGCAACAGTAGAAATGAGACCAACACAAGGCTGAGAAACGGCTTGCGAGATCGAAACATTTCGCACGATGGTAGAGTCCACGGCGTGTGTTGGACGGTAAACTTGAACCGAGGGATTCACTTGAAGTTGCATGCAGACCTTGATAAGGTCCAGAGGATGAGTGGAAGCGCCGGCGACGATAGATGCAATGCGTCCCTCGATGAAACCTTTCAAACCCATGTTTCTAATTCAAGGGTGAAATCAATTAAAGTGCGGGAGATTAGTATTGCTTGCGTTGGGAAAATAAACTTGGTTAAAATGCCAACATAACTGATTGGATGCTGGTGTACGCCATTTGATTGAAATAGGTTAGGCACCATTCCATCGGAGTAGGGGTGGTGGGGCGGCGGCTGTGCTGAGAAAGTTAAGAGGATGGAGAGAGAGGGGGGAGAAAAATATAGAAAATTAAGTAAAATAAATATGAAAAAATAAAACAAAATGATGTGTCAATTTATTATTGGCCGATTTTTTTAATGGAATTAATTTTTTCGGTGATTTAAATAACGGAACAGTATCAAGTTTAACCAAAAAAAAAAAAAAGTAACTTCAAAGACAGCTTATAATTTAAGTGCTAATTCGTATATTAAACCTTTCTATTTTTAGGCTCTACGCATTTTCAACGATAAAGAAAAAGCCTAATTCAGGCGTCTTTAGAACTCAACCATTTTTACTTTCTGTTAAAATATGTAGTAAGTTTCTATATTTTTAGTTAATCTTTAAATTTTATTTTTAATTTTTATATTTTAAATTTTAAAATTTAAACTTAATTGTTAATACTGTTAAAATTTAATTATTCTTTTTATCTTGTTAGTTATGTTATTACCTTGTGATTTTTTTATATTTTAAAATGTCATACTAATAAATTGAATAAAAAATAAATATAACAATTAGACATCATTTTAAAATTTAAAAGTAGAAAAACTAAATTTCTAAAAAATACATAAATTAAATTTCAAACTTATAAATAATATAAAAACTTCGTACATATTTTAACTTTTTTTAATAAATACTTTATGTGTCCATTGGGGCAAAATAAAGACTAAAGGTCAGTTTTTTTTTTTTAAATTAAGGTTTTGGGCCAATTTTAAATTTAATTAGGGATATAGATTGATTTTGCTGAAAAGCCCATCCAGCAGGTAACGGAAAATTCTAACGACTTTTTGAACATTGCCGCCAACGGTAAAAAAAATTAAAACCCCTAACGGTAACCTTTTTTTCCCTATAAATACCCCTCAAATTTCATTTTTTGATTCACATCATTCTCTCAACTCTCTCAATTCTCTCAAATTCTCTCAAACCCTCTCAAGTCTCTCAAGCCTCTCAACTCTCTCGTTTTTAATAATTTTTGATATTTTTATTTAAAAATATTTTTATTTTTAATTATCTCGTTTTTATTCTTTTAAACCAATTTCTTACAAATGATCATCTCCCTAATTCGCTTCGACGACAAGCATATTTTCGCCGCCTAATTAGCAATGGTAAGACCGAAATTTAAATTTCGTTAATTTCAATAATGTTAAATTTATTTTTTTATTATAATTATATTTTTTTGTGTAATTAGGCAGATGGTCGTGTTATGGAGGGCTTCATCCATAATATAGGAAAGCTTGTGATTCCTGAAATTTGTGGTCACTTGCAAGCGGCTGGATTCTTACATGCATCTCACATGTCCGGGGGCTGCAAAATCAATTTGCAACTAATCAGTGCATTTGTGGAAAGATGGAGGCCCGAAACACACACTTTCCACCTTTCATGCGCCGAGTGTACAATCACACTCGAAGACGTAGCACTACAACTTGGTCTGCCAGTGGATGGGCTAGTCATCACGAGATCTGAGATCGTTTGGACAATGTGACCCTTTGCCGACCACTGAACATCTATGATGTTCTTCTGTCATAACTTATCGTTAGTAGTATACCTACCAAGAAATTCCCAGTGATCGTCTGACGAAACATAATCGAGAAACCCGTATCAAATTTTGACTGATGATTCTGACATGTTTGCATATGTAACTTTCAACTGATATTTGTTCCCCCTTTCCTGGAAAGCGTCAAGCAATATCATCTAACCCAAGCGCGACAGCTTCAACTATCGAGATGACTTTAACCCATAATGACATTTCCCAATTAGAACTGATCTAATAGATATATTCCTGTATCATGTCTTCTAGAATATGAATCCCTCATTCTGACTATCCGCCAATTTACCTGTGAATACACAAAATTTATTCCCAGACTTGAGGATAAACTCAAATGCATATAACTTAATTAACTTTTCAAATGAATAACCCGCTCTGATTAAAACAACCGAGTCGATTTTATCTATCGGATAATAACATTTCAGAATAATTCCTTCTTCTTGTTGTCAAGACAACCCAGACATACAATCTATCATAATTCCCTCAGAAGACCAATCAAAGATTTCTACAAACTGCATTAACTCAACGACACATAACATCCTGTGTTAACTCGTTGATATAAATCGAGGTTACCTGGGAAATGAGAACCAATATATAGGTTTAAGTTCGATCTTCCACCATCTATACTTTTGCCGTTACCTATCTCTTTCATGAAAGCTAGAAATGGGATATATAATAAAGCTATCTCAATCATTAACATCAAAGCTTTGAACCATACCGGAGCTACAACCATCAGATGAATTAAAACCATAGTGCTATAATAAGACCGATGTTACAACTGTATAGATAAAACAATACCTCAACATCAATAGTGCATTCTAAAACAAAAGAGAAAAACCGAATGTAGTTTCAATAACAACTAGTTCAGGAACACAACCTCTAAAAACCTGAGATTTGTATCACCGTGCCCCCATGATCGAACAAAAATTACAACCGTAATAGATGTAAATTTCTCCACCAATGAATATCTTTTACAGATGAACCATGTTTGATAGATTAAAAATAAGAATGATAAGAAAATCGAGATAATGAAATTCAAGATTTGAAGCTCTGCTGAATTTCTGATAATACAACCCATATTGAATGAGAAAAAGATTGATGATACCTAGAGAAAATCTAGAAAAATAATATCGCTCATACGCACTGGAAACAATTGTGATAGAGACAGCATAAATTGCATCTATAACTCAAAGCATCAATCATTAGAATAAATAAAATAACATCATATGAATCTTATAGTTGAATCTTCTACTGAACATAATAGAATAGAATACTTCCGACTAACATTCAATGTAGATCATAAATCAATCGGACTAACAATACTTTCGACTAACATTATGGTTAAATAGCATTCTTTTATGATAAGAATCACCTCTGAAGATGAACTATTACAAATACCTTTGAGGATGAAAGAACATATAAATTACCCAGAAGAGATCGTCATAAGCTACTCGACTAAAACCACTACATTCAGATATCTTTGCAATTCAAACATTATTCCACTGATTACTACAGTCATCAATAATCCCATTCACTAAAGAAATCAATTCAGAAGAAATTTCAATTAATTTATTCTTTAGATACCATATCTGAATAAGTCGATTACCCGTGAATAATTTTTTAACAGCGACGTTGCGTATCTCGAATGATATTCAGAAAAGATATCTAATATCTTTTCTAGAACTCTCTTTACTTGCTAACCCATTCTCGGCTCTGACCATATTATTAATCATTCAGCTAATGAATTTTTCAACTTCATACTTGTGGGCTTAATCAACATAAATCTTGTGAATTCTGTTGCATAAAACCTTGAGGTTAAAGGGGTGAAGGTCATAAAGCCTCTAAATTTGACTATTATATAAATACACATAACATAAAATTCATCATTAGCATACATTATAAAACATTTCTTCAAACCTTTATGAGTTTCTACTCATCCTTAGCATCATTTTTACTCAGATACTTGAGATCACATTCAAAATTATCAAAATTAGCTCGGTTGGAAAACATCACTGTTTAAAAATGAAACAAATCTCATCAGAGTTGAGAGATATTACACTATCATAGGTTATATAATGGCATGTATTTCTAGACTTCACACATGCTACGTTTAGTCTGAGAATTGACTAAACCGTAGCTCTAAAACCACTAAATGTAACACCCTTAACCCGTATCCATTGCCAGAATAGGGTTACGGAGCATTACCAGAAACATTTAACTTAAAACATTTGATTACAATCATTTATAATACACGTTATATTCCGTTCAAACACATGCATAGTGTCCCTTTTTCAAGCCCTCGAGGCCTTAGAAACACTTTAGAAACGATTCAGGACTAAATCAAAAATATTTATAACTTCATGGAAAAAGATTGAAAAATTTATATTACATAGGTCCCACGGCCGTGTAATTCTCGAAATGCAACCTTTAAAAACCTACAAGGGACACATGGTAGTGACATAATCGTGTGTCACACACGCTCGTGCCTTAGGCCATGTGGACAAGAAATAGGCCATTTAAGTCATTTCTTTCACCTAAAATATGATCACATATACAAGCCATTTGTACCTATATTAAGCATTCAAAATGTACCTAAAATATGCATAATAAAACGAGATCAATATGGAATTTTTGCATACAACCAATATGCCCAAAAGGCACCTTAAACATGCATATTGAAATCAACCTAAACACTTACATGTTTTGGCATAAATCACATATACACAATATACATAACCACAAATCATCATGTTAAGACATAACACAATTGACCATATATCAAACCTCAACAAAACATACCAAATTGATCATTCAAAACAAACATCTACTTGACCATTTCAACATTAACCATTTAAGCGTCAAAATGCCAAAATGTCATCAATCATGAACCATATATATATATATATATATATATATACATGCCAACATGACAACTATTTCATCAACCAAAATACAATGTTTACAAGTCAAACATAATGACTATTTTATCAAACACAAAACACCTATACATTTGCATATTTAACCATTTATCAATTAACTTGTTTCCATGCCAAAACATAACACAATTGATACATAACCACCATACCATATTAGATTCATGCACATCTAGTTCAAAATCTTTCCAAATTAAACTATATCTTAACCATGTTGATGTTAATTCATCATATATCACTTTGGCCATTCAAACATGTTTTAACACATTATCAAATTAACACATATCAATAAGGCACCAAATGTACTAAGGCTACATCACTCAAAATGAAATATACATGCCAAACTTATCTATTAACATTCAACTAATCATTGACCATAAGTCCACCCATACATGCCATTATAACCTTAACCAATACATCAAAATCTACTGATATGATGAATGGATAGTGTGACGGATCTCCGACTAGCTTCCAACTCAATCGAGCTTCCGATAATCTCAAAAGTAAAGGAAAAACAACTACGTAAGCAATGACTGCTTAGTAAGCTCGTATAAACCATAAGCATAGTATTACATTTCAATGATGAATTTTTATGTAATAAACATAAACCTATGTCAATGTCATGAGATTCATAAATCTATATGATCATCAACTCACAAATGAATAAGTTCATAGTATTTTATGAGACCATAAGCATAGTATTACATTTCAATGATGACTTTTTATAGAATAAACATAAACCTATGTCAATGCCTTGAGATCCATAAATCTATATGATCATCAGCTCACAAATGAATAAGTTTATAGGATTTCATGAGACATAATATATAATCATCACCCTTTTTATAAGATTATATATCTTTCTATTTACTTACTTTCCATTCCGTTCCTAATGCTTATCATAAGCCTAAACAATGTTATTAATTCTCAATTCAGTGTATTTATCCTCAACCATAGCATAAGCAATTTGCTCACATATAAATACATCATTTATCACATTAAACCTTTATAACTCATAATTACATACTTACCGTTTCATTCCCTTTTCTTACCCGTTTTATATGCATAATACAAGCACAATCATAAACATCAATCATATCCACAAGCTTGGCATAAGCCTAAGCACATCAACAACACATGTTAATTCATTTAAATAGAATTCATGTGAACTTATAGATAACCATTATACTTGAACATGATCCAATTGGATTTATCATTCTTCATAACATATCATGTTTTCTAAGTATCACCATTTCAACAAATTTCATGCATACATGTCTAAGCTCATATTGAACACTTACCATTTCATTTACATAACACATAAGACATAAACATGACATTAACCATAGCCACAAGCTAGAGATTAAACACATAACTTAGCAATATCATCACATGGTAAGATATGGTACATAAACTTAACATAATTCAAATCATACTTTTCATAATCATGAATGTTCATAATTTAATCATCGATACATCATACCTTTCCATGATTTTTGTAGTGAAATCAAACGGAACCCTTATCGGTTCATCCCTTTTCATGCCCATTGAACCACTTAGAATAATATCGGATACACAGGAAGCTTACACAAAGTGTGCTAACATACAGTTATTGCTCACATGAGCTATAAAATGGGTCTGCTCACACAAGCTATTAGTCGGAATGTAAGCTACACGATGCTACTCACACAAGCTATCGAGTATCTGCAACTAATGCCGGACCTTAGCCATCAGTAGGACATCCAAGACCAACACCTGAAACATGGTAACTTGGGTTTGCTCACACAAATTGTCGGTCGGAACGTAGCTACGCAATGCTACTCACACAAGCTGTCGAGTATCCGCAACTAATGCCAGACCTCAGCCATCGGTAGGACATTTAGGACCAGCACCTGAAACATGGTAACCCTAATGGCATGTCCTTTGTATTCTATATATTCTTAAGGTTCAAACGGGACTCGATAGTTGTCGTACATCGTTGAATTTCCATCGTTTCTTAACAAGATAAATTACATAGTAACATATAATATATTGATTCAATCACAATAGACTCACAATGTAACACCCCTTACCCGTATTCGATGCCGAAATAGGGTACGAGGTATTACCAGACTCACATCACAAGCAATCACACAATTTTGAGTCATAAAATTGAGGTCCAAATTAAAACCATCCATATTCAATCATAAAGTCCCTTATACGAGTCTACGAGGCCCAAAACATGCTTTGGAAGTGATTCGGGACTAAACCGAGAACTTTAGAAAATTTTACAAAACATAGAAAATTTTTACTAAATGCAGGGCTCATACACCCGTGTGGTCCAGAGGACACGCCCGTGTGACCCTGCGACATGCCCGTGCTTTAGACCGTGTTTCATTTAGGGGTGCTCTTTGACTTGTGCCATACAGTCGTGCCACACACCCGTGTGCTCAATTTTGGACATTCTATTTTGCAACAATTAAGGTGCAGGGGGCACACGACCGGAACACATGCTCGTGGGGCGGACTGTGTGTGTCACTCAGCCTAGACAGACGCCCGTGTGTCTACCCGTGTGGAAAAAAACAAGGCTATTTACCAAGCCATTTTTCCACCCTCACTTGCACACATCTATACAACATCTCATGGAATAAAATCAAGCGTGAGAGAGCAACCAAATAACCACAACCAAGACAATAACATGTCATTCTCATGCCATTATTTATCAAGCTTAGAACTTCAACTTTTCCACACCAATTCATGCAAGATTCCACATTCATGGTTAAAACATATCAACTTTATATCTTTGCCTAGCATATTCATTACATTTATTTAGCCCTAAATCAAACATACAAATTCCACATTCATTAGGCATACCATGATTAATCACCATAGACATTGACACACACACACACACACACACACACACACACACACACACACACACACACACACACACACACATATTTAGGCTTACAACCATGATAGCCCAAATAAACCAAGTTACATGGCTAGATATCAAAACAACCATTTGAAAATCACAAGCCAACACATTGACTACAATCACAATGACACATTTAACAAATGACTAACTCCCTGTACATTCCATAGACTTAAAATACTTGAATTCATTTATACCCTAAAATGACAGCTTGGTAGTGTGATAGAATCTCCGACAAACTCCAACCCAAGTTAGCTTAATAAACCTAAAAGACATGGGAAAGGAAGGGGGTAAGCTATATAGCTTAGTAAGTTCATATAAAAATAATACGAAACATTATTCATGCACTTGACATACAAATAACTTAACATTTATTAACATAAATATCATTAAAAATTCATAAACACACTTACTCAACCCCAATTTTACCAATAACTCGTTATATAAATAACATAACGTATTTCAACATAAATGTCATTAAACTTCATGAGTATAATTTACTCAATCACATTCTTGCCTATAGCTCATTATATGAATAACATAACATATATCAACGTGAATGTCATTAAAACTTCATAAATGTCATATGAACATAAATGTCATTTAATATCAACATAACACATATCAACATAATTTTCATGTACTAATAGCTTATTAGATGAATTACATAACACGTTTCAACATAAATGTCATTTAAGCTTCATAAGCACAACTTATTCAATCACAATCTTACCACTTGTTCATCATATACTGAGCTCATTTTCTTTGAGTTTTATGTACATACTTGTACCATCACATAACATATTCACATACTTTCTCATTTTTGACATACCCGTTGAATTTCCCGTTGAACTACTTGGAAAACTAAAGGATACTCGGGGATCTCGTACACACAGTACCGTACCAATGCCATATCCCAGATATGGTCTTACATTTAATCTCGTATCGATGACAATAGCCCAGCTATGGTCTTTCACGAAGTCTCACATCGATGCCATATCCCAAATATGGTCTTACACGAAGTCTCATATTGATGCCATATCCTAGATATGGACTTACATGTAATCTTAGTGACCCTAATGTCATGATATTTTTATCTTATCTATTCCTAAGGTTCAATCGAGATTTCTCGCTTGTTGAACTTTGTTGATTACGTTCGAAGAGTAAATCAAAACTCATAAAATATTAAAGCAATTAAAGCATAAATAACAATGCATTATTTACATACGAACTTACCTCGACATAAAATGGTGAAAAGGGCTAAATCGTCAAATACTCGTTTTTCCCCTATTCTAGGTCTAAACCTCATTTTTCTTAATCTATAATATCACATTTAACTTATTCAATCATCATACTATTCAAATTAACCCAAAATCATATTATGGAAAAAATTACATTTTTGCCCCTAAAGTTTGACATTTTTACAATTTAGTCCTTAGGCTCGTAAAATGAAATGTACTCAATTTCTTCAATACCCATGCCTAGCCGAACCTTATACATGCTTATAACAGACCACAATTTTTATTTATTCACATTTTTACACCATATTTTATAACTTTTACAAATAAGTCTTTTCAAGCATTTTCACCAAAAATCACTTAGCAAATGTCGTTTATCATACACCAAACATGTATTTTCTACCATTAGACATCAAAATACAAAAAAATCAATCATGGGTAAAATTTTAGACTTTGACATCTCTTCAAATTGATGGTAGAAATAGAAAGATCGAGTTACAATGGCTTTAAAAACGTAAATAGCAGTAAAAAGAGGCTAGAACAGACTTACAATCAAGCTTGGAAGTGGCCAAACCCTAGCTATGGCTTCCCCCTTGTGAATTTAGGCCATGAGGAAGAAGATGGTCAAAAATTGGCTTTTAATTTGGCTTTTTAATTCATTTAATTACTAAATTACCAAAATGCCCTTAATGAAAAACTTTGAAAACATACCAAACCATGTCTATTTTTGTCCACCAACTTAACCAATGGTCTAATTACCAACTAAGGACCTCTAATTTAAAATCTCATAGAAATTGGACACCCTTAACAAGTAGAAACCAACTTTTGCACTTTTTACAATTTAGTCATTTTGATCCCAAACGTCAAAATTTTTGAATGAAATTTTCACAAAATCATTCTATAAAATTGTAGATGATAAAAATATAATAGAATTGAATTTTACTGCGTTGGATTTGTAGTCCCGAAACCACTGTTCTGATTAGACCCAAAATTAGGCTGTTACACACAAACTAACATTCAAATTAATCGACATTATACAATATTCAGTTCATACAAACTTACCTTGCTAACTTGCAAAAATGTAAAGTATAGGGGCATTTTGGTAATTTTCCATTCTCCTCGATTTTTCATCCGATCTTGATCTAAATTAATAATTTCATTCAATCTATTAATTTAGACAGTAAAACAATGTGTTTTATGCAATTTAGTTATTTTTTACATTTTTACAAAATTTCCCCTAAAGTTTCACTTTTATTCAATCTAGTCCTTAAGCCCAAAACAAGCAAATTAACCATTTTTAATGCCAATTTATAATAGCTGAATATGCATGGCACCCATATCAGCCCATATTTGCAACAATTTCACTAAAATCCTTAAACTTTTTTATTTTAAAAATCTAGTCCCTAATCAATAAACTTATAAAAAAATCACTTAACAAAATACTTTTAATTATCAATCAACATTCCAAATTCATCATTTAACATCAAAAATCACAAGATTCATCAATGGCAACATTTAAAATCTTTAATAGTTTCAAAATCGAAGGTATGGACTAGGTGGACCTAATTGTAACGATCTTAAAAACACCAAAAATATTAGAAATGGACGAAAAATGGCTTACCATGCACCATCCAAAGAAGAACCAAAGCTTGAAGCTTTTAAATTTCCATTTCCATTGTGACATTCGGTGGGAGAGAAGAAAACACCTTTTGTCTTTTATGTTTTTAATTTTTTTTAACATTTGATTTGATTTTATTAAATAAATAACATGTAAAACATTATAATTAAAAGAAATTAAGCATCCAATCGCCCCCATGATAAATCATAATATACACATATTTTATTCCTATATTTAGCATACTTTTGGGTGATTTATCCCATTAATTATGGAAATAGGTGCTCCTAATCCTTTGTTTTCATGTTTTATACTCAGGAGAGCACCAGAGGATGAAAAGAATGAGAAACGGGTCAAAAACAGAGAAAATGGGCCAAAGTACGAATTGCACACGGCCTGGACCCTGAGTCACACGGTTGTGCCTCCTTAGCAGATTCGACCACGGCCTGCCCCGATTCACACAGGCGTGGCACATGGGCATGTCCCTACCGTAGCAAAGAAGAGTTCCATTCGAATTAGGGAACTTAGAGGCAAAGAAAGACATTCCAAAAGCCTATATAAACACCCTAGAGGCCAACCTTCAAGGGGGTGTTCAGCTAGGCCAAGGAGCCAAGCCAGAGGGGCCGAATTGTGGGATTCACTCGAAGAAAGCCAGTTGATTCATCTCAAGAAGCCGGAATCTTACTTAAGACTGAAAATCTCTCCTTCAATTCCTTTAGGGGGTTTTAGGGTTTTTTTTTTATGTTTTGTTTTATATTTTCTTCTGAGATGTATTCTTTTATAATTATGAACTAAACCCCTCAAATACCTGAGGAGGATGAAACCTAAGATGAATCTTGTTATTATTTTTTGAGCTATATGATAAATACTTGATTTGTTCTTAACTATGTGTTCTTAATTCTTGTTTTGATATTTTAGGATATTGATTCAAGCATTTATGCTCTTAGGTAGAGGAGGAATAGACCTTGTCTAAGAGTAGATCTAGCATAGTTAAGCGGAGTTGATCGCAACCCTAGAGATAGGATGACGAAAATTTGCCTGATTAGGGTCAAACCTAATATGGGAGTCCATAGATCGAGTTAATACAATTTTATGGGTTTTAATTAGAAAGAGATTTCAATTAATCAACCTAGGGTTAGACGTTAGTAGCCTCGATAGAGAGGTATTAATATAAATTAAGGAATCCTACGGATCATGTCAAGTGAATAAATCATCTGGTTTAGAGTTAAATAACAAGTGAAGTCTAGGTAGATTCTTCCTCGGGTATTGTCTTAATCAATTGGTCTTTCCCTTAAGTATTTTTCCCCAATTCCTTCTCTGTGTCTTAGCATATTTAGCTTAGTAGTTAGTTAATTTTAGGTTAAACAACAATTCCTTTAATTCTTAGGTTAAATAATAAAAATAAAGTTAGTATTAGTACTTTTGGTTCCTTTGGGTTCGACAATCCGGTCTTGCCACTAAACTATACTACTGTTCGATAGGTGCGCTTGCCTCAAGTCATTGTCACAGTTAATTTTTAGGCTAGATCATTCATTATATAAGTTTTTTAAGACTCTGACACACGATCAAGTTTTTGGCACCGTTGCCTAGGAACTGAAATATTAAGAACACTCAATTTTTATTACTTTAGCCATATTTTATTTTTGCAATTAAATTTTATTTTTACTTTTCTAATTTTCTTTTTCTTTTTATCTGTTCCTAGAAGGTACCTCTAGTTTATGAATAGAAGGAACCCGATAGGACCCTTGATTTACAATAGTGATATAGAAGGTATGGTTTGCAGAAATCATATAGAAATAAGGCGAAGCTTAAACTACATACAAGAAGAGCAAGAGAATGAAATTAATACTACTGAAGAGATGGCTGAGCATAATCCGCTACCTCAGGAGGTGGCCGAAGATCATGATCCTCGAACTATGTATGATTATGCTAAACCTAATTTAACAGGGACTGGATCGAGTATTGTTAGGCCTACTATAGCTGCTAATAATTTTGAATTAAAACCTAACACTATTTAAATGATTCAACAATTTGTTCAATTTGATGGTTTGTAGGATAAAGACCCAAATACTCATTTAGCAAAATTTCTAGAATTCTGTGATACCTTCAAAATAAATGGCATTTCTGATGATCCATTCGTCTTCAGTTATTTCCATTTTCATTAAGGAATAAAGCCAAACAGTGGTTGAATTCTCTTCCACGAGGATCAATCACTACATGGGTTCAAATGACCGAAAAATTTTTATTAAAATATTTTACGCAGGCCAAAATAGCCAAGTTGAGGAATGATATCTCCTTTTTTGTGCAGATGGATTTAGAGACACTTTACGATGCATGGGAGAGATACAAGGATCTATTGAGAAGGTGCCCATACCATGGATTACCCCTGTGGCTACAGGTCCAAACTTTTTACAACGGTGTGAACCCTTCAACGAGACAACTGATTGATTCAGCAGCCAGCGGAACCCTGAATAACAAAACTCCTAAGGAGGCCAATGAGTTTATAGAGGAGATGTCACTGAACAACTATCAGTGGCAAGTTACAAGGATAAGGCCAACAAAAACAGCCGGAGTTTTCAACCTCGACGCAGTCACCATGCTATTAGATCAAGTAAAGATGTTAAATAAAAAGATTGATGGTTTGTGTGGTTCCTCACAGCTACACCCAGTAATGCAATTTGATTCAAACATAGGAGATGTGGCGAATCATGAGTACCCACCCTACAATCCTGGCATGAAAGAGAACAGATAAACTATACGGGTAACAATTTCAGACCTCAAAATAACCCTTATAGTGATACTTATAATCTAGTTTAGAGGAACCACCCCAATTTCTCATGGGGTGGTCAAGGAAATCAGAGACAACAACCCCCTCTAAACTTCCAACAACAGCCCTACCCACAGGTAAAAAGCCGAACCTTGAGGAGATGCTGACAAAATTCATAACGGTGTTAGAAACTCATTTCCAAAACATCGAAACAACACTTAAAAATCAACAAGCATCGATTCAAGGGATCAACAACAAGTTAGGGAAACTCGCTAAGTTGATCTCCGAACAACCACAAGGTAGCTTGCCAAGTAACACTGAGACTAACCCAAAGGAGCAAGTTCAAGCCATAACAGCTCAAAATAGTGAAGGGTTAATGGAATCTGAACCCGAGCCAAGGTAAGAACCTGTGGTAAGTAAAAGTGAGGTTAAGGTAAGCCAAGAAAAGCCAAAATCGATAATTAAAGAATACCAACCTCGAATTCCATACCCCAATGCGATGAAGAAAAATGATACAGATGAACAGTTCGATAAGTTTCTTAAACTTTTAAAGAAATTACATATTAACTTACCATTTCTTGAAGCTCTTTCGCAGATGCCAGATTCAAGGAAATTTTTAAAAGTGCTTTTAACAAACAAGAGAAAGTTAAACGAGGAATCGCATGTGGAACTAAACGTAGTGTGCTCAGCAATGTTACAAAATAAACTACCACAAAAATTAAAAGACCCAGGGAGTTTTACAATTCCATGTTTAATTGGTAGTTTATCTATTGATAATGCTTTAACTGATTTAGGGGCAAGCATCAATGTCATTCCTTATAAAATGTTTAAACAGCTAGGTCTAGGGAAACCCAAACAAACTTGGATTCATATTCAATTAGCTGATAAGACTATTAGAATTCCTAGGGCTATAATTGAAGATTGACAGATTTATATTTCCAGTAGACTTTGTTGTTTTAGACATGGATAAGGATAATACAGTTTCTTTAATTTTAGGAAGGCCCTTTTTAGCAACTGCTAGATCTAAAATTGATGTTAGTACAGGTGAACTCACACTTCGTATAGGTGATGAACTCCAAGCTCTCGACTCAGCTAGAACATCAAGTAAGAACGGTGAGAATGTAAATTCTATTGATAATCATTCGGTTCAACCTTCTTTACAGGAAGCACCACGACGCTACATATCTGAGCCAATACATAAACCTCGTCCCATTAAAGAAGAAATTTATGAGGAATGAAGGCTTCAGATTGATGAACTAGATGAGTGGAAGGTCCATTTCAAGGAGGAATCAAAACCACACGAAGTGAAATCGAAGGAACCCCCAGACGAGCTTACAGGAACATCAAATCACTTCAAAATAGGAGATCAGGTACTGTTAGATAAAACGGACCCTCGAATCGCCATATCAAACCTGAGTACAAATGAAGGAGTCTCTTTTAAAGTAATCAATGTTTTCCTTTACGGAACAGTCGACGTAAGTAATTCTACATTCGACACTTTTAAGGTAAATGCTACTTGACTCAAACTATATAATAATAGCATGAGAAAGGATTTTTTTACTCCTCAAACCACCATGAATGTGCGAATGAGAGGTAAGTCTAGCTTAATACTTTAAACGAAGGCTTCTCGGGAGGCAACCCGAGTGCTAACCCCATTTATTTTTATTCTCTTTCTTTTAGCACCTAACTACAAACTAACCAAGTTAATGAAGCGTATATTTCTACACCACACGGCCTTGCACACTGCCATGGACGTGGCCATGTGGATACTATAGATTTTCGTACTGTCATTGTAGAGATAGTACGAAACAAGACGAAAAAATATCTTCAAGCCATGGGCTTCGACTAAACACCACAGCCGTGCGACATAGCCGTGGCCGACACTATTTTATCAACACGGGCGTGGCGACCTGAATAATAGGTGTGGGAGAAACGAATGAACCACCGCACGGTCGTGCGATACGGCCGTGTAACATGACACGCCTATGAAACATGGGCATGGGGATCTACTAGAGCTGAAAATTTTATTTAAACCACCTACTCCCCTTCTCACTTAATCTTCATTCCATTCTTCCACAACCTTTACACTCTCCTCCCTTTTCATTTCCTCCTTCTTCATTTTCCAAACTCTTGATCTACACTTCATCCATGTCGAAGAAATGGAAGGATCTTATCCCAATCTCCCTGTGCGAGACTAATCTACATAAGTTCATGCTGGCCGCTTCATTCACTCAACAGGAAAAGGACCTTTGAGTCTATTTTTTTTCTCTTTTTCTTTTCTCTTCTCTTTTAATTTCCTTCTCTTTATCTCTCTTGTGCTAAATCTATATTACTATATTTTGATTTTATTTATTTAGGTTGTTCAGGCTGCTTGGGAATCACACCACCATGACCCTAGTAACCACCGCCACTGACGCCTCCTCCTCCAACTCAAGGTTTCCATTCAAAAATTCAGGAAGTTTCACTTCTCTCCCTCTCTTTTTATTTTCTTACTACATGTTATTATATATCTTTGTACATTGAGGGCAATGTACATCTTAAGTGTGGGGGGTGAAAATTTATTTAGAAAAGTTCCTAACTTTTTGCTTTATTCTCAAATCCCTGAATGATATATTGTCTTAAGTAATTTTCTCATATCACTAATTAGAATGAAATCCTGTTGATTTATGATTCTTATTGCTATGTTTCGGATGAAGTCATTGATAATTATACAGTGATGATTTAGACTTTAAGATACTAGAGAATTAAGCATGATGAGTCTATTTTCAAAAATTAAAATTTTGTTAGGTTGTCTACCTGAATCTAATTATTACCTTGAAGTTTGGAATTTGCAAGGTTGTCATAAAAAACCCATAATTTTTGTGAGATTTTGAACCTTTTAGAGCATACATTCTTTTCGTGCTCACTTTATTGATTGTGAGTGTGTCAACATTGATTTGTTATTCTAGAACTTGCTTTGATTATACAGGTCGAGACCACATCTTTGATTTGATATACAGAGATGACAAAGGCACCTAAGATTTAACCCACTTACTCCACTAAAAGCCTACCCTCACAATTAACCCCTAGTGGACCCCTTTGATCCTAACAACCCTTTTTATTAATTCACCCACTAATATTAACTCAAAACCCATCTTGTATTTGTTATCATCATTCCTCTTGACTACCCTTCTATCGAGACTTGATTTTATCAGTTGCCTAATTATTTCATTTCAGTAGTTGAATTCTTCTTATATTATGTATTTATTTGATTTGTTCTTAAAAAAAAATTTGAAGTATATTCATTATTAGTTCCATGATTAAGTGAGCTTATACATTTAAATTCAACATCGTGAAGAAGTAATTATTCAGAATTAGTCATTTTTCTAGTTAGGTAAATTGTCAATTTAATCTCGATTCTAACCATCTAATTCAGCCTTTATCCACACCTTTAACCTAAGCCCCGTTACACCCCTTTTAAAGACCTTTTAATTTGTGTATCATCTCATTTTATAGTGGTGGAGATTTGATTTTCAGGCAAGCCTATGGGATTAACTTTTCATGTTTGACTTTTGAGAGCTTAATTTTGAACCTTAAACACTTCGAGTGATTTGAGTGAATCTTTAGTAAGGATGTCAACTCTTGTCAATTTTGAATTAAAGGTAATTATTTAGATAAGGGGAAACACCTATATTTTTGTGCTACAAACTTGTGACTTTGATTGTTTGAATCTTTAGGACTCTTTGGGTTAAATTATCCATGTATAAATCATCTATGAATTATGATGAAACATTATCGATGAATATTATGAATTGAGGAAGTTCGTTTTAATTGTGAGTTGAGAATTTTGCTTGAGGACAAGCAAAAGCTTAAGTGTGGGGGTATCTGATAAACCATAATATACACATATTTTAATCCCACATTTAGCATACTTTTGGGTGATTTATCCCTTTAATTATGGAAATAGGTGCTCCCAATCCTTTGTTTTCATGTTTTATACTCAAGAGAGCACCAGAGGATGAAAAGAATGAGAAGCAGGCCAAAAACGGAGAAAATGGGCCAAAGTACGAATTGTACACAGTTGGACCCCGAGTCGCACGACCGTGCCTCCTTAGCAGATCTGACCACGGCTTGGCCCCGATTTACACGGGCATGGCACACGGGCGTGTCCCTGTCGTAGTAAAGAAGAGTTTCATTCGGATTATGGTACTTAGAGGCAAAGAAAGACATTCCAAAAGCCTATATAAATATCCTAGAGGCCAACATTCAAAGGGACATTCAGCTAGGCGAAGGAGCCAAGCCAGATGGGCTGAATTGTGGGATTCACTCGAAGAAAGCCAGTTGATTCACCTCAAGAAGCCGGAATCATACTCAAGACTGAGGATCTCTCCTTCAATTCCTTCAGGGGGTTTTAGGGTTTTTATTTATGTTTTGTTTTATCTTTTCTCCTAAGATGTATTCTTTTATAATTATGAACTAAACCCCTCAAATACCTAAGGGGGATGAAACCTGAGATGAATCTTGTTATTGTTTTCTGAGCTGTATGATAAATACTTGATTTGTTCTTAACTATGTGTTCTTAATTCTTGTTTTGATATTTCAGGATATTGATTCAAGCATTTATGCTCTTAGGTAGAGGAGGAATAGACCCTGTCTAAGAGTAGATCTAGCATAGTTAAGAGGAGTTGATCGCAACCCTAGAGATAGGATGACGAAAATCTATGGGATTAGGGTCAAACCTAATATGGGAGTCCATAGATTGAGTTAATGCAATTCTAGTGGTTTTAATTAGAAAGAGATTTCAATTAATCAACCTAGAGTTAGACGTTAGTAGCCTCGAGAGAGGTATTAATATAAATTAGGGAATCCTACGGATCAAGTCAAGTGAATAAATCTCCTAGTTCAGAGTTAAATAACAAGTGAAGTCTAGGTGGATTCTTCCTTGGGTATTGTCTTAATCAATTGGTCTTTCCATCAAGTATTTTTTCCCCAATTCCTTCTCTGTGTCTTAGCATCTTTAGCTTAGTAGTTAGTTAATTTTAGGTTAAACAACAATTAATTAATTCTTAGGTTAAATAATAAAAAGAAAGTTAGTATTAGTACTTTTGGTTCCTTTGGGTTCGACAATCCGGTCTTGCCACTAAACTATACTACTGTTCGATAGGTGCGCTTGCCTTAAGTCATTGTCACATTTAGTTTTTAGGCTAGATCATTCATTATATAAATTTTTTAAGACTCTAACACACAATCACCCCAATATCTTTAAGATGGCTAATTTACTCAATAAGTCCTTCCAATTATAATTTTTTAAGCAATTAACACCTTTAAACTAATAGCAATTGACTTTTTCAACTTTTACGATTTAGTCATTTTTTCTTAATTAACTGTCGAAACATTAAAATTTTTCAATGAAACCTTAATACCACCTTAATGACACTCCATAAATATATTTTTTAAATATTTATGGCTCGATTTATGGAAACGAGGTCCCAATACCTTATTTTCTAAAGCCACTTGTGTAACGGCCCGATTTAGGGGCTAGTCGAAACAGTGATCTCAGGATCACTAATCCGAGGTTAGAGAAATTATTTTCATGTTATTTTATGTGTTATAACATGATTATCAGGGTGCATGAAAATTTTGGTACTTTAATTTTTAGCGATTTCATGCTTAATCATGAAAAAGAACTAAATCGCATAAAGTGCGAAAGTTCCATTCTATAGGCTAAAGGTACCAAAAAGCCATGAAATGTTAATTGGAGGTCTTTAAAGGGCAATTAGACCATCTAGATTGTGTTGGCCGGCCATGTGGACAAGAGAGACAAGAGCATTTATTTTTGGTCAAAAGTTGGTGATATTAGTTGAATAAAAAAATAAAATAAGATGACATAAGCAAAAGGCTATCATCTTTTTATTTTCTTCTCTTCTCCTACCTAAAATAGAAGCTAGAATGGGGGTTCTTGAAGCTCAAACTTTCAGCCAAGCAATCCTCTTGCAAGTAAGTGAATTTGATGATTTTAGTTGATGATTTTTACATTTTTGGAGTCCCTAAAGCTTAAGCAAGCTAATGAGCGGACTATTTTGCAATATGATTGAAAGTCTAGAGACTTGTCATGAGAGCGTTTATGTTAGTTGCTGAGCTTTTATGGGAGAAAACGAATGTTACGGAGATGAGAAACAACTTTTGTGAAAGGTGTTTGTCGAAACCATTTTTTTGTGTTCAAAAAACGGGGATCGACTTTAAAATGACAAATGGAGTCTCCACAAATCCTTTTTGTTTAGGTGTGATCGGGTCACCTATAAAACATTCATTTTAATTTTTAAAAGAAATTAATTTTGGTCTACGAATGTAACATCCCAAAATTGGGCTTAGTAAGATTGGGCCCAATGGGCAATGGGCGTAGGAATGTTTAAATTTTGAGAACAAGAGAATGGCATTATTGCAAATTGGACTTGTTAGTTAAGTGAATTTGGAGTTTACGGGGTTTCTATGAAGTCTCGGGTTTAATTGGGCCTTAGGAAAAATTTGGTATTTTAGCACTTTAAGAAGATAGAGTAAGTGACCTTAAAGCATATGGAAATAATTGATTAAATAGCTAGCATAAAAGAGCTATTAGTAGAGAGGATATGGCGCCACTTGTAGCACCTTGAGGGAAGGAGTTCGAATCACTTTGTATGTAATTTGAATTTTATTTTTGCTTCCCTTCCTTATGTGCCGGTCAAGGAATAAATATGACAATGGTGGACTTCATTATTTTGGTAAGGTGGCTAAAAGAATAAGGAAAGGTTGAAGTTGGGGAAAGGAATCAAGAGAAATAGGAAAGAAATGGGGACATGAGGCTAATTCCATGGATGATGTTTTGGAAAGCTTAGGAGGCCAAACTCTAATCTTAAGGGGGATACATGTGGACGGTTTTGGAGTAGTTAGGTGGGTGAAATTTTATTTTGGCTTTTGGTAAAATCCTAGCTTTGTTTTGGCCAGAAATCCTTTTGGCAACTTTGTGCCATTTCTCTCAATTTTGCAACCCACCTTGCCGAAACATAGTAGAGATATAGTGCATTGTTTTCCTCTCAAATTCTTTTCTTTTTCCTTTGCTTTGTTTACAAGCCTTGGTGACCATATGTTTCTTCTTTCTTTTTACTTTGGCCGAATTCCCTAGCACATTTGTGCACTTTCTTGCTCTTTTGTTTGATCAAGATTTTCATCTCTTGTCTATCTCCCTTTTTGGATAGCCGAATCTTCCACCCTTCTATTGAACTCTCTTTTCCATTCGAGTGGTCATTTATGTACAATCGGTAAGTGAATTCTTTTCTATGATCATATTCTTTCCTCTTTAGCCGAATAAGTAATTATCACTATTCAGTTGTAAATCGTGATAGTAACCGAAAATGGTGTTATCCTCCACTTCTTCATCTTTTATTCACTCTCTCTTTTCATAGTGCTTTAAGTGGGGGACCGTGTATTGTTCTAGCCAAAGTCAAACGGTGGTAATTGGATCCAATATCGATAAGGATCGATTCTTGGTGCATCGAGGGAGATCACCGTTGTGGTGTTGAAATCGGTAGAAAGCGCAACTCGTAATCAAGGTGTGTAATCCCGTACCCTTCCGAATATATGTTTGAAATGGTGAGTAAGTCTCACATATCTTTGAAAGTTTACATGAAATATCCTATGAGTCGGTAGAAATACCGATTAAAACCGATAACCGGCATCCGTGATCACTCGGGAGTGCGTATATTCATAGTGGTAATCGTATTTTGTAATAAAACAGTTTCGGTCAGAAGCAGTGATGTGTATTTGAAAACTCACGAAAAATTGGATAAAAAGAATTAAAAAGTGAGTAAGATATCATATTAAATCTTACTGTGTCTACTTTAATATGGATGAAACAGAGAAGGAAAGGGAATACTATATTCTGAGATATGTTAATTTTAGTGAGACTGGTTTTGAATGACTTCAGGGTATTCTGTTCTATTTTGGAAAAATCATATAAAATTGTACAAAATGAATTATGAGACATAATTTATATGTATGAATTCCTTACTGAACCTATTTTCGATGGAAACAAGTGGGAGCAGTAGATGAAAATCTTACAGTAAGATATTTGTGATTAAGGAAAAGAGGTCGGAATCATTGGACAGTAAAACAGGGAAAAATTTAAAGAATAAACTGTACTAAATGGTTAAGCTAAAAATTCTGAAAAAATTATACGAGAAATATATATGTGTCTACTTTCAAGGAAAATTTACGGATTTAGATTTTGAGTTTTCAAACTCGAGTTATGGTCAATTTAGCTAGTATGACGCAGATGGACAGTTTCGATTTTATGCTCCAAATTAGTAGTTAAGCCTAGGTTGTGAAATTATCGTAATACCCTTAGAGGGTAAATTACCAAAATACTCCTGGGTTGCGAGATTATCGAATTACCCTCGAGAAGAAAAATTACGAAAATAGCCTTATGGGCCGAATTATGAAAACGCCCTTATGGACCGAATTACGGAATTGCCCCTAATGGGCCGAAATACGAAATTGCTTAATGAACTGAATTGACATATTACTTTATGGGCCAATCTGATATATTTTGTTATGAGGACCAAAATATGTTTAATGGGCCAAAATTTGCTAGTTCGTTAAATAGGCCAAAATTTGCTAGATCGTTAAATGGGCCAAAGTTTGCTAGATCGTTAAATGGGCCAAAATTTCTATTTTAACTAATGGGCCAAATTGATAACTTGTAATATGGGCTTTTTGTTGAAATTTACCTTATGAATATATTGTTATGCATTATCTATATATACATGACTGCATGGGTTGGGGTAATTGACGAAGAGAAGAAAGGCCTGTTGCCAAAATCTAGTTCGGTGGCTCTGTCACAAATATTTTTAATGGCTTAATGTGTCTAGTTCGGTAACTCTGTCACAATCTAGTTCGGTGGCTCTGCCACAAATATTATAATTGGTTTAATGCCTGCTATTGGTGTGTTGTCGGGGTGGATTGAGTTGATCCCCACAGGTGTGTTGGTTGGTACGGGTGGTGTGTAGCGGATGGAAATTTAGGTTTGGTTGGGAATTGCATATCACATGCATTTTATTTTTGTTATATTGTTACATTTGTAAATGGGCTTAGGCCCAAATATTTGCTTTATGGATTTTGGCCCAGTGAACAACGGTGAGTGGGTTACACATTGAGTTCTAAGTAACTCACCCCCTTCTTTCTTAACCCTATAGGTAATGCTCCGTAAGGTGGACTTGGGCCATGGATGACTCGGTGGAGGCCATACTTCAGAAATAGTGTTATTAAATTTTAAATTTCTATTCCAGTTATTTTATTATTTTGGTTTAAGTTGTAATAAGGCCTCTGCACTATTTTATTATTACTTTATGGTTGGCTTACTTATTATTTTGCTTAAATTATTTTAAACGAGAATTTTTCTAAAAGCTAAAATAAAGGTTTTCCAAAATCGATTAACAAATGGAATTCATAATAAAATTTTTACAAATATTTTTAATACGGAAATCTTCTTCGAATTTTCAATGTCATTTTCAAAAGTCACATTTTATAAGATTATTAGTTCAAATCTAACGATTTATCAATCAATCATCGAGGTTAGTAGTATTTTATCAAATGTCTCAAATCAAACTTGTTTTTCTTGATTTTAACAAAACTTATTTTAGTGCGAATTTCAAATCCTTTATACGTTTTCTTCATTGTGACACGCCGATTCAGTCTAACTTCTGGTCCGGGTTTGGGGTGTTACATTTTATGGTATTAGAGCCCAGTTTCAAAACTCGACTGTGGTTTGGGTTCAAAAACGTTTTCCAAAGCTGTTTGAAAATTGATTTATAAATATATGTTTGAAAGGAAGTATGGCACCACGAGTATCCGACACCAAGTCAAGTAAGTAATTGTTTTCATTTTATGATTATTATGTTACAAAAATTCTACAAAGTAGAATACTCTAGAACTGTTAGCTTTAGGAGTTAAAACTATAGAGACTGAGACTCTAGGATACAGATTTGACTCTCAAAAACAACTTTCCTACTCACACTTCATAAAACATTGGTTAATAAACATTGAATAGTATAATAATTCATAAAACTCGTAATTTGATTATATCGACTTAGTGAACATGAGCGCTAGAAGACACGGACGTGGTAGACGTGGACGTGGTAGAGGCCAAGGTGCTAAGGCTAGATCTTTGGCACCAAGGCATGTGCTTGAAAGGGATACGTTGGCATCGCCAGTGGCTGAGACGGGATCTCGTGTTCGATTTAAGGTTGATGAGTTGACTCAGATAGGTAAGAACGTATTGGAGGAGGTTAAAGGAATTAGTGAGGCACTTCGATTTGGATTTGTGGACTGTAAGAAGAAAATAGATTGTTGTTCTTTAGGGTCACAGCCTTGTTCTGTGAAGCGTGTCAAGGCACGTCCAAACTTTCTGGCTTGCGATTACTGCAGAAGGCGTCATCCGGGAGAATGCTGGAAGAGGTTAGGAGCATGCTTGAGATGTGGGTCTAAGGAGCATAAGGCTCAAGATTGTTACATCACCATCAAGTCAGGTATGTTTGGTTGGACGTGAAGATTGAATGTAGAAAATTCTAAGTATAAATGGTAGACAACTGTTTGCTTCTGTGGTTAGATGTTTAGTTGTGTGAAAGAGGATTCAAGATTTTGCTAAAAATACATTGTGGTTTTTTTTTTAAGATCAGAGTGCGCAGCGAAAGCTTAGTGATGTGATTTGAGCGATACGTTTAGTAGTTGATTGGAAATTTCAAGGACAAAATTTCTTTTAAGGAAGGTAGAATTGTAACATCCCAAAATTAGGCTTAGTAGGATTGGGCCCAATGGGCCGTGGGCGTAGGAATGTTTAAATTTTGAGAACAAGAGAATGGCATTATTGCAAATTGGACTTGTTAGTTAAGTGAATTTGGAGTTTACGGGGTTTCTATGAAGTCTCAGGTTTAATTGGGCCTTAGAAAAAAATTGGTATTTTAGCACTTTAAGGAGATGGAGTAAGTGACCTTAAAGCATATGGAAATAATTGATTAAATAGCTAGCATAAAAGAGCTATTAGTAGAGAGGATATGGTGCCACTTGTAGCACCTTGAGGGAAGGAGTTCGAATCACTTTGTATGCAATTTGACTTTTATTTTTGCTTCCCTTCCTTATGTGTCGGTCAAGGAGTAAATATGACAATGGTGGACTTCATTATTTTGGTAAGGTGGCTAAAAGAATAAGGCAAGGTTGAAGTTGGGGAAAGGAATCAAGAGAAATAGGAAAGAAAGGGGGACATGAGGCTAATTCCATAGATGATGTTTTGGAAAGCTTAGGAGGCCAAACTCTAATCCTAAGGGGGGATGCATGTGGATGGTTTTGGAGTAGTTAGGTGGGTGAAATTTCATTTTGGCTTTTGGTAAAATCCTAGCTTTGTTTTGGCCAGAAATCCTTTTGGCAACTTTGTGCCATTTCTCTCAATTTTGCAACCCACCTTGCCGAAACATAGTAGAGCAATAGTGCATTGTTTTCCTCTCAAATTCTTTTCTTTTTCATTTGCTTTGTGCCGAAATTACAAGCCTTGGTGACCATATGTTTCTTCTTTCTTTTTACTTTGGTCAAATTCCCCTAGCACATTTGTGCACTTTCTTGCTCTTTTGTTTGATCAAGATTTTCATCTCTTGTCTATCTCCCTTTTTGGATAGTCGAATCTTCCACCCTTCTATTGAACTCTCTTTTCCATTTGAGTTGTCATTTATGTACAATCGGTAAGTGAATTCTTTTCTATGATCATATTCTTTCCTCTTTAGCCGAATAAGAAATTATCACTATTCGGTTGTAAATCGTGATCGTAACCGAAAATGGTGTTATCCTCCACTTCTTCATGTTTTATTCACTCTCTCTTTTCGTAGTGCTTTAAGTGGGAGACCATGTATTTTTCTAGCCGAAGTCAAACGGTGGTAATTGGATCCAATATCGATAAGGATCGATTCTTGGTGCATCGAGGGAGATCACCGTTGTGGTGTTGAAATCGGTAGAAAGCACAACTCGTAATCAAGGTGTGTAATCCCGTACCCTTCCGAATATATGTTTGAAATGGTGAGTAAGTCTCACATATCTTTGAAAGTTTATATGAAATATTCTGTGATTCAGTAGAAATACCAAATAAAACCGATAACCGGCATCCGTGATCACTCGGGAGTGTGTATATTTGTAGTGGTAATCGTATTTTGTAATAAAATAGTTTCAGTCAGAAACAGTGACGTGTATTTGAAAACCCATGAAAAATTGGATAAAAGGAATTAAAAAGTGAGTAAGATATCAAATTAAATATTACTGTGTCTACTTTAATATGGAAGAAACGGAGAAGGAAAGGGAATACTATATTCTGAGATATGTTAATTTTAGTGAGACTGGTTCTGAATGACTTCAGGGTATTCTGTTCTATTTTGGAAAAATCATATAAAATTTTAAAAAGTGAATTATGGGACATAATTTATATGTATGGATTCCTTACTGAACCTATTTTTGATGGAAACAAGTGAGAGTAGTAGATGAAAATCTTACAGTATGATATTTGTGATTAAGGGAAGAGAGGTCAGAATCATTAGACAGTGAAACAAGGAAAAATTTAAAGAATAAACTGTACTAAATGATTAAGCTAAAAATTCTGTAAAAATTATAGGAGAAAGATATATGTGTCTACTTTCAAGGAAAATTTACGGATTTAGATTTCGAGTTTTCTAACTCAAGTTATGGTCAATTTAGTCAGTATGACGCAGATGGACAGTTTCGATTTTATGCTCCAAATTAGTAGTTAAGCCTAGGTTGTGAAATTACCACAATACCCTTAAAGGGTAAATTACCAAAATACCCCTGGGTTGCTAGATTACCGAATTACCCTCGACGAGTAAAATTACGAAAATGCCCTTCCGGGCGAATTACTTAAAATGCCCTTATGGGCGAATTACTTAAATTGCCCCTAATGGTAGAAATGAAATTGCTTAATGAATGTAATTGACATATTACTTTATGGGTCAATCTGATATATTTTGTTCTGAGGGCCAAAATATGTTTAATGGGCCAAAATTTGCTAGATCGTTAAATGGGCCAAAATTTGCTAGATCGTTAAATGGGCCAAAATTTGCTAGATCGTTAAATGGGCCAAAGTTAGCTAGATCGTTAAATGGGCCAAAATTTCTATTTTGACTTGTAACATCCTAAAATTTTAGTATTGGTATGATGCGTGTTTTGGTGTGTAACTTGTGTATAATTAAATTTTGCATGTTTAGTATAGTCTTGAGAAGACTTGAGAACTATTCGGATTTAGAATAAATTTTAGTAAGGAGTATTAATTGAAGTGGATCAAGTGACTTTGAGGTTTAAGTAAAGTTAAGTGTCAAAAACTAGCATAAGATGAGCTAGTAGCAAGGTGGAGTTGGCGCATGCATGTTTGCTTGAGGGGGGAGGTTCGAATCTCCTAGCATGCAATTTGAAAGCTTTTATTTTTGCTTTCTCCTATCAAGTGTCGGCCAAGCTTCATTTTTGGTATGTTAGACTTTTAATTTTTATGGTAAGGTGGCTAAATGGATTAAGGAAACATTGAAGTCGAGGAAAGGAATCAATAGGATAAGGCAAGTAAGGGAACAAATGGCTTAATTTGTGGAATGTGCTATGGAAAGAAAGGTTGGCAAAAGTTGATCCTTGATAGCTATGTACTTGGACGGTGAAAAGAGTTTACCGTTTATTGTGATGCGTCACACACGGGTTTAAGATGTGTACTGATGCAAAGTGGAAAAGTGGTAGCCTATGCTTCTCGACAGTTGAGGCCGCATGAAGTCAATTATCCTACTTATGATTTGGAGTTGGCAGCGGTAGTGTTTGCATTAAAGATTTGGAGACATTATCTTTACGGTGAGAAGTCAATCATTTATACGGACCATAAGAGTCTTAAGTATCTCCTTACCCAAAAGGAGTTGAATTTAAGACAACGGAGATGGGTGGAATTGTTAAAGGATTATGATTTCTCAATCGAGTATCATCCTGGAAAGGCTAACGTTGTGGCAGACGCGTTGAGTCGTAAGGTTGTATTGGAGTTAAGAGCAATGTTTGCTCATCTCAGTTTGTATGAGGATGACAGTTTGCTAGCGGAACTTCAGGTGAAGCCTTTGCGGTTGGAGCAAATCAAGGAAAAGTAATTATCTGATGAAAAATTGGGTCATTTAATACAACAAGCTGAAAGTGGTGTAATGGGAGATTTTGGTTTGAACAAAGATGGTGTACTTTGTTCTCGTGGAAGGGTTTGTATGCCCGAGGATTCGGATTTGAGGCAAATGAGGCGCATAATAGCCCTTATGCTATGCACCCGGAGGAAATAAGATGTATCGGGATTTTCGTGAATAGTATTGGTGGCCAAAGTTGAAACGGGAAGTTACTAAAATTGTGGGAAAGTGTTTGACTTGTCAACAAGTAAAGGTGAAACATCAATTACCATCGGGATTGTTGCAACCAGTAAAGATTCCATTATGGAAATGGGAGCGGATAACGATGGATTTTGTTAGTGGGTTACCCTTAACACCTACTAAGAAAGATTCTATCTAGGTAGTAGTAGATCGATTAATGAAAACTGCTCATTTTCTACCAGTTCGTACGGATTACTCGTTGCAAAAGTTGGCTAAACTATATGTATCTAAAATCGTGAGGTTGCATGGGGTAACAGTGTCTATCATATCGGACAGGGATCCTCCGTTTACATCACGGTTTTGGAAATCTTTGCATGAGGCTTTGGGAACAAAGTTAAACTTCAGTACGGCTTTTCACCCTCAGTCAGATGGTCAGTCAGAAAGAGTAATCTAGATTTTGGAAGACATGTTACAAGGTTGTGTGATCGACTTCAGAGGTAGTTGGGAGGATTTTCTACTGTTGGCAGAGTTTGCGTATAACAACAATTATCAATCCAGTATTCAGATGGCACCCTATGAAGCGTTATATGGTCGTAGGTATCGTGCTCCTACTTGTTGGACTAAATTGGGGGAAAGACAGTTGTTGGGTCCTAAACTGATAACTGAGACGGAAGAAAAGTAAAAGTAATTCGAGCGCAGTTAAAGGAAGCTTCGGATAGACAAAAGTTGTACGCAGATCTGAAGCGTAAAGATATCAAGTTTGCGGTGGGAGATTAGGTCTTTTTGAAAGTTTCACCGTGGAAAAAGATTTTCAGATTCGGAAAGAAAGGCAAGTTGAGCCCTAGGTTCATTGGACCGTACCGTGTGTTGAAGCGTGTAGGACCAGTGGCCTATCAACTTGATTTACCTCCAGAGTTGAGCCAGATTCATAGTGTTTTCCATGTTTCTATGCTGAGACGCTATAGATCGGATCCATCGCAAATAGTACTGGTAGAAGAAGTGGAATTAAGGCCAGATTTGAATTTCGAGGAGGAACCAGTGAACATCTTAGACCGAGATGTTAAGGTGTTAAGAAAGAAGACTGTACTGTTGGTTAAGGTTCTTTGGCATAATCACGGAGTAGAGGAAGCTACGTGGGAGCCTAAGGATGCAATTCGAAAATAATATCCTCATCTCTTTTAGTCAGGTAAATTTTGAGGACAAAATTTTCTTTAAGGAAGGTAGAGTTGTAACATCCTAAAATTTGAGTATTGATGTGATGCGTGTTTTGGTGTTTAACTTGTGTATAATTAAATTTTGCATGTTTAGTATAGTCTTGAGAAGACTTGAGAACTATTCGGAATTAGAATAAATTTTAGTAAGGAGTATTTAATTGAAGTGGATCAAGTGACTTTGAGGTTTAAGTAAATTTAAGTGTCAAAAACTAGCATAAGATGAGCTAGTAGCAAGGTGGAGTTGGCGCATGCATGTTTGCTTGAGGGGAGAGGTTCGAATCTCCTAGCATGCAATTTGAAAGCTTTTATTTTTGCTTTCTCCTATCAAGTGTCGACCAAGCTTCATTTTTGGTATGTTAGACTTTTAATTTTTATGGTAAGGTGGCTAAATGGATTAAGGAAACATTGAAGTTGAGTAAAGGAATCAATAGGATAAGGCAAGTAAAGTAATGGAACAAATGGCTTAATTTGTGGAATGTGCTATGGAAAGAAAGGTTGGCAAAAGTTGATCCTTGATAGCTATGTACTTGGATGGTTTTTGGGGCTAGGGGTTGGCCGAGATTTTGATAGCTTTTGGTAGCTAGATGACCACTTTGGCTTTTTGGTCATTTTTGTGCTTTTCTCCAAAACTTTTCTCTCCAATTTCTTCTCCCTAGCCGAATGTGTCTTGTGTAATAGGTAAAATTTTGATTTGGTTTTGGTCATTTCTTTTAGACTAAATGGTTATCATCCTCCATACTTCCCCAAGCTCTTTTTCTCATTGTGCCGAAACCATACCATCTTGAAAGGTCATTTTCTTTTTCTTCTTTTTGGCCGAATATACACCAACCCTAAGACCCTATCTTTGTTCATCTTCCATCCTTAGAAAATCGACACATAAACACTCTTTCTTTATACTTTTTGTTCTTCTTTCTTTCTTTTTGGTAAAGAAGACTCAAACATCATTATTCTTTTCAAAACCTTTCTTCATGGCCGAATATTAATGGTAAATTTTTTTGCCGAATCATTCTTCTTTTCTTTGTTTATTCATAGTTGAATCTTTTCTTATACATAAGCATTCTCTTCAATCTTTTCTTTTTCTTCTTTGAAGCCTTGGACAACAGTGTGATAGTGGAGGGCCGAAACTCAAGTGTTCGTAAATGTCATAGATCGTTGAAATCGAATTTAAGGTGCTAAAGGTAAGGGATTATTAAGATAAGCCGATTACACTCTTCAAGTCTTTAGTCTTAAGATTTTCGATATATTGTTAGAACTAATGATTCTTTGTCTTTGAAGACAATCAAAATAGGGACGAAAAGAGCAGTAAATAGTGTTCGTAAGAGGGGTGGTTCCATTATTCCCCCTAAATTCAAGAGAAGGACTGTTTCGGGAATATGAGACTTTCCACTGTGTTGTGGACCCTCATCTGGCAAAAATTAATTATTCGAAGTCGTACGTACCCCCAAACCATTGTTTACTCGTGGTTCTGAACCTTTGATCGGAGAGAAATCGCAAATAGGGGTTGTTTGAGATTTCGAGGGTAAGATCTAGATCGCTCAATATTAGAATAGTTTAATATTAAATTTTAGTGTTCTAATCCTTCATAATGTGTGTTTAGATATCGACGAGCGGGAGAGTGTAGTTCTCACCGTAATCAGGTGTGAAATCTCACACTGTATCTCATGGGTTAGATGACTATATAGTAGTAAAAGTTGGATTAAAAATTGCAAAGTTCGTGAAATCGGAAAATATGGTATTATCGACACTTTAGTGTTAAGATCATGAAATCGGTATTAAGATCGTGTAAATTTTGAAATCACCCTTAATGGCTAAAACGATAAAAGTGACAATTTGGGCCATATGTGATATTTGACAATTTGGGCTATATGTGATATTTGATAAATTTGGGCCATATGTGATATTTGATAAATTTGGGCCATATATGATATTTGGCAAATTTGGGCCATATGTGATATTTGATAAATTTGGGCCATATGTGATATTTGACAAATTTGGGCCATATGTGATATTTGATAAATTTGGGCCATATGTGATATTTGACAATTCGGGCCATATGCGATATTTGAGAATTTGGGCCATATGTGATAATCGATAAATGGGCCATAAGTGAAATTTGATAGTTGGGTCATTTATGATGTGATATGTGTTTTTAATGGGCCAAAATTGATAAATTATAATATGGTTTTCTTTACAAATATTTTGTTATGCATAAACATGATTGCATGGGTTGGGATCAATGATGAAGAGAAGAAAGGCTTGATGCCAAAATTCTAGATAGGTGACTCATCACGATGGCCGTTTCGAAATCTAGATCGGTGGTTCTACCACAATTATTTAAATGGTCGTTGCCACAAATATTATATTGGGCTTAAAGCCTACTTTGGTGTGTTAGCGGGGTGGGTGACTAAAGCTCCCCACAAGTGTCTTTGGTTAGTGCGGGGTGTGTAGCGGATGGAAATCTAGGTTTGGTTTTGGGAATTGCATATCATTTGCATTTTTTTATATGCTAAATTATTATATTTGAAATGGGCTTAGGCCCAAATAAATGTTTAAATGGCCTTGGCCCAGTGGACTATGGTAAGTGAGTTACACACTGAGTTTTAAGTAACTCACCCCATTTTTTTTACCCCTCTCAGGTAATAACAATTGATGGAGACTTGGGTCGGAGATGACTTCGTGGGGAGGCTATACTACAAATGGTGGTTTATAAAACTTTAAGACTTCTTTTATAATTTTTAAAGCGATGTAATAAGGCCTCTTTAATTATGGATTTTATTATGTGGATGGGTTTTATTATGTTTTAGTTTTTCCTAAGTTGGATTGGTTTAGTTTTTTATAAATATTTTTCTATAACTCTCGTATAAAATAAAAGTTTTTCTTAAATATCATTGAAACTTAGGAAATTCTTTTAAAACTTTTCGATGAAATATTTTGACTAAATAAATCCAAAGTTTTTATCAATTACTACTTTATAGATCAAACGACAAATTCTTGTATTTTTAATTATGGTTTTCAATGAACTTCGATTTTTCGATAAAGTCATTCTCTTAATCGTTTTGGAATTTGATTTCTACTTCGTTAAAAGATTTGAATGTACGTTGAATTTGTGTGGCATGCCAAAATCTGAGCTTAATGCATAGGCCAGGTCTGGGGTGTTACATTTTATGGCATCAGAGCCAGATTTCAAAACTCGACTGTGGTTTGGGTTCAAAAACGTTTTCCAAAGCTGTTTAAAAATTGATCTATAAATACATGTTTGAAAGGAAGTATGGCACCACGAGTATTTGGCACGAAGTCAAGTAAGTAATTGTTTTCATTTTATGATTATTGTGTTATGAAAATTCTACAAAGTAGAATACTCTAGAACTGTTAGCTTTAGGAGTTGAAACTATAGAGACTGAGACTCTAGGATGCGGATTTGACTCTCGGAAACAACTTTTCTACTCATACTCCATAAAACATCGTTTAATAAACATCGAATAGCATAAAGATTCATAAAACTCTTAATCAAATTATATCGACTTAGTAAACATGAGCGCTAGAAGCGTGGGACTTGATGAGCGTGGGCGTGGCGAGGCCGAGGTGCTAGGGCTAGATCTTTGGCACCAAGGCATGTGCCCAAAAGGGAGACGTTGGCATTGCTAGTGGCTGAGATGGGATCTCGTGTTCGATTTAAGGTTGATGAGCTGACTCAGATATTAAGAAAGTATTGGAGGAGGTTAAAGGAATCAGCGAGTCACTTCGATTTGGATTTGTAGACTGTAAGAAGAAAATAGATTGTGGTTCTTTAGGGTCATAGTCTCATTCTGTGAAGCGTGTCAAGGCACGTCCAAACTTTTTGGCTTGCGATTATTGCAGAAGGCATCATCCAGGAGAATGCTAGAGGAGGTTAGGAGCATGCTTGAGATGCAGGTCTAAGGAGCATAAGGCTCAGGATTGTTACATCACCATCAAGTTTGGTATGTTTGGTTGGACGTGAAGATTTAATGTAGAAAATTCTAAGTATAAATGGTAGACAACTATTTGCTTTTGTGGTTAGATGTTTGGTTGTGTGAAAGAGGACTCAAGATTTTGTTAAAAGTACATTGTGTTTTTTTTTAAGATCAGAGTGCGCAGCGAAAGCTTAGTGATGTGATTTGAGCGATGCGTTTAATAGTTGATTTGAAATTTTGAGGACAAAATTTCTATAAGGAGGGTAGAATTGTAACATCCCAAAATTGGGCTTAGTAGGATTGGGCCCAATGGGCCTTGGACATAAGAATGTTTAAAATTCTGAGAACAAAAGAATGACATTATTGCAAATTGGACTTGTTAGTTAAGTGAATTTGGAAGGTTACAAGGTTTCTATGAAGTCTCGGGTTTAATTAGGCCTTAGGAAAATTTTGGTATTTTAGCACTTTAAGGAGATGGAATAAGTGACCTTAAAGCATATGGAAATAAATGAATAAATGGTTAGCATAAATGAGCAATTAGTAAAGAGGTTATGGCATCAAGTGAGGTACCTTGAGGGAAGAGATTCAAATCACTTTGTGTGCAATTTGACTTTTATTTTTTTGCTTCCCTTCTTGATTGTGTCAGTCAAGGAGTAATTTTGGCAAGGGTGGACTTCATTATTTTGGTAAGGTGGCTAAAAGAATAAGGCAAGGATGAAGTTAGGGAAAGGAATCAAAAGAAAACGACCTTTCAAGATGGTATGGTTTCGGCACAATGAGAAAAAGAGCTTGGCAAAGTATGGAGGATGATAACCATTTGGTCTAAAAGAAATGACCAAAACCAAAGCAAAATTTTACCTATTACACAAGACACATTCGGCTAGGGAGAAGAAATTGGAGAGAAAAGTTTTGGAGAAAAGCACAAAAATGACCAAAAGCCAAAGTGGTCATCTAGCTACCAAAAGCTATCAAAATTTTGGCCAACCCCTAGCCCCAAAAACCGTCCAAGTACATAGCTATCAAGGATCAACTTTTGCCAACCTTTCTTTCCATAGCACATTCCACAAATTAAGCCATTTGTTCCCTTACTTGCCTTATCCTATTGATTCCTTTCCTCAACTTCAATGTTTCCTTAATCCATTTAGCCACCTTACCATAAAAATTAAAAGTCTAACATACCAAAAATGAAGCTTGGCCAACACTTGATAGGAGAAAGCAAAAATAAAAGCTTTCAAATTGCATGCTAGGAGATTCAAACCTCTCCCCTCAAGCAAACATGCATGCGCCAACTCCACCTTGCTACTAGCTCATCTTATGCTAGTTTTTGACACTTAAATTTACTTAAACCTCAAAGTCACTTGATCCACTTCAATTAAATACTCCTTACTAAAATTTATTCTAATTCTGAATAGTTCTCAAGTCTTCTCAAGACTATACTAAACATGCAAAATTTAATTATACACAAGTTAAACACCAAAACACGCATCATATCAATACTCAAATTTTAGGATGTTACAACTCTACCCTCCTTAAAGAAAATTTCGTCCTCAAAATTTACCTAACTAAAAGAGATGAGGATATTGTTGTCGAATTGCATCCTCAGTCTCCCACGTAGCTTCCTCTGCTCCGTGATTACGCCAAAGAACCTTAACCAATGGTACAGTCTTCTTTCTTAACACCTTAACATCTCGGTCTAAGATTTTCACTGGTTCCTCCTCGAAAGAGAAATCTGGCCTTAATTCCACTTCTTCTACCGATACTATGTGCGATGGATCCGATCTATAGTGTCTCAACATAGAAACATGGAAAACACTATGAATCTAACTCAACTCCGGAGGTAAATCAAGTTGATAGGCCACTGGTCCTACACGCTTCAACACACGGTACGGTCCAATGAACCTAAGGCTCAACTTGCCTTTCCTTCCGAATCTGAAAATCTTTTCCACAGTGAAACTTTCAAAAAGACCTGATCTCCCACCGCAAACTCAATATCTTTACGCTTCAGATCTGCATACGACTTTTGTCTATCCGAAGCTTCCTTTAACCGCGCTCGAATTACTTTTACTATTTCTTCTGTCTTAGTTATCAATTCAGGACCCAATAACTGTCTTTCCCCCAATTCAGTCCAACAAGTAGGAGTACGACACCTACGACCATATAACGCTTCATAGGGTGCCATCTGAATACTGGATTGATAACTATTGTTATACACAAACTCTGCCAACGGTAGAAAATCCTCCCAACTACCTCTGAAATCAACCACACAACCTTGTAACATGTCTTCCAAAATCTGGATTACTCTTTCCGACAGACCATCTGACTGAGGGTGAAAAGTCGTACTGAAGTTTAACTTTGTTCCCAAAGCCTAATCCAAAGCTTTTCAAAACTGTGATGTAAACCGAGGATCCCTGTTCGATATGATAGACACTAGTACCCCATGCAACCTCACGATTTCAGATACATATAGTTTAGCCAACTTCTGCAATGAGTAATTTGTATGAATTGGTAGAAAATGAGCAGTCTTCGTTAATCGATCTACTACCACCCAGACAGAATCTTTCTTAGTAGGTGTTAAGGGTAACCCACTAACAAAATCCATCGTTATCCGCTCCCATTTCCATAATGGAATCTTTACTGGTTGCAACAATCCCGACTGTAATTGATGTTTCGCCTTTACTTGTTGATAAGTCAAACACTTTCCCACAATTTTAGTAACTTCCCGTTTCAACTTTGGCCACCAATACTGTTCACGAAGATCCCGATACATCTTATTTCCTCCGGGGTGCATAGCATAAGGGCTATTATGCTCCTCGTTTGCCTCAAATCGAATCCTCGGGCATACAAACCCTTCCACGAGAACACAGTACACCATCTTTGTTCAAACCAAAATCTCCTGTTACACCACTTTCAGCTTGTTGTATTAAAGGACCCAATCAATTTTTCATCGGATAATTACTTTTCCTTGATTTGCTCCAACCACAGAGGCTTCACCTGAAGTTCCGCTAGCAAACTGCCATCCTCATACAAACTGAGATGAGCAAACATTGCTCTTAACTCAGATACAACCTTACGACTCAACGCGTCTGCCACAACGTTAGCCTTTCCAGGATGATACTCGATTAAGAAATCATAATCCTTTAACAATTCCACCCATCTCCGTTGTCTTAAATTCAACTCCTTTTCGGTAAGGAGATACTTAAGACTCTTATAGTCCGTATAAATGATTGACTTCTCACCGTAAAGATAATATCTCCAAATCTTTAATGCAAACACTACCGCAGCCAACTCCAAATCATGAGTAGGATAATTGACTTCATGCGGCCTCAACAGTTGAGAAGTATAGGCTACTACTTTTCCACTTTGCATCAGTACACATCCTAAACCCGTGTGTGACGCATCAGAGTAAACGGTAAACTCTTTTTCGGCCTCTAGTTGAATCAGTACTGGCGCTTCTGTTAGAATCTTCTTCAATTTCTCAAAACTTTCTTGTTGTTTATTGGTCCATACATACGGTACTTCCTTCCGCAACAACTTAGTTAGGGGTGTATCAATCAATGAAAACCCCTCAACAAAGCGTCTATAATAGCCAGCCAAACCCAAGAAACTTTGGATCTCAGCTACTGACTTTGGTGGTTTCCAATCCAACACAGCCTCTACCTTTCGAGGATCAACTCTTATTCCTTCAGCTGACACTACATGACCCAAGAAAGTCACTTCCTTCAACCAAAATTCACACTTACTGAATTTTGCATAAAGTTGCTTATCTCGCAAAATTCACAACACAGTGCAAAAATAAGAGTCATGCTCTTCTTCATTCTTCGAATATACCAAGATGTCATCTATGAACACTACTATGAACCGGTCTAAATAGGGTTGAAAGACTCGATTCATCATGTCCATAAATGCAGCTAGTGCATTAGTCAAACCAAACGGCATCACTAAAAACTCATAATGTCCATAATGAGTTTGAAATGCCGTCTTATGAATATCTGCCTCTTTCACCTTGAGTTGATGATAACCCAATCTCAAATCAATCTTGGAAAAGACTGAAGCTCCTCTTAATTGATCAAACAGGTCATCGATTCTCGGCAATGGATACCTATTTTTGATCATCAATTTATTCAACTGTCTATAATCAATGCACATACGCATCGACCCATCATTCTTCTTGACGAACAAAATCGGTGCTCCCCACAGAGACACACTTGGTCGAATAAATCCCCGATCTAGCAGTTCTTAAATTTGAGCTTTAAGCTCCGCTAACTCCTTCGGTGCCATTCTATAAGGAGCAACAGACACTGGAGCGCCCGCAAAAGCTCAATGCCAAATTCTACTTCCGATCCGAGGTAGACCACAAGTTCTTCGGGAAAGACATCTGAAAATTCTTTCACCATTCTCACACCTTCCACCGATAAATCCTTAGCATCCAAAGCACTGATGAATGTTAGGAATGCTCTATTCCCTTTTCGCATCAACTTTTCTGCCTTCAAAGCAGATACCACATTTGCCAAAAAGTTTCTTCACTCTCCTATCATTATTATCTCCTTATCATCCACAGTCCTAATTGACATCCACTTTTCGGCACAATCCAATTGCACCCGATGCTTCACCAACCAATCCATGCCCAAAATAAGATCAAACTCGCTGAAAGGTAATTCCATCAAGTTTGCTAGAAATACATCTCTTTGAATCTCCAGGGGAACATCTCTAAATATTTTATTCACTATTACTGACTGTCCTAAAGGACTAATTACCATCATCTTTCTATCAGTAATCTCAGATCTAATATTTAGGTTTCTAGATATAGCACTAGCAACATATGAGTAGGTAGATTCGATATCTAACAAAGCAGTAACAGGTACATCAGAAATGAAGAACGTACTAGTTATCACATCAGGTGCGTCACCGTCCTCACGACGCCTGACAGCATAAACCAATCCTGGCTTCTTACCTCCGTGTTACCTCTCACACCATTACCTCGACCCGGTGTACATTGTCCACGTCCGTTACCATTACCACCACGACCTGGTCCACGACCTCTTGGTGGCTGCTGAGTACATCTAACTGGCTGAGCCTCAGGGTTATGAGCTTCCTGAGTTGTTTCAGTCCGTCGAGGACAATTCTTAAACTGATGATCCTTGGATCCACATTTAAAATAGGCTCTAGTTTTCCTCTAACATTCTCCGGGATGTCGTCTTCCACAGTCGGCACATTCTCAAATCCGATTGGTAGTCACAGGTGCCCTAACTTGAACTGGCTCATCATTCCGTGGCCTCTTTTGAAACCTTTTGGAAGAACCAGAATACTTAAAATCCCTCTTGCCTCTTACTTTTTCTCGATTCTGGCATTCTAAATTCTTAGCCTCTTCGGCTATCTTAGCTTTCTCTACAAGCAAGGTAAAAGTTCGTACTTGTTGTGGGGCTATCAGTACTCGCAACTCATCATTCAGTCCTTCCTCAAAGCGTACACAGTGCTCATGATCAGTCTGCACTATAGTACGAGCATAACGACTCAAACAAAGAAATTTTGCCTCCTAGGCTGCCACAGTCTTACTTCCTTGGACCAAATTCAGGAATTCTTTCCTTTAGGCATCTACATAACTTGTCCCGACGTATTTCCCTTGCAAAGCAGCTTTTAAGAAATCCCAATTAACCAATGCAGCCTCGGTGCCTTCTCGAACAGCAAGCCACCATTGATACGCCTCGTCTCTTAACAAAGATATGACTCCTCTTAGTTTTTGCTCGACTGTACACTCCAGATCATCCATAATTCGTTTTACAACCTCAAGCCAATATTCTACCACATTCGGGGCTACACTAGAGACACCTCTAAAAACTTCTGCACCACTAGACTTGAGTCGTTCCGATATTAATCCGCGAGCTACTGGCCCAGTTCTGGCTCCAGCTACTCTTTTTAAGACTGGCAACATTGCTTGAGTCAAAGCATTATCCTCATTCGCATGATCATGAGATCCAGTTTCGCTCTCGAATGACGCAGGTGCATCCATTTTCGGTATATAACCCGGCACTTTAGACGTAGCACCTCGTCCTCTACCACGGCCACGTCTACCGTATCCACGACCACGTCCTCTAGTGCTCATATTGACTAATTCGCTTTTAATCTGATTACAAGTTTTATGAATCAGAATATTATTTCAGTGTTTATTAATGATATTTTATGAGATATAAGAGATAGTGTAACATCCTGAATTAAGGGGTTATGCATCTTTACTTAATTGAATGTCGTTGCATGCCTAAGTATAATTGAGTGTGTTTTGGGAAGTTTTTCAAACTTCAAATATGTAAGTGAATGCTTAGAGAAATATTAAATTTTTAATAATTAAGATGGAGCTAAGCAAGATAGGCTTTAAGAAATATTGACAAGAGGTTTTAAGCATAATAAGTCAATTGGCAAGGTGGTAATGGTGCATGAGTGAATGCATGAGGAGAGAGGTTCGAATCCCCTAGCTAGCAAGTGGAAGAATTTTAATTTTTTGTTTTCTTTCCTATAGTGTCGGCCAAGATTATTCTAGAATGGATGGACATCTTTTTATTTTTGGTTAGTAGACCATAAGTAAAAGGCAAGTTAGAAGTTATGGCATGGAATCATGAAGTTATGGTAAGATAGGGGGACAAAAGGCTTGAAGAGGGGATGTTGTTTTGGAAGCTTTTTCATGGTCATTTGACCATGAACCTAGACGACATAATGGGATAAAGGGGGATGGTTTAATTGTGATAGAATCAAGGGATTTGATGGGGAAGAAATGAGGAGGAAAAAGGGGATCATGTTGGCAAAGGGTTTTGGCCGAATTTTGCTTAGGCATTAGGGGTGATAGTTGGCCAAAAACTCTAACATTTTGTGCATCATTTCTTTTCTCTCCAAAACTTTGTTCTTAGCTGATTTCTTATTACACAAAAGAGAAACCTTTTTCTCTCCTTTTAGTCATTTGCATTTTACCATTTCGATTTTTAGTAGTCCTTTCATTTTCTTTTCTCCAAATTATACTTTCTTTCTTTTCTCTTTGTAACCGAAAGTACCAAAGTTTCAAGACTTTTTTCTTCTCTTTTTTTTCTCATGGCCGAATGCACATAAGCCTCTTAACCCATCTATTTTCTTTTGATCATCATCATCTTCTTCTTCTTCCCTTTCAACCGAAACCATCTTCTACCAAAAATCAAATCATCTCCTTCTTTCAAATTTCTCTTCTTATTTACCTTGCTAAGGCCGAAACTTCCATCTTCTATTTTCATCTTTTTCTTCTTTTCTTTTGTTGAAAACCCGAAACCATCATAGCGAAAAACACTCTTTTCTCTTCTCATTTTGTCCAAACTGAAATCACCATTTCTATTCTTCTAAATCAATAAGGCCGAATCTCTAAGTAGTCGAGTAAGGATTTTCTACAAATCATTCTTTTTATTTTCTTTCAGAATTTTCAATTTTAGAAATCTAACTCTCATATTTTCTTCTTGGCCGAACCTTTGAAGGGGATTTTAAGGATTCTTTTTGGAAACCAACGTTTTAGGAGAGATCATTTGGAATCAACCAAGGTAAGGATTATCATTTTCGATTATATCGTTTCTTTTAAATAGATTACTAATCAACTTTATTCTAGGGGTGATTTTGAGACTAACAAGATAGGTTCGAAAAGAGCAGTACGGAGTGTTTGGAAGAGAGGAGGCACTGTTTTACCATCAAACTTCAAACGAAGGGAAGATTCGGCGATAAGAGATTTTCCACGGGTTTTGGACCCTCGCTAACTAAGATCGATTATTTGAAGTAGGCGTATAATTTGAATCACTTTACGTTGGTGGGTTATCAGCGGGTTTTGATCTATCTAGCGGAGAAAAACCACAAATAACGGTTGTTCGAGAATCCGAGGGTAAGGATGTAGATCTCTCATCAATAGTAAAGTTTCATTAGTAATAGTGTATACTAATCTAGTGTGATAATTAACTAGGTGTTGACGAGTGGGAAGGTATCGTTCTCACGGTCATAAGGTGTGTAACCTTACAATAAAATCTCATAGATCTGTATATTAAATGTGATTATATGACAATATGTTTGATAATGATTGTGGATACCATTAAGTGGTATACAATATTCAGGTATGTTTACCCCAATATTTTGTTAATTTTGCTATATGCATAATTGTGAGATAAGTATGATTTTGTTATGATTTTGGGGTAAATGGCATGAAAACTGAATAATATGTATGTGCATGGGCATATGGGTAAAATTGATAAAGGGGAAGTATTCTGGTGGTTTTACCATATAATCCGGTGACTTCGGTCACATATGTGAATCTGGTGACTTCGGTCACATATTTTGAATCTGGTGACTTCGGTCACATCTGGTGGCTTTGCCACAAAATTATAAGGGCGATGTGCATGTTGATTGCGTGACGCCTTCGATGGTGTGTAGCGGATAGAGGTCGATTTAGTAATCCCACGGTGTGTTTGGTTGGTGCAGGTGGTGTGTAGCGGATGGATATTTAGGTGGGTCGGGTTTGCATTTCATTATATGTGTATATTCATGTGATTTTAAATGATTATTATTTAATCTGCTATGAAAATGGGCTTTTGGGCTAAAATGACTTAAATGGGCCTATGGCTATATGTGTAATTATTGGGCTTTAAGGCATATGATCAAATGGGCTTTTTAATGTATGTGTTACACATTGAGTTTATAACTCACCCATTTTGTGGGATAACTTTTCGATGATTAAGTAGTGCGATGGATCGGTCGAGAAGGATTTCGAGGTGGCCAACGCTCAAACAAAGTATCTTGGAAATTTTCCTACTTAAACTTATTAAGTTAATTTTATTACTTAGATTTTGCTATTTTTATGTAATAAGGCCACTATAAACTGTTTTTAAATTTTTGTGTTTGTATTTATTTTTTTATTTTATTACGCCATGAACAATTATTAATTAAATAACTAAATGGTTTTTGATAAATAATTTAAACTGCATTTTGAAAACAAAATATATTTCCACAATATTAATAAATTTTTCATTAAATTTGGTTTTACATTAACCTATTACTTCTCTTAAAAATAATGTTTTAAGAAGATGCGAATTTATTTTACAATTGAATTGCAACCCGATCTTTAAGTTAATCTATTTTATTCAAAATCATCAAGTTTTTCTTAAACAAAGCAAGAATTTGTTAAAGTTTTACTCGAGGAACATATCAAATCCAAATTAGGGCTTTTTGGGTGGGTTTGGGGTGTTTCAACTTAGTATCGAGCCAGTTTTAAACTCTCGGCCTTGGGTTGTGAAGCCCACAGCGTTTTCAAAATTAGGCCCAAATGACTTTTTGAAAATTTTCTTTAGTTAGAATGGTTTTATAGAAGCATGGCTTTTGAGTTCTCGACCCGGATCCATCGGTAAGTACTTTTTGTTGATAAAGTGATGTGAGTGTATGATATACTAAAGTGATAAACCTAAGGAAATTATACTTTAGAGACATGGACCCTAGGTGTATGTGTGCTACTACGGAAAAATCACTGAATAAATATCTGTTACATAAAACTTTCTTTTAATAAGAAGTGAAAAGACTCTAATACATAAGGCTTTTTCGTAAAAATAGATAAAACACATAGTAGACATGAGTTCTAGGGGACGTGGTCGTCGTGGACGTGGAAGAGGAAGAATGGCTGTGTCGGAACCAGTTAGATCTGGTCAAGGTTCGAAAATAAAGTTCCACCACCGGCTGTTGGGGTGGAATTTCAAGAGCATAATGAAGGAGGTGACGCAGTGTCACAAGCTGTACTGCGAGTTTTGGAACGAGTAGCAGAAGCTACTAAGGGGAATGGGTCTCGAAAGTCGTAGCTGAGAGACTTAGATCAAATGGAGTTGAGGTTTTAGGGAGTATCGGAGTAGCCCCAAATGTAGCGAATCTTGGTTGGAGGCGATCGAGAGGATCATGGACGATTTAGACCTTTGTTGAAGAAAAGTGAAAGGTCTTTGTTTCACTACTTCGTGATGAGGCCTACCAGTGGTGGCTCACTATCAAGGAGAGTACCCCTGCGGATCGAATGGATTGGGGGTATTTTAAAGTTCAATTTGAAGGAAAAATATGTTAGAGCTAGCTACATCGACTCTCAGAGAAAGGTGTTTCTGAATTTAGTACAAGGAAATAAGTCGATAGCTGAGTATGAAGCAGAGTTCTTGCGACTTAGCCGATATGCTAGAGGGATAGTAGTAACTAAATATGAGCGGTGTGTCAGATTCGAGGATGGAATGAGAGATGAGCTGCGAGTGTTGATTACTCCGCACTGAGAAAGAGACTTTGCAGTCTTAGTAGAAAGGGTAAGGATAGCCGAAGAAGTTAAGTGGTGAAAAGACGTAACAGGACAGAGGCGAATAAGAATAAGAGAAGCTTTGGGTCTCGAGGTCATCCGGAATTTTAGAAGAAACCAAGAAATGATGGGTCGTGAAGTCGTGATCGCTACTGGTGGACAAAATCGTGCTTGTGCTCAATGTGGGAAGATGCACCGGAGAATGTTGGAAAAAACCGGGATGTTTCAAGTCGGGTCTAAAGATCATATGATCAAGGATTGCTCGATGAATTGAGATAAGAACCGTCAAAGCAGTCGGGATATTAATCAATTTGGCGGTGGACAATGACCCGATAAGGGTCGTGGTCCAAATGGAAGGAGTAATGGTTCTAGTAGATGTCGTGGGACTTGAGTGAGAGGCGATGGTAGCTCGAGGCGAGACGACCAAGTCCGGTATATGCGGTTCGTCGAGAGAGAAAGCGGTGGCGACTTGATGTTATCACGATGCGTTTCGATTTACGGGATGCCCTTTATTGCTTTGATAGATATAGGGTCAACTCATTCATACATCGCTAGTGAAGTATCTGAAACCCCGCATGTGACTTACGAGGCGTACCTAGGAAGATGGTATGTACTTAGTCCTTTAGGATGACGGTAGTAATAGACAAACTCTTTAAGGAAGTGCCTTTAGAAGTTCAAGGGACGCAATTTCGGCTAATTTAATGGAGTTGCCATTGGAGAATTCGACTGATCTTAGGCATGGGTAGCTAGTGAAATATCATGCAAATGTGGATTGTCCTTGCTAAGCGGATGTCCTTAAGAACTATTGATGACAAAGAAGTTGTAGTGATGGGCGAGAGACGGAACTACTTATCAAATGTAGTATCCGGTCTTAAGGCAGAAAAGATGGTTGGTTAGTGCCTTGGAGGCTAAAGAAGCAACTGTTGAAGGAGTCAGGAATGTAAGAGAATTTGAAGATGTTTTTTTCAGAAGAACTTCCAGGATTGCTTCCGGATCGAGAGGTAGAATTTGGGATTGAATTATTGCCTGGAACGGTGCCAGTTTCTATTGATCCGTATAAAATGGCACCGAAGGAGTTGGTTGAGCTTAAGGCTCAGATCCATGAGTTGCTTGATCGTGGATTCATCCGACCTAGTGTGTCTCCATGGGAAGCACCGGTCCTATTCGTGAAGAAGAAGAATGAAATGATGAGGATGTGTATAGATTACCGACAGTTGAATAAGCTGACCATCAAGAACAAGTATCCTTTGCCGAGAATCGATGACTTGTTCGATCAGCTTAAGGGAGCTACGGTATTTTCAAAGATAGATCTAAGGTCGGGGTATCATTAGCTTAAAGTGAAAAAGCGGATATCCATAAGGCGACTTTCAAGAACTAGATATAGGCATTATGAATTTACGGTAATGCCATTCAGATTAATGAACGCCCAAATTGCGTTCATGGATATGATGAATCGAGTTTTCAACCTACTTGGATCGGTTCGTCGTGGTATTCATAGGCGACATTACCGTGTATTCTAAGTGCGAAATAGAACATGATAAGCATCTCCGAATTGTGTTGCAAGTTTTAAGGAGAATAAACTTTATGCCAAATTCAGCAAGTGTGAATTTTGGTGAAGGAGGTTGCATTTTTAGGCCATGTGGTGTCTGCGAAAGGGATAAGGGTGGATCCTCGGAAGATTGAGGTACTAGATTGGAAACCACCTAAGTCCGTGTATCGAGGTTCGCGATTTCTTGGGATTAGTAGGCTACTATAGAAGATTAAGTGAAGGATTCTCATCGATAGTTGCACCTTTAACGAAATTGTTGAGAAAGGAAATACCTTTCGTGTGGGCTGATAAGCAGCAAGAGAGCTTTGAGAAGCTCAAGAGGGTTTTGACTGAAGCTCAATTTTGATTGACTGAGGCAGGAAAGGATTTCATCGTGTATTGTGACGCTTCTCATACGGGATTAGGATGTGTTCTGATGCAAGACCGGAAGGTAGTTGTATATGCGTCTCGGCAGTTGAGACCTCACGAGGTTAATTACCCGACGCATGATTTGGAGTTGGCAGCTGTAGTCTTTGCTCTTAAAGTTTGGAGACATTATTTATATGGGGAAAAGTCGGTGATATACGGACAACAAGAGTCTAAAATATCTCTTGACTCAAAAGAAGCTGAATTTGAGGCGTGAAGGTGGATAGAATTATTGAAAGACTACATTGTTCTATCGAGTACCACCCGGGCAAGGCAAACGTGGTGGCAGATGCTCTAAGTCGAAAAGTGGTGTCAGATTTAAGGGCAATGTTTGCACATCTTAGTCTTTACGATGATGGAAGCTTGTTGGCAGAATTACAAGTTAAGCCGACATGGTTGAGTCAAGTGAAAGAGAGACAGTTAGTTGACGAAGATCTGAGTGTAAAGCTTCGGCAGGTACAGAATGGGAAATTGGAAGCTTTTGGTATTAACAGTGATTGGGTATTATGTTTCAAAGGTAAAATCTGTATGCCGAGGAATCAGGAGTTGAGACAAAAGATTCTTCAGGAGTCGCATAGTAGCCCTTATGCTATGCATCTGGAGGAAGTAAGTTATATCGAGACTTGCGAGATCGGTTTTGGTGGCCTATTCTTAAGCGGAAGTTACGGAGTTTGTAGGAAAGTGCTTAGCGTGTCGACAAGTAAAGGTGAACATCAAGTACCATCGGGATTACTACTGTAGATAAAGATTCCATGATGGAAGTGAGAGAATCACCATGGACTTTGTCGGTGGGCTTCCTCCTCGCCTACTAAGAAAGACTCGGTATGGGTGATAGTGGACCGATTGACGAAATCTGTACATTTTATCCCAGTTCGGGTTGATTACTCTTTGCAAAAATTGGCGAAGTTATATGTGGCTGAGATTGTGAGATTGCATGGAGTGCCGGTGTCAATTATTTCGGATAGGGATCCGAGGTTTACGTCTCGGTTTTGGAAAGCATTGCATCAGGCTTTGGGCACCAGATTGGACTACTGATCGGCATTTCATCCACGGTCGGCGTGGTCGGTCTGGCGAGTAATTCAAGTCTTAGAGGATATGTTAAGGGGATGTGTAATGGATTTCAGAGGAAGCTGAGAGGAGTTCTTACCGTTAGCAGAATTTGCGTACAACAATAGTTACCAAGCTAGTATTCGGATGGCACCATATGAAGCACTATATGGACGAAAGTGTCTCACTCCTACGTGTTGGACAGAACTAGGGGAACGACATGTTTTGGGTCCAGAAATAGTGGCTGAATCCAAAGAAAAGGTTAAGATAATTTAGGCTCGGTTAAAAGAAGCATCTGACAGGCAAAAGTCGTACGCGGATCTTAAGCGAAAAGAAATAGAGTTTGCTGTGGGGGATCAAGTATTCCTGAAGGTTTCACCTTGGAAAAAGGTGATGAGATTTGGTCACAAAGGGAAGTTAAGTCCCAGGTTCATTGGACCTTATCGGGTTTTGAAGCGAGTTGGACCTGTGGCATATCAGTTAGAATTGCCTTTGGAGTTGAAGCAAATGCATGATGTGTTCCATGTTTCAATGTTACGCCGTTACCGGTCGGATTCATCTCATGTAGTGCCAGTTGAAGAGGTGGAATTAAGACCAGATTTTTCATATGAAGAGGAGCCAATTCAAATCTTGGAGCGGGATGTAAAGGTTTTACGGAGAAAATCGATTCCTCTCGTCAAAGTATTATGGCGTAATCATGGATTAGAAGAAGCTTCGTGGGAACCGGAGGAAGCGATACGACAGCAATACCCTCACTTGTTCTAGCTAGGTAATTTGAGGTCAAAATTATTTTAAGGGGTAGAGGCGTAACATCTGAATTAAGGGTTATGCATCTTTACTTAATTGAATGTCGTTGCATGCCTAAGTATAATTGAGTGTGTTTTGGGAAGTTTTTCGAACTTCAAATATGTAAGTGAATGCTTAGAGAAATATTAAATTTTTAATAATTAAAATGGAGCTAAGCAAGATAGGCTTTAAGAAATATTGACAAGAGGTTTTAAGCATAATAAGTCAATTGGCAAGGTGGTAATGGTGCATGAGTGAATGCATGAGGAGAGAGGTTTGAATCCCCTAGCTAGCAAGTGGAAGAATTTTAATTTTTTGTTTTCTTTCCTATAGTGTCAGCCAAGATTATTCTAGAATGGATGGACATCTTTTTATTTTTGGTTAGTAGACCATAAGTAAAAGGCAAGTTAGAAGTTATGGCATGGAATCATGAAGTTATGGTAAGATAGGGGGACAAAAGGCTTGAAGAGGGGATGTTGTTTTGGAAGCTTTTTCATGGTCATTTGACCATGAACCTAAACAACATAATGGGCTAAAGGGGATGGTTTAATTGTGATAGAATCAAAGGATTTGATGGGAAGAAATGAGGAGGAAAAAGGGATCCTGTTGGCAAAGGGTGTTGGCGAATTTTGCTTAGGCATTAGGGGTGATAGTTGGCCAAAACTCTAACATTTTGTGCATCATTTCTTTTCTCTCCAAAACTTTGTTCTTAGCCGATTTCCTATTACACAAAGAAACCTTTTCTCTTCTTTTAGTCATTGCATTTTACCATTTTGATTTTTAGTAGTCCTTTCATTTTTTTTCTCCAAATTATACTTTCTTTCTTTTCTCTTTTGTAACCGAAAGTACCAAAGTTTCAAGACCTTTTTCTTCTCTTTTTTTTTTCTCATGGCCGAATGCACATAAGCCTCTTAACCCATCTCTTTTCTTTTGATCATCATCATCTTCTTCTTCTTCCCTTTCAACCGAAACCATCTTCTACCAAAAATCAAATCATCTCCTTCTTTCAAATTTCTCTTCATATTTACCTTGCTAAGGTCGAAACTTCCATCTTCTATTTTCATCTTCTTCTTCTTTTCTTTTGTTGAAAACCCGAAACCATCATAGCGAAAAACACTCTTTTCTCTTCCCATTTTGTCCAAACTGAAATCACCATTTCTATTCTTCTAAATCAATAAGGCCGAATCTCCAAGTAGTCGAGTAAGGATTTTCTACAAATCATTCTTTTTATTTTCTTTCAGAATTTTCGATTTTAGAAATCTAACTCTCATATTTTCTTCTTGGCCGAACCTTTGAAGGGGATTTTAAGGATTCTTTTTGGAAACCAACGTTTTAGGAGAGATCATTCGGAATCAACCAAGGTAAGGATTATCATTTTCGGTTATATCATTTCTTTTAAATAGATTACTAATCAACTTTATTTTAGGGGTGATTTTGAGACTAACAAGATAGGTTCGAAAAGAGTAGTACGGAGTGTTTGGAAGAGAGGAGGCACTGTTTTACCATCGAACTTCAAACGAAGGGCTGTATCGGCGATAAGAGATTTTCCACCGGGTTGTGGACCCTCTGCTAACGAAGATCGGTTATTTGAAGTAGTGTGTACAACCGAATCACTTTACGTTGGTGGGTTATCAGCGGGTTTTGATCCATCTAGCGGAGAAAAACCACAAATAACGGTTGTTCGAGAATCCGAGGGTAAGGATGTAAATCTCTCATCAATAGTAAAGTTTTATTAGTAATAGTGTATACTAATCTAGTGTGATAATTAACTAGGTGTTGACGAGCGGGAAGGTATCGTTCTCATGGTCATAAGGTGTGTAACCTTACAATAAAATCTCATAGATCTATATATTAAATGTGATTATATGACAATATGTTTGATAATGATTATGGATACCATTCAGTGGTATACGATATTTAGGTATGTTTACCCCAATATTTTGTTAATTTTGCTATATGCATAATTGTGAGATAAGTATGATTTTGTTATGATTTTGGGGTAAATGGCATGAAAAGCTGAATAATATGTATGTGCATGGGCATATGGGTAAAATTGATAAAGGGAAGTATTACGGTGGTTTTACCACATAATCCAGTGACTTGGTCACATATGTGAATCTGGTGACTTGGTCACATATTTTGAATCTGGTGACTTGGTCACATTTGTGCAGTGGCTTTGCCACAAAATTATAAAGGCGATGTGCATGTTGGCTGCAGCAACTTCCTTCGATGGTGTGTAGTGGATGGAGGGTCGATTTAGTAATCCCCACGGTGTGTTTGGTTGGTGCAATTGGTGTGTAGCGGATGGATATTTAGGTGGGCGGGTTTGCATTTCATTATATGTGTATATTCATGTGATTTTAAATGATTATTATTTAATCTGCTATGAAAATGGGCTTTTGGGCTAAAATGACTTAAATGGGCCTATGGCTATATGTGTAATTATTGGGCTTTAAGGCATATGATCAAATGGGCTTTTTAATGTATGTGTTACACATTGAGTTTATAACTCACCCATTTTGTGGGATAACTTTTGAGATGATTCATAGTCACGATGGATCGAATTGACAAGGATTTCGAGGTGGCCAACGCTCAAACAAAGTATCTTGGAAATTTTCCTACTTAAACTTATTAAGTTAATTTTATTACTTAGACTTTATTATGGGTTTTCCTATTTTTATGTAATAAGGCCATTATAAACTGTTTTTAAATTTTTGTGTTTGGATTTATTTTTTTATTTTATTACGCCATGAACAATTATTAATTAAATAACTAAATGGTTTTTGATAAATAATTTAAACTATTTTGAAAACAAAATATATTTCCACAATATTAATAAATTTTTCATTAAATTTGGTTTTACGTTAACCTATTACTTCTCTTAAAAATAATGTTTTACAATTTATTTTACAATTGAATTGCAACCCGATCTTTAAGTTAATCTATTTTATTCAAAATCATCAAGTTTTTCTTAAACAAAGCGAGAATTTGTTAAAGTTTTACTCGAGGAACATATCAAATCCAGTCAGCCTTTTTGGGCCGGGTTTGGGGTGTTTTAGATAGGGTTATTTTCGCAACCACATCCTATAGTCTCGATCTCTATCATTTTCAATACCTAAAACTAGAAGTTCTCGAGTGTTCCTTAGGTCTTATCACAAAAAATAAACATTTAATAAATAAATACTTACCGAACATACTTACTTGGCTTGGTATCGGATGCTCGTGGTGCCATACTACCTTTAAAACATAAAGGCCAGAAATTTAAGTGGCTTTTTAAATAGAAATCATTGTTGAACCCAAATCCACTGCCGAGTTTTAAAACTAGGCTCTGATACCATAAAATGTAATACCCCAGACCCAGCCTATGCATTAAGCCCGGATTTTGGCATGCCACACAAATTCAACGTACATTCAAATCTTTCAACGAAGTAGAAATCAAATTCCAAAACGATTAAGAGAATGACTTTATCGAAAATCGAAGTTCATTGAAAACCATAATTAAAATACAAGAATTTATCGTTTGATCTATAAAGTAGTAATTGATAAAAACTTTAGATTTATTTAGTAGAAATATTTCATCGAAAAGTTTTAAAAGAATTTCCTAAGTTTCAATGATATTTAAGAAAAACTTTTATTTTATCTGAGAGTTATAGAAAAATATTTATAAAAACTAAACCAATCCAACTTAGGAAAAACTAAAACATAATAAAACTCATCACATAATAAAATCCATAATTAAAGAGGCCTTATTACATAGCCTTAAAAATTATAAAGAAGTCTTAAGTTTTATAAACCACAATTTGTAGTATAGCCTCCCCGAAGTCATCTCAAACTCAAGTCTCCATCAATTGTTATACACGAGAGGGTAAAAATGGAGACTTGGGTGGGATGACTTAAATAATGATTTATAAACAAATTTAATTTTTAATGATACATTTGATGGAGACTTGAAATGATTGATGGCATTTGAAATTTCCGTAATTCAAAATGCATAATGCATCAAATGGGGTTTGGGTGTTACATTTTATGGTATCGAGCCCAATTTCAAAAACTTGTGGTTTGGGTTCAACAATTATTTGTTTTAAAACCACTTATGAAACACCCAAACCCATTACGAGCCTTGGCCGGATCTGGTATGTTCCCGGTGTAAACCGTTTCAAAGTCTTTTCTTACTTAGGATAAACTTGTGTGATTTGGAAGAAAGATCGTTTTGGGTTGGGCTTGAGATGAAAACAAGTTTATTTCATTATTAAAATCCTTTACTTTAAGTGATAAAACGTTTGGGCTTTGTTTTAAAAATAGATTTACTTAATCTTTTAATAAGTAAAAGTTTGTAAGCTTAATAAATAAAAACAGAATAAAAATAATTCTACTAAGGCTTTATTACATCAAATAATTTCCAAAATTTAAAATTCAAAATACTTAAAATAAAATAGTCCAAATAAAAGAAATCGAACTTCACATGGCTTCCACTAATCATCATCGGCTGGGTCCATCCTTGGTCGTCACACAAACATGTTCCCAGCAGGGTGAGTCAAACAAACTCAATGTGTACATAAACACTAAGTCTTAACAAATTCGGGCATAACAAATCATATTCATACGTATCATAATTTCACATTTAATGATTCAAGATAATGATGCAATCCGAACCCAAACCTATATGCCATCCGCTACATTCCACCGTACCATCCACTGCAGTAGGGACTACTAAGTCAACCCTCCATCCGCTACACACCATCGAAGGCGATCATTGCGATCGGCGTGCTCATCGCCCATATAAAATTAGTGGCATAGCCACGGATAATTGTGTCATGAGACACCACATTGAGATAATGTAACGAAGTTACCACATTGGATAATGTGACCAAGTCACCACATTGGATAATGTGACCGAAGTCACCACATTGGATAGTGAGACCAAGTCATCACATTCACTTCCCTTTCTCAAATAACTCGAATGCCCCATATTATTCATATCATGCATATCATACTTAAATTCACATTCATGTCACTTTTCACATGTTAAGTATAACATATTTAGTAATCCTAGTAGGAGTAGGAAAAGCGTGCACGAGTACTTTGTACCATAACATGGTACTTTAGCCACATTCTTACACTTTCATATTAACACATAAATCAAGTTTAAGCCATAAATCTATTAAGATTAGTGTGGGGTACACTCGGTACCTTAGCCATGCTTTTCACATTCTTAATAACACATTTAATTTAAAACATAGCCATGAACATATTAAAACTTAGAGTAGGGTTTTGATTAAACAACGATTTCACTCGAAATCTCGAAATTCGATCTCTTGCTTTAGGTTTTAATGCCTACATTAAACCAACATGGTAATATTTAGCAAAGGCCTATTAAGCCATAAAACCAAATCCTAGTAGGATTTGTGTACTTAATGCCAATTGAATAAAAATCAAATCCAGAAACTTGTATTCTTCCCTTTGAAATCGACAAATCAATAGATCCCTTGAATCGATTAGTTTTCGACTTAAAACACATAATAATAGATCTACTACAAAAATAGGGTCTTGGCAGAATATTCATAGTCACTTATCTTAAGGATCTTAAATCCCAAAATTCACCGAATAACTAGGGAACCATGACCTATGGTGTACCTTCGGAAAAGAACTTCTCCTCCATGATTTGGCCAAGATTAATAATCGAAATTAGTCCCTAAATTTTGATAAGTCTAAAATATAAAGAATGGAAACTAAACTTGGATCTTACCCTTATTTGAAGGAATCGATTGCACCTTCACTTCAACCTTGAGAGATTAATTTATGGTTAAATGATGCTCTCACAACTTTCGACTTTTGGGATTAGAAAGAACACTTAAATTTCTAGCTTTTATGTTTTAAAGGTAGTATGGCACCACGAGCATCCTAGGACTAGCCTTTATGTTTTAAAGGTAGTATGGCATCCACGAGCATCCGACACCAAGTCAAGTAAGTATGTTCGGTAAGTATTTGTTTATTAAATGTTTTTCTATAACTCTCATATAAAATAAAAGTTTTTCTTAAATATCATTGAAACTTAGGAAATTCTTTTAAACTTTTCGATGAAATATTTCGACTAAATAAATCCAAAGTTTTTATCAATTACTACTTTATAGATCAAACGACAAATTCTTGTATTTTTAATTATGGTTTTCAATGAACTTTGATTTTTTGATAAAGTCATTCTCTTAATTGTTTTGGAATTTGATTTCTACTTCGTTAAAAAATTTGAATGTACGTTGAATTTGTGTGGCATGCCAAAATCCGGGCTTAATGCATAGGCCAGGTCTGGGGTGTTACATGACTAATGGGCCAAATTGATAACTTGTAATATGGGCTTTTTGTTGAAATTTACCTTATGAATATATTGTTATGCATTATCTATATAGACATGACTGCATGGGTTGGGGTAATTGATGAAGAGAAGAAAGGCCTGTTGCCAAAATCTAGTTCAGTGGCTCTGCCACAAATATTTTAAATGGCTTAATGCCTCTAGTTCGGTGACTCTGTCACAATCTAGTTCAGTGACTCTATCACAATCTAGTTCAGTGACTCTGTCACAATCTAGTTCGGTGGCTCTCCCACAAATATTATAACTAGCTTAATGCCTGCTATTGGTGTGTTGGCAGGGTGGGTTGACTTGATCCCCATAGGTGTGTTGGTTGGTACGGGTGGTGTGTAGCGGATGGAAATTTAGGCTTGGTTGGGAATTGCATATCACATGCATTTTATATTTGTTATATTGTTACATTTGTAATTGGGCTTAGGCCCAAATATTTGCTTTATGGATTTTGGCCCAGTGAACAATGGTGAGTGGGTTACACACTGAGTTCTACGTAACTCACCCCCTTCTTTCTTAACCCTGTAGGTAATGCTTCGTGAGGTGGACTTGGGCCATGGATGACTCGGTGGAGGCCATACTTCAGAAATAGTGTTATTAAATTTTAAATTTCTATTCCCATTATTTTATTATTTTGGTTTAATCTGTAATAAGGCCTCTGAACTATTTTATTATTTGCTTTATGGTTGGCTTACTTATTATTTTGCTTAAATTGTTTTAAATGAGAATTTTTCTAAAAGCTAAAATAAAGGTTTTCCAAAATCGATTAACAAATGGAATTCATAATAAAATTTTTACAAATATTTTTAATACGAAAATCTTCTTCGAATTTTCAATGTCATTTTCAAAAGTCACGTTTTTTAAGATTATTAGTTCAAATCTAACGATTTATCAATCCATGATCGAGGTTAGTATTATTTTATCAATTGTCTCAAATCACACTTGTTTTTCTTGATTTTAACAAAACTTATTTTAGTACGAATTTCAAATCCTTTATACGTTTTCTTCATTGTGACATGCCAGATTCGGGCCTAACTTCTGGGCCGAGTTTGGGGTGTTACAACAAATTTTATGAAAATGAATTTTGGAGTCGATTACGTACGAAGAAGGATTAGCACCCTCTTACGCCCAAAATTGGTACCAAATTGATTAACTAATGTACTTATGTTGAAAAATTAAAAATTTTTTAAATTATGACCTTCTTTGACCCATTTGAAGATACTCGAGTTTGAATATTAAGATTCTCTTGTTCCGAAGGAATAAAATATCACATCCAGTGCGTTAGGACATAACAATTTAAGTCCTCGAATTCAAGGTTATCCCAAAATTCTCAAAACTCGTGCATTAAAATTTTGAAAGGGTTTTGGTTATTTGGACAAACAAAAAACCGAAACCAACGTTATGGTACAATTTCTCGGATTTCCAAACACGAAATATTGCCTTGTCATTTAAAAGGAAAACGTTGGCAAAATTACAAAAGGATACTTAGTTATTTGGTCAAAATGGAAAATCGAAACCCAGCACGTTAGGGCACGATTTTTAAATTTCCAATCACTAAACATTTCCTTGTTTTGAGCTGAGAAAACACGAATGAAATCTTAAAAGGATATTCAGTTATTTGACCAAATGAAAAATTAAAACCCAGTACGTTAGGATACGATTTCTCAGATTTCCAAATACGAAACATTGCCTTATTTTAAGGAATTTTTAAATGAGTGATTTTAAGATCGACTTATAAAGTATTTATTCGATTTGCTCGGGATAAAAAAAATGAGCATCTAGTAAATGTTTAAAAATATTGGAATTTGAATCACAAAACAATATTGAGAACCACAAGCATAGCATCAAACATGAAGTGATATATGAACTCATCCTTATACAAATGAATGGTAATGACACAAGCAGTTTAAACATACAATTTCATAATAACAATTATCTTACGACATACTTCATTTCAACAGACCTATTTTAACAATCAAAGATCAATAAACAAAAAGATATTATAATCCTACGCAATTTACAAGATAGATTAGTATAAAACAAATTTTGAATGATAACAAACATATTTAAAAAAAACTAAAGAAATAAGTTTGAAATCAACAATTAATGAAACAATTTAGTAAATAAACTAAGAAATCTTAATAAATAATGTACATAAAAATACAGAAAGTGTTTGAAATAAATAAAACATAATCTAAGAAGATTTTAAAAGAACAATTATACATTCATATAGATTTAAAATAAAATGTATATATGGATTTAAAAGAAAATACATAAAATTATATGATATATACATAAAGTAAGATAGTTTTAGTACAAATTATATATATGTGTGTATAAATTAATAATATATATAAGTATTTAAATTAAATACTATAAAATATTTAAAACAAGTAACCTATGAAAGAATATTTTGAAACTAAATATTTAAAAAATAAATTGAAAATATACAATGGAAGTATAAAATCGATTAAAACATTGTAAAATGAATTTCCAAATAATTTATTAAAACAACTTATACAAAATTAATAATAATCAAATTTAATTTGCAAAGATTATAAAGAAATGAAAAATACTTAATTGAAAAATAAATGAAATTAAAATGTTGTTTTATAAAGAATTTATTTAAACAAAATCCAGGATTAAATTAAAAAGCGCTCAAATAATTGGGGGTTAAAATAGAAAATATTTAAACAACCAAAACTTAGTGTGTTGATTGGACCTAGTTGAAATGGAGCACAAATTATATAGGTCAATTAAAAACAAAGAAAATGTATAACGGATTTAATCATATAGCAGCACCAAACAAAGGGACCAAACACGCAAATATTCCTTCACCGTAGAAACGCGTGGATCCTGAGGGTTTTCGGGTCGGATTCGGGTTGTGGCCTATACGGCACCATTTTAGAGCCACTGAAATAGGCCCTAAATGGTGCCATTTCAAACATCCTAATAAAGCCTAAAAATAAAACCTAATCTAATCCCTCCCCCATTTGAAACGGAAAAGAAAAAAACCCTAAATACTCCCCTAATCCTCTCTTTGTTCTGTCGCCGCGAAAACTAAACATCACAAGCCCCCTCCCCTTCGACCGCCAACCAAAACGCCACCATGTATGGCGACTGACGGAACTCGAAGGCACCCCACCTCAGTCTTGAACCTCCTTACTTCGATTACAACGAAGAAAGTAGACCGACTCTAGGTAAATCTCTCTCTTTTACTTACTATTTTGTGTTTTTTCAAATAAAAAAGAAAATAAAATGAAAATAGAAAATGAAAATAAAACAAAGAATAAAGAGGCAAATCACCTTTTTCTTTTTGTATATTTTTTCTGTATGCTTCAAAACAGTGTTCGTATTTGAAAATTTTGTGAAACCTTACAATGGTTTTTGCTTCAGTTTATATAACCGAATTCAAAAAAAGAATAATAAAAAATGAATACTATCCTTTTTTTTAATTTGCTGTCGTTTGTCCTTTATTTTTTTGCAGGTACGAAGGCGTGCGTGGCTGGACGGAGGCCGTATGCGAGGATGTGGCGAGCGCATGGGGAGAAGGCTGCTTATGGCACTGGAGAAAACAGAAACCCCTAGGGTTTCTGTTGTGTTAGGTTTAATGGGCTAGGATGGTATTTGGGTGTGGGCCTTGATTTAATTTGGGCCCGTACTTTATAATTTGGACTATTGAAAGACTTTTTATTGGGGTTTTCATTAGTGTTTTTTTTTTAATTTTGGTTTTTTGGTTAATGATTTTGTTTAATCGGCCCGGAAAATGTGGGCTTTTACAATTGCCCTCTTTGCTCATTATCATGTAACGAGAATAGAGCAAAGACTTCAAAAAGGCCAATTTTGCCCGATCTTGCCAAATCTTGACATCTTTCAATGATTTTCTTCTTCGAGTAGCTTCATTCCATCCCGCTGCATCTTCAAGAGCATGAGAACTAGCACTTCGACCAATTCGAGGAATTTAGACTTGTAGCCTCAATCTGCTCCACCTCAACCTCGGGGAGATGAGGTTTGCTACCTTTAGTCTACTCCACTGCAAACTCATGAAGACAAGTTCTGATGTCTTCGATCTGCTCCTGCAACTTCTAGAATGCTAGATCTGCTATCTTCAATCTGCTCCACTACAAACTTAGGGAGACAAGATCTGATGTCTTCGATCTGCTCATGCAACTTCAGGAATGTCAGATTTGCTATCTTCAATATGCTCCACTACAAACTCAGGGAGACAAGATCTGATGTCTTCGATCTGCTCCTATAACTTCAAGAATGCCAGATCTGCTATCTACAATCTGCTCCACTGCAAACTTAGGGAGGCAAGATCTGATGTCTTCGATCTGCTCCTACAACTTTAAGAATGCCAGATCTGCTATCTTCAATCTACTCCACTGCAAACTCAGGGAGACAAGATCTGATGTCTTCGATCTGCTTCACTGCAAACTCAGGGAGACCAGACTAATATCTTCAATCTACCTTACTACACTGTTCTCTTGAGGATATAACCTGTAGAATGGTTACATACTTATGCCTAATAATTAGGATGCCATGATCGAAATGAGTCAAATGCTCCTATATAGACAGGATATGATATATAAATGCAAAAATTTTATGAGAATGATTCCTATTTCAGGTGTCATCACTCATTGTTCATCAGGGCTTTATCACTGACGTATTGTGCTGTCATCTTGTTCGGCTGGTATTCTCGACAGAAAATCTGAGAAAATAATTATATCATGCTCAACAGATTTGCCCTTCCATAACTTCAGGGTTCATCTTATTGTGACTTAGGGGTACAGGATCTGAATCCATCCCACTGTGATTCCAAAATGTAGGATTTGTTTCTTCTTCAATCTATCCCATTGCTATTCAAGGGTACAGGACTTGTATCATTTTCCATCCATACCACTGCAACTCAGAAGTATAAAACTGTAACTTGTTCAATCAACTGATCGCTCCCCAGGTGACCTAACCACATGTGGATGTATGATATTTGCATGGATGCAGAATATCACTTTTTCTTGCAAATGATTCTCCTCTTAACTTGGGTTAACATTACCCATTTTTTGTCAAGATTGTATTACTGACGCAATATCTTGTCATTTTGTTCAATCACCATTTTTGACAAAAATCTGGAGAGATAGTCTCAATTTAGACTCTTCCTTAAACTTGGTGAGTTTTAAACAATAGTCTTATTTCAAGTTCTTGTATTATTCAGAAGCTTCTAGAGTAATATGTGAAACTCCTTTCATGAAAATATTATTAGTCCACTAATCGTTATTTCAATGCAAAATGCCTGAAAAAGATCATAACCATGGACGAAAAAGAAATTAATTAGGAGCATAGATTGAAACAAATAAGTTAATTCAAGATAGCAAATGCAAAGAAATTTTATTGGGAGCATTCTTTGAAAAGAATAAGATAATCCAAATAACTAATTTGAAATGAATAAAATGGAAACTAGGTGCCTCAGATATCACATAGCACGAGCTTCTCTGTTCAAACTTCTTGAGGACTATTTTAAGCTCAATATGTTTTTAGGGGATCCGTATTACTTTGTCGATGCCCCAAGACGTAGCATACTTCTTCATTGTTATTTCAAGTATAGCAAGACTACTGTATGCCTTACTTTCGATGAAAATTTGAGCTGCCCTTTTCGGGTTTTCAACTCAAATCCCCTTTGGTCTCAAGGCGCCCTTTGCGAGTTTTCACCTTGGCTTCTCCTTTTCTTTCTTTGTTTTTATTGATTTTTTTTTGTCTTAAAGTGCCCCTTTGTGGGTTTTCACCTTGGCCTCTCCTTTTAGACTGAAATCTAAATTCACCGGATTGGGCAGGTCCTTGCCATCCATCTCGGTCAATATCCATGCTTCTCAGAACAGGCCTTCTTTGCTACATAAGGTCCTTCCTAGTTTGCATCCATTTTCTTCTGAAGTCCTTTTTTATGCGAAAAATCTTCTTTAAAGCCCTATCATGAAATTTTATAGGGCGAACCTTTTTTGCTGCAAGCTCGCATCATCTGACTGTGACAGATAACTTTTAACATTTTCTCTTCAAATTCAACTGATCATATCGGGATTAAATCCATTCTGCCTCATCCAACTTCAATTTGATGAAACTCAAAAAAGGAATTTCAACTTCAATGAGTGAAACCAATGAGAAATGTGCTGCCCCGGTGATAGTCTTGGCCAACGTTTAATAAGCGTAGAGGGTAAATAGTAACGTCTGTATGCCAACATTTACAAATCTCAGTCATTTTCAAAAATTTTGAATGGTTTTTGGTTGCTTTTGCTGCACTGATATGGTGTCTGATCTTCGAATAGACTATGCAATTATGCTAGACATGTTCCTTTTTGGCATTTTTATTGCCACTATTTTTGGAATTTGAACTTGTGTTTGAACTCAAATTTGAATTTGAATTTGAACTTGAATTTGAATTTAGATTTGGATTTGGATGTGGATTTACATTTGGATTTGAATTTGAATTTGATGATTGCTGACTTTGTAACTTTGGCATATGAAACGACCTTTACCCTCTTAGTGAAGTAATTGACCACAAAGATGTATCGATGTCGGTGAGATTGGCCCCATAACATCCATGCCCCATATATAGAAAATTTGTGAAGAAAATAGAGGAGGCATATAAGTCATGTCTTCCCCAATTTGGCATTTACGACATACTAATGCAATCCCCTTCCAGGGTGAACCAGAAGTACCCATGTAACACCCTAGAATTTGAGTTTGTATGTGTTACATTAAATTGGTGATTAAGCTTGTTAGATTATTAATTTTGTTTGTTAAGGAGGTCTTGAGAAGGATTGGGATCTATTTGGACCTAGTGAAATTTTTTAGCATATGGTACTTTAAGAGAGGGAGTCAGTGGATTTATAGCATATGGAAATTTTTGAGTAAGTATCTAGCATAAATGAGCTATTGGTTAAGAGGATATGCGCCATATGTATTATCTTGAGGGGAGAGGTTCGATTCTCTTGGTATGCATTTTTGTGACTTAAATTTTTACACTCTTCTATCAAGTGTCGGCCAAGCTTCATTTTTGGTATGTTGGACTTTTAATTTTTATGGTAAGGTGGCTAAATGGATTAAGGAAACATTGAAGTTGAGGAAAGGAATCAATAGGATAAGGCAAGTAAGGGAACAAATGGCCTAATTTGAGGAATGTGCTATGGAAAGAAAGGTTGGCAAAAGTTGAACCTTGATGGCTATGAACTTGGACGGTTTTGGGGCTAGGGAGGTTGGCTGAATTTTTTTAGTAGCTTGATAGGGATTAGGAGCTAGTTTGGTCAATTTCTTTAGCAACATGAGCATTATTTTCCTTTCTCTCCAAAACCTTTTCCCTAGCCGAATGTGGTTGTAGCAATAGGTAAATTTTTGGTTGTTTGGCCATTTCTTTTTGACCAAATTAGTATCATCTTCTTTTCTCTCCAAACTCTTTTCTCCTTTGTGTCGAAACCATGCAACTTTCAAGAAGCATAATTCTTTTTCTTTTTCTTCCTTTTGGCCGAATGCACACCAACCACAAGACTCTTTCTTTGTTCATCTTCCATCCTTGAAAACTGACACGTAAACACCCTATCTTCTATTTCTTTTTATTCCTTCTTTCTTCTTACAAAAAACTCTCAAACATCTCTCTCTCCCTAATTCTTCACCATGGTCGAATGCCAATGATCATCTCCTTAGCTAAATCTTTCTCTTCACATATATTTTTCTTCTCAATCATTCTTTCTACTCACATTTTGATCAATCAGTAAGAACCCTCTTCAATTCTTTATTTTTATTTTTCTTATTGCCAAATCCATATATTGGCTTGGGAGGGTCTTTTTGACCGAAATCATCATCTCTCTCTTAGACAAATCCTTTTTCGTCTTTATAGTGAAATAGAGGAAGGCCGAATTACCATTTCCTCGAAGTTATCTCGTAATCACTAGAATTCGGATCAAAAACCTTCAAGGTAAGAGTTCTTCACGGATTTCATGATCATCCTTTATTTATTAAGATGATTAACAGTATGGAAAGGAGTAACCGATTATTTTATATAGGGATTTATTCGTGGATCACTCGAAATTTCGTGGTAAGCCTATCTATACCATTTTGTTAAGTCCATACTTTAATAGATTATTGATTTATTGAAGATCTAATGAATAGAGGCTCGTAGTAATGTGTTGAAAGGGAAATCTAGTGGTGATCTCAAAAGGAGTGGATTGACGATCCCAACTCCTAAATTCAAACGTAGGGCCATTTTTGGTAATTCGAGACTTTCCACTAGGTTGTAGACCCTCATCTGGTGAAAATCAATTATTCGAGGATATTCGCAGTTCTGAGCCATTAGCTATTCGGGGTTTTCCAGTGGGTTGTGAATAGTCATCCGGAGAGAACCGGTAAATAGTAGTTATTCGAGATTCCGAGGGTAAAAATTTAGACCGCTTATCTTAGAATGGATTTATTATAAGTGTTAATGATATAATCGAGCGTTAAAATATTTTTAGGTGTTGATGATCAGGAAAGTGTAGTGCTTACCGTAATCAGGTGTGTAATCTCACACCATATTCTATGGGATAGATATATATATATTGTGACTAATGGTAAATCGCTTGATTTAGTCACTTGTTAGTGAAATAGGGTAAGATGGCGTAATTATCATTATTTTGGTAGAAACTATAAAAATCGGTATTAAGACTATGATAAATGGGCCAAATGTGATATGTGATAAATGAGCCAAATGTGATATGTGATAAATGGGCCAAATGTGATGTGTGATAAATGGGCCAAATGTGATGTGTGATAAATGGGCCAAATGTGATGCGTGATAAATGGGCCAAATGTGATGTGTGATAAATGGGCCAAATGTGATATGTGATAAATGGGCCAAATGTGATATGTGATAAATGGGCCATATTGTTCATAATAATTATATGAATGGAATATTGTAATTGGATACGCATATTATATACATGATTTACATGGGTTGGGATTTTGATGAAGAGAAGTTCATGTAGCTTTACTACAAAATTCTGGTGGTTTATCCACAAATTGATATATGGCTTAATGCCCAGTTTGATATATGGCTTATTGCCCAGTTTGATATATGGCTTAATGCCCAGTTTGATGTGTTGGCGGGGTGGGTGACTAAAGCTCCCCACAAGTGTGTTGGTTGGTACGGGTGGTGTGTAGCGGATGGAAAACTAGGTTTGGTTGGGAAATTGCATAACACATGCATGTTATATATGATATTATGCTATGATTGTAAATGGGCTTTGGCCCAATAAATGCTTAATTGAATTTTTGGCCCAGTGACAATGGTAAGTGAGTTACACACTGGGTTCTAAGTAACTCACCCCATTTTCTTTACTCTCCTTAGGTAATGATCAGTGAGGGAGGTTTGGAGCTGTGGATAACTCAATAGAGGCCATACTACGAATAATGGGTTATTTGAACTTCGGATTTCTTTTTAAGTATTTTTAAGTATTTTGATATTTTAAATTATGTTGTAATAAGGCCTTTGAATTATTTCAACTTTATTATTGGGATGTTTTATTTTTCTTAAATTGTTTAAAAAGAGAATTTTTCTGAAAATTTAATTAAGGATTTCTAAAATCAATTAACAATGATTTTTTTAAATAAACATTTACAAATATTTCTAACACAGATATTTTCTCTCGAAACTATTGATACTATTTTCAAAAGACTTAGTTTTCTCTTTCAAATCTTTTTCAATATCGTTTACAAAAGCCATGGTTTCAAAAGATTATTAGCTCAATTTTATCAATTTATCAAATCAAACTTGTTTTTCTTGTTTTTAACGAAGTAATATTTTAATACGAATAAAAAGGGTTTATCATGTTTTGCTCGTGTGACATGCCAAATTCGCTCGTAACGCATGGGCCGGGTTTGGGGTGTTACAACCCAAACCTCTTGATTGGCTTGGAAATCGTAGAACCATTAACACTTTATAGCATCATCACGTCTAGGCATATCTTGATGTGATCATGCAAAGATATGATGTCTCGTTTCATTTCTATGGTGACCTAGGCTTTGATCTTCATCCCTTTCCTAAGCTCGCAATGTTCACTGACATTTTGTAAGGTAGGATCCATTTTCATCTTATTCTATCATCCTTCACAAATTAGAGGATATGATACAATCTCTCTTATCTTCGAAGTCCTGAATCCCTCTAAACACATATCTCACTCAAAAGGGAGTCAGTAACATTGTCGCTCTTGGCGTTGATATCTGGGGACCTATTGTAGATACGAAGGCAATTTCTAGAGAATAAATGATTCTAAGGATGGTTATTTGTATGGTATAGTCATGAATAAAGAATGAAAGAATTATTCTAAAAAACAAAAGAATGAACAGTATGAAATGTAAAGAATGAAAAAATATTTGCTTAAAAGATGCATTTTATTGAAATAAAAATTCTGGACACAAGCCTATTTCACAAAAAGACTCTTATTGCCTCTAGGCTTAAAGCAACAAGCATGTTTTGAATATTACTCTAGATTAGCTCTACAAATACAAGGATCTCTTCCACAGTCCCATTGTTCAAAACATGCCAAGTACATAAAGGCAGAAACTTCGAAAAGTCTATTTCCGGTTCACTCTTCCGATACGTTATTAATGTCTAGATCTTCAAACGTTCCCCCAGGTCTTTGATATCTTCAATTTATTATCCGTTAGGCCTTGCACTAAGGCCTTGAGCTCGATACGTTCTTGGATCTCATGTTTACCCCTTTAATTGAAAGGTTGGGCAACAGATTTTCTGCACTAGAAGGATCATCAAATTTTACAATACCCAATCAGATGAATCTTTCGATTATCTTCTTGAAAGCGGTGCAATTTTCCATCGAGTGCCCCATAATTCTTGCATGGTATTTGCATTGGGAGTTCACATCGTACCATTTAGGGTATGGAGGCCGTATTGGTTCCACGTAAAAAGGGGATGCAACATGTGCTTCAAACAAAATTTAGTACAACCCTCTATACGAGATTAGAATGGGCGCGAACTGAGGTTTTTCTGAGTTCGATTTTGGACTAGGTTCTTGCCTTGGGGAGACCTGATAGCTGGTAGTTACCTTCCTGGGCTGGCTTACTGTAATCGAGTTTGAATGGCCCTTGTTATACCTACTCATACTATTCGCTTTCTCTTTCTTCTTCTTCAGGGCTTTTAAAGTCCACTCTCCTCTTTCTTTTGTTTTGCCAAAACAACCGGTTTGGCTCGATCATCTTCTGGGTTAAAACCTGAACCCATTGGAAAGTTTAATAGGAGCTGAAGTATCAGTCTGATATTGGGGTCTGATAATGATGGGTACCCCATACGAATACATGCCTGCTTGAGTTGGGACACTTATTGGGGAAAATATTGGGGAATAAATGATCTCTTCATCATCATCCACACTGTTGACCACTGGGTCACTCCTTTTTCAAATCCTTCTGCTAGTAAATTTAACTGGCCCATCATATTCCTTTGGAATTCTAGCATTTGTTCCCGCATTTCTTGTTGAATTTTGGTCAGTTGCTCTTGCATTTGTATTTGCATTTTCTCTATTCTTTCCAACCTTCGATCCATGGCTTTTATTCTTGTGAGTATCGTAAAGATGCTTGGTCGATTGACTCTTATCGGTTCTCAAGTTAACTGAAATAATTTTACCTAATTAGGGACCTTATGTGAAAATATAATGCACAAAATGCAATGCAAATGATGTAATGGAAATGCATGAAAAGAATGCAAGAAGAAAGAGAGACGTTGATTTTGAATTCAATTCCATTAAAAGAATTTTTCTAAAAACAAATATCTTTACATAAAACAAATTACATATGCAACTTCGTCCTCATAATCCAAGTGAAGACACCAATCTTTTTCTTCTTATCCGAATGTTATAGTCATGTCCCATGGATTTTCTCAATAGATGTTTCTTCTAGCTCTTTGTTGCTTGATCCAGGCCGTGACTCTTTGCTCGCTTATCCCCACGATGCTCGTTAGCTCCTTTAAGAAAGTCAAAATGTGATGGATTTTGAATAATTTTTGTCGACTTGAATCCTCGGTTGGTCTCTGAATTTTAAGAAAATAGATTCGGGAGTCGGTTACATACGAGGAAGGATTAGCACCCTCTTACGCCCAAAATTGGTACCAAATTGATTAACTAATGTCCTTATATTGAAAATTTAAAAAATCTTTTTAAATTATGACCTTCTTTGACCCATTTGAAGATACTCGAGTTTGAATATTAAGATTATCTTGTTCTGAAGGAATAAAATATCACATCCAGCGCGTTAGGATATAACAATTTAAGTCCTCAAATTCAAGATTATCCCAAAATTCTCAAAACTCACGCATTAAAATTTTGAAAGGGTATTTAGTTATTTGGAAAATGAAAAATCAAAATCCAGCACGTTAGTGTAACACCCCAAACCCGGCCTATGCATTAAGCTTAGATTTGACATGCCACACAAATTAAACGTACACTCAAATCATTTAACAATGTAGAAATCAAATTCCAAAAGCGATTAAGAGAGTGACTTTATCAAAAATCAAGTTAATTG